>OX371004.1:11052782-11730374 GCA_947308005.1 Yponomeuta malinellus | reverse complement strand
AATGTATTATTAGACCCTCATTTTATTTTGGATTTTCCGACAATAAATTACACTGATTCGGAAAATGTATGTCTTTTGGGAATACCGTCACATTATGTACGGTTGTTACTACCGGGAAAAGCTCTCTCAAAATATATACATAAACACACCTAATTGATTCATTTGCACGAAAAAATACAGTTACATAAGGTGTTTTATCAGTGGGAGCCCACATATTGCGAGGGGAGATTTTTCCTTTCCGCTGTAATGCGGTTAATTTCCTTTTTCCTCTTTATTTATAGTAATCCCTTTATAAGGTGATTACGGAAATGTGTTTTTGTGGACGTAAAAGAGCGCAGCGTGGGGCCCGCACACACGCGTTATGTTACGAGGCTTAGTGCGCCGTATGTTTGTAAAAAATGGCCCAGACATGTGTGTGAGTTAAGTATGTTCGTAACAAAACTAGAGAAATTAGAAAGTAGCTAACCAGTAACTGAGTACTTGCCAGGTATGTGTTTGCTATTAGCGATAAGGCTGCGAATTGTAATTGTATCTTTATATTTTTTATGTCATGGGTTCTGGTGGACAATAAAGAATCTTATCTTATTTTATGTAGGGTATGTAGGGTAGACGTAAGTAGTCATTGTAATTACGCAAGACGCTAAAACCATCTCCTCAGTATCTTCAGAAGAAACAACTTGGTTTATAATGTAAAGAAAAGTTTAAAATTCTACATTTTTATTTTTTTATCTTTTATGCCATCCTGCCACTAAACGCGGTGAATTCGAATAAAAAACGAGAATTTTAAACTCCGAGAATTTTAGAAAATTGATGTCGCAAACTGGTTTCAGGTTTTGCGTTATATTTTTGTATTGCAGAGAATTTGCAAACTGTCACTTTAGTTCTTTGCAGGTGTATACCCCAGTGTTGTCCCAAAGTTGCCCATTTTTCTTAATTGCTCTGTTTATGTCTAAAAGAGAAAAAAGCAAGACGTGCGGGGAAGTGTGTATTTATCCACAGTGAAGGGCTTTCATAAGGCAACGCGTGACGCTACATAAAAATATGCACCTACCCTCGTAGAGGCTACCCGAGGCCGTTAGGGGATAAAAAAGAAAATGAGGAGTTATGTTTTCGGTAATAAAGGACGGACGAGAGAAATCGTTTAAGACGACGCCAAATGAGATGGAACGAATATATTTGATTATTTTTATGGCGCGGAATGGCGATACGGCGGGCACGGTCGCTCGCTTAAATGCTTATTTGTTTTACCATAATTTAATATTATATTTTTAATGTGGCGATGCTTTTATAGCCGTAAATTTTGCGCACACCGTCCTGAACCTAAGCGAATGTAACATAAACGTCATATTAAATAAAATAACAAATTCCAATAACGATTACCCAATAAGCACAGGAAACTGTAGTCGTTCCGATTTATGACAATCGATAGTTTGTTATTATTTTTATATCCACAAAAAAGTATCAGGCTATAAATCAATGGCACAATGCGTAATTTATAAGTGCGCTTAATTGCAGTAGCCGAGTACGACAACGGACCGTGCGCGCTTTATTCCAGTAAATTTTGTGCAGAATCGGACACGCTAAGGGTGTTATGGTTATGTCACACATGACTACTCTTTGTTTATACATATACATGTGTGAGCGTGTTTCGGTGGGCAACAATAGCAATTTCTTCAACTCGCATCAAGAGAACAAAATCATAAACATTATGAAGTACGGAATAGAAACCTTTTCCGCGCACACTTGTGTTGAAAAATACTTCTTGTTTTTGACACGAGTAAAGAAAGACGTGAGAGCGCAGAGTGTGCACACTTACAAGGACAATATCGTGTCCACATACAGTAGAAAAAATAACACACACACAAATGCGATTCGACCCTCGCGACATAATGAACGGAGGGTACCGTGATATAATGCAGTTTTTTATTGCTTACTCCTTATACCCACAAGTAAAAAAAACTACTAACTATACGTGCGTATCGTACATTTTAACTATTAGTGTTTTTTCGTATGGCCAAGAGAAGGGTTCGAACGGGATCGGAGGGTTAAACAGACTGGCCGGATAAAAAAATTACGTCGATTCAAGTTTCGCAAGGATGCGTCGACCCGAGCGCTGGGGGTCACCGCAATGTTTTTCTTTGCTCTTCGCTGTATTTTTTTTTTCTTGTTTGTTTTATGGCTTTTCATGATGACATTTGTGCCTATCTGTCTTCGTTTCCCTGAATGTATCAGATTGTGATATGAATAATTATTCAGCCTTAATTTTGTTTGTAAAGGCGTTAAACAAAGGAGCGTCGGATTAATCTAATTCCATTCGGTTCGGACGGGTCGCCTCGCTGTTTTATCTCCAGGTAGCGTTGCTCTTCTTAGAAAAAAAATATCTCTTTCTATTAGAAATCCCATTGTTCGAGCGGGGCCCGTCAGCACGCGACAAAAGGAACATTAATTATAATATCCGATTAAAAAACGCCATTTAGCCACGCGGGAGACGCGCTTTGTTTGAGATGATTGAATTCAGAATTACCAACATTAGCTACCATCTTGGGGGAGGGTGTGATGGCTTAAAATATATCTTACTTCTAGGCGATTCGTTCGGTGAAATTGGGAGGTACATATCTAGTTTCACACAACTTATATCAGCGTGGAGAAAAACTACGGGTGCCAAGAGACTGCCAGAATTATGTGGATCCAATTCCATAAACCGCATCGGCGGAAACGCGCGAGTTACGCGCGTACGTGCCCAGCCATAGTAATTAGATATTAGCCTCCGGCTAATCGTCACTCGCACGGTGTTGTTTTACACGGCGCGGGTATAAATCACGCGCCGCCACGATACACGAGCAACACAAAAAACACAGCGGGGAAAAGAAACAATATCACCCGGCAGGAACAAAAGGACTCGCGCGGATTCATCGCCAAAAAATATCGTTATAATAATAATGAATGAGAATAATAAAGTAAAAAAATGCCGTAATAATAACCCGAGAGAACAATGCTCTACATTTTTATGCGCACGCGAGAATGGACCAGAATAACACCAGTGCAATATTTAGAGTTAGGATGAAACATTTTAAAGTGCATCACCTTGCGACCGTGCTCTTTACTCAGTTACGTTACGGACGACTTTGCAACTAAAATGTAAATATTGATGTACATATTTGTGATATCCCGTCCGTGGCAGCTGCTCGGCGTTCACGGATTACATGCAGCACGCTGAAATAATGCATTTTAATAAGTCGTTTTGTTTCGCTTGTCTGCTCTGATTTGAATTAAAATATGGATAGGATAATTCCGCTTTCAGCTTACGCCATCACCATCATCATCATTATCGGACATATGTCTCCCTCATGGTTTTCCAAGCTTCCCGGCCTTTCAGCTTACGCCAAAATCGAGGTTAATAGAACGCTTTTTTTCCTTTTATTGTGATATACGAGTATACTTTAGTGCACAACAAAATAAAAATATGCTCACTTTAACTTAATTTTAATTATTAAGCAAGATCTCCTAACAAAGTTTTTCCCTTCTTGAAGTAAAAGGTTTTCTTTTGGTTGTGTGTCTCAAATTAAAAGTATTCAAGGTGACCAGGTTATAAGGGGTCATCCCCTGAGTATTTTTAGTTTTCGATTTTTTTCGTTCTCTACTCAAATTTTTAAGCTCTATCTCAATCAGAACCATAGACTTTTGATGATTTATGTTGAATGACTGATTGAGTTAGTCAGTGAGCGCCAAAGATGGCTATTTATGGACTCCCAAAGTTCGGAAACTATACTAGCTTGTCACCTTAATCGTTCTGCAAATTTTGAACACAAAGAGGGTCGAAAAGGGCTCGAATCGGTTCGTGTTAATATATGCAGGCCGGCGAGAACTATGCCTGGAGTGCGCCTAGATTAAGAGCCATTGCTTTAGCACTGTAATAAGCTCAACACAGCTCACGACCATCAAAACGAAATAATTATTTTGGTCACCTAAGAAGTTCTTTCACATGCAAAGAAGAAGAAAGACTTTATCTGGCTCGTTCTCTCCGCCCAGAAACTGAGTGTCGACGGTTAGAGAGCTAATACGTACGTTTTTAATAACAGCTCACCACAGATGCACTATCAATCTCGCGGTAGATGTGTTGTTATTAAATCTCGTCTGAGTGGAACGATGTCGTCCCTACTTTATTATTAATGGAAGTGTATCACGGGAGCCATTAGACACGTAATTAACATCGATCTCGCTCAAGATGAAAAAAGGGAAAATAAAAAGAACGAGCTTCCAAGGAAAGACGGCGAGTACCGTCACGAATAAAAACGTCATTAAAGATTGATCGCCGCGAGGAAGTATCATTAATATTATTCAATTAATAAAATGTAATTTCGCTAGGTACGCACCCCGGGGAGGGAAAAGCAATTAGTGGCTAGATTGCGCTCCGTCAAAACAACTGCGTCGAGTGTTGGCTAAAAAAAAGCGAGCATTCATTAAAGGAGAGTTCGCGAGGGGTGAATACGTAAGGACTTTTTTGCATAAGACGGTGGCGCCCTCCGTTTTTTTTTAAGTTTTTTTGTGCACGCAAACTATGTGGGCGCAGTATAAGCGGTTTTCGCCGCACTGTGCGAGTGTAAACATTGGCGAAGGTTTTTTTTTTAATTGAGCTTGTAATGACTGTTGTTATGGTTTTATGCCGCGGTAATGAGAGTGCGCGGTGACATTTGCATGTGATCGTGGGGATTTTTTTCTTTGTCACTTCTGTTAATCAGGTTTTTTCTAGCGTTTTTTTTTATTGGAAAGTTTGTGCAGTGCCGCATGGCTTTATCGTGGGTTTTTTTGAAGTTTGTTGTTAAATATTTTTGGGACCCCTTTGTTTATGATAAATGGGGTGATTTTTGGTACTTATTAGCGGTGCGTTCTATAAGTAGGTTTAATTAGTAAGTACCTAGAAATTACGATGGCGGTCATAACAAAAACGAATGACGAAGAAATAAATGTGAAACATGTACAACAAGAATTTATTATTCGTGGAAAAACTTATTATCTGATGCCAATAAGTACCGCACAGAACTATCCACGCCAGTTATAAACCAAGCTGGGGTGCCACGAGGTCGGCGAGTCGATATTAGCAATCATTAAATTGGAAATGACACGACTCCATCGATAAACCGCTTTTCTTTATAAATAAGCGTCACGTGACGGTGGTGCCATCTCGTGACACGAAAGCAGATCCGATAGACGTATTCAAATGACGATGTAAAAAAGACAAGTTGGGAAGCATTTAAAAAGCTTGTTTGTGTGTCGCGGAATAGCTCGCTGACATGACACCGGTGCAGCGTCGCGCGCATTTCTCGAAATGGCTAGTCGCAGAATGTCCGTTCGACAGCATATCGACCTTTACACCAACAATGGCAGGTTTCAAATTGGACGAGAAGCATAATTCGATGTTGTTGGAGTATTCATACAACGTTTGCACAACGGCCTCAGTAATTGTATGAAACTACCAGACCGATGATGTCGTGTCGTTACGGTTATCGTCCAATGTAAAACCGGCCAATCTAGATATTAAAAGTGGGCTCTAACCACCGGTTTCCGAATAGATAATTACACTAAGAAAGTTGAACGTTGCTGCAACTGAATAAGGAGTTCGCGAAATTTATCTAACAAATTCAAAAGTACCGTTCTGTCTCGTTATTTTAGAGAAATCTGATGTGACAGACTGGTAATTACTTAACTAAATGTATACTTTAAGAAATTCTCATTTCAGACACCAGCGGTACGTATGTTTTCGGGATAAGAACGCGTTCTTATCGCAAAGACTTGCCACAAGTAAGATAAGGATGATATTGTTCATTGAAAAAAAAAAAACAAAGATAAAATTTTCCGGTGAGCTTCGCAGGAGTTGAAGTCTTGCATCCAAAAGAACCGTAGGCCGAGACTTTAAGGCAAGTCCGCTTCTGCTTCATGAACCTTTGCACAGAACTTACCACCACCGGCAATTTGACCTTAGATTTTCTGGAAAGGTCCATATAACGATATTGGCAGATTAAAAAGTTTTTAGACGAGTGCAACGAGACGAGACGAGTGTAATAGGCTGTATAAACTGCTAACTTCTGCATAGTTTCCATACTTTGACAGTGATGGCAGAACAAAATGTGAAATTTCAAAATTAAGTAACTCAATCGATTTTAAACGTTACATTTCACGTTTTTATTTATTCGTCTATCTACCTAATTATTTAAAGACTCGCGACTGATACTCTGAAACTTACTTTGCCTCTGTAGTAGGTATTATTGAATCGACAGGCACTTCTGTTACACAATGAGGTTCACCAGGTATTAATACTCAAAACAGAATACATAAGTTTGTTTATTCATGTTCAGCAATACGTTAAAAAAGACGCCTTCCGTTACCAATATGTGACATTCGACCAACGTACGATTTAGTTGACCTTCTTGGAAAACTGTTTTCAAGGGAGAACTTTTTCTGATTACAATGCCTTGTTGGATATTGGATTGGAAATGTGCTTTTTCTAGTTGCGATATAGGGTTAAGGGGCTCCATAGAGTAACTCTAGCCTCACCAAGGAAAAAAAATTATATCTTTTTTTTTTCAGATCGTGCATTTATGACAAAAATGGCCGTTATTGGCGGTAATAATATCTAGTCCTCTGTCGTTAGTATTCCGTACCTCAAAAAGAAAGAACGGAACCCTTATAAAATCACTTTGTTGTCCGTCCGTCCGTCCATTCGTCCGGCTTTCTGTCAAGACCCTTTATCTCGGGAACGTGTGGCGTGGAGGTATAGAGGTTTTAATTTCAATAAAACCTAAATATACTCAGGTCTACAGTTCCTTGAAGCTGTGAAAAGATTAAAATTTATAGAAGAAGAAGAAGAAAGACATTTATTATATAATACCAACAAGATACATCACAGAAACAAAATAAGCAGATAAGTAACATAATATGCACAATAACAGAAAGAAAACTAAACACACAACAGAAAAAACGAATAAATAAAACAGGACCATAGATGTAGCCTGTGGTGTATCTAAGTTGCCACAAAAAGCAGCTGACTCAGCGTTGTGCTGAGGAAGTGATCCCTCAGCGCTGATTTTCAGTCTGTGCCTTGCGGACTGCGTGTCGTGGTGCATTTGGTGTTTAAAAGAATTAAAGGGAACTTTCCGTTGACCTAGAAGTATGAAATTTGGCATGTAAAATCGTCTTATACTACAAGTACAGCGAAAAATCTGAAAACTGTACATTTATAATTAAATCACAAAAAATTGTCTTTGAAATTCGGGAAAAACTGCAAGTCTCGATTCCTGAACTATCTATGTACCTACAAACTTGTATAGAAACCTTGGTGTACGAGTCCGACTCGCACTTGTCCGGTTTTTTTGCCTTAGGTTCACGGCCATAGGTCCTAAAAATCACTATTAACATGCCTGAACGATTGTACAGACACTTTTTGCAAAAACGGTCTGTAAAAAAATATATGAGCCTTTTTCCTTGGTGGCGCTAGGCTTACTCTATGGAGCCCCTTAAGTAATGCACGAAAGCTCTATAAGAGGATATCTGATCTTATACTTTTGTAGAATAAGAATATAAATTCTTTTTATTGAGGATCAGTTTGAAAGTACCTACCTATAGATATACCGTCTCAACAAATATATAGACCTTGAAAAAAACACCTATGTTATAATTACATACAATGAAATACATGTACGGAGTTCATCGCTCGAAGAATCGCTCGTAGCCCCGGCTGCCTGAGTGATCTTAAACGATCACGAAGGTTAAGCAACACAGGGCGCGTTCAGTGCACGGATGGGTCGCCGTCTATGCCTAACGCTAGTGGCATTTTTCCGAGCGGTTCCGTGCTTCGCAAGGCACGTTAAGCTGTTGGTGCCGGCTGCCGTCGATAGATGGCAGTCGTTAAGCCAAGTCAGAGGCCTTAGGGCGGCTTGACAACTTCTGACAGTAGACGAGCCACTAGTCTACAAGCCTCTACCAATCCGGACTTGGCCCCCGTGGTGGAGTATGGCCTATACCTTCCTCAGGGAAGAGACCCGTGCCCCTCGGTGGGGACATAATGGGTTGATGATGACATGTACGGAGTTATAAGTTACAATTAAATACTGAATCTGATCAAAAATACATAACTATATTTAATTTCATTCATATTTTCCTTGGGTGTAAAGAAACATTTTTAATAGTATTTTAAAGTCAAGAAATTGATAATATGGGACAGTATTTTTTAAATTAATGGGATGAATTATTGACCTAGGTCGAACAATTTGATACATATTGTTTGTTTCAGTATTTTTACCTCTTATATGTATCAACGGTTTGTTAATCTCTAAAAGCTGAATAAAATTCAATATTTTCACTTATACTAACATATTGTACCCTTGAAGAGGACTATCTCCACTACATAACAGATAGCACTAAGTGAGGCAAAAGCTCGTCTTAGTATCATCATCAGTGATGATTCATCACCATCATCAGCCATTTGACGCCCACTGCAGGACATAGGCCTCCCTCATGGTTTTCCTAACTATGAAGGATTTTGCCCTAATTCCCACACTTGGCAGGCGGGTTGACGATCCCAGTATGCGCTTGGAATCTCAGGAAGACGCTGCTGCCCGTCTTCTGACAATGTGTTTCCTTAGTCGCCTTCTACGACATCCACGGAAGGCAATGGAGTGACGCTGTTCTTAATCCGGCGCCACACGGAACGTATACTGTTTATGATATTCAAAAGTACAGAAGCATAGTATCTAATTAAAATGCTTTTCGTAGTGGTTGCTGTCAGCGGTGCAGAAACAAATTGCAAAAAAGTATTATTAAAAGTAAGTAATAAAAAGTATTATTACTGTAAGTACAGTTTTGTAAAATGTATAGTTAAATTGATAACACACGCACGTGCAACCAGCATGCGAATGGCGACACTATTTTAATATATTTTCAATACATTATACACATTTAAATGTACATTCGATAACAAACGACCACCAGCCAACAGCAGACCTCATTGTTATAACTACGTTTGAATATTCATATAAATCAGCATCGCGAACAATAGTGCTTTTTTATCGGATGGTAATTTATTTGCCTATTTTAGAAGAAATCCATAATGCGTTTAATATTTTTTGCATGTGTTCACGTGTCTGGCTAATTTTCTAACGTCCTGATAGAAGGGTTAGTTTTGTAGAATTAGGTTACGACCTTGAGACTTGCACTTTTCACTTAGTGAAAAGCAGGTACATAGGTACAATACGATTAAAATCAGTTAACGATTCGGCTTTTCTCGGATATTATCGCCTAAATCCCGAGACGGAAATGACACGAAATACATTACCGCGATTTCTTTTAGGTAGCATTCAATTTGAAGATTTTGAAGTATCATAAGCACCTGCCAAGATGACATAACTAACCGGTAGACCTAAGAAATTAATTATGCAGAAGTGATCGCAACATAGGAAGCTCTTTAAATCTTTCATGAAAGTTATGATCATTCGTCGTATCACGCAATAATGAAAATCATCCATTTTTAAACGATATTTTTTGCCGGGCACTTCTTTGGATTGTTGATCTTTAGGTGACTGATCTGAGAGCTTGTCGTTTTCCTTCAAAATTTTTAACACGCTTTTTTTCGAAACTCCGGTTGCTTCACAAACCCTGTCCAAATTTTTTTTTATGATAAATTACTTTCTTCTTTTTTAAATAAATTAGCTTCTTTTATAAAATAGTTATATACATTATTTACAATTTCACGAGAAAAGCAACAATTTTTTTACCACGCTTTAAATTTGTTGAAGCCATGATACATAAATGTATCATATACGTCAAACTGTTTTTTTTTGACACTAAGAAGTCATACTGTCAAAATAGTCAATTATTTTTCTTATTTCAATATAAAGGTTGTGTTAGTTTTGAGCTACAAAGGAGGTTTTGTTGCTCATGTCGTTCTTGTATTGTATTCAATAAGACAACGAGTAATAATAGGGGTTAAAGTATGAAATTGCCGTTTTATTGCAATAGGTTCTTTGAATTGACATAGATTCTTCATGGTTTGAGGTTTTCGAATGAAACTTTTTTCAAATGGTTTCTATGATGTTCTTTTTTTAAAAAATGTGAAACATTTGAATATCGACTTTCAATTGTTTTTGTTATTCAATTTAGACAAGAAAGATGGATACTGCGAAAATTCGAGTGATTTTTGAATACGAGTTCCGACGCGGAACTAACGCGGCAGAAACAGCCCGCAATATCAATGCTGCGTTTGGAGAGGGGTCTACTAATGAACGCACCGTGCGATTTTGGTTTAAACGCTTTCGTGATGGAAATTTCGACTTAAAGAACGAGCCACGAGGAAGACCGCCCACACAGGTGAATAACGATGAATTAAGAGAGATAGTGGAAGCCGACCCTAGTCAAACTACCCAGGAATTAGCGGCATGGTTTAACGTTACCTTACCCACAATATTGACTCACTTGCGTCAAATCAATAAAATAAAAAAATACGAAAAATGGGTGCCTCATAATCACTCGAATTTTCGCAGTATCCATCTTTCTTTTCTAAATTGAATAACAAAAACAATTGAAAGTCGATATTCAAATGTTTCACATTTTTTAAAAAAAGAACATCATAGAAACCATTTGAAAAAAGTTTCATTCGAAAACCTCAAACCATGAAGATTCTATGTCAATTCAAAGAACCTATTGCAATAAAACGGCAATTTCATACTTCAACCCCTAATATAATTAAAGGTCATATCTGTAAATTGATAACTCTATGTGAGAGATGAGGGATTCACGACAATTACCGACGTTGGCCGAATCGTTAACTGATTTCAATCGTCCTGTACGTAACTGTGTTTTGTTCGTTCGTGAACATTAATTGCCATCGATTTTATACTCAATATAAGGCTTCAGCACATTACTATGTGTTGTAAAGCCTCCCAAAAAAACATCATCATCATTAATTTATCGACTCTACACAGCTTTTGGCTTTTATACATCTCGAAGAAACACAATCATACCGCGATGTAGAACTGACTAAGCGCCATCTGGTGCTGCTAGCCGGAAACGCTGTTTTGATAATCTCTAAATGGAAAGTTACTTTACAAATAAAAACCGGCCAAGTGCGAGTCGGACTCGCGCACGAAGGGTTCGGTACCAATATCTATACAACATTTAAATATTTGAAGCGTCTACTTGTTGCCGTTATTAATATCGAGCAAAAAACGGCAAAAAGTCACGTTTGTTGTACGGGGCCTCCCCTTAAATATTAATTTTATTTTAATTGAATTATCTAATCTTAAAGTGATTTAATTATATATTTTAATATATAATTATTAATAAATTTAAAAAAATAAATAACTAAAGTGATTAAAGTGAAAAAAAAATAAAAGTCCAGCAGTGGACTTCTTGTGGCTGGATGATGATGACGATCTATTTTTAAAGTGAATATACAACTAACTATTTTGTGAATATTTCAAGCGTCTACCTGTTGCTGTTATTAATATCGAGCAAAAAACGGAAAAAAAATATCTTTGTTGTATGGGAGCCCCCCTTAAATATTTTTTTATTCTGTTTTTAGTATATTTTGTTGTTATAGTGGCAACAGAAATACATCATCGGTGAAAATGTCAACTGTCTAGCTATCACGGTTCATGAGATACAGTCTGGTGACAGACAAACAGACGGACAGTGAAATCTTTGGCATCCCTTTTGGCACCCTTCGGGTACGGAACCCTAAAAACTAATGTTTGTCAGTTATTAAGTTCAAAATGCTGAAAATTGAAAATGATAAAGAAAATAGAAAAATGCATAAGTACCTCATAATATTAAAGAAGTTAATGGCATCGACAGTCGACACTAGTCTCATTTAAATGGAAGCCATTGATGGAGTTTTTAATGGTTTTAAAAATGTGCAACAAAGGCGCGGAATTGCGCCGACTGGTTATTTATTGCCGATCGTAAATTGTAACCGAAATTAAATCGGTTCCAAATCCTTTATTTCCTTTCCCTCGCGAACTAATGATCTTTTGGCGATTATTTCCTATAAATCAATAAAGAAATGGGTTTCAAATAAATTGCAACATAAATATATTTTTTTTAATGTCCCCTTTCAAAGCTACCGACATGCGATTTTCATAAAAACCTCAATTAATCTGACGGGGACAAACTTTTGTGCGACTGCACAAATCCTCCTTTAGAATTCAGACAAAGAGGCTCTTTAGAGAAACAAAGCCGGCAACGGGCGAGATCTTGGAATCGCACAAAAGATCTCGCAACCCGTGAACGCAAACGCACTGTTCCAAGGTGCCAAAGACAATGATGATTGTTCCACGTGAAATATTGTGTTGCCTTTTGCCTTTGCCTCTGAAAAAAAAATGCAGAGAAAAAAAAAATCACATTTTTATTGTAAGGCCGCCCATTCACATACAACAGGTAAGGGCGAGCATGGGGTGGGCCGGACAATGGACTCTATCAATGGACGGCACCAGATTTTTTGCGGGAAGAAAAAAACATTAGCGAGAAAGTTTTCTTCCTTCATTAATTATGCCTGAAACGATCGGTAAACCGCTGGATCATTCTGCATACAAGAATTTGATGGATGCTCTGCCCCAAGGAATAAAACTATTTATAGCTGAGGACTCCTATTCGACGTTATCTTGATCTTTCAGAATAGTCTGGTGTACGTACAAAGTTTGTTCTAGAAATTACTTATTTTTATGATCTAAATTATGTGTAGTATTACTTATCAAAAAAGTCATTAAAGATCATTTACGGAAAACAGGTGTTGCATATGTTGCAAGGCTGCTGATGAGCCATATATAAAGCTTCCCAAAGTAACACATAATTTTGTAGATTAAGCTCTGGCTATACAAGAAAAAAAATACTCAAAAAGGAGGGTACGAAGAGCTGCCTAATATCTGTCAAAAATGCAGCTGCTCGAATCTCATCCATTGAAGTGTGAGTTCGATGAAATCGCGACAAAAGATGGCCCTTGATGAGCCCGATAAATTAATATTATCAATGCATTGCTCAGCAAAAAGTTTGCATTGTTACTGAGTGGAATGATCGACCTTTTGAGAATTTGGGATTAAATCTTTAGTAGGTAGGTATAAAATCTTTAATACCTGATATGGAATTAAGATAAAATAATAGAAATGAAACACAACTCTCAAAACTAGACAAAAGTTACGGCTACCTAATACATTATTTTGTTAAAGAGAAAACTCAGCTTTTGTATGACACAGAGCCAAAATTTACGACGTCTCATAGAAATTCGGTAGCGTATCGAACAGTGATCGTAAGCCCGGTGCAAGTTGCACTTTCGAACGGGATCTTATACCGTTAAAGAAAGAATTCGAAATTTGAAATCGGAAACAAAGGAGGTACAAGTCATCCTTTGAAATTAACGATGCAGTTTGTTGTTCTAAGGATTAACGTTGCCAAGGCACTTCGCCCTGTGCGTTATTATTGGAATCGAATCCCGGTATGTACCAATTCATTTGTTTTCTGAGTAACGTATTTGTAGTTGCTAACTCGCTAACTGTGAAGGAAAAAAGGAAAACATCATGTGGAAACTTGAGTGCCTGATGTAGTCACTCAGCGCTTGAAATAATCAATCTGCAGCGGATACGCGTGGTGATATTTTTTTTTTAAATCTTTATTGCACTAATTACATTGTAAATGCACGAGGGCGTGCTTAATGCAAGAAGCATTCTCTTAAAGCAAACCTTTGGAATTGAAGATACTGGTAGTGCAAGAAAAAGATGATGCACAATAATAATTTTACGTAAATATAGGGAAATACATTAAGTTACACTTAGGGGGTTGGGGAGGGGATTAATAGAAATTACTATAAACCTGCATAAATGATAATATGTACATAAATAAAAAAAGGAGCGGTGGTAGCCTAGTGGTGTGGCGAGCACATGTCAACTCTGCGCGCGCACTATAAACTCCAACATTCCTGCATCGCGCAAGCAAAATGTTTCACTTGACATACCATAAATATAACGTCCGACGAACATTAGTCGGACCGGCCGTCCCCAGGCATACGATCTGCCTGGCGGGAAATTTCCCTTTCTAGTGGAAGAGCACGATCACCCGCTCTTCCCTATAGTGGTGACCCTCGACAGAACAAAGTCAACCTTCCTTCGCTCTCGCAGCACCCCACATACAATCAGTCTCAAAGCAAGGCCAGCATCCTCTTCCCTCTCACCTCATCATTTCCACTACAGTCAACGCACAGACTACTGGTACTGATGGTGATCTCCCCCAACCCCTCGGCACGGCAGCCACACAGCAACAGCGCACGTTGCCAGTGGTACAGCAGCCTTCACCGGTTCCTACCACATGCGCGGTCCCCATGGTACTGTCGCCGGTGAAATGACTGTTAGCCGCCGAACACCCTCAACTGCTAGTCGACTCACTGACTCAGCGACTTCTGGCACTTGCAGGCTTTAGAGCACAGACTTCGATTCCTATCAGACCTAACTATGCGTAGCTACGGTCTTGAAGGGGAGTGATGTGGCGAGCACATGTCAACTCTGCGCGCGCACTATAAACTCCAACATTCCTGCATCGCGCAAGCAAAATGTTTCACTTGACATACCATAAATATAACGTCCGACGAACATTAGTCGGACCGGCCGTCCCCAGGCATACGATCTGCCTGGCGGGAAATTTCCCTTCATAGTGGAAGAGCACGATCGCCCGCTCTTCCCTATAGTGGGTAGAACATTGAACTCAGAAGCGGGAGACCCAGGTTCGATTCCCAGTGCGGGCATGTACCTATGACTTTGTTGTCTAAGTTATGTACATTTATGAACTTATAGTAAGTATAGAAAACGTCGGGAGGAAACCTGAATGTCTGAGCTGTTCACATACCTCAGCGCTTGAAATCGCCAATCCGCGGTGGGCACGCGTGGTGATGGAGCCCATACTCTCTCTCTTTGAGAGAAGGCCTGTGCCCATACTCACTTTATATCTAAGAGAATGAGACACATTGCTAATAATAATAATATTGGCTGTGTGTAATGCTAACATATATTATTTATGACTATACCTACTCAGTAAGCTCGCTTTTTTACCCGACTGCGGTGAAGCGAGGGTAATGTGGTTGGCTCGTATGCATGTATGAATGTATGTAAGTATGTATGAATCTATGTTCCCGCATAACTACTTAACTAATGGACAGCTTTAAACAAAAAAAAAACTATATACCTAAAGACAAAAATAACCAAAAGTCGACTGCTGAGCATTAACAAATTCAATAATGTAACTCATTGCGAGGAACCTACTTTGGTCCCACCTGTTTAGTAGTTAATGCTCAGTAGTCAGGTTGTTGGTTGTTTTTTATTCAACTTTTTTATATATTATCAATGAGAGGGGGGGGGCTACACAAATGTCACGTGACATTAGAAAATTGCATTTGTGCACGAATCAGTTTTCTGTGTAGTGCTATTTTTGTCTATTATCTCTATCTATTAATCAAACGTATTTTAAGGAATTATTTACTTTAGAATAAACTTAAATGTATTTCATAAAAAATGTATTATTTATTAATACGTTTATTGCACATAAGTAAACATTACAATGGCAATGCGCGGATTTAATGCTACAAGCCAGCACGTGGCATGAAAATTGCAGTAAAAATTCAGTTAAAATATCATAACGTCATTTCTGGACGCTCCGTTATTGTTAGTGAGCTGTGTCTCTTGGAACCTTACGTAGCGCAATGAACAAACGGCCTTAGAAGGATTGTATGGAATGAACGCAACCACAATAAGTTGGGTGCAGGGGATAGGCGAGACAATTCAGGTAGCAGTATATGCCTTTCGGAGAATAAAAGATTCTTCTCGAGGCCACTTGGAAACAGCAATGTTGAAAGTTGAAACTAATAAATATTTGAAAATTACTAGTGTCGTAATATTACCCACTAGGATAGTTGGAAGGCACCTTAATAGTTAAAGTTATGGTTTTGTGGACACAGGATGATAATAATTTCGACTGTCACATGTAAAACAAAACAAACAAATAGGTACATAGTACTAGAAGACGAGCTGGAAAGGTTTGAAAACCAATAACCGAAGGCAAAATTCCGCGAAGCTATTTGAATTAGATAAAGTAAGCTGAGAATATGTTGATTTTACGTATCTCGGCCAATGGACAAGCAAACAATGCGAGCAATAAACGAGACTATAAATTATAGACGAATATTGATTTCGAGGTAAAAATGGAACACACTATTGAAGTGACTTCGGCAAACCAAGATAGAATAAATATTTTAGGGTGGGCTCGACCTAAACAAACACCGAACAGGATTTGCTGACCGCCGATATAGTTTCAATTTAATACGCCGAATTTTCATCACGTCTGTGTAGTTTGAAAAGCCAACCTTATCTTCTCGTCGACAAGATACGATATGGTTTGCTAGATTTGGAGCAACTATGATCGTTTCAATACTTTGGGATGAGGGATGGATCGGTGGGTTATCTAACACGATATTTGTTAAATGTTTTTTTCTCGCGTCTTAGAAAATCATGGCTGGCGGGAAATTTTTACTGCAACGTCGCTCTTGAAATAAAACATTTCGTTCCAGATACAGATTGCCAACAGTATGCTTGGTACTGGGACTAATGAAAGCGTCTGGCCGGTAGCAATTAGAATACAAAAAAGCGTACGAAAGAGTTTCAAGCAAAGAGGTTTCCAACACCATTCTCACGCTCGTAATTAACGTTTACTTTTTAAGTTTTCAAATTCGGTGCCGCTCGCAAGCTGCCAGTGCTAAGATCAGATAGCCAGCTCGTTGGCTAGAGTGGTACTTTACGGCACAGGTTATAATTAATACTGCCCTTCAGGCCTGGGGCAGTGTGTTATCGGCACGGTATATCACAGAGTTGCAATATTTCTTCATTAACGACGAGCCACGAGGTGCAACGCTTCATCTTCGCGCCCGCTCCTGATTCTGAACGCACATTGTATCAGTTGTTATTAATAATAAATATGGTTAAAGTCATATGAACTTGTATCAAGCAACAATAGAGCCAGAGGCTAAAGGCAATTTTGTTTAGGTAAGTTGTTTGTTAAGCAATACAGAAATTACCAAAACTGGAGACAAGTGGTGCAAGAATGCGCGATATTGTTATCCATCGTCTTTGTAAAAACACCTTTTTGTGCAATAAAGAATTATTGAATTGAATTGAATGTGAAAAGTCATACAGTCCTCCACAACAATTCCGTCGACGATAAGGACTCATCTTAGACCCATCTTAGCGTGCGCTCGGACGTGTGATGCAAAATCGAGGTCACAGCTGTCGTAATACAGTGCCGTCATAAGGGAAAAAGACGCAACTAACATTTTTGCCGAAATTGGGTTACATACATATTCGGAACGAGGAAACAAAGACGAATCTTTCTGTATTTTTTTTATTTTGATAGGAGCATTTTCTGCGAAGTTAGTGCTAATAAAAAGACGCATTTGACAACGTATTTTGTTGGTTTTTTAAGTTAAAAAGGCGTTTTAGACTTGAACTAAGATAAATAAACGTATTTGGTCAATTACTTCTGCAATACGATAGAAAAATGAATTAAGTTACTAAAGTAAAAAGACGCATAAAACGCAATTCACAATTGCTTCCAAAGTTATTCGAGACCAATATAGTATCAGATCAATAATCAATATTATTATATCTGATACTACGTCAAAAAGACGCTTTTACCCTAATAATACGTTCTTC
Organism: Yponomeuta malinellus; assembly: GCA_947308005.1. Lineage (NCBI taxonomy): Eukaryota > Metazoa > Arthropoda > Insecta > Lepidoptera > Yponomeutidae > Yponomeuta > Yponomeuta malinellus. Next base: position 11,712,645 of record OX371004.1, on the reverse strand, counting down.
GGCTGGTTTCGCTAGGCGTTAGTGATCAAATGACTTTTGTACCTACATAACACGAAAAGTACCTGAAGAGATCTAAAACTAAGACAGAAAAGCGGAAGCAACCATAAATGCCTCTTTATCTTATACTAGCCGCGTTACCAACAGAGTCGTAGGGCCATAAACGTCAATAGGGATAGGAATGTGCAACGCGTCCTAAAATGTTATCGATAATCCGCTACCTGCATTCAACCCTCATTAACGCTCGCTTATCGCTAGCTTCTGATTGGTCGTAACATCATGCCGCCGCGCTGCCAAGTTGTTGTTTTGCTATAAGTATTTGTGACTTGTGATTACATTCATGTGACAACTCTCGTCAAGTCTCGTCGCTCACAATGAATAATTTATTTTCTAACGTAGACCTCAAGAAGTTACAAGGTGATGTTAGCTCTCAAACTCGGACAGTGATTCATAACGTATTTCTGTTTTTAAATGAATTTAAAAGTTAATTTTAGGTAAAGTAAATTTTAAAAGAGATTGGATACAAATATAAGAAAAACGCCGAAGAACGAAAATACTTAATTGAAAGAAGTGACATTGTTTGTGCTAGAATGGACTTTTTGAAATAATTAGACACATTGCGGAAAACTAACGACCAGAGGCCGCGATTCTATCTCGATGAGATATGGGTTAATCAGAACCACTTAAGAAAACGCATGTGGCTTGGAAGCCATGATGAAGGCGGCTTTAAGAATCAACCAGTAGGAAAAGGCTCATTATTTGCCATGCTGGATTTGCAAAGACTGGTTTTGTACCGGATGAGAAATTGGAATTTAAAGCTGAACTTCAAAACACTGATTTACAGAAAGCCATTATAAGAGATCAAGCACCATTCATAATCAATCTACAGGACGATACAGAGGACGAAATTCCGATGAGGAAGAATAAACGTTATTTATTTAACATTAATTACAAACCACCTTTTTCAGGGCCACAATACTATCTACTATGTTTCTTATCAATATGCGCCTATAACCATCTTACGCACATCACTATGCAGCTCCATAAGACCCACAAGTGCGAGCGAGATAGACATAGTGAAAGATTTATGGCCCTACGACTCAGTTGGTAACGCGGCCAATTTATAGTATTTGTACCTTTATACCTTTTGCGGGGGGGTGCGGGGGAAGGTGCCGTACTAGGACGAGGTCAGTTGCGTCTGAGTCGGCCGAGTGTGAAGCTGTGTCGCGGGTTGTCAGAACAGGTAAGAAATATATAGATACTTTGATTGAATGAATTTTGATCGATATTATTAGACGGATTGTGTATTAGTTGTTATTATGCATTGATTATCTAATCCATAATAATCTGCCTGGTTAAATTATTAATCGACTTCAAAAAAGGAGGAGGTTATCAATTCGACGCGTATATTTTTTTGGCTATGTTCCTCCATAACTCCGTCAAATCTTAACCGATTTCGACAATTCTTCTTTGTTCGCACAGGTATAACGTCCCATTGGTCCCATTTTAATTTGGTGAAGATCTGATGGAGACTTTCAGAGATGGAGAACGGAATTCTTCAATGGAGAACATAAAATAAGCCCTAATGGGGCCCATCCTTTAGTAATATCCGTATGTTTCATAAAATAGCGTAAAAGTAGTCCCAAGTTAATTTTGTGATGTTCTGGTGAATTAAGAATTAAGTAGGGTAAATTATAGTTATAAGGGTATAGTTATAATTTATTTTTCTCCCGCCCCCCCCCCCCCCACAAAAATTGAAAAATAAAAAATTTCAAATAAAAAATAAAAACATACTTCGAAACACTACAGCACTAAAAAGTTAGAAATAATTTAAATAATTAGAAGTATTTATACATGTAGGTGTTGTAGAAATATAATTTGTAGTCGATGCCCAGTTTCAAGACCAGCACATATATTTTGGGCACCGGCTCCAAATTATACTTCTACAATAACTACATGTATAAATACTTCTAATTAATTAAATTATTTCAAACTTTTTAGTGCTGTAGTGTTTCGAAGTCTGTTTTTATTTTTTATTTTGAACCTTCACGAACTATGAATGCGATTTACGGGGCGTTTATCGATGCGAAGCGTATTTTGCGCACGAAGCGAGATACCAGAGCGCTGTGCGGTTATTACACACCAAGATAATATTATTAGTAGGTAGGTATTGCAGTTTAGTATGAAACAGCTTTTTTCTTGCTATTTCAGAGTTGGTCATATAGTGAAAGTTGTTTGCATTGATTGTACTATGACCATTTAAAACATTTTATACTATATTTGAACGACCCTGAATTGCCTGAAGAAAATAGAAATAAAATAGCTTATAAAACAAAACACATCAAACATATCACTTTTATACTGTTTTCTTTAAGCAAATGTGAATGTAAATTCAAACCGATAATGGCAATAAATTAATGCCCACCGACATGATTTCTCCACTCTTAACTAAATATATTTGTATGCAAATCAAAGCCTCTTAAGATTTTATTTTAAACTTATCATTATTCGTTGTGAGTCTCATAAAACATGAAGTTTCCATGAAAACGTAGTTTAGTTTTTAGGGTTCCTTCTCCGAAGGGTGCCTAACGGGACCCCCTTACTCTGCCTACGATGAAACTTTGCAAATATCGTGATATGAGATAATAATAACACCGGAAGCTAGTTTTGGTTGTGATAATATAATACAAAATTCAACAAAATGGAGTGCGTTGAAGATTTGTATCAAAATACCGTGCCAATCTTTTCCTTTTTATAATACAGCCTATACATATACGTCACCACTGTTGGGGCTCAGGCTTTCCCTCGGAGAGAGAGTATGGGCTTAATAACCACTCGTTCCCACCGCGGATTGGTGATTTCAAGCGCTAAGTACGTGAATACTTTAGACACTCATGTTTTGTCACGATGTTTTCTTTCACAGTTAGCGGGTGGTATTGTTACTATAAATTCACAAATGTACGTAACTAAGAAATAAATTCATAGTCATAGGTACATGCCACACCGGGATTTGAACCAGGGACCTCACGCTTGCGAGTCAACCGTCCGACCATCGGGCTGTCAAGACTCCTCTGTACTGCCAACAAGACTGTCAGATTAAAATAGTTCTTTTGATAAGTAAGTGAGTCTGATCTCAAAGATAATTTTAAAACAAGACTGCCAAAATAAAGTTCTATTGTATATGATGTCACAGAGCGATATTTTTAAACGTTTTTTTGTTAAATATACGTAGTTTTTAAACCAAGATTGTTAAAAAAAAGAGTTCTATTGATTAGTAAGTCTGATCTCAAAGATGTTTTTAAAACAAGACTGCCAGGAAAAATTAATCAATTGAAAACCATTGTTGTTTTCAAGGTCAGGACTGAGGAGGATAAATGAAAATGAAAAATGAAAATAAAAAAGAGTTCTAGGTATAAGTGTATTATTGTAGTGGATGTCACAAAGATTTATCTTTTTTAAACGTGTTTTATTTAAGGGTTATTAATATTAAGGTAATATTTGGCACCCAAGTGCCATCAATAAATATTAAGCCTAATTTATAATAGCATTTTTACTCGCATTTAATGTGTTCATAAATTTTATTGTACCAAGGGAGAAACTGACTCTTTATATACAGGATATCCCTAGTTAAGGAGTCTGTGACTTACAGAGCTATGTAAAATTTTGTACTTGTTTATTAATACTTCAATTTTATAATGTTTATTAGTCAATAAATACATTCATTTACTTACTTACTTGTTCTTTAAAATCCTTTGAGTTATTCACTTATGTGTTCAGACTTCACTGAACTATAAAAAAATCATGTCGTAAAACTACAAAAGAAAGGAGTAAATGAACAAAAGCTTCTTTTTTACTTAAAACTACAACTTTAACATTTTTGTCTTGCTAAAGAAAACAGCAACTTACGAAATTACTACAAAAAAGGCGGATATACACATTTGCGTGTTTTAAACCTAAAAAACATACCTTTTTCATTATTTGTACTAAGAAAGAAAGGAAAATTGGAAATAATTAGCTAGTGAGTAAATATAAGAAAAAATGTAATAGACAGCAAGCGATTAGAAAAATCAAAACTTAAATATTTAATTTCTCAGTTTCGACCTGATGTCAGATGCGTCTTTTTACCATATGACGGCATTTGACCGCTAGAGTTATATCTGTAATTGTAAGAGGGCTTAGGAAGAGCTTTCCGAAACTAGCGTTTGGCGTCGAATTCCTGGTGGTGCCTGAGCTAATAGCTTTCCGCCATTCAAGTTTTTGTTGTGCAAGTTCCTCCCACTTATTGACGGCATGTATTCGATAGTTACTTGACAGGGAAATATAATATGTAGGTAAAGACAGCAGTAGTTTGAGCTGACCAACGTAGCTTCTATCACACACGGCGGAAGTATTTTGAAAGATAATGTCCCTCCCTGCGATCACGATTTTTCGTTTGATTATATTGAAGCTCATACCGTGAATAAAGCGTTCAAAAAGCTAAATCTTAAAAAAACTGAAGACCTGTGGGGTATGTCAGTAATAATAGTTAGCTCAGTAATCGATGTCCTAGCACCCCATTTGGCCAGAATCTTTAACAAATGTTTAGATGAGGGTACATTCCCTGACCTAATGAAATATAGTAGGCTCGTTCCTTTATTTAAAAGCGGCGACAGGCAAGATCCCACAAATTTCAGACCAGTCTCGGTTCTACCCGTTTTGAGTAAAATATTCGAGAAAATAGTTCTAGGTCAACTACTTACACACTTTAATAATTATCAACTTTTTCATAGTGAGCAATTCGGTTTCACGCAAGGGCGGTCTACGACGGATGCTGGTGTCACATTAGTTAAACATATATTTAGTGCATGGGAGGATCGGAAGGATGCTATAGGTGTTTTCTGTGACTTGTCGAAGGCATTTGACTGCGTGGACCATAAAACACTTCTCTTAAAATTAAAACACTACGGAGTGAATGGGAGGAGCTTAAAACTTATGAGATCATATTTAGAAGGGAGGGTTCAAAAAGCTGACATAAATAGGACTAAATCATCCGGGTCGGAGGTTAAGATGGGAGTGCCACAGGGATCTATTTTGGGGCCGTTCCTTTTCCTCGTATATGTAAATGATTTGCCGTTCATGGTTCAAAATATGTCAGAGATAGTATTGTTTGCAGATGACACGTCACTTATTTTTAAGATTAAGAGACAAGAAAATGACCTTGCGGGTACAAATAATGCTCTCTCTAAGGTACTATATTGGTTTACTTCTAATAACTTATTATTAAATTCAAAAAAGACAAAATGTATAAAATTTACACTACCAAATGTCAAAATGGTTGACAGCAATGTTATATTGGGGAATGATAAACTAGACCTTGTAGAAGAAACTGTATTTCTGGGTATCACAATTGATTCAAAGCTTCAATGGGGTCCTCATATAGGAAAATTGGCAAATAGGCTCAGTTCTGCAGCATACGCAGTTAAAAGAATCCGGGAACTAACTGATGTCGCAACTGCTAGGCTTGTTTATTTTAGTTACTTCCATAGTATTATGTCCTATGGTATACTACTGTGGGGTCGGGCTGCAGACATTGAGACCATCTTCGTCCTGCAGAAGAGAGCGATCAGATTCATATATAAGCTAGGCAATAGAGATTCGTTAAGAGATTTCTTTAAAGAAACCAACATCCTAACAGTTGCTAGTCAGTATATCTATGAAAATATTATGTATGTTAGGAAAAATATCAGTGACTTTAAAACTGTAGGTAGCCAACACAATGTAAATACTAGAAATAGACATAAACTTTCGTTCCCAAAATTTAGGCTGGCAAAGGTTAATACATCCTTTATGGGGCATTGTATACGTTTCTACAATAAGATCCCTGAGGATATAATAAGCTTGCCAGAAACGCGGTTCAAAAAATGTGTGAAGCGCACTTTGTGCCAAAAAAGCTACTATAACATTAAAGATTATTTAGATGACAATGATGTCTGGAATTAAAGCCAGTTCAATGCATGAGTTTTAGAACATTTATATAAATCCTGTAAATTAAGGACTTGAAAAGACTAAGTTTGGAGTTTTTTTGTCCATTTTTTCTCCAAAATGATCTAGATTTTGAAATGGACACCTAGTTTAACTTGTAACGTTCATTAAGTCGCAGTTTCTGTGCTACTTTGAATAAAAAAATTTGATTTTGATTTGATTTTGCATGAGTATCAAGCAAAAAATTGTTACGTCTTGAGTTCCTGACAGTACCCACAAATCGTGGGCACATTTTTTTCCCCGTAAATTAAACAGAAGCACACAAAACACGCGGCGATTTATCAAGAAAGATGACAGCTCTCCACGGACATAATTTTAACGAAAATTGTAAGAAGTATTGTGTTTCATAATTAATGAAGCAAAAGTCTTTCTCGGTAACAGAATACCCCCGATCTAAGATTCGGATCGCCATTACTTGTCTCTTTGTGCGACATTCTTTTTTCGCCCAGGTGTTCAATAATTACATTGGTCGGTGTGTGAGGGGGACGGGTAGATTCGGCAAACAATTCGATCGAGAGAGACGACAAGCTCCCGTTGATTGATAACTGTGACAAAAACGTAGCAGATGAAAAATAATAATTATTAGATCTATTGTTAAAGGTGTACGAACCTGACTAGGGTTGCCCCTACATAAGTATGTGTGTCTTTTAAGTTTGTTCTAAACTTGTGATTAAAAGAAACTAAGTTTATAAGCTTATCGATACAACATCCGACGTTGTACCTAGTCCTATGATATAACTTTTATTAAATAATATTTATTGATTTGCTAATGAACTATTTTATTTGCCAGTTGGTAACAAATAACAAAATATATAGACTAAACAATACCGTATTAAAATTATGCACGTAGAATAGGTACGAGCGCATAACAATAGCATTAATTAAGAATTGTTAAGCAATGCAAATTTTTCGATAAATTAAAAAGTGGCAACCCTTGCGTTGTGCATGCATGCCGGCTGCATAGTCTGCATAGACAGGCTCAGCTAAACAAAAGTTGCGAAGCTCAGGTAGAGGAGGCATTTTAACGCTGTATAGCGAAGGTAACCCACCTGAACTGCCTTCATTATGAATCCCGTAAGGGCCGGGGGGCGGTGCGCTAATAAATAATTATAGTTTTCACAAACATACGGTTGACAGCAGGGCTTCCTTTAGATGTATGCACTCTACTCTGTGACATACGGAGACTTTGAGATCCAAATAAAAAGAAAGAGGAACGTGAAATTTGTATTAACTGTGCGTATTTTAACTGTTGTTTGAGAAACTCAGTATTATTCGTTTTATTTAGCATACATTTATCTTTATTTTATTTATTGGTAGCTAGTAGAGACTGTTGTTCAGACAATCTTGAACTAATTACAGCGAAAGAAAAGCAAAATAAATTTTCATGTACAGAGAAATCAACCTGCAAAATTAATCAAACTCCACCAATATGAGTGGGGTTTGATTAATTTTGCAGGTTAAATCGAATGAGAGTAAAATATATTTTTGTGACAACTACCCTATTACACTATTACATAACACAATATAACATAAGCAGCTTATTTATGTATTAAGTTTTTGTTCGATACCTCTTAATTCGATTTGGTTTGGTTGTACAAAAGTTTATACGTACCTAAGTGTAGGTTGGTTGCAACTGTACCACTATAATAATGTTGTTAGGGTTCCGTACCCGAAGGGTGCCAAACGAAACCCTATTACTAACACTTCACTGTCCATCTGTTGTCTGTCTGTCCGTCTGTGTGTCTGTCTGTCTGTCTGTCTGTCGGTCTGTCAGTCTGTCTGTCTGTCTGTCTATCTGTCTATCTGTCTGACTGTCACCAGGCTATCTCATGAACCGTTATAGCTAGGCAGTTGAAATTTTCAAAGATGATGTATTTCTGTTGCCGCTATAACGACACATATTAAAAACAGAATAAAATAAATATTAAAGACGGGCTCCCATACAATGAACGTAATTTTTTTGTCGTTTTTTGCCGTCTCGATATTAATAATGGCAACGGGTAGACGCTTGAAATATTCACAGAATATTTAAGGGGGGCTCCATATACAACAAACGTGATTTGTTACCATTTTTTCTCGATATTTGTGTCTAATTTTGTATAGATAATTATACGGAACCCTTCGTGCGCGAGTCCGACTTGCACTTGGCCGGTTTTTTAACTTATTTTTCTTTTCGTTGGTTTACTTCGTGCTTTATGGTCGAGATCGAGGGTTCGACAGGAGACGAGTCTATCTATTGTTTCGCCAAACACATAAGATTTTTTATACGCAAAGGTTGTGTGTATTGTAGTAAGTAGGTAAGATGTTTTTCAATTTCCTGTAAATGTTGCCTAAAACTTTACAGTATTTATAAAAAGTCCATCCCACTAAAACACACTCAAGACGGAGAAAGTGCTGGTTTAAACAGAAATTCCTCTCATAAACTGGGTTTAATTCAGTCTTAAGAGTGCTTTAGTGGTATCGATTTTTTATAAATAAGACTGTTGACGTTTTATCATCACCTGTGAACTTATGTTAACACTTTTCGCCGCAGAATTATCTAAAATGTATGTATTATCTATAGAAGTAAGTAAGTAGATAGGTATTTATTTGGAATGTAAATTGTTTCTTTAACCATTAACATGATAAAGCATACTATCGTTTAAATATTACGGTAATCTACAATTTATAGTTTCAAATCTCAATACAAAACTTCTGGTTTACGCATTCCAAGCTCAGGCAATCAATAACAATTAAGTTTGTGAGGCATTAGCTTAAGTTTCTGTGTAGAGGACGGGCATCTATTAATTTATTTGTTAGTCGTCTGGTTAAAATAGGAACGGTTCAATGTACAAACTGTTAAGCTTTATCAGCTGTTGACTGCCTACTACTATCTTCAATGTCACGCATTATTTAATGATCAGCTAAAGAAGCACTGTCGTTTGTCAGATAAAATGTTAGTCTGACATACGTTCCATGCATCCCGTCCGTCATTCCTAGAAAATTCTGTGTCGGCGGCGACAAAGCTTCACAGGCCCGTTTCGGTTTGTTTAACAAATAATCGCTAATTGCCAGTTGGGAAACGCGAAATTCAGTAACTCTGTACGGAATTCGTCCGCTACCTGACCGCGTTACGAAATCCACTCACAAAACAATGCTGTTTGATTTAAAAACTCACTCTAACGTGAAGGAATTTGCTTGTATCGCTTAATTTCAACTTAAGACTTTATCTCGTTCGAAATCACATGATTTCCCAAGTGGCTTTACAATAGGAGCAGCCTGCTACGGTCATTATTTGCCGAGCTTAATTACCTTTACCATTGAACATTATCGGTCCGGCCGATCGTTATGGAATAAATCAATTTAATCTAATTAAAAGTATTACATGTTTTTTGTTCGTGTACGAAACAAGACGGTATTAGGAGATGGAATCGTGGAGATTAGAAGGTGGGGTTGGTACCAGGGGGTCACCGATTAGATCTAGAGATGCTCCACTACGTCAATCCGTACGTCCGACCGACGTGCCTGGTATAAATTATTTATCCAATCTAATTTAATTTACATCTCCCTTGACCTCTGAGGTGCACTTTGCCACTAGACGGAGGGAAACGTCAAACAAAGACACTCTACATCGTGCCGCGTGACTCATATAACGTTCGTGTCGGTTTTTGTTGCCCATTAGGTACCTGCAGTGTAGGTTATACACGGTGGTTGGTGCAGTAGCTCCACTAAGGTAACTCATATAGTATGTGGCATAAGTGGTAGTATCGACTCGACTGTACCTTCCAAGCCGGATTTAGGTACTTTAGGTTATTCGTCGTTTTGTTAGAAAGTCACGTGGGTGAATTTGCAAGTTGCGGTCAAGGCCGGTTATACGACGATTAGATTTCTTTTTCAAAAAAGTGTCATCGATGTTCTGTTGTTTTGATTAAATTTTCAAACTTGGCCACTGGTTGGCCTTTGTTTTTCGTGTCGGACTGCCAGTACAGGCAACGATCTTCATTTGTTTCTCGCGGTGGTCGGCCACAGTCCCTGTCGGTCGGTTAGTTTGTGTGTAAGTGGCTCCCAGGTTGGTGTCTGGGCGAGCGAGGCCTGCCGCGTCTCGCCACGCAGTCTACGAGGCAACTTTACGAGCAGCCGACCGCTGGTTTTATTGGCTACCTCACATCGATGCCTCCGCACTGCCTCCCATTCATTTCGATGGAAAATATACTTTTTTATAGTTCTGTCACTTGGGTAATTTATTGACAATGAACACACGTGCATTTCTATTAATATTTTTTGTTGTAAGAGTTCTTTTTCCGTGCCCATTGTAGGGACCGGGTTGGGTGCAGTTTGTTTTATGCCCGCGCGGCCGAACCGATCTTAATTGTTGTAATAGGAATTAATATTGTGATCCGGCAAGCTGAGGTCCGGCACGACGGATGAGACTGGCATTGTGATCATGCAGCCCTTTATTTGCGGGAGGTCGTCATACCGAAGGTATGCGCTATTTGCTGCAGGTACTTCAATTATAAACTTCAGTGCTGTCATAAATATTTGTCAATCATCTCAGCAAAGGGGACCGATAAATTATCATTAATAAATCAACTTTTTCCTTCTGAAAAAGAGAATTTATAACGCGCCATTTAAAACGTCCTCAAGTTTCATTACAAAGTGCATGCAACATTTTAGTTTTGTGCAACAATCGTGTTGGCTAATTGTGGCTCAGGACTTCTAAAGCTATAGCTAGTTTGCTAAGAAGTAAGCTGTGGTTGTGCTATAGGACGAATTTTTTTCTTTTTATGTAGTCTCCATGATATGGGTGTCTCACTGCAGGGCAAAGGCCTCCTTCCTTTTAGACCAATATATTCGTTCATTTACCACCTCTGACCACTCCGGCAAGAATTTGTCATCCCGCCATCGTCTTCTCGGCCACCACCGTTTGCGATGAACGCCACGCGGCACCCACTCGGTGGCAAGTCTCGGCCACCTATTCGGGTGCATGCGGCTTACGTGCCGGTCCAGATGCACTTCAGTTTGGCTATGCACGTTTTGGAGCGCAGTGTGGTATTCCGGACACGATCTATCTTCCGGTTGCCGAATATACTGCGCTCCATCGCTCTTTGGCAAAACTTGAGATCGGACTTCTGTTGTTCAGTCAGTGACCAATTGGACTTCTGTTGTTCAGTCAGTGAACAAATCTGTGAGCCATAGGTAATGTATAGTCCAGCGCTTAGTAGACGGCACTTTTCCATACACTTATAATTGATATTTTTGAGTAAAGTTCAGTAGTTAGTAAGTAAATGAAACACGTGACTTGTTCTCTTGACTGTACGTAGACAATTAACTTTTATTAATAAAAACGATGCGCGCGGCCTAAGTATTTTGCCGCGTAAACAAAACAGTATGCATGGTGAAACCGTACAGGTAAGGACCGGCAGGATACACATGTCGACGAGATTCCGTTTCAGAGAAAGCGGAAGGTTGCCCTTCATGAGATCTTTCATGGACCAGTAGCACTTCCAGGCGTTTTCGATACGGTGATCGATTTCTTAGCCCTGCCTGTTTTCAAAGTTTACTAACTGGCCCAAGTAATTGTACTGGGCTTTTAATTTAAAACAAACAATACATTTATGAAGTACCCTTTTTACCTCTCTATTGCCGTTAACTAGCCAAAATCGCTTATGCAAGCTAGCCAATACTAATTTGTTGCCACCATGAAGCAGACATTTGTGTTCATGTTCAATAATTAAATCTGTTATCACAGAATGCTTGGGTAAAATTACAGGATGTTTCTGAAAAAAGGGCAAAATGGCATTTTGTATCCTACCACCTACTCTTATAAATCCATCCTTATCCATAAACGGATTTAAACTTCTTAATGTACTGTTTTTAGACAAGCAATTGTTAATTTGCAAGCATTTTAAATCAGAGGCAAAGTGTCTAGCCTGCTCATTCTTAACAATTAAATGCAAAGCATTTTTTAATTCAGTACAAGTCAGATGTTCACTCTGACACCTCTGCTTGTGTTTTAAAGTTTTTATAAATCTTAAACAATAAGCTAGCACTCGTTGCATCTTAAGAATACTAGAATATTTCTCCAAATTAAAACATTGGAAAAAATTATTAGCTGTTAACACAACCATACATTGTAAAGCCTTATTACCTAAAGGTTTTAATTCTGGCAAACTTCCACCAGCAGGCAAAGCGCTGTCGCCATTGTTAGTAAACTCATGTGTCGAATTAAGCAAGTAATCAGGCCCATGCCGCCAAAGAGCAGAATCAATCAAGGATTGAGGCTGCATTCCTCTAGATATCAAGTCGGCAGGGTTACAACCTGTATTGATATAAAGCCATCGAAATTCTTTGGTCAGATCAGCAATTTTCTTAACTCTATTTCCGACATAGCTGCTTAGCCTGATGGGTTCAGTTTGTAGCCACGCAAGAACAATCTGCGAATCAGAGAATAAAATTACATTGTCCTGTTCTATGTCGAGTTTGAGACAAAGTGAATCATAAACCCTCGAAATTAAAAGAGCTAACAACAAAGCCGCGTTAAGTTCAACTCTGGGTGTGGTCAGTTCTTTTTTAGCAGGATTTACCCTAGACTTGGAGCATAAAAGCATCATAGAAACATTATTGTCTAAGCCAATAACCCGCAGATAAATGCAACAGCCATAGGCTGCGTTTGAGCCATCACAAAACCCAATAAGCTGGATAGCCCTCGCATCACACACACTCACGTGACGAGGAAGCTCAACGGCGTCAATGCTCTGCAAACCAGACACAAGTTCTTCCCATTCAACTGATAACTCAGGGGAAATAGGATCATCCCAGGCAAGGCCAGCGATCCAAAGCTTTTGAAGCATTAACTTGCAGGACACAGATATGGGACCAATGATTCCTAATGGATCGAATATCCTACTAACAAAGCTAGTAATTTCTCGTTTTGTGTAAGCTGTCTTTTTTGTGGGCACATCAGGCACCGTAATTTTAAAAACGTCCTTAGTGACATCATAAACTAAACCAAGGGTTTTTAATATGAGATTGTCTGAGTCCAAGTCAATTTCATCAAAATGCTGGAGCTCATTTGGAATATCAGAGCAAGGCTCGATTATTTGAGCACCATTTGTGCAGTCTAAAGCTGCCAAGAGCTAATAATTCAATAAGTTCCTGCTTAAATTTATTTAAAGTATCTAAATTGTCCTCACAGGCCACGATGTCATCGACATACGTGTTGTGTCGCAAAGCAAATGCAGCCAATGGATATTTATCTCCAAAACGATCAGCTAACTCAATTAAACACCGAGTTGCCAAAAATGGTGATGATTTCAAACCATACGTAACGGTTTTTAACTGCAAGCATTTAATGTTTTCATTTGGATTTTCTCGCCATAAAATTGTTTGCAAACCTCTATAACTTTCATCTAAGTTAACACACCTAAACATCTTTTGAATGTCTGCAATTAACACAAACTTGTTCAGTCTGAAAAGCAATAATATGTCAAATAACTCTGACTGAACAGTGGGACCATTTAACAATGTGTCATTGAGAGAAACCTTTTTATCTTTAGTACGCATTGAGCCATCAAAGACGACTCTTAAAGGAGTAGTTTTGCTTTTAGAATTCATAACTGCATGATGAGGTATGAAATAAACTGGATCTTTAACAAGATCATATTTTTCAAATTTAATGTACTCAGCCTGATCAAGTTTAACAAACTCGTCAATAAAGGCTTTGTATTGCTCTAACAGTTCACTCTCTCTTTGAAACTTTTTCTCCAAATTAATAAAGCGCTGCAAGGCTACACTGAATGAATCTCCGAGGCTATCACTAACTTCCTGCAATGGGACTTTGAGGGGCAGACTGACCGTGAATTGGTTATTTTGTAACTGGACAGTGTCTTGGAAAATTTGTTCACACAACTGTTTCTCTGCTTTAGTTTCATTATAAATTTGCGGTACCTTTTCAGTCTCCCAGAACTTAGCTAGAGTTGTGTCCAAGTTGCTATCACAGGTCTGGCAAAACATTGACACCGGAGGCCCACTGCCAGAAGTCGTTAGAATGTTACCGGAGATGACATCGCCGAACAGGGTCTGTGTGATGAAAGGTCCTCCCTCAGAGAGACGCTCAGGCTTCGCCAGGAGCAGCTGGAAAAATATATCAGCACCAATTAAAATCTGAATATTGCCAGGATCACTGAACAATTCATCAGCTAATTTTATATTACCTGGCAATTTTATCTTTGCTAGATCAATTTTTGTTTGAGGAAGGGGGGCTGATATTGTATCAATTAGATGACAGTTAACACTGACATCAAAAGGATAAAATCGAGTGTAATTTCAAAATTGCATTCAAAATTGGTCACAAAGGACATTTGGCTTCCACTGTCTAATAAGGCACGGGCCGTTAAAAAAGTGCCATCAGATTTTGTTATATTTACCCTAACTGTGGGCAGCAAAACTGTGGTATTTGTATTTGAAACCATTGTGGTTTTCTTATTTACATCGCTATGTACAAAGGGAACCTCTGAGGGTTTGTGCAATAATGCATTGTGTTCTTTTTTACAATATGAACATCTAAATTTAAAATGGCATTTGCCAGTGTGGACATTCAAACACAAGTGGCATAAGCCTGCGCTGTCCACAAATTGCAAACGCTCTGAAAGAGACATAAGTTTGAACTTTTGACAAGTGTAGAGTTTGTGTGGGCACTTACATAGGAGGCAGCATGTTGATACCATGGTCTTTGTTGTCTGCTGCTTTGGATCCTCCTTTATGGCAACATTTTCCAAAGCTGTAGCTCTCCTCTCTATGAATCCAATTAGGTCTGAAATGGTCGGTAATGTCTTATGATCCCTCTGCATCTCAAACTCGGTCACAGTGTTATTATCTAATTTTTTTGTGAGAACCTGCATTAGAATCATGTCCCATTTGTCTACATCCTGGTCTAAACTCTTTAGAGCAGCTAAATTTAACTTAACAATAGAAACAAAGTTTCTTAATGATGTTGATGTATGTACATTTGTTAACACAAAGTAAATCTAACAGACAATTAACATGGTATGCAATTGTTTTATAACTGTTGTCATATCTGTCATTTAACAACGACAGCGCCTCAAGGTAATGCTCGTCTGTCAGTGGCAAGTTTTGAATTAGCTCAAGGGCTTGGCCTTTTAGGAAGGTTTTTAAATAATACAATTTCTGTACTCCTGACAGACTTGCATCCTTGTCGATAATTGACATAAAAAGTGCCATAAAAGGCTTGAAATCAGCAAATTTGCCGTCAAAATGTGGTATTTGTATACTTGGCAATTTATTCGGCGTGGGCAAAGTCCTAGTTTTCGCGTCCTGCGTGGGTAAGGGGACTTTTTTACTGATCGCCTCATTTAACATTGCTAGGCTAAACATGTACTTACTTTCCACTTCCGTGGGATCTTCGTCATCATAAATTTCCGCACATAGGTTCTCGTATTGCTCAAAGGCATGAAGGAGCCTCTCTTTATGAACCAGAATAAGCGAGTGGTCCATTCCTTCTGCCAATGCAGACGGTGCAGCGTTATAAATTCGCGTTATCGCTCCCTTGCATTGCCCACGCAAGGCCTTCAACTTGGCTTCGGCCATTTTTTACAAATATATACACTAATTTAACAATAAATAGTCGAAACAGTAAAAACACTATTTGCAAATTCACAACAAAATCAAAATGTCCGCTGTTAAGAAATAAGACGGATTCACGCGGCGAGTCGATCGATCGCTGTTAGCCGAAGTAAGCTGCAGACTCCTTTCCGCTGATTGGCCAGTTACGTCAACGGTAACAGGGATGCCAACGAAACACGACGTGAAGAAGATGATGATAGCGCCAACGGCGTCGAGTAGCGGAACTAAATAATGTTGCCAGTTGCGAAACAGGTACCGAAGGTAGGTAGTGTTTTTACTTCCCTTGTAGGTTTCAGCCGAAGGTTAACACACGACGATGAAGTCCAAGGGTTTGATTGATGCCTCGGCGTACGTAGATTCGATGATACAGCTAATCCCAAAGGGTTTCTGGTTAACACCAGCTGCTGTACGTTTCTGTCGCAGCCGTACACTGATGCACAAAAAGATCTTAAAGTGCGGCAGATTAACACCCGCCGAGAAAAAAAAATGTCCTGGAGCAAAGCAACCAAGGATAGGTACGAAACGTGACTGGTTAACACCCGCCAAAACAAAAGAGTCCTGGAGCAAAGCAACCAAGGATATACAAAACGTGACTGGTTAACACCCGCCAAAACAAAAGTGTCCTGGAGCAAAGCAACCAAAGGCACTGTTTATAATGTTTATATACAAGTTAACACCTGTTTATAAGTTCACACACTGTTTATTTGACTGCCAAAGGCGATAATAATAATTATAGTCAATAGCCACGAATCACTTAGCTGTTCGGGTACAAAGTACACTTTTCGTTTTCGCGGTATGGCGGTAGCACAGCAAGCGAAGAAATGTTCGTGTAACTTGGTTAAAAGCCTTTCGAAGGACCAAAAAAGAATGTAGCACACATTTAGTTTAGCGGACTGTATTTTTAAGGGCTGATAATTAATTAAAACCGAGTTTTTCTATATTTTAGACTATATTATATAATCAAACAAACCGCGTGCGGGAGCGGCAAGGCACGAACTCACATTTCAATAGTGACAACATCAGAATGTAAAACAAGGTTGCCACAATAAAAACATGGTAAAATAATCTATGTCGCGAACATATGTCAATTTGTGCTTCTCGGCGCAATATTACTTTTCTTACAACTAGGTATCTTTTTGCAACCAAAAATTTTATGTATTTTCTATTTTTTCCAAAACGCACATGATAACAGCCAGCTATTCAATAGCATTCAAACTATTGCGCGATGCACCTTCGCATTATCCTTCTTCTTTCTTGCTCAAACTTTTGAATTATTATAATATAATAATAAAGCTTTATTTGATTCGATGCAAAACAAACATGTGCTATAATTGTAAGTGAAACATTAAATTGACTCCAATAGTTATTTAATAATAATATAAATAGTAATAAAGTTGTGAAATAAAATTATATATAATAGAATTATAATATTAGTGGCCAAAAAATGCTCCCAAATTAAGAACAAGACGAGCTCACGGCTCGACAAAGGGGCATAATCGAGTGATCGACAGACAGCCAGCCGGCCATAAACCATCGCCGGTGTCGCCCGTAAAAGTCGTGTGTGGTTTTTCACCAAGAGCTTGCGCTGGCTTGGAATTATCCCAAATAACGCCGATTGCTATTGGAAGCTCGGCGCGTTTCCATTCGCTACCTTTCGTGAACATTGGACTTAATTAACACGCTCCATCGAGTAACACTAGCGTCACCAAGCCAAAAAAAATCATATCTTTTACAGATAGAATTTGCAAAAGGTGCCTGCACAATCTCTCAATCTGTAATAGTGATTTTAGGAACCCATGGGTACGAACCTAAGGCAAAAACCCAAGGACTAGATAGCATTAGTCGTTGGGTTATCACCAAATCCTCAGCGATCGTCTAACTGTCAAATTCCATACTAATGTGACAGTTACACGATTGGAATAGTTCAAGATTTGGTGCGATGACTTGGTCAAAGTGGCAGGAGAGACTGGACGAAAAGCTTTAGACCGAAGTGAATGGCGGGCAGAAGTGAATGGCAGGCATCGGAAGAGACCTAAACTTAACATTCGGTGGGTTTCAGTTGAAGAAGAAGGCAGTTCTAAATCGGTTTTCCGGGTGGCGCCGGATTAAGAATAGCGTCACTCCATTTCCTTCCGTGGATGTCGTAGAAGGCGAGTAAGGAAATAAATTACCAGGAGACGGGCAGTAGCGTCTTCCTGAGATTCCAACTGCCTACTGCGATCGCCAACCCGCCTACCAAGCGTGGCGATTATGGCAAAACCCCTCATGGTTATGAAAACCACGAGGGAGGGATGTGCCCTGCAGTGGGCGTCAAATGGCTGATGATGATTCCTAAAATAGTCTGTGGCGGAGATTTTACAAGGAAAAGACGTAATAGCATCTAATAAGCATTTTCCATCGCAATTTTCAAAAGTTTCCCTAAGGACAAAACCTAGTCCTTTTACCTCTAGAACGTAATTTCCATCCATGTAAAAAATTGTGAAGTAATATGCCATTTAGCTCGTTAATTTTAAGAGAGAACCTGTAATTCAGTGTATTAAGAACCACGAAACAAAAATTGTTCAGTTGATTCTGTTTTTATAGGTTAGTAAACTAGTGAAACAGCTAGGGAATACTAATCGAAGAGTCAGCGTTCATGGGGATGTATGTATTATTTAGGTAGATAGATAAATTAATAACTCTTTATTGAGGTAGTTCCGTGTTCATCCAACTGACTACTTTTTCCCAAGTTTCATCCAATTCGTATTGCTTTTTCATCCCACTCGTTTGTGCACAAGAAAGTAGTTAACAATTATCAAAATTTAGGTATACTAGAAATTTATTTTTTCAAACATGCTTGTAAATTTGAGCATTATTTTGACAACCTTCTTCGAGATAAATCGAAATTGCTGTATACTGGCCAATTACACGCGAGCAGCGGCCGGAAAAAGTTCGATGAAAATTCATAACTGTCGTGTTTTGCGGCCAAATAAATTACATAATAAACTCATATCTGACGTGTTATTTAAAAATGGAACAATCTTTTACTCCGAACAATGACAACCAAGGAGGTAACTTATCAGAGGTTTTATTTTAATTTCGAACTGGCTTGCGATAGAAAGCTGGATATACCTATTGAAAAAAAAAAAAACACTTTAACGCGGCAAAAAATATTGTTGTTCGTTCGTGGTTCGTCTGACTTTGAAAATTTAGTGAATTTTTCAAATAAAAAGTTCTGCCTTAGTTTTTTCCAGTATTTGAGAAAAACCATAATATAGAAGCCTTGGCCACAACTAGGCATTGATGGACTCACGTATGTGTGTCTCGGCTTCGCCTCGGCCCACATTTCCACGTTCGTCCATCAATGCCTCTTTTGCTGGCCGCTGCAGTAATGTACTATATCTTAGGAATAGTAATATTCGGAACCCATTATGAGTTGGCTCAACCACCTGCCGTCAATATCAAAATCAGGACCCTGCGTTATGTCCTAATATTAAAACTAATGACTTTAAAGCAAATACCCAATATCCCATTCGTGAGTAAGATTCGTACATACAAAGATCGAAAGTCGAAGACAAACGTCAATAAATCCTTCCACACACCTTAAAGTTGACAAAAGCCGAAGCGGTGAAATGGAGAAGGGGATCGTTTATCGTAAAATGTAGACGGACAAAGAGTGGCTCCGCGCTTACATCACGCCTGCTACAACTGGAGTGCGCATCGGAGTGCAAGCAGCCGTGTAAACATTCCTGTACGTAATTGATATTTTTTTCATTTCTCTGTTTATATCTGTATTTAATTTCACTCACCGTTGGTCTTCATGTAAACCAACCGTTGAAAGAAGTCGTTAAAATATGGGAAGCAATAATATCTATCAAGTTAGCTACTCATCCTAGGTCGTTCATCTTTCTCATTAATTTCAGAAATATCAACCCAATAGGGGTTTAATTTTTTGATTTTGATAGTACTTCAGATTTTTTTGTCTACACCCAGACCAAAGCTGAGTAAAACGAAATATAACAAATAAAAATACTCTGAGGAACAATCAAATGTTATCCTTAATCACACCCCGAACGAATTTAGAATGAATTGAAAAAAATATATTCAGAAATTCGATATAAAAACAGGTGACAGTTGTGACTCAAATACAAATACAAATATATTTTATTTGTGAAATATGGGTAGGTACAAACATAATGATGCGTACAGGTGTAAAAAGCGCATAGTAGGGGCAGTGAAATGTCAAATCTCGAAAATGAAACTTTGGCTTCGTATTTCGCAGTGTTTGCCGAACAAGTGAAAGGTCGTGATGTAAGTGTAGTTCCTCAAAGTTAACATTCAAATAAACTTGTTAAAAAGTCACTGGCGCCTCTCCAAAATTATCTCAAGTTGGTCCAATAAAACTGAAAAAAAGTTTATTTGACTATTAATTGGGGTTAATTAATTAAAAAATTCCACTCATACGGGACTTGAACCCGCAACCTCTGGCTAACCGTACTAGCGCTCTACCAACTGAGCTAATGGACCAGTGCAGGCATCGGCGAAATTTCGAGCCTCTTTGAATATTTTTTTATTTATTTTATTTTATTTATAAGGGACGCAAACTGTATAAAGTACAAAGCATTCTTAAAGACTTAGACCGGATTTTTCAATAGTTAGATAAAACTTAACTGGAGAATAAAACTGATGTTGTCACAGTCTTTTCGTATGATTCAGACAGTGGCAGCATGCAATTTATTCTCCAGTTAAGTTTTATTTGACCATTGGAAAATTGGCCCTTAGTCTAATAATAATTAAGACAATTTTCCTTTATTAATTTATTTCATGTCATGATATTTCATGTCATGATATTTCATGTATTGTCACTATATTTGTATTGACGAATCCCATTAAGTTGGACAGGACCTTTTTGAAACAGCCTTTAGTCTGTGGCAGAGCAAACCGCGAGCCTTATAATTAACAGTTGTATCTGTTATGGCCACGAGCAGTAAGTCAGACTCCCGTGAACAATACCTGCTGAGCTTTCAACAGTGTCTTCCTATCTTACTATTGTATTTTAGGTTAGACGATTCGCTTAATTTTTCACACAATGTAACTTTTATCAGTTTGAAGTGCAAAATAAAGTGTCCATAAAAACCTATGCGTTAGTTGAAGTTGGCGGTGAAAAAGAAATCGCGAACAAAGAACTTTTGTTTGAAACTTCATTTTTTTTTTTTTTTTTTTTTATGTTTCCATACAAATCTATTTTATTTGTTATAGACAGCTCAACAAATCACCTCTTAAAAGTAACATATAAAGAGATGAAGTGTTTGAAAAAAATTACATATTCTTTTTTAGATTTTCATAGCAAAATCTTATGGTCTTCATTAGCACGTGACTAAAATGAATTAAATTTTTATTGTTGTTAAGTAAAAGCAGCGAAAGCTGCGTTGTAAATTGAATTCCCATCCCTCTTAAACTCGTAAAAGTGACGCAAACGCAAGTAAGACAGAAGTATAATTTAGGTGTTCCAATATTCAATTACATAATGACTACTAATTACAAAAAAAATACCTTCAATTTTGCTTCTGTACATTCCAAAACATGTGCTCTTTAGGACGAGACAAAGCGATTTGATGGGAATGACCCAGACATAAGGTTTAGCAAGTAATGGAGGTGTTGATTGAGTCTCCACAATATTGTTGCAGCGGGATTCATTCGTACAATGAACCATGGTATTTGCATACTCTGTTATTAACTCTGACTTAAATGGATGCAAGATTTCTGTCCTTCAGTTCTTAATTAACCTAAGTGATTGATCACTTGACTTGTTACTTACGTAGGTATTGTAAAAGTGCGAAGGGACACTTACCTGTAATAAAACAGAAACAGAAATTAGATTCAACAATAAAATGTACTTTTAAACTTTCTTGGTGCAACCAAGACATACTTGTAAGATCCCCTTTCTTTTATAACATGAGAAAATGTTACTTTAAGTAAGTTCACATATAACTTAACACCTTAGCCTCAAAGTAAAGTAAAGATTAATTAAATTACCAAAATACGGATAATACATTCGTTATAATCATTTATACATATATTTATACATATAATCATGTATATACAGTGATATCATTCCGATGTTAAAACCTAACTGCAAAGTGGGTTACTCGGGGCTGCAGGTGATGTAAATTGCTTCGGCCAGATGTCGCTGCGTGTACGTAATACAGAGAAGTTTGTAAAGAGGCTCGAAATTTCGTCGATGCTTGCACTTGCCCAGTTCAGTTGGGAGAGCGCTGGCACGGTTAGCCAGAGGTCGCGGGTTCAAGTCCCGGCATGGATGGAATTTTTAGCTTTTTTTACATTTGTTACAGTTATTGAATAACATCACAAAGACTAAATAGTATTTAATAGGAACAGCTGTGAGTCAACAAGCTAACCTTCGCTGATTTTTAGTTAGGGCCTGTTGATTCAAACAGTAATGCATTTATGCTGTGCCGTAATAAGAAAGTAATTAAATAAAAACCAACAGAGAGCGTGTGCTTATTGCAATTACATGAAGCTTTACTTAACGTACACAGAAGTAATTTAAAAACGATGCTTAAATAAAAGGTTATATACATTATTATTATTATTAATTCTTTATTGCACAAAGACAGTGTACAAAAGGTGGACTGTAATAAAAGAAGATGTCGCATTTTCGAATTTTGAAAACTAATCGTAACAATGAACTCCAAATAAACATAAATCTCTTTCTATGAGAAATCGCTTATGTATGTGAACACCTCAGACTCTCGGATTTCCTCGCGATATTTTCCTAAACAGTTAGCGAGTGGTATTGCTCCTAAAAATTCACAAATCTACTTAACTTAGGAAACTTAGTACATTGCACCCACGGCCACACGAATGTAAGGC
This sequence comes from Yponomeuta malinellus, assembly GCA_947308005.1. NCBI lineage: Eukaryota > Metazoa > Arthropoda > Insecta > Lepidoptera > Yponomeutidae > Yponomeuta > Yponomeuta malinellus. The sequence continues at coordinate 11,690,133 of OX371004.1, read as the reverse complement.
AAGAGTTCAAGAGAAGAATAAGTCCCATCACCGTATATTCCAAAATTACGGGTTCTACACGTCAATAAAATTTACTTTGCGGAGACTTCGAAAATGCAAAAAATATATCAGCTGTTCCATAAAGTTGCAGCAGTAAAATGTCTAAAATATTATTTTTTTGAGATGAAGTAATACAAGTCGTCGCAAAACCCGAACTCGGTCCTGGCTGACGAAAGTCATAACTTTAAAACTCCCATAAATCCAGACTCAGCCCTATAAGATAGACCAATTACCGCCGACCGATTAAAGGGCACAAGAAAGAAAGCAGGGAGATGGCCAGCGCATGCGCGAGAGTCCCGACGTTCTGAGCCCTAGCGCAAACCACACGGGAGAGCGATGACACGAAAACAGACAAGTAGACGACTCATTTACAGACATTTGAAAATATTACCTATTTCGCATTCGAAATTTCAGAAATCACTCCTCAGAAGGCGTCAAAATAACGATTATGAGTATTTTTGTAAATAATGGTATTCATAGATGTGGCCAATTGTTGCCATTGTGATGAGTTATCTAAAGCTAGCTTGCACCAACGCTATCTGCTTAGCCATGGGCACAGAGGCCATGGGTAAGCTATATCCAGCGAATAAGTCCAAAAACGTCTTGCACCATGTCAGAGCTATCCATAGATAAATTGTATGTCTGACAATCCTATCAATCAGCTATTTAATAGTTGATGCCTGGATAAATATTACTCTATTTATCCAGTAACCTAGCTCAAGTCGCCCATAAAGTGCTATCATTTAACAGTGGATATTAAAGAAAGGAAAACAATCTTTTACCTATCGCTTGCACAACATTGCCGGCTATATTATGCTAGCGAGAAGCAAATAGTTATCAAGTCTCTTTATTAAATTAACCGAGATATACCAAACGTTTGACAGAAAGTGTATCTTCTCGCCTGTTAAATGTAAAATATCGTGATTCAAAAAAGGAAACCTGGCATTTCGTGACAGAGCGTCACTTCGCACGTGACGAATCGCGAAAGTGACGTTCATCTCACAAATCCTCTAAAACAGAACGTGTTTCCGTAATGTCACTGAAGGTTAACGTCTCGGTTGGGTAAAGTTTGCGAGATGGGATCAAGCGAGATGGCTCGGGCATTCGCGTTCCGATCGGCGAGCGCGGGGCGTCGCGCGCGCATACCAACGCTTTTTCACCACATACCGCCCCGCACCTCTGATTGCACTTAATTCCTCCTTCGTGCCTGTTTAAATACAACTCAGCACCGTTTAAACCTAATTGCATGTAGGGCCGGGGTAAGGCCGCGTCTTCACCGACTTGAAAAGAGCAATTTGAAGATTGAAAAGGCTTTTTTTGCGTTTTTCCGTTCTTGATACCTCCGGACGAGCAATGTATACGGCTTTTGATCTTGGAGGTTGATTGAGGTGGCATTTTTATGTCTTTAGTTGGGAATTAAGAGGTGAAGATGCTGCCTGTTGCCTCATCTTTCGTGGTAAAAGTGTCTTGAAGGAAGTAGTTCGGCTTAAAACTTTCCATCGAATGAAAAAATGTGTTCTAACTATAATAAGAGTATCATATTAAATGATAAAAGTTGAAATGGTCTCAAAGAAAATAGGATAAAGTTCAAACATCAAGTGTCAAATTCCCAACAAAACTCAAAACCCCAATTTCAAACCCTACTTCCAAAACGTACACAACCTTCAAGATTCGATTATAGAGGTCCTTTCTACAGTTAGTTAAAGTGGTGTGTTTTCTCTCGTGGATGTAGAGCTAGCCTAAAGGCTCGCTAGAGAAAGGTCGGCCATTGATTCTCAGCCCGCGGATAGCGCTGATTGAGAGTTGCGTAATTGTAGATTGTATCTCGAAGAGGAAGCAAAACCGACGAGTTAGGGCTCGTGAATCTCCTCCGTAAACGAAACTTTGAGGCGTAATATATAACTACAATTGTGCATTCCACTTCTGGGCACAGAGCTTTTCTTAGAAGCTTAACTATTTGTCACCAAAACACAGGTTGACAAATTTCTTCCAAGCCCACTATACAAATGAGTGTTTCAAAAAGGTCCAGTGAAGCTTATGTGGTTATTGTACTCATCGATAAAAACAATTTTTAACATGGGAGCAACTCCGAAATAAAAAAAATATAAATCATAAATTTGCTATCTAAACTGATAATTTTTTTGATATTTCTGATTGAACCTGACAATTTCAACAAGAAGACACTGCTGGAGAACCCGTTTGGTGAGTAAACAAAGTGATGTCACCAGTTGAACTTTTCTTTGTAAAATGTCTTACAATGTTATTAGGCCGCTCGTGAGAAGATGGTGTCACTGCTATTTCGACTTAACCAGTGGCAGTCTTCTTTCGTTTTCTTTGTACAATTATGTGGTCATCGGCGCTGCTCGTCAACTAATTTGCATGCGGGCATCAAATCACACTCAATTTAAGAACAGCAGCAAGTAGCGAGTGAACTGAGAGCGATGCATGGGAACGCTCTGGTAACGAGCCGAACCTATTTAAACGGGCGAAGCGTAGAGAAGAAATATCTCACGATCCTGGCTCATTACAAATTATGGCCGCATTCCGACTTCAAGCCGTATTAAACAGCTAGGAAATGACAGTACACGTAAGTGCCCGGGAGGACGCAATTAATATAAGCTAATGAAGGGAAAAACTCGCCGCGAATAAATGACAAATTGCACTACATAAAAAGCGACTTTAATAAGTGTCGCCGCTGGATTCCGACGTGAGAGATAGTAGCCGAAGGTCCATTAGCCAAGAACATAGTGAAGGGTTGTCTGCCAGTGGCGCGCCAAATGCAAACCCTCACAGCACCGAGTGAGTAAGAGAAAAAACGAACACAATCATGTCACGAAGGCGTTCCGTTACAGGCATCGCTGACACGACTTGGCACCTCACAACAACCTTTGTACTCTTGTTACTTTAAAAACGACCACCCGATAAGAATAGAGACAGGAATTCTACGAGCGCGAGCCGATTAAACTCCTAGGTGAAAATAAAAGAGATTGTTTATAAAGGCAGAGAAGAAGACATGACAATAGATGACGATGATGGACCGAGGTGCGCCGCCGGCGCTGCTCCGCGGGCGAGCCGTGCCATCCGTAACAGCCGTTCTAATTTCGTATTTACTACCTGGATCTAAAGTTCATTAATTGTATGTATAAGTAAAGACATGGGGTCTCAGGGAGATGGCTAAGAACAGTGGGGGCGTGATGCGGGAGAGAGACGGCTAGTAACGAGGGAGCGAGAGGGCCGATCGCCGAGGGTCACAGGCGTGATGTCAGGTCAGCCACTTTTGCACCTCGCCGTAACAACGCGTCTCAAATTATTATGGACACTTGATAAGTGTTCCGAGATTACACCGGCTTAGTAAGAACTCGAGCTCGATAATTAAGTGTTTAAGCCCAGCTTTTAGTGGTGTGTGGACCAATGTCGACAAACTCGACTTGTCTATTTGTTTTTAAGGTGAACCGTCACTGGGCTACCGGGCTTTCACCGCGGCGTGTTTACAAAAACCATTGACAAGATGTATTTGTTTCTTTATTTTCTTAGACAAACCGTCATAGCGATAGAAATATATATCATCATCTTTCTTGATATCCACTGATGCACTGAACGCATCTGATTTGAATTTGGAATCTCTAGTTCGACAAGAAGTTACTTTTACGACGTTTAAACGCTCGACTAGGTATAATAAAATTATTAAAATAATAGTAATGTAATGGAACAACAGTAAAACTTTAATACAAAATTCATGACGTCCGTCAATAAAATCATCCCGGTATCTATTCTAAAGCCTCGGAATAACAGCTCAGAAGATTATGAGAAAAAGACTTGGCGCTGCCAAAACGCCGTATAGTGGCGGTCTTTAAGTGCGTCTTAATGTGTATTTTACGATTGTTACACAAGACGCAATTTTGATCTGCCGTTATTAGCCCTCTGATGTACCGGAACATCAAATTATGAATGTGAAATAAATCAGCAGAGCGGTCGTAAAACGCTTTATGCTCTCTGATGGTCTGCCGCTCTCAAATTGCCCCAGATCTTGCGCCGTGCAAATAAATTCATGAAAATACATATTTAAAATGTTGCTGTGGTTTGGTGTTGCGGGCTAAATTAGCTGCTTCTAAACTCTATCCTACGATGGTCCTCGAAAGTGATTCAATTGAAACATTAGCTGTATGTTGAGTTAGATATACGTACAACCTACTCTTGCTTGGATGGCGCCGATCAACATTGGCGTTTTAACAATTGTACAAACAGCTACTTTAAGAATTATCCCTTTTGGTTCAGAACTCGCACTGACAGCAGTCAATTATCGTAACCCGCAACTTATTAGCTCAGGGACATTAGCGTCTAGCCAAATCCGAATAAAACGAGGTCGAAAATTGCGTGTCACCCAATCCATTAAGATTCAAGACTTAAGTAAGCTCCCGATATTTATCAGTATTTGGCCTTCGATACGTATCATAAACGCATTAATGCTTAATGAAATATTATGAAAGGCTCACATCACATACATAATGACGGAATAGCTAGAGACGGAATTACCATACATTTTTTGGTCAAAGTCAGGTTTCTCTGTATTCAACAAATGCCTTAATTTCATGCAATATTAAATAAAAAATACGAAACTGCATCGACATATTGCACTACATGGTTCCACAGCTATAGATTTGGCACCTACTTTTAAACGGAGATCATCTTTAAGCAAAATCATCGAAAGGTTTAATTTAAACTAAGTACGATAGATAGATAGATAGATAGAATATTCTTTATTGTACACAAAGATTACATTAACAGAAATTCAATAAATCGCAGTACAATTGGCGGCCTTCTTAAAATGAAAAAAAAAATATTAAGCCAAATATGTTTCTTTCTTGTCTCTTATCTTAACTTTTCAATTCATCTGTGATAATGATAACCGACAATTTCCGGCCTGAAAGGACAATCTATTTCGGAAACATAGGAAAATAACCAGAGAGTACACACTGCTTACAAATAAAAGAAAAAGGTGAACACAAGATAATGCCAAATGAACTTTCTGTGTATTCCTATGATCCTTATTAACGTAAGGGGTGCAGCCGTGCCGATATGATAAATGCTTGGTGGATGACTCGTGAAGACTGACTCCGGTTATACTCTGATTCGCGGCTGTTACAGCATAAAAGAAGGCATTGGTGCCAGTGCACCGTAATGATTTGGTACCGCTTTTATTGTATCTCCTGATGACTGCAAACATTTTTATTGATGGCAGGATATAGTTAAGTAAATCAGTTTATAGTGGGTGCTCATGCCAAGTAATATCTTAGTATCCTTTTTAAAACTTCCGTGGTTATTTTGTACATAAACAAGATGGCGCAAAAGTAATGTCATAATTTGAATTAGCTGGAATTTTGTTATAAATTAAAAAAAGAGCTCTGTTTTCATTAAAACTCTATTTGACAGTGTATAATTGGTTACATTACTTGGTAAAAATTATATCGCTCAAATGGCGAACGGAGATTTTTGAGACACCAATTTCCAGATCTATTGATCTCCTGTTTTGGAGATTTGAACTGGCCGTCCAGATCGCCAGGTCTAGCAGCACCAGATTTCTTCCTTGGGGCTTTTGAACCTTGCAAGACTTGAAAGCTAACATTGAAGAAGAAAACGCCAATTTGGAGCCAGATGTTTTGCCAGCAACAATTCAAAATGCCGTAAAACGAGCACAATTATGCATCAACTCGAGATATTTTTTTCCAAGTCTACATGACCAATTATACACTTTCAAATAAAGTTTTGTTGAAAACAAAGCTCTTTTTTTCATTTATAATAAATCACAACTATTTCAAATTATGACATTACTTTTGCGCCACCTTGTACCTCTTCTTCACAATAATATCAATATTTCAGAAACTAATCATTGAGGAAATTACATGATAACATGCCATCTCAATCCAAGAATGTAACTAAGGATTTTTATCACTGAAATTTCTCCCGAGTTGTATCATTTTGTAGCCACCTAGAGTGAGCAGTATGCACAACAGATTTTATCGCCTGGAAGTGCGAGAATCGAATCTCCGCCAATCCGCGGTGGGCACGCGTGGTGATTAAGCCCATACTCTCTTTCTGAGAGAAGGCCTGTGCCCTACAGTGGGACGTATATAGGCTGCTTATGAAATAATAGCTCGGTAATGAAGGATAACCGTAATACAAATAAGGTTGTATTTTAATGCATATCTTCCTTGATTTGTAATTCAGACGCTCCATTATACTGCGCATCACAATACAGTATATAAAAACGACCCATCAACTCCGGGTTCCTAAAAATCAGCCAACAGAACAATCACTCGGGACGAGGCTGAAAGAGGCAACGGACATATCGGGAAGAGATAATAAGGTGTATCACACAAAATTAATTGCATATGAGCATTTGCATGTGTATAACGCAGGCAATTTTCTCTACACTGAAAGTCTAAATCACACTCTATAAAAACAATTACGCATTTTTTCAGTTTTTACCGTTTTATTCCACGGTTCAAAAGTTAAAATGTTCGGTTGGACACATCGAAAATAAAAGTTTTGTTTGATTACGGAGCCCTAAAAACGTGATCAAAACCCGAACGGATACAATGACAACTGCATGCTGAATCGATCACAAAAAACGGAATCCGAATAAAAACAACAATTAAATAGTGGCCCGCGGAGCGACCAAAGAAATATTTAGAATACGGCGACGGAGATGAGACTTTTTAGGGTACCTTACATCTCTATGTAACAAGAAGCCTACATTTTTGGATACCTAATTATAATTTTCGGATACGTTAGTAACATATATTGCAGAGATATCCCAAAGGGGTAGGTAGCGACGAGGGTGGATATACTTCGACCAAATAGGGGATATATTAAAAAAACTTATTTAGAGGCTAACATATTCGCCCTAATATATGGATATATTAGCAAAAGGCAAGATAAAAAGTACCCGAAACCGGCGTGCGTGCGTGCAAAAACTATTAATAAGTCCATGGGGCTAAGAAAATCACCATAAGCTGTAAGGTCATTGAACATTTTTTTACCACAATGACGGATACATTCAACCAGGTTATGAAGAACCAGTCAGCGTACGCACTACCCGTCGGAAATATCTTTATCTGTCACCATGAGAACCGCTATTTTGCGATAATCCTAAGGGCCCGTACGCAAAACTACGATGCGACGTCGCATCGTAAAAATCTGCGAGCTCGCGCGACACATCGCAAGAACTTGCGAATTGATTCACATCGCCCATTCCTGCGATGTTACGTCACACTTTTTGACGCCATTTTAGTCTATAGGGAAGAGCGGGTGATCGTGCTCTTCCACTATAAAGGGAAATTTCCCACCAGGCAGATCGTATGCCTGGGGACGGCCGGTCCGAGTAATGTTCGTCAGACGTTATATTTATGGTATGTCATGTGAAACATTTTGCTTGCGCGATGCAGGAATGTTGGAGTTTATAGTGCGCGCGCAGAGTTGACATGTGCTTGCCACATCACTCCCCTTCAAGACCGTAGCTACGCATAGCTAGGTCTGATAGGAATCGAAGTCTGTGCTCTAAAGCCTGCAAGTGCCAGGAGGCGCTGAGTCAGTGAGTCGACTAGCGGTTGAGGGTGTTCGGCGGCTAACAGTCCACCGGCGACGTACCATGGGGACCGCGCATGTGGTAGGAACCGGTGAAGGCTGCTGTACCACTGGCAACGTGCGCTGTTGCTGTGTGGCTGCCGTGCCGAGGGGTTGGGGGAGATCACCATCAGTACCAGTAGTCGGTGCGTTGACTGTAGTGGAACTGATGAGGTGAGAGGGAAGAGGATGCTGGCCTTGCTTTGAGACTGATTGTATGTGGGGTGCTGCGAGAGCGAAGGAAGGTTGAAATTGTTCTGTCGAGGTTCACCACTATAGGGAAGAGCGGGTGATCGTGCTCTTCCACTGTAATGGGAAATTTCCCGCCAGGCAGATCGTATGCCTGGGGACGGCCGGTCCAACTGATGTTCGTCGGACGTTATATTTATGGTATGCCATGTGAAACATTTTGCTTGCGCGATGCAGGAAAATCGGAGTTTATAGTGCGCGCGCAGAGTTGACATGTGCTCGCCACAGTCCACTAAAGTGCCAGGAAAGAGTTATTGCGGAAAAATACGTAGACCATAATAATATAACAAAATTCACGGTTGACGCATAATTTTCAATATACCAAATACATCAACATAAATACCTAGAATACACACTATCTGATACATAAAAATTACAGTGTTTGTTTTCGAAGTACACTGAAACCGCTTCATCAATTTTATAACTTTTTTGTATATTTGGTAGGTCTGAGAATAGGTCGTAGGCTAATTAACATGGCAAAATATCGTTTGCCGGGTCAGCTAGTTCCATAATAAAGTTGAATTTCTACTGCCTCTTGCAAGTGCATTGACTGATATTGTTTTTCAGAAGTTCATGCCACGAAACCCTCTGCGTTAAATCAACTCTCACTTGGCTTTTTTTCTGTAACAAAGACACTACAAGTCTACACGTGTCTCAGGGTTATCCCTTTTATTGGTTTAGACTAATTAATGGAGTCTAATGTTGTTCTCGGAAAGGTCTTTGTGCCGGACTATGTAGGGCCATAGTACATGTTTTATGATTAATTACTCCTTTTGAACAGCTTTTTATGCTACAGTTTGAATAAGGGACTTATCTAGAAGTTATTTTGGATCTGTGGGTGTACAGACATCAAGTTCGTGGTAGACTGATGGGTATCAATTCAATATAATAGGTAGTTAATTTGACACCTGCCCGATACCTCAAATCCGTGGCACCCTGCGTTCACTGACAGATCTATAACAGAAACCAGCCAAGGGTTTTTTTTCTCGTTATGTGTTATGATTTGATTTGTACTGTTTTTAACTTTATTTTAAACAATTTAATAATTTGATACACTTACCCCCAGTTTCTCGTATACTAACACGCTGTTAATCTACTGTTGACAGCTGTCAATTGACCAAAGTGCATAACAAAAAACCACTGACAGCTGTTAACAGTAGATTAACAGCTTGTTAGTGTACGAGAAACCGGGGGTTATTTCCTGAAGCTGAAAATCAGTAAATATCTGCTTATTTCAAGTGGATAGGTACTTATAATGCTGTGATACAGCTTTTTTGAGCTTCTGTGGCACACCCACATATGGCCTAAAAGTGCCATAGAACTTTATGTTTATAGGTACATATAAGTTAGTTTGTAAGATAAGTCTGTACTTGTACTTAAACTATTGTATGTGATCAACTTTTTATATGTATGTACTTGTTTTATGTGTGTCCATCTAAGCACAAATAACAGATTTATTTATCTATGAGTTGGATTCACGTACCAAGGTTTGCGTACCTTAAATATGCGCATATGCAAATATGTGTTTGTTGTTCTATTAGTTTACTTTCTTTCAATCAGTTCTGGAACCTTAGCCTTAAGACCCTTAACCTGGGTCCTAAAAAATTACGCATTTTTTTATTACGTATTTGGAAATACGCTACTTTAACACATATACGGAAAAAAACAGCTACCTACAAATTGCGCTTTAAGAGAAAAGGCCTTTTATAAGCCAGACAGACTTACGTCATAGGAATTGTAATCATGTTGGCACTCTTTGGGCACGAAATCCTTAAGAATAGCTGAAACTGTGAAAGAGCAATCCAATGGAATCAATAGAGACGCTGTTGTAAGCTCAACCGCCTTAAAAATCAGCTTCTTATATTTTAAACTGTATCGTACACAAAAAAGGCAGACATAAAACCCAAAATTTTAAAAATAAAAAAGTATACAATTATGAGTCATAGCCGTTGACGGATGTTTTTATTCTGTTGCAGCTTCACATCCACTTGCACAGGGTACAGTTTTCATTTTACTGGATTACGTACCCACTACTATTTAAGCGGTGGTAGCGGAGCGGTAGAAGGCTGGCTTCTCATTCGGGAGGTCGTGGGTTCGAATCCCGGTCTACCAATAACTTTGTTTTCTAAGTTACGTCGTGTACATTTGTGAAGTTATAGTAACAATACCAGTCGCTAACCGTGAAGAAAAACATCGTGAGAAAACCTGAGTGTCTGAGGTGCTCACACACCTCAGCCCTTGAACTTGCCAATCCGCGGTGGGCACGTGTGGTGATTAAGCCCATACCTGCTCTTTGAGAGTAGGCCTGTGCCCTGCAGTGAGATGTATACAACAAAAAAAATTACCTACTGAATGTAATTCATTGTAATGTTGTCAAATAAAGTTTATTCTTATTCCTATTCAGCCATCTTTCTCCAACAACTCGTATACTTGATAGGATTCAAGTTCAGCCATCATTACTGGTTTCCAGTCCGATTTTATCACGCACGGGTCCTTTAATTTGCAAGCACGATAGAGGCTATTTTGTTCACAGTGATTGGGCCTGAAGCGAAACTGACGAGGTACCGACCATTCTATGTAAAATATAAAAGAGTTTGAGCAATGAAGGCAGTTAGGGGGCACATCGAGATTGTATGCGACTGGATGTTTGTACTGACCAAGCCGTGATAGCAAAGTATATCCGAGTTTAGGACTTATGATAAGTGATTGTGTTTATCTATGACATCTCAAGATAAACTGAATCTACACATCAACAGATCAACCTTTACATAAATGCACACTGCTCAGTTATGTTGGACTTCCTTCGACAGGCACATACGCTTGCATTTTTCGTGGATATTTCACCAAATAGCACCAAACGATTGGCGAACTCGTTTGTTATGAGACTAAATGTTGTAGAATGCGTTGCCGTCTTATGTTTCTCCTGAGAAATTTAACTCAGACAAGACCATGTACGTAATATATTGGACTCTGTCTTTTCTAACTATTAGGTGACTCACCTGTTTTAATGTAAAGAAACCATACTGGCAACTTTGCAAGAAAAAATTTAAGATTTGCCGTCGACTATCCAACTCTGTGCAGCATACTCGTACAAAGAATTTCTTTTTAAAAACAAAAAAAAAAAAAAACACCAAAGGGTGAAGAAGGATCGTTACAAAATTCAGGACGAGTGTGCACGACTCCCTTCGCACATCACGTGCCCCGGTCAACCGAACAGATATAAAACCAGTATCAATCGAACAGGTACCTATCCTATGGGCCGCGATTGAATTATGGTCTCACTACACCTGATTAATGCGGTCGGGTCCGTTGACGGACTATTGTTTGGTCGAATCTGCATCGCGGACGACCAATAAGACGTGCAAAAGGACAATCGAGGGACGCGGAATGTCTGTAAGTATCCGCATTTGTCTGTGTAGACGCAGTCTCGCGTGCGCTCGGGAACCTTTATCGACAACGAGATTAGACTCCAAATTCAACCTGGACGCTCCGATGTTTATTGTCTTGTTAACGACGAAACAATAAAGGTGAAATTCAATAGACGGCGGCCACTGTTTTCCGTTAAACAAACAAAAAATAAATGAAAATTCAAAGGCCAAAATATAAAACGATAAGAGGATTAGGTGGAACGGAGATGACATTGGAAATTAAGGCCGTTTCTTTGTAATCCTCCCTCTTCTCACCCTCGGGGGAGGGCGGCGGCGGGCGAGGACGTTAAAAATGTATGTTTTCCTTCTCCACACGGGGAGGCTGCGCTCTCATAATTTCAGGACACGTATCCGCTACACGCTCTCAAAATTAAAAACCTTCTTACAATGTTGGGCTAACAAAGTTTATTGCCATAATAGCCCCCAAAACCCGGCAACTATCAAGCTCATTATTGTTCGGATGGCTGCCCGAACAAAACTAGGCCTCGGAGTTTCCACGAGGCCCGTAATTAAAGTGATACGCGGATAAAAACGCGTGGATCGAAGCGGTGGCCGCGCGCGCCTTTTTGTGTGACGTCAAAAACAGGCGATGATCGCGCGCGCCCAGCCCGCCATAAATTAGGAGGTGAATGACGAAAGATACCGCGACTCAATACCTGAAGGCGTTAAATAAAAACATTAACGGCTGGTTCGAATAATCCGAAAGGAAAAAGTGATATCGGACCGATTTGGCGGCGACAGGGCTGCGTCGCGGTTGAGATGTGAAATCTGTTCTTTGTTCCTTTCAGAGGAACTTTTGGCGTTCAGGTGGACGTTTTATACAGGACATGTCTGTCAACCTCACTATTTTCACTGGATATACTCACTGGATAGACAGGATGGTAATCGCAAGGTTGGTTACCCGATGCTGCTGAAATTAAGGGTCAGTGTACGGTTTGTACGACCGACGACCGACGGTATTTCAGTTTCAAACAAACTTCTTTGAGTGATGGTACGAAGGTCGAAGTCCTGTTGACCCTAGACAAACCCTATTGTTAGTGCCCCCTCCTGAAATGTTCGGCCGAAGGAACGGGAAGGAATTAGTATTCGAAAATGCAATTTGGGTGCACTATATTCCGAGACTTTTACACAAGGGGCGGGTCCAGGGGTGGCTACATATCCATCTTGTTAGATATGCGCCGGGATGCGCTGGAAAGGCAAACACAATAAGAGCCTTCTCCCCCCTCCCGACCACCCCCTTCCACACACACCCCCTTATGGAAAACTTATTAGAGCTCGGCCCGGCGGGAATCCTTTTTGCGATGGTAAATATTTGAGGGGGAAATTAAAATTTGACAGCGGCCGTTCTTAGAGGACGTGGCTCGATAGAGGCGATAGTTGGGGCGTGAAATGAAATTCAGATCGAGTTACAGATTATAGTCTCTGTTCCGTGTGCTCGGGCCACGTCGTCTCCCGATAAACCTTGTTTGGACAACGGGATGTAGGGCCTTTGACGGCCGCCTCTGGGCTGAAAATGTTGACTCTACAGTTGCAGCGTTTATAAGAGAAAAGTTAAAAATATCAAGAGAAGTGCTTCGGTTATCTGGAGCAGACAAAACGATTCCATTATCCCGGTGCGCAGTTTCAATTCGCATGAAGTATTAAGGCCCATGCACACTCGCCGTGGCTTAAAGCTAAGCCGCGTTTCCAATTTCGAGTGCGCGCCAACTTTTAATGTGTGTAGCGCGGACTTTTGCAATTTCTCTATGTAAACCGCTCCGCGGGAACTTTTTAAAAGACGGGCCACGACTCTGCCGTGCTCAGAATACGAAATTAAATATTACTTCACTCTCAAATGTTGCCGAATGCATACTTTGCCTAACAATGGTCAAGTTGCAAGCAATTGCTCTTGTTTCAGGAGATAAAGTAAGTAGGTAAGGGAACGGCCCCAGTGTAGAGATATTTTCGTGTGTTCTCTTCTACATAGGAAGTTCAATAATAAACAGGGATGTGGTACATGAATAACGCTCGCCAAAAGGAAACAACAAACGATAATTTAACATGTAAAACCAATGTAGTGAAAAATGGGGAAGCCTCGGTACGTGAGCGGCATTCACTTAAACATCACCCTTTGTTACACTCTCATACAACCCCCACATTTCTAATGTAACCAGAGAGATATGGAGAATCCCATTTATAAGTAGCGAGATGTTTTCTTTTTTCTACATAAAACGTAGATGTAATTGCGCTCCGACGAGCCTTTACGCGAAGAGATATAATAGGTATTAAGGGGCTCCATGAGCGGTGCCAACATCAACAAAAATCATAATATCTTCTTTTACAGATGTGTTTTGCTAAAAGTATCCTTCAACTAAGTTAAAGGGTCAATCAACGACCTGGGACTAGATAGCATTTATTTCAAAAATGGCTGTTTTTAGGGGAAACTCTATCTAATCTTACGTTTTTGGCCTTAGGTTCTCGGTTGAAGGTCCTAAAAAATCACAATTTACATGTTTGAGAGATTAGAAAGCAACTTTTTGCAAAGACAATCTGTAAAAGAAGGTACGATTTTAGTCATTTGTGGCGCTAGTGGACCTCTCGGAGCCCCTTAAGGGGTAATGTCTTGGCAGTAATTAAAGGAAGGGTGGGTGGTGTGAGGGCGTTCTCGGAGGCTGCGGCGGCTGGGCGGGGCCCACGCATGCGTACTGCCGTTTAATTACAGAGAAACAACGAGTCATCGACGCCTGCCGCTGTTCATTAGAAGCGGTATACACCTCGGCTGTGTCTACATGAGCCTTGTACATGGGAGGGCGCTGACCGAGGGCTGGGCTTGGTTTCGTCGGTATTTCTCCGCGATAGGGATGGGGGTTGGATTAATTAAGGTGGGTGTGGCTCGACTCATTAAGGTCGACTTATTTTACAACACTGACCTTACGAAGTTTGACCAAAGATATTAATGCAAGGCGTTAATCACCTAAATTAGAAAGACGTCTGTTAAGTGTTAACATCTTTAATTCGCAAATTTATGCAGTAGGTATGCAATGACGGTTCACCTGAAAATACTGTTATCTGTGGCTCGGCAATGGAGATTTTTATAGGCTTCATAAACACACGTAATACCTCCAGACGCAAAGGTCCATATGTAAAGAAATGACCCCACGTTTATTAAGCCATCGGAGTATAAGAAAGGTGGGGTAAAAAACTAACGTAGCTGGCAAACATTCAAATGAAATGGGCCCGAAATAGGAGATAAGGAGCTTTATGAACAAAATAAGGCACAGACGAGGTGGGAGGGAATCGGGGGTTGGGGGGTGGAGAAAGCATTAGTGTGGTCTCTCCTAATATGAATAGGGGATGTGTGAGATCTGACGTACGATAAATGCTTTGTGTGCGAGGAAGAAAGTACCTATGGGCGGAAGCTTGGAATGGAAATTGTTTCCACTGCTAACGCTAGTGGACAGCTGAGAGACTGTAGATAAACAGAGAAAACTTATTACACTTACAATGACTACTACTTCTTATAAGATATTGTATGGAATCATTGTATGGTGCGGTGGTTGCCTAGTGGGTAGAACATTGGACTCGGAAGCGGGAGACCCAGGTTCGATTCCCAGTGCGGGCATGTACCTTTGACTTTTCTTTCTAAGTTATGTACATTTGTGAAGTTACAGTAGCAATACCACTCGCTAACGGTGAAGGAAAACATCGTGAAGAAACCTGGGTGTCTGAGCCATTCACATACCTCAGCGTTTGAAATCACCAATCCGCGGTGGGCACGCGTGGTGATTAAGCCCATACTCTCTCTCTCTGAGAGAAGGCCTGTGCCCTACAGTGGGACGTATATAGGCTGCTTATGCTTGTATGGAATCAGGCGTTACTTTGAGGAAATCCATAATAGCATAATAGCCTGAAAAAGTGCGAGGGAGGGCGGTGCATTAACTAACCGCTGGGTGCTTGTGGGATTTTGGCGGTATTTAGCAAAGTAATTTTAACATTTTAATGCTATTATAGGATAACAAACAAAATTCTCTATTGAGCTAAAGAAAAAGTAAACATGAAATATAATCAATCAATTTATAAATATAAATAAGAAGGTTAATCTTTGCGATTTGTTTGGTTGATCAGCAGTGAATTGTTTAAAAAATCCTCCTGGGTCCTGTTTCATTAAACTACAATCACTTAGTTGTATACTTACGATTGTCAATAATTTTCACGATTGATCGGTTGGGCGAAAATGACTGGTACTAGGTAATGGTACTATGAAACAGGGCCCTGATACCTAAATTTGTACAGTTTTTCCACATAACTTATATCCATAAACAACGGTCGGTTAGTTTAAGTATCGACGCCTAAAAGAATTGACCGGCTGTCAAGTGGGGAAAAGGTATGACCTTTTCATTTGTTCAGTTGTAACAATAAATGTATTACCTATCTTTTCTTATATTTATGAAACCCGAAATCACCACTGAATTAGTATTATGTAACTTTGATGACCGCAAAAAAAACTTTTTCTTCTACCTCGCCTTTAAAGAACCTTTTATGCTAACAAAAGAGCACGCTTTCAGGAACAGCAGCTCAACCTTTACATTTGGGTTGCAAAGTCTGCCGTAACCGTACTATCTAGAGTGCACGCGTGTTATGTATGGAGCAGCCCTGTTTCCCTCAGTGAATTGAACCACAGTGGTATTGTGAATTCCAGTGTTACAGTTTCCATAAAACCAAAGCGTAGCTCAGTATCGTGGCCTTTTCTCATTAAAGGCAATCATCGAACAGAAGGGACAACCCCTAATTTCAACTACTAGTAATTAGCATCTAAAAGCTATTGTAGAATTTAAATAAATGTTTAATTAAAATAAATAGTTTTTTAAAACGTCCTCCGCTGCCGCTCACACATAATTCGCGTTATAAGAAAATTATGCAGATATCTGCAGTTAAAAGTCACAAAGAAATCAAGATGTCAAAAAAATGTGGCTTTATACACCCTCCTGCTACCTCCGTTGTTGAGCAGATCTAAATGTAACAATTTAAATAAAAAATCGTCGCACGCGTCTACACAAAATATTCAGCATAGAAGATTAACTCAACAGGCGACATCTGTATAACAATGTGCTCTCTTTCCCTCACTTAATGTGGTATGAGTAAAGTAGCTATTTTCATCTGCAACACTCAGTTGTATGCCAGGCTTTAATTATAAATGCCAGACATATGAATTGGGAATAGTTTATCTATTGACCCCAGATTTTCGAATCAAGAATTTCACTGAGAATTTCACTTCAACAGCCTGATATTTTAGGATTTATTTAGTTCAATTCTCAATTCATAAGCCGTTCAATTATCGATACTGAAAAAATAGGTCGCAGGTTTTGCGTTATTTTAATAATACGTTGAATATAAGAAACTTGTTTCTCATTTACTATTTTGCAATATTATTAGCAGTGTCATGAATGATTATAGATTCAAGGAAGCTAAATGATTGTTAATTGAAATTTGTCTTGGATTAGTTCCACATGAGTTTTTTTTGTTTGAAAATCTTTCACTGAAGCATCGTGCATAAAAAGAGAGAAAGAAAAGTCTTAGAACGTGCCCAACGTTACCTTAGTGACTGTAGAATGGCGGTCACTAAGCCTCTTATGAAAATGCGCTTAAGTTCGCGTACTTGTACAATTTTTTCATATCATACACCCGCACCCGCACGAGGTGACGGGTAAGTGACCTCAAATGCGTTCAGTACCTTAAACTGTCAAAATAATACATTATTGGTCTTATTTATAAAACGTCAATTCCACCAAAACACTCTTAAGATGGAGTTAAAGCCGGTTTAAAACGGAAACTCCTTTTACAAACCGGCGTTAACGCCGTCTTAAGAGTGTTTTAATGGAATCGACTTTTTATAAATTAGACTAAATTTGTTTATATGTGTCTAGTAACGAGTAAACTCTCTGTAGTGAGCAGCCCGCGACGTCTAGTTCGTCATGTAAATCGCTCTTTGAGAAGCCACTCACGTCCGCGGACGAGGGTGCATATATTTTTGATTTGTTCTTGACTAGGCAATTTTTTGGTCTATTCATCTTGTTTCTGCTGGCGCGTTTGTTGATTTCTGTGGGTAGTGCAGTGTGAAATTAGCATTGTGCTTTAGAACCAAAGGATTAGGGAGGAAGATGATATAAATCCTGAGGCAACAGCAACAGCTGGTGAACGACTCACCTTAACATCTAAATGTAAAAGCGCTATTCCTACTTGCTGAGACAATACGTTTTACATAATAAAAATAAATAACAATAATAAGTTCCACATAATACAATCACTTGTCCTGCTCTCAAGCTAGGAGACACCCTGTACTATGGTAACAAGGCAAGGACATCACACCCAAACTGAGGCTATTTGTACAGATCAAGTACGGCGGCCTCCTCTGGGAATCGAACCCACGACCTCTGATTTGGTAGTCAAGCGTGTTAACCGCTAGACCAACGAGGCAGTTATGCATGCGTCATTTTCTTTACTAATGAAAAAAACAAAAACAATCTTTTGAGCGTTAAAATAAAACGTATTGTTTTGTATAATGTTTGATGACGAGAGCAGGTTTTAGGTGAGTTATTAAGTATTGGTATTGTTGCCTTGCTGTTTTGTGTCACCAATAAATACAATAAAATGTAAATGTGCTCTATTGTTAATTTTATACCATGTGACTGACCATGAAGGTCATAAGACTATGAAGACTCATATTTACTCTTGAATGCTACCTTAAAATATAAATAAATTACGTCCACACTGTTGTCTTAGTCCCAAACTAGTATACCTAACCTGTTATTTGATAACCAACCAGACATGGACATCAACATTAAAAAACACCCAGACTGAGACTATTTATACAAATCAAAATACGAACTCCAGCGGGAATCGAACCCACGACTCTTGTTACTGCTAGACCATCGAGGCCGTCGATAGATGAATACTGGAATTATCCAGCTCTACATTAATAGCCAATTCCGCCAATCGGCGAGAACTTTCGAAGTCAAACTCATAAAAATTTAAACATCAAAGGTGAACTCGCATAAAGAATCAAACCCCGGCGTGAGTGACGCACTTCGCAAGCCCTCAATCAAGGACGGGGGAGGACGGGGAGGCTCGGCACAGTGGCGGTCCCGAGATACGACCTCTTGCCTTCATATTTCTCACTTTTCCGGCGCTGCCATAAAACGGTAACAAACAGAAGGCACATTTAAGTTATTTTTCTATGTTACTTTTAGTTTTGTCTTAAACCTTTGCGATGCATGAAACAGTTTCTATATCAAAACCCTGTAAGCAGCATGAAGAAAATAAACGTTTTAAATCCTATTGAATAATTCTCTCCATATCGTACGGCGCATGTTGGAGCCTCGCGCCCCGCAGGCCAAAACGGGCCGCACTACTCGCAAGCGGGTCGACGGGCGCCGCGTCACTTCACTCTAGCTTGCTGACGTATCGATACACACATTTTTGAATTCTTTCAATTTTCGATTATACTCCGCCTAGACTGTACAGTCCACTTGCTTTATTAATACCCTAAGCCTACAGCGCATGAAGAAATCACTATTAAAAACGTATTATTGAACAGCTTGGTGTGAACAGTGGACTGTATTGTGCTGGTAAAGAGAACGCCGTAAGTTCTGGCAGAAGACCTCGCCGTTTATTTTCGTATTTAACCACAAATTTACAGAGGAGCTGCAAAAGGTAGCACAGTCGATAACGGCGGACGCACGCAGAGAGGGGGAAATCAATCATTTATTCACCATTCGTTGATCATTCACGCAGTTGTCTTCATTCACTCAGTGTTGCAGTATGGCTAACAATTATTATGTTTAGTAATATATTTAAAGGGCCTAACCGCAATTATTTATAAGGTAAAATGTTATTAACATAGATTTTGAGTGAGTGTTGAGTGTCGGCCCGCTGCGAAGAACTAAGAGTGACTTGAGGGTAGACCACTCACTACAATAATTGACTGTACTCGCCACTTCCATCTCAGCCTTCCATCAGGGCACCCGCGACCACGCCAGCTGCCACGTTGCCGAACCGTCGGGAATCTTACTTAATACATTTTTACCTTATAAATAATCCCGGTTAGACCCCTTTAATATATTACTATGGATGAGCATCGCGAGTCATTAAAAAATTATTATGTTGTGGCGGACAACCAAGAGTTTCGCTCTTGGCAACGATTTTTTTTTATGTAGCCTATCTACGTCCCACTCCAGGCCTTCTAATAGAGTATGGGCTTGATTAGCACGCGTGCCCACCGTGGATTGCTAATTTCAACCGCCGAGTTATTGAACACCTGAGAAACTCAGGTTTCCTCAAGATGTTTTCCTTCAGTTCTTTTATTTTATAAACGCAAAGAAAACCTGAGTAAAAAAAAAGTGACACGAAACGTTCAACGTGACAGCGGCTTCTGTTTCAGCCTCCTCATGGCGGCACCCCCGAATTATGCCCCGAAAGCTGTTTCGATCTCGATCCGTCGAGATATGTATCTGGGTTGTAATTTTTCTTGTCCATTTTAGTATTCAAGCCACAATGTGTGCCCGACATGCCTAATGCTTCTTACCCGGGAGAGATAGAGACAGTTCATATGCAAGGAGAACGGTAGCGAAGGGAAATGATAAAAAAAATATAATGATTGAACGGCGCGTACCTATGGGAATAGTTTTGACTCAAGCGGTTTGGGCGTACAGTCGAATGCTCGTGTATCTTTTCAACGTTGGAGAGCTCAGAACACAACGGCTTAGAGTAGATTTCAGATTGTCAGAAATCGATGCGCTGTCGACTGTACGGGAGTAGGCACTTGTTCCGGCCAATATTGGTAATGATTGGATGTCATGCGTAGAATAATTCAAATAAAAAAAGTAAATCCTCATAAAGCTGTGTTGCCAAGTAATTCGTTTTAGTAATACGTCGCGTGGCAACCAACATCATGATCAATCAAATCATCTAATCATGTGGCAAAAAAAAGTTGGACCAAAACATAAACCAAAATATAAACCATTTTTTTATATAATAAAAACAAACAAAATGAATAAAAAAAAACAGTGATTATTACAAAACCCGATTGCCTGTTTAAGATGACAACATAAGTAATCTACAAACACCACACACTTCTAAATCAGCTTAAGCATTTAGAAGATAATAATTATATTATATGGTGGGATAAAAAATACATGAACCCTGAAAATGTTACACTACCTACGTGAAATGAAACAAATGTGTTTGGGCAGTCGTGGAAAAAGGTAAACAGTTGCGGGTAATGAAACAAGTAAAATTTTTCAGTAGTAATGTCTTTCATGTTTCGCGATCAATTTGCCCAATTAGGTCACCCAAATCCTTTCAGTCTTACAGACTGAAATAATTACGCCTTACAAACTACCCTCCCCCCTTATCTCCCGCGCTGTCATTTCTTATCTTTGTCTGTCCCATTTATCCCCTGAAACGGTCTCTACGACCTACACACGTAGAGATAGTTAGTGACAGTTATGTTACCTACTAGGTGTCTGAAATATTTAGGACAAGGACTTTCAATAAAGAATTTTCTCTGGTAAAGTAAAATTTCATTTAGTAAATCAGACTGTAAAATCAACTAACGTTTTCTACATAACTTAGGTTAGCTGGTAGATAATGCTAAGTAGTATTAAGCTCGCCTATGTGCAAAACGGTGTGTTTAAATACAATAAAGGATTTTAATAATAATTATTATTATTATCTGGAAGATTGAAAAGTCGGTGCTCAATAAGAAAAAATATTAATAAATAACTAATTCAAAAACTATTCATTACTTTCTTAAGTTATTCGTTAAACAAAAAAGGGCCCTACCTCTCTTTGCGCCGTATTGTTACTCAGTACTGGAGCCCTTTTCATAACATACAAAATTAATTTTCTTGCGTGTTTCCATTGGAATTATTTATGAGATCGAATAAGCAATAAACGTATACCGATAACATGTATTTGCTTGCGGTCGTTAAGACGGTGGATTTATCTAAAAAGGAGAACAAAAATGTCGCGGCTTACCCCGTACCCGACGTCGTAAAAGACCCAGATATACGGACAGAACCACCGACATAACAAAAATACTTTATTTATATGCTAATGTAATTTATATGACGCTTAATGTCTCGTGGCTGGTAACGCACGATTTTCTTCCATTCTTTCGGCGGGCCCGCCTGACGGTAAAAAGGTTCATATGGGCTTTAAATTAAGGCGGTGTTTTGTCTGTTAAAAGTGTCGTGTGTGTGCCGATACGATTATGAATGCGCGGTAGGAGGCAGCTTCCATCCCAGCTTCCTTGCTGCGGGGGTCGGAGGGGGTTGGGGGGGTTGAACATTCGGAGGGTGGAGGGGGCGTTCAGGGAGAATCAATAAAAATACGCGAGAAAAGCGTTGATTATACAACGGGAATTTGGTAGGAAAAGAGCTCTTTCAATAATGTTAGAGCTTTATCATTGAAAAAAGTGTGTAAACGAAAACGGGGGCCTTATTCAATTGATATGGATTTCGTGATTATATCTCTCATCCGCCCTGAGTATTGTGAATATACCGTAAGAGTATAAGTCATATAAAAAGGCAATAAGAGTTTAGTTTACGATTCCGAGTCACTCGCGTATACATATTTATTCACTGTCTGCTAAGCTCCAGTAGGAGTATGTTATTAACATAAGGATAAGTGAAACGATAAGACGTATACGAATGGACATTAGACATTCAAATTAGACGAAAACAAACCATACAGAGCGAATGATGGACATCGCATCTGTGCATTCGTTGCGTATTTTGCATTCGCATAAAAATTCGCAAGAGTAAATGCGACGGACGCGCCCGTCTCGAATGCAGATTTGGTAATACGGGACTGGCTTCGTATCCATCCAGAGCGAATTTAAATTAAACTTCTTCGCGATCTTGAGGCCAAGCCAAATCATTAACTAATATCAGATATTCCATCACATATATATGTGAAGGAGATTTCATAAACTTTTTATTTTTTTGCAAATTCAACTATACCTACTTCAACTGATTTTGATTTCAATTGATTTACATCCGCCTACCCACTATATATTCTTGCAATTCACTCCATCCAAAGGTTGTCAGGAATAGATCGCTCTACCAATTGTATAACATTACTTAGATTTAAGAAATCGCATTATGTAATTCCCTTTTCTAGTTGTGCATTAAAGTAATAATAATAATCATCATAAGCAGCCTGTATACTTTCCACAGCAGGGCACAGGCCTTCTTTCAGAGAGAGAGGAGTGATTATTATTCTCTCTCTGAGAGAATATTAATAATAAAATAATATTTATTTACAATAAAAAAAGTCATAACAGTGTACAATCGGCTTAAATCTAACATTGCATCAGTAGTCTCATCTCTCTATGTAAATCGAGCCTACGAATGAAACCTATATGAGCTTTGTCCTTCATTAAAAGAACTTATCCCCCTGCAACAGCATTTCTTATAATGCCATGAAAAAAGTCGGCCACAAAAAGCTAAGTCGCTTAATATTTGCAGCACGGCGAATTTAAGGAGCCATAAATTTTCGTCATTAGTATAATAATAACAAACGAAGTGGTGTCCTGGGAGCGGATGCCATAATGCCTTTTGTTCGAGTTCGCGTAACGTGCATACAAATTACTTCTCCTGCCACTTGACAGGCGGAGGTAGCTAAGCAAAGCCTTAAAGACATCTGCAACTATTTCTGAATTTTAATTACAGAAAATCCTAACAGTCAATACATATCTATGAGGAAGAAGTGCGGCTCTGAAGCGTCATCATCATCATCATCATTTAAAATCATTTAAAATCATGAGGGGTTTTGCCATAATCGCCACGCTTGGCAGGCGGGTTAGCGAGCGAAGTGTGCGGTTGGAATCTCAGGAAGACGCTGCTGCCCGTCTCTTGGTAATTGATTCGCCTTATACGACATCCACGGAAGGAAATAGAGTGACGCTATTCTTAATCCGGCGCCACACAGAGATTTTAAAATAAATTACCCGAATTACCCGCTGGCAAGAGCTGGATGAGAGTATACGACCGTGCTCAGTGGCATGCGATAGGAGAGGCCTATGTCCAGCAGTGGACAAGCGTAAGCCGATGATGATGATGACCCGAAGGAGTTTTTTTGTCCATTTGTTTCCAAAATGATCTAGATTTTGAAATGGACACTTAGTTTAACTTGCTCATTGTAACTTTACGTTCATTAAGTCGCAGTTTCTGTGTTAATTTGAATAAAACTATTTTGACATACAGGTTACGTAACTAACGACCATTAGATGCGTGTAACACGAAAATCATAAAACCACACTAACACTCTAGACGTATTAGAATAACTGCATTTTAACAGCAATGTTCGTACGGCACAAAAAGCTGGCAGAACGTCAGAAAATGCATGTCTCGGCGCACTGTGGAGAATCGCAATGAGAGGAAAGTCCCATACTAGACGGGGGCAGAACGTAGAAGCTTTAAAAAGATGGACATCAATATCTGCGTGGTCACTAAATGCAAAAAAATAAACGGAAAGGGCGAGTTGGATTCGCGCACGAAGCATTCCGTAGCATTATCTGTAGTAGATACATATAAAGCAGCCAATATACGTCCTACTGTAGGGCACAGGCCTTCTCTCAGGGAGAGAGTATGAGAGTATCTTTACAACATTTGAATATTTCAAGCGTGTAACTGTTGCCGTTATAAATATCGATCAAAAAAACGCCAAAAAAGTAAGTTTTTTGTATTGGAGCCCCACTTAAGTATTTATCTTATTCTGTTTTCAGTATTTTGTTATGGCGGCAATAGAAATATATCACCTGTGAAAATTTCAACTGTCTATCTATCACGGTTCATGAGATAATGGTTCGTGAGCTACTGGTGACAGACAGACGGACAGTGAAGTCTTAGTAACAGGTTCCCTTACTCTTTGGGTACGGAACCCTAAAACATCTGTCAAAATCAGTGGATCAACACCATCTTGGTGTTATTTTTATCCCTGGTCCGGAGCTCCCTGAAACCGTAAGTACCGACCAGTAACGACAAGTACTTAGCATTATCACGACTTATCATTACCACGACTTTTCTTTAGCATTGTCAACCATACGCAAAATGATAAGTACTACGTAGTTGAAAAAGCCAATTGAATACGGATGATTCAAACTTCACGGGATGGAAGTTTGTCGAGTGGAGATTGCGAGATGGCGATCGCAGGCGACCACCAAATTCTGGGAAAAATCTAATCAGAGAGCCGATGTTAACTGTTAAAGTTGAGGTTGATCAAGATTCGCCAAATTTTGCATGTCCCGAGAGAGACCTAAAAATAACAGTGGACGAACCTGGGCTGAATGTAGAGGGGCCCTGCTCGTCTAGTGCACCCTGTCAACAATCAGCGATCTCTTCACGCTCATTGCATACACAAATCCTTTCTCTACGATGGCGAATCTGGCGAATGGACACCACTGCCATAGCGACCTTAACGACACCGTATTGCCACTTATGAATGATGTTTTAATAGTTCACTCACGACCAATGCTCCAGATTGCGTGTCAAGTTGACAATCCACCCAAAAGTCGTTGATTTTCGTCTATCTACGCTAAAAGAGACCTTCTGTGTGATGTCACTTTCGAGTAGAAAAGCCGATTTATTACGCGTTTGATCACTGCAATCTTTGAATGATCACTTTATGATCGCGAACATTGCCAGGAAAGCGTGACGATGCAAATGGTGTGAAGGAATAACGGACAGTACGGGACAGATTTGTCACACGTGCATGTCTGTGATTCTGCAGTTCTTAATGTAATAAAGATACGGGTCAAAGGTAAACTGATCTCGTTCTGTGTAACTGAACAGAAATTACCATAGAAAAACCCCACTGGAAATGCTAATCTTTCCTTAGTTAGACCAATTGGAAAAATCGATATGTAGGTGATTATACAATCGATATCCAGATGGTCTGCCAACCTGGTTACGGTAGCGGGGAGTCGCTGGATGCGGGACGCACAAGACCGGGAGGCCTATGTCCTGCAGTGGGCGTCAAATGGCTGATGATGATGATATATGAAGATACATTTAGTAAGCTAGCTGACATAACAGTCGTTGTTATGGCAATTTATACAGATGAAATTTCCGACAATTTTCTTTCAACAAACCTTGTCCTGGCAAATACCAACACAGCAAAAAAAAATCAGTCGAGACGTTCATAAATATGCTCCTTCATACATGTGGTAATTGATTTTTATTTATATAGTTAGACAGAGTGCATACGAAAAAACATGATAACGAATACAACCTGGTCGAACTGGTCTTGAAGGAAAATTTCAAGGCCTCAGATGACCTGATAAAACCCACTGGCTGCAAATTCTAACTGAATTCCGCGCCCTAACACCACGGACCAAAGTGGCCAGTATGATAGTCTCCCTCCAATACGAGTTGGCACCGTTGGTTCTTTAAG
Source organism: Yponomeuta malinellus (assembly GCA_947308005.1). Lineage (NCBI taxonomy): Eukaryota > Metazoa > Arthropoda > Insecta > Lepidoptera > Yponomeutidae > Yponomeuta > Yponomeuta malinellus. The sequence goes on along the minus strand of OX371004.1, from coordinate 11,664,361 downwards.
AGAAAAATAAACCAAGCATTTCACTTCCCGTTATTTTAGTTATAAGTTTGTCGTCGAAATTACAAATGAAGTGTATTGTATTACATCATTGCTAAAATAGTTACTTTTATAGGTGCCCCCCTCCTTATAATACATTAGGTACTTATAAGTAACTTTATCACTTTCTTTTTGCACGCCCACCTCAATTGTTGCCTCTCCTGTACCTCCTGCAGGTTGACTGGTAGAAAATGCCATTAGCATTAAGTCCACCTTTTGTACACTGTCTTTGTGCAATAAAGAATTAATAATAATATTAACAAATAATAATTCTTAACAAATTAATTTATTTTATTTTAACTCTTTATTGCACTAATTACATTGTAAATGTACAAGGGCGTGCTTAATGCAAGAAGCATTGCATTCCAGCAAACCTTTGGTATTGAAGAGACGGGTAGTGCAAAAAAAAGATGAAATACAATAATGAACTTACGTAAACATAGGGAAATACATTAACTTAGACTTAGGGCAGGGGGGGGGGATTAATAGAAATTATTATAAACCTACATAAATGATAATACATAAAAAAATATAATAATACGTACTTACAAATGAAGAGATAGATGCTAAAGAGAAGTGACTCAAGCTCGTAGGGTGTAAAAATATGGACCTGTTGATGTTAGTCGGAATGGAGACGCGTACGAAATGTTAATTTAAAAAAAAGCCTTCAAATTTGTATGCAAGCGCAGTATGAATATGCCCCTTTGTTTTATCATTACATACATCGTATTGGACGGTATAGTTTTTTCTGTCATTCCGAGAAAAGCACACGTCGCGCGTCGTACCAAATCTAAAATTGGAAAATAAATCTAATATATAAAATTCTCGTGTTACAGAGTTTTTATCGAACTCTGCCGAAACGGCTTCACCGATTTTTATGAAATTTTTTGGGCGCATTTGGTAGATTTGAGAATAGGTCGTAGGCCAATTATTATGGAAAAACAACGTTTGCCGGGTCAGCTAGTAATATAAATAATTTCACTGAAATAAAAATATAAATCTTCTCATTTACTTTGCCAAAACTAGGTAAGTACTATCCACTTAGTGACTTCGTTTTAATGTAAATTGGGCTAACTAACCTGAGAGGCCAGAATCGGTCAGCACGTAAGACCAGTGAACGTTTTCAATTTCAACGTGGCTCAGGTTTCTAATCCGCTGAGTGGTCACTTGACTCTTCTAGTAGTAGATAAGTATCGCATGTAAACGCGTGTCTTACACAACTTTTCTGGATTCACTTCAGTTTTGATTTGAAATCTGAAGTGTCCAACAATATCTCTAGGCATATCTATCCAAAAAGGAATACTCGTCAATACTAGTAATAATGGCCAAACTTGAAAATCACAAAAAAATATCAGCTGTTCCATAAATTTTTAAACCGTAGGCGGTTTCTTTTTAATATAGTGATTTTCTTAAGTTATCGCAATTTTAAGGGATATTCGTACTGTCGAGTAGAACATCCCTTTTTGGATAGATATGGCGATTCAGTTCCAACCTTTCCTTTTTTATGTACAATAAAGCACTTTCTCTATCTCTATCTATCTCTGTATCTTTAAGTGAGCGTTGATTAAGTACAGATTGCTCTTAATGAACGCTTTCTTAGAAAAGCATGGCCTACTATTGGCAATTTCTTGTTACCGAAAGGTATTTGTAGAGAGTAAACTGGACTCTACGTGACTTAATAAAATAATAAGTAGACAATCTACAACACTAGGAAGTATCAATATCCGTTCTATACTCGCATTTGTTCCGTGTGCTGTAGGGATCATCATTAGACACCATTGACTGTCGCCTTTTGAACATAGGAAAGCGGAATTACCATGTACACGTACTGTGTAGCTTAACATCCAATTTTATGCTCCGTGCATCTACATATGGACAGAATATTGCGATCCGAGAACCTTTCGCTTCGAATAAGCAGACGTGGACCCGATTGATCCAATAGTGAATAATAGAGTCCAGCTCGAACCGTATCTTAATGCAAATGAAGATTTATTAGTTCGTTGCGATATACATTCCCTTAAAGGAAGGCCTGTGTTCACGAGACGTGGTCTGTAAGTATTAGCACAAGTTTTGCGAAGCTTTGGGCGTACTGCAACATACCGAGCTGTAAGAATCAATGAGGCAGCGAATTTAACAACAAATTCGTATAAAATTTGTACCGTAAAAGGGGACATCCAGATATGTCATAAATACGAAAGAACACCTATTTGAGGTATTTCGTCGGTTGCAAAATTGGCAAAACATTTATGAAAAGCTTAATTTAAGATTTTTATAAATTAAAACGAAACGTGTAGTAAATGTGATCACCAATCACCGCCAAAATTTGGTGATAATCAGTTGTGGTGACTTTTTGGTGAAGGAACTAATAACTTTTGACTCGATTTATTAGCAAAGATAGGTATATTATTTGGAAGTTAGAAGTAGTAGAAATATATTCACAAGCAGTTCCTATTACTTTTTTGTCTCTGGTGATACGTTAATAGGCTAATTAGTAGTCAATGTCAATACATACTTATACTATTTGGCAGTCATAGTAGAGTGTACATGAAACAAAAGAAAATTAATAGATCAGAATGCGTTTGGTTAAAAGCCAAGTCTTAGATTAGTGAATAATGTTGAAGCCAAGTCTGCCATCGTCTTATCTCCTTCCATCTGATATCAATGGATACAAAAAAGAATTTTGTGGACATACGGACGACCAATGTTGATTTCAAGATTTGACATTTGATGACAACGATTTTAAATAATCCAAACAAAAATTTGAGATGTGCTGTCGACTATCTTTAACACACATGGTCATGATTGTCAATCAAAACGTCTAATCTTGAAACCCAATAACAAAATACAAGGATAATTTAATTCCACCTGAGCAGCCATGGCTTCGATTCCTCCTCCGTAAAGGCACGTGAGCACAAGGTCCTATGTTGAACGGGGCGCCGATCTCGAGGTTTCCACGAACGGCTATTGTTTAAAATATGGAAAACGTTGTACCGGTTCGAAGGTGTCACGTTTTAGGGCAAAAAGGCGAATCGATAAGTGTATAAAAACTGAAAATGGATGGAAAATAAAGAGCCGGGGTGACACACGAGATTGCGCCGCTTTGTTTGGGCTACAGTCACGTGCAGGCGTAATAAGACAAATTCGCCACCATTGTTACTGCCGACGGACGATTTTTTTAAACGACAAGGTTTTCATTTTTGTTACGACACGAACGTGCCAATACCACCATTGACAGGAATTAATTACATGTATTGACCGAAGTTTTTGGGATTCTGTCCTTAATTTGTATTGTAAGTTTTTATGTATCATTGACTTATAACATTACTTTCATATCTAAATGTGAGTGAATTTGTTGCAGTATACGGGGTGTTGCTAAAAGATCCGATAGAACTTAAAAGGGATTAGTCTACTCATCAACACAAATTTATTTATAAGGATAGCTCAAAAATAGCGAAATAATATCAGTATTTTATACAATCTCTAGAACAGGTATCATTGGCGTGGAACAGGTGATATTTTTTTGGACTTTCAGTTTTGGCGAAAAATAAAATTCGTTTGTTTGGACGATTACGGACCTTTCTGCAACACTTACTTGTAAAATTCGCTTATCGCACTGTCAAAAACTACAAACGTGAGGTCGAGGTTTGAGGCGAAACTTTTGTTTCGTTATCCAATTAAATTTCTCGGGTCAGAAGTGAAATCTATTTATCATTCCGCGGAGTGCTGGCACAGAACGTTTAAACGCTCTGGTCTCAAACCATGGATGCGTGAAATTGCGTTACAGGGACCTTAATTAAACGTTTACTTGGCGCAACTATTACTGTGTAGCCGGAGTCCACAATTAGGTGCCTCAGTCGTAACTGTTTCACAAAGCGCTGTGCCTTGCGCAATGCGTATCTGAGTGTATGTTTGCGGTTATTAATTACAGGGTCACGCAGAGTCAATTAGAGTTCTCATTAAGCATGTAATGGTAACTAAGCAGTGCATTTATGGTTAGATCACGCGATGCATTGCTTGGCATCCGAACTGTTGTGGTGCTAGGAACTACCTTGAGATAATGTGCCCCACCTTAAGTGCAGACTTAGATCTCGATTGCGTCTGTGTACTTTTCTTTTTACGTACAAAAAAGTGTTATCTGTCTATCTATCCACCTTTATCTGGGTAAATATCAGCGACATCACTGCTCGCTGGGTGGACGCTGGGGTGGGGCTATATTGTCGGACCATCTGACTGGTCCCACCAGCCATAAAAAAATCAGCTCATCTAGACTACATACAGTTATATTATATTTCAGTAAACTATTCTATAGTAGATTTATACCTATATAGCAAGAGGTTATTTCAGAATATCTGAAAGTTACTGTTAGTTACTGAATAATCTTTAACTGTTCATACCGCTATCAGTTTGCTCACCAACGACTGTTATCATGCACGTGAGTTTCGCTATACCCTATGTTCGGTTCTTATTGTTGGCTAAGTGCGAGTTTCAAACAACAAAACGACATCTGATAACGGTAGGACAGAACTTAGTGGGTTTTAAAAAATATACACAAAATGTCCGTAGTGACTGCGTAGCGCGTAGTAGAACTCAGACAAAGGAAATCCATATAAAAAGAATGAATTGAAATAAAGCAGGCCCATTCAATTAACGCAAAAGTTAATGCGCATTATGTCTGAAGATTCAAGTGTTCATGAACGTAAGGGCAACATTTTGAGGGGGGGCATTACGATACACTCATTGTATGTGCCGTTGCTCTTGCTAAATAGAACTGGTTCTTAGGACAAAGGACCCTTATAATGAGGCCAGCATATTGTCTGAAGAGCCCTTAAAATCAAGTCCGATAGGCGTCTCACAATATATCTCGCTTTTTAGGGTTCCGTATCTCAAAAGGAAAATGTTTGTTTATCTATCCGTCTGTCCCTAAGTCTGTCTGTCAAGACCTTTTTCCTCAGGAACCACTAAGTTGAAATGAAAATCTTGTATTAAGGCCTGCAGTCCTTTGAAGGCGTAAAAAAATTAAGCTTCTCAATGAAATCAAATGATACCACTATTCATATCACATTTTTCATGCAACAAAACTCACTAGCAGTTTCAAAACCTATAGGGCTCGTTCCGTTGACTTAAATTCATGATAGGCAAGAAGCAAAAGTAAAGGATAACATACGAAAAAATTACGATTGCAAAATACCTGTTTATTCAGGTTGTATGGGAGTCCATGTTTATAACTGCATACTTAAGTTTGTAAGAGTTTGTTTGGAACCCCAAAACGCGAGTCCTCCTCACACTTGCCCGGTTTCTTTTTGTAATGAGAACATTTTTCGACGTAGCTTGTTACGCTTGCATTGATATCAAAACTGTTGCCATATTATTCTTTCCACTTCACAAATTAAATGAACAAGTCAAACAATGTATGGGCCTCAAACAAAAGCTAGCACAACTGACCCCAATACTCCACAAAGGCATCAGGCGTACCAACATACTCGTGATTCTCACACTCAATGAATCGTAGTTAACCCCCTGCATGATACTCGTAAGTAAATGAAAATAGGAAGTCGCTTACATAGGTACTTGTAAGCTGACCCAGTATAAACACGAACTGACCAGACCAATCACAGGCTCGAAAAACAATTTAAAATCATTCGGAAACAATTGCCAGCTTCGGCATTAGGCATTCGTCTCTTTAATCCAATATCCCGTCGGTAGCGGGAAGAACAAGGGTCTGAAGAGACTTCCTTGTTGTCCTATCGATATAAACAGCGACGTGACCATACCTTTCTATTCGATTTTCATACGTATGTTGCATGTGATAAGAGTGGCGTGAGTAGCGATCGGGTCCAATCGGTCTCGATCAGATAACGGCCGGGATTGACTCCAATCTCGACTATTTAGCGCGCGGCAATAGGCTCAATTAGGATGTGGCGGATATGCGGGCCCCTGCCTGCCTCAGTGCTAGCTGCCTGGGGCCGATAAAATTCCGCTTCTTATGACCAGTAGGATCCCACTTCTCATGACGGCCCAACATGGTAGGCGTAGACTATATTTTTGTCTAATTCCAAAAGAGACAGTAAAGCTAAGGCTAAAGTTCCGTAGGCTAGAAAGAGAAATAATAATGATAAATAAATAAGACTTTACGCGGAGACAAAAGTCTAGTCTACGCCTGTTACGTTAGCCATATTGACTCAGACATGAGTCTCAATTATTGACTTGTCTTCTGATAGGTGGGAATTTATCTTTACGTATTTTTACAGAAACGAGGTCTCTACAAAATACAGGTAGGAACTCTACAAAATACCGATAAATGCACTCATGCCTCAAACAAGTCATGGATCAAATTTGAAAATCAATGTTATGCTTGATATTAGCAACATTTTAGGTCCCGAATAGAGGATCAGTGATTTAACGACTTATACGACAAATAAAATTTACAGATTGTTAAATCTTTGCATGTTTAACAGGTAATTTTTACAAAATTTTGAGTACAAATCACGGTAAATTGTACAAATCAAAGCATCATAATGTGTTTAATAGAATAAGCCGACTTTTTTTGTCCATGGTTAAAACCATGTAATTTTTTATTGCTTGAAAACTTAGCCAAGCATAGAGACGAATCCAAAACTTTAAACACAACCAGTAACTGAAAACACAACTTTATTCGTCTCTACACGTGGGCCAACTTGAGACCGGAACTGAATAGCTCGACTTGGCCCATGTCTAGAGGCGACGGTGAAAATTGCACAACGTTGAAAACTCCATACATGTAGATATTTGGTTTCCAATCCATAACGGAATTTTCCATCAAGCAACGAGACTTTACTTCGAGTCATAAATACATCTCACAGTCAAATCTTAAGGTAATTTGTGTTGATTTTGTAACTCATTTAATATGCAAGGAATATAAAGTACGAACTGAATCGTTTATTGCGGCCCGTTCTGTAGAATCTGACTATCTAAGTGGGCGCCATCTTATAATACTCCGAGGACGTTTTTTAGCCGACACTTTTAAAGCCGCGACAAAACCCATAATAACGGTTTAGTTTAACGAAATCCTATTTTTATGTATAGCATTGATTGTGTACCACTGCTAGGTAATTTCCTCCCTTTTAGCTCTCCTGTCCACCTCCTGCCAACACAGTAGAAAGATCGTGAGGTCGTCGGACCATTTGGGTCAGCCACATTTGCTATAGCCGCCGCCTGGAACCCAATCAGTGGCGAAGTCTGCCTAGCCTAATCATTAGATTCAAAAAGTGGGCGGAATTCCTCTTCCGCAGATAGCGTGACAGGAAAGACCCTATGCCCTATGCCAGCAGTAGGCATAGGTGGGTTAATTACGATGACTCGTTTCAACAAGTGGACATTATTGGACTGTTTCCAAATTCGGCGTTGAATTGTTCTGGAAAACACCCGAGGACGCCTTCAAGTAAACATATTAGGAAACCCGATTACATAGGTAGGTACGTATATTAGTGTCATGCCTAAAATTAACATTTTGAAGCGAATGGTAACGTTCTGAAGTCCGAAGGTCTCAAAATAGGATGTGATAAGTGCTATTTTTGAATAAAGGGGGTATCTTTTGGCGTTGAGTTAGATGAACGTGATTGAGAGTGTGACACATTTTTTGTGTGGAACGTGTTGACCATGTAAATAGCCTAGAATAGGTAGTCATTTGAAAGTCATTGAAAGATCTAGAACACTGGGTGTATTCTGCACGATAGGAACTAAGCCGAGAGGTAGCCTATACGTACCTAGATTCCATAAATGTCATAACTCTATGTTAATTTGAAAACTTCTTTCAAGAATTTAATTATCATTTTGTAATTACGAAAATCCTTAGCTTGGCTTCGCTTTTGCTTTATGATGATTGCCTGTGTGTAAAAGTCGGTAACCTGCGAGATTCTTAGGGGATTTTTCTAAATGACTAGGGCGACTGAAATAAACTATGGTGTTCTTTATTCCACTCTATACTAATTTAAAATTCAAAACATAATCTTATTCATAAACAACTTCACAAACGTAAGTTGCTTGGAAAACACAGTCTGGTACAGGCCGGGATTCGAACCCACTACAAATGCTACTCGCTAACTGAGAAGGAAAACATCGTGAGGAAACCTGAGCATCTGAGTTGTTCACACACCTCAGCACTTGAAATTAATTAAAATCCGCGGTGGGCACGCGTGGTAATATAGCCCATACTCACCTTCTGAGAGAAGGCCTGTGTCCTACAGGGCGGACACAATAGACTACGTAAAACAAATAATCGGTCGTCATCGCTAACGGGCACGGCCGAGAACACGATGATTGGATAATCTCGACAAGTTCTTGCCGGAGTGGTCAGAGGTGGCAAATGACCGAAAATCTTGGTCTAAAAGGAGGCAGGCCTTTCCCCTACAGTATGGAGTCATGGAGTCTACATAAAAAAGTCTCATTCTGATAACTTGTCAACGTTCTGAGCTCGTGATACTTTTCTTCGCGTCTTCACAGACCATTTAGCAGATAAGCCACAAGGAGTGTTTAGAAGAAAATTGCCTCATTCTTTGTTTAGTTAACGTGGCAATGAAATGGCGAGGAGCTGGCACTTGGCGACACGAGTTTCAACACCTGCAATATTACTTCTACCGCGGTCTCAAGCCGTATTACTATGTGCTAAGGCCGTTTTTTGCTTATCCTGGGTGCAAAGATACGGCGTTCCATCGGTTAAGCTAACAACAGCCTTGTCGTCACGAAGACATGAGCTCGCGGTCGGTTATAATTGTTGATAATCTTCCCCGTTGTCTACTTTGTTAGCGGGGCGATTAGCGGGATAGGTCTCTTGCTCAGATGTACACCTAGCATCTGACTAGGCGTTATGTGGACATGTTAATTCAGATGATAAACAAATTACTTAAGATAAATTAGTACCTAATACTCAGTTCTTCGTTAGAACTAAGCAGCAGGTACTAGCCATCCGCAATCTTGGGCAGGTACACGAACTTCAGCATATTTTTTTAGGTTCTATAAATACGGGCTTTTGACCGCTTGCTAAATAACCGTTAACTTATTTCAGCCCTATAGAGATAACTTCTCGGCAGAAGACCTATGTATTGTAGTTTAATTAACTTTAATTGCACAAATGAGAGGCCTCCTAATGGGCTAGGGTTGTATGGAGTTCCGTATTGTTTATGCAAATAATGCTTTTATTAACTCTATTAGTTCGATGTTAGAGAAATTGTAATTATGTTGTTGAGGTGTAATTTGTTGCACGCTAGCTCCGGTTAAGGAATTGCGTAAGAAATTGAGCTACCAACTAAAAAGTATTTTTTATTCGATGTCCACACTTATGTAGCATGTAATAAGAGCTTTGAGAGGTCAAATAATTTAGTTTTTTATAGCCGGTACATCCTGTCTAACCTTTTTACTTACCTACTTTGCGAGGTTTGCTGAGACTATAACAAGAAGATAACCCATTATTAGATTCATAAGACTATGTATTTGCTGTTATCAACAGTATTGTGCTATCACCTATCACAGAGCACAATCATAGTAAGTATATATAAAAAATAGCGTTTCCTCTGGAGGGGAAGATGGAATACTGACGTTTCTATAGTCTCTATGCCGAATAGGGAACCTACCCAAATACAGTCTCACCATCGCTTTGACAAGGCAAGAATAGGTACCTACTATCTTGATACGTGCTACGGAAGGCCTTGACCTTCCGTAGCACATGTCTTTCGATAAAGTTATAGAGGTACTCTATCGAAAGACTTGTGCCAAAGCAAGTTGCCCCCCAATAGAGTCAGTGTGGTTCGCTTCTACCCTCGGCCTGCAAGCTTCCGTGGTTCAAGAATCTGTCCGTGGTCGGTTTATTCCGTGAAAATTACAAGTAAGTACTTAATTTTCACTGAAGAAAGGAATGTCTTACAGAGATAAGCTCGCCTTTGTACATGTCATTTCTTACATAATGTCGTGGTATATTTTTTTATTATACCACGACATTACATAAGAAATGAGCAGTAAAGTATAACAATAATAAGTGACTCCGACCTTCACTTAATAATATTATAAATAAAGAGAACTTTTTGTTCCATATTGAATTGAGAAAGCAATTTTGCATTGGTTTGGATATGTGGAAAGGATGAAGGAAGAAAGATTGACAAAACCAATATGTCGAGCGAATGTGGGTGGAAGGGCCGGTAAGGTACGTCCCAGGCGGACATACTTCGATCAAAGTGCATTGCGGCATACATTTGGGCAAGATAAAAAGTACCCGAAACAGGCGCGCGTGGATGCAACGACTAATGAATGTTGAGGAAGCGAAAGTGATCTATCAGGATCGTGATAAGTGGCAGTCTCTGCCTACCCCTCTGGGCTACAGGCGTGAGTTTATGTATGTATGTATGTTCCATACCCACGTTTATGTAAGATGAAACGAGAGCTTTGAGGAGTCAAATAATGGTGAGTGTAAACGTCACAATTTTCTATCTAACTTGCGGAGCCTGTCTCGTTACATGCCTACTTCTACCTACTTTGCGAGATTAGCCAAGACTATAACAAAAAGATCACCCATTATTAGATATCATAAGACTAATAAGAAAGCAGTTAGTTTCTCTTAACAACCATCACCACTGAGTTTGATTAAATTCCTTTTGTAACTAACCAGAGTTTGAAGTTCTTTGTATGTAAGTATGTTGAATTGTCTGCATTAGGTTTTTATTTACTTGTTGTTATACTATAAAATAGGGGATGGATCATATCGATTTTTACACCTGCATAATTATAAGTTTCACCATTTTTACGAAAGAACAAAAACAAAAAAAAAACTTTTAAAAGTCGTTTCCTGTATTGACCCCACTTTTTTAGGGATCCGTACCCAAAGGGTAAGGGACCCTATTACTGAGACTACACTTCCCGTCTGTCTGTCTGTCTGTCACCAGGCTGTATCTCATGAACCGTGATAGCTAGACAGTTGAAATTTTTACAGATGATGTATTTCTGTTGCCGCTATAACAACAAATACTAAAAACAGATTAAAATAAATATTTAAGGGGGGCTCCCATACAACAAACGTTATTTTTTTGAAGTTTTTTGCTCGATATTAATAACGGCAACAGGTAGACGCTTGAAATATCGAATGTTGTAAAGATACGGAACCTTTCGTGCGCGAGTCTGACTCGCACTTGGCCGTTTTTTTACTTTTTGTATTTGTTGCTCAATCTATTTATTTATTTATTTTATTTAATCGACGCCGTAACAGAAGTTCTATGAATTTTTTTACTGTTTTTCTACCATTCATAAGATGCAGACCTACAGATGGTCAGACAGACAGACAGCCTAGGCTCACTAATAGAGGCCTGGGCCGAGTCTCCTAGAACTACAATTCGTAGTTTATTATGACAATTCGATGTACATTGCAAGGTCGCCTAATCTATGAAACAGGCTAATATTAGTACTTTTCGGCTATGGAATTCTAATAAAGTAGATATATGTTCCAAAAAAGAAAAAAATATTTCCTCTAAAAACATGTCTATAAGTAGAATAAAGTAAATTAAGCGTATTAAATAAACAAAAAAAATAATAAAATAACAGGAGACGGGCAGCAGCGTCTTCCTGAGATTCCAACCGCTTACTGCGATCGCCAACCCGCCTGCCAAGCGTGGCGATTATGGCAAAACCCTTCATGGTTAAAAACCATGATGGAGGCCTATGTTCTGCAGTGGGCGTCGAATGGCTGATGATGATGATGATGATGATTAAAACAACAAAATAAAAAATTAAGTAAATAATTGTTGAACCCTACTAACTCAATACGGCAATCCCGATTACTTACTTATAAATCGCAGCATTTTTTTAGCGAGATTACGATTACGGTAGCTTACCTAAGGTAGGTAGGTACTTGTTTGTAGATGCGCGGCGCACGTGAGCTTTGAATGATAATTTTTTTCAATAGGAAGTATTTTATTATTATTTAATTTTTTTATTAGGGGTTAAAGTATGAAATTGCCGTTTTATTGCAATAGGTTCTTTGAATTGACATAGAATCTTCATGGTTTGAGGTTTTCGAATGAAACTTTTTTCAAATGGTTTCTGTGATGTTCTTTTTTTTAAAATATGTGAAACATTTGAATATCGACTTTCAATTGTTTTTGTTATTCAATTTAGACAAGAAAGATGGATACTGCGAAAATTCGAGTGATTATGAGGCACCCATTTTTCGTATTTTTTTATTTTATTGATTTGACGCAAGTGAGTCAATATTGTGGGTAAGGTAACGTTAAACCATGCCGCTAATTCCTGGGTAGTTTGACTAGGGTCGGCTTCTACTATCTCTCTTAATTCATCGTTATTCACCTGTGTGGGCGGTCTTCGTCGTGGCTCGTTCTTTAAGTCGAAATTTCCATCACGAAAGCGTTTAAACCAAAATCGCACGGTGCGTTCATTAGTAGACCCCTCTCCAAACGCAGCATTGATATTGCGGGCTGTATCTGCCGCGTTAGTTCCGCGTCGGAACTCGTATTCAAAAATCACTCGAATTTTCGCAGTATCCATCTTTCTTGTCTAAATTGAATAACAAAAACAATTGAAAGTCGATATTCAAATGTTTCACATTTTTTAAAAAAAGAACATCATAGAAACCATTTGAAAAAAGTTTCATTCGAAAACCTCAAACCATGAAGATTCTATGTCAATTCAAAGAACCTATTGCAATAAAACGGCAATTTCATACTTTAACCCCTATTATTATTTATGTGTTTATTGCAAGGTATTTCACTTATACAAAACGTTCAAAGTCACCCAATATATATATACATAATATGTATAGGTATATTATGTTATAGGTATGTACCTATGTATATTTATATGTTTGATTTTATTTTCATAAATGCATTTTATATTGACCAATAAACAATGATTCTGAAAGTAATTATTGGTAAAATGGAGGCTGACCAGTATGCCAAAATCTTCAAACCCCTTTGAGAAACAGGTAATTTATCTTGACACTTAACAGACTTGGCTACTTAGTTATTGATGACCAAGGAGTAGCGTCAGGCAGTGTGGCAGCGTAACTACTTCGGTACCTACTGTTGTAAGCAAGTTACAGGCACAATCTAGTCAATTCTACGCAACGGCAATGCTGTTGACCGCATCACAAATCAATTTCACAAATTGAAACACGACGGTTCGCACAATGGTCGTTTTTTCGACCGCCCTCCCTGCTCATTGACGACGGTGATTGAACCTCTAATTGGCCGAGTACCGACATCGACCACGGCTGAATGTGGTCACGTTATGGCTGCTATAACAGTGGACAGCACACCGAACTATACACACGTGCACACTGTGTGCGATTTTGGAACCAAAATGTAAAGGTCTTCTGTAGGTGGGAAAGCAGACATCAGGTCAACGGTTGCAAAGTCGCCCGTAATGTAACCGAGTAGAATCGTACAGATCAAGGGTCGGATCACGTGACATTTTTTAACCGACTTCAGAAAAGGACGAGGTTATCAATTCGACGCGGATGTATATATATATATTTTTCGGCTATGTTCTCGCATAACTCCGTCAAACCGATTTCGACAATTTTTCGAATAGATATAACGTCCCATGGTCCCATTTTAATTTGGTGAAGATCTGATGAAGACTTTCATAGATGGAGAACGGAACTCTTCAATGGACAGCAGTAAATAAGGCTTAATGCGGCCCATCCTTTAGTATGCAGCGTGCATGCATCGAATAATGAATGTTGAGGAAGCGAAAGTGATCTGTCAGGATCGTAGCAAGTGGCAGTCCCTGGTCTCTGCCTACCCCTCTGGGATACAGGCGTGAGTTTATGTTATGTTATGTTATGTTATGTTATGTTATGTTATGTTATGTTATGTTATGTTATGTTATGTTATGTTATGTTATGTTATGTTATGTTATGTTATGTTATGTTATGTTATGTTATGTTATGTTATGTTATGTTATGTTATGTTATTTTATGTTATGTTATGTTATGTTATGTTATGTTATGTTATGTTATGTTATGTTATGTAAAATAATAATAATAATACATCCACAATTGTTTCGTCCAAAGTAATAAATCAAGATGACGAATGAATTAACTGTCAAACAAACCGCCCCGAGACATACTCGAGCCAAAGGTTCCCATAACGCCGGCAGCGTTACCCCGCTGCACAGCGAGAGAGATCCTCTGCATCAAGTATGCCCCAGAGCGGTAGTCCATGCCGCGGTTCCTCAGGCGACGCCCTAACTCCTTTATAAAGGCTCTTCCCTGGACTCCCCATACCCCAGTAGTCTCAATAGCTAGAGGCACAAAGAAGTAGCTACTCATTAACGAGCTGTACTTGGAACATTTGTGGTTAGCAGCCGCTTCCGCAGCAGCCCCAGGAGAAATGGCCGTTGAGCCTAAGTGAGACGGAGCAAAGGTACAGACACATGTGGCATCCCAGAGCAGGCAACGACCCCTCTCCCACGGAATCATAGTGAGACCGTCCGGACGTTTCCGATCACTGCGACACAACCCTGGTGGTTCAAGAATCGCAGGAATGTCAGCAGTAATAAGAGCCCTCCGGACGATGTCATTGATGGAATGATGCCGTGAGATCCTACCCGCGCTCCGAACGCAATGGAGTCCGTGGCGCCCCAGTGAATCCACCTCTGCACCACAAATACAGCGGTGTGGTTGGCAGATGTCGCAGCCTAAACGAAGCGCTACAGCCACGCGCAAAGAATTGTTGTCCAAAAGTGTTCCCAGTTGCGGTGATGGCAACGCGTGGAGCCACAGCCCAGAGTCTGGCCGCGAAACTGCCTTCAAACGTGCCAGTTCAACTCCCGAACTCCGCTCCAGTAAAGCGTCCAAAGTCACTCGACATATCTCTTCATCCCAAGCACGCTGCCGATCAGGCTGCTGCGGAACATCAATACCAGGACAAAGAACCTGCCACAACCTCAAAGCCTCATCAGCAAAAGGGATGCGAAACCCGTCACCATTAACATTTAAAATACGAGTGACTAGGTCCCACACCCCCCGCGACGAGGCCAGGAAAGCCGGCAGCCCTGTGTCCTGCAAACGACGGATGCCCAGCCCGCCATGCCTAATAGGCAGCGCAGCTTGAGACCACTGGGGAGCAGACATCTTGACGTTGATCACACTCTCCAGTAACTCCCTGAGCGTGTTATCATATAACTGTGACTCCTCCCTGTACAACCACACCGGAGCAGTACGCAGTGTATACGTCAGCCGTGGAATGGACAAACAGCTACGCAATATTGTGAGAGCAACATGAGCCGAAAGTTGTACAAGGTGCGGCTTGGTCTCTGCTAAAATTTTCATTTTTTCTAAAATGACACCTGGCACGCCTTCCGGAAATATAGGTGCACCCAAAAGAGCAAAACTAGTCTTGTCTAACTGCTTTATTCCAGGAACCACGCAGTTGACTTGCGAAAAAACTTCGTGACTGAGCTGCCCCGAGCAGGGAAATATTTCACATTTTTGCGTGTTTAGACGTAGCCCTAAAGTATTAAAGGCATTATCTAGTTTCCCTAAATCGTCCAACACCACCTCAGGACTACCCCCCATTGTACCATCGTCCAGATACCACACATTTAAAGGCGACTGCAATGAAGTCACCACATCCTGGATAGCCAAACTAAAAAGGAGGGGGGCCAAAGGATCACCTTGTTGCGCACCCACCTGTGACTCCACCAGGTTATCACCAAAAAATAAATTACTCGGTCTTGAATAACACTGGTGGAGAAAAGGGTACAGTGAAGGAACCATATCCCTGACCTTGGTCAAAATGATATCGCGCTCGATTGTATTAAAAGCGTTCTTAATGTCCACTTTGACGATGATATCATCCGAGTCACTTCTAGAAACTGCAAATGCCCGGGTGGCATGAATTGCAGCTTCACAACCCAAAGGCACGCCAAAGCCTAACTGCTGAGGCTGTAGATGCGAAGCCATAACGCCCCTTACAGCACCGCAACCAAGCTTTGCCACCAAACGGCGAAGAACGCTGCCCACAGCAATAGGACGAATGCCACCATCTTTTTTACTTAAAGCACACAGCGAAGCCCCATATAAATAAGGACACACCTCCCTATTCACCATCCCCTTCAACATGAAATTCACCAGGTTGCAGAGAGAGCGCAAAAGAGTTACTCCACTATCACCAGCTCCCGCAGACGTCAGCTCTTTAAGAAGTTCAGGACGAATGCCATCCAAACCCGCCGCTGAGCCATTATTAAAGGAACCTATAGCCTGTGAAACGTCAGCTGTCTCCACGGACAAGAAATCACTTGAACTGTTCGGCTCTGGAGGCCAATCCAAGTTGCGACTCGGTGTCGGGTGTTTTAGGCGCAAAGACTCTAAAGTCTCGTCATTATCATCTGCCAATGAACTGTCTGACAACAGAATACGCACCGCACCACTTAAGTCACCATCATGGACCTTGGCCTCCACTGTCTTATAAAGAAAGCGCTGGCCAGTAGAACCACTACTCGATACTGTATCTAAAGAAGATAACCCGCTTAAACTAGCAATAGATACATTTTCCTTTACTTTGGAAGTCAGGGATCTGCTTCTATCTGCCGACGAAGGGACTCGTAGACAAGAGTACGAAAATGTTAGCAGGTTAAACCAATCCTCTGTACCATTTGACTGCACACACTTCTCAATTATTTCTGATAGCTTGCCAGCAGCCATGTTCCTTGCGCCTTTGGGAACATGCTTCAAAACCCGCACCCTTTTCCTCAATGAAGGCAAGTCCCGTAACGATGGTGATAGCAGGACATCGCCCACCCCACCCTGTACAACCCCCTGAGACTGCTGAGATGGGCCACCTCTGTGAATCCTACTGATGTGGACATTTAAGCCGCGCGGAACGACATACTGCCTCGAGGAACCAGGGCAGTGAGGGCACACCGCCCTAAAAGTACTCATTATACATATGAAAATCAAATTACAAAAATGTCAAAAAATTCAAAATAATCATGTCAAAAAAAAAACAGCTTTCATCCTAAAAAAAGTAAATTACATGACATTGCTGTTCTGAAGACATTGTCACTCGGGAATAAAAAAGTACGCTTAAACATTCAGCAATTTGTGGCTCCAAAACTAAAGCAAAATAATGAAGCGGTATAACTCCTAAAAAAGGCAGCGTTACATACTACCTACTAATCTTTTATACGTAAAACAGCATTAAATATTTTAATCCCGAAAATTTTTGCTCAAAGCGAGGCTCTCAAAACGTGCGTGACTAGTTAAATTATGGAATGTCAAATGTGATAAAATTCGTTAAAAAGTATAGCCACCTTAACGCCGTAAAACAAAGCCACAAGAAAGTCCAACTAAAAAATCATCGCGCTGCCTACAGCGGATCGCCTAAATCGCCTACGATTTAACGACAAAAATGTAAAATTCTGCTGACGGCAGAGGGCCCATAGCTATAGTTATGCAGTTAATTTTTTACAGAATATGTGTAGCAACACATAACTCAAAAAGAAGTTAAAAAAATAATTATGAGCTAATGCCAATTTGGAGTTAAGGTTTTGTGTTTTATTTTACTATATCGTAAAAACGGAAATACAAGTGTTAATGCGTAATTTTAATGAGACTATAGTTCAGTGTAACAACAAATAATCAAAACCGGCCAAGTGTGAGTTGAACTCCCGCGAACGGTTTCGAATTGAATGAATTAGAAAACAGTTTTGTCAAGTAAGACAAATCCCTCTAAAACAAATAAATAAAACCGCGTTTATCAAAACATTGCTAATTCAGTGAAGGCAAAGCAACTTGGCAAGTTCCATCATTTATCATGTATTTTTTGAGACGACGAGAAATTGGTCAGCCCACAGTTTATTTTATTTTATTAGGGTAAACAATTATACAATGAGTGGTAACAGCAACTTAGGTAACAATTAAGTATTTTAAGTAAGTAATTGTACAAACAGCAACGCTTACCACGAATTGGAGAAAAAGAAAATAAATACAGAAAACAAAGGCCTCAGAGAGAGGTAACTTCTGACGACTTATTAGAACTACTTATTAATATCTTATTAGTTTCAACCTTCAATGACGAAATTAACCATAGAAATTAAACGTAAGTGTGCTAAATTATAATTATAAGTTCCTACCCATTGTGCGATGTTGCACATTTGGGACTGTTTGTATGGTGCGTTTCTGTACCATGTGACTAGAATTTCTTTTTAGGGTCCTATACCTAAAGGGTAAGGGTTATTACTAAGACTCCACTGTCCGTCTGTCTGTCTCTCACCAGCCTGTATCTCATGAACCGAGATAGCTAGAAAGATGAAATTTTCACAGACGTATTTCTGTTGCCGCTATAACAACAAATACTAAAACCAGAATAAAATAAATATTTAAGGGGGGCTCCCATACTACAAACGTGATTTTTTTTACTTTTTTTGCTCGATATTAATAGCGGCTACAGATATTTGAAATATTAAAATGTTGTATAGATAATGGTACGAAACCCTTCCTGACTGGCCTGCTGAGGACTACCAAGGTGGATTCTGCTGGCATGTCTCTGAACTCGCCCGCACGGCCTGCCACCTCGGACCTGCTGGCCTGTTCCTGTACTCGCCTACACGGCCCGGAGAGGTCCCCGAGGGTCAACTACAGGCCGATGGCTACCGGTGGTAGACCCCTGCGACGTTCGGGCGCGGGCTTCCTCCAGTAACCCACCAACCACGGCGCAGGCTCGCAGACGGACGAGGGTCTATTAGGCGGACCCGCCACTCAGCGGAAATTTGCTGTTTAGCATTGGGATTTCATTCGAAGACTCTCTCTGCCCCCTCAGTGTAGTGTATGTTAGTGTTAATACAAATAGGCAGACAGTGTAGTGTGGCTGAAAGCCAAATAAGAGAACTAAGTAAATAAGAGACTATTGTACTCTCTGAAAGCCAAGTGTAGATAAGGATAAGTAAATGTAGTAGGTAGTGACCACGCTTTGCTTTATCCTCTCACGTAGAGCTGACATTTGGTTCGTACGCGCCTCCAGCAGGGAAAGTCCTTGAGGTAGTACGAGGGGACTCTGGATGAGATCAGGACAGAAGTGGCTGTGGTACTGAAAAAAAAAGAACAATCACAGGACCAACCAGAGGAGGCGAAAAGTGCTGAAACTTTCAGCGACGCGATGGAAAGTACCGTGGAGAACGGAACACCATTTACTACAACATGGAACATCTCGTTCAACACAGGAGACGACCCGGTAGAGTTCCTGGAAAGACTGGAACAATGGGTTGCATTAAATGCAAAACTAATCTCACCACTAACAGTGTTGCCGAAAATCTTTAAAGGAACGGCCCTTTAGTGGCTTAATAACAATAATACCGCGTGGAAAGAATCCGAATTAACGGAAGATTTTAAACTGTTTTATTTTCCAGCGAATTTAATTTGCCCAGCATTGGGCTTTCATTCTAAGACTCTCTCTCTACCTAAAGTGGCTGAAAGCCAAGTGTAGATAACACAGACCATTGTAATCTCATAAGTAAATGTAGTCGTGTGGTTAAAAGCCAAGTTTTTCATTGTATTATTGTCAGCGGAAGTGATCACATCGAACGACAACTAATTACGCGTACCTGTGAGTCATTAAAAGTGCTGTATTTCAATTTACAAATACTCGGAATTCCCAGTGCAAAGTTTGACGAATCACAATGGATATTCAAGATAAAGGTATGTCCTCTCATATAAAATATTTTTTATTATTATTTTCATTTTATTCATTATCTTTACAAGGGTGCTACGAAACATTGTCACTGAATGTAAAATTTTGCTACATACATTGTTTTTAACTAGAGTTTTAACTATGTACTCGGCCCCACCCACAAATATTTTTTATGTCAAAATGAAGCTTAAACTGTTTAGTTTTGTACACTATACCATCTTAGTGCGCCTGTCCGCTCATACCTTATTTATGAAGGTGCTACGCTTTCGTAGCAACTGCTACGAAATAGAAAATCACAATTAATTATGTTTTCTTTCTTTACAGGTATCGTGTACAGTATCAGATTCTCTAGAAAATGATAACAGCGCGCAAGATTTTTGCTAACTCAGCAGTTGCAGCCGAAATCACGGGTCTAAAAAAAGACTTAATCGACAATATAGTGCCAATATAAGTTCTCTTTCATCTGCATACAAAATTAATTCCGGTAGATTTAAATTTTTTGCTACAGAAACGGCGCGGTTGCTTGTCAATGAGTATCCAGGGTATAATATGCCAGCTTCTGTTCACAAAGTTCTCATTCACGGGTCAGATTAGAAGTAATCGAAAATTTGATGATATCAATAGGAGAACTCTCTGAAGAAGCAGCCGAGTCAACGCATAAGAATATCATTTAGGTTAAATATCACGCGAAAATTCTCAAGGGAGATAACTAACTCCGATCTTTTGAATAGACTACTCTTAAATTCAGATCCTTTAATAACGAGCTCCCTCGTAAAAAAGGCAACTTTAGGTAAATCTGTAATTAGTTTGTTAGATATATAGATTTCTTAGATTTTTTGGGGTGTTAAGTTTCATGTTTAAACTATTATTTGTATTTATTGATATGCCCATAAATAATAATTGTTCTTTTTATTTCTGTCATTATATGATGTTAGAATATGTTTTTTAAACACTAAGTAGTTTTAATAATGTGGACTGATTTTCATGTTGAAATCATAATATAAGTTTCGTAATATACAATTATTTTGATAATATCTTTAAGTAAAATATAGGTATATTGTTTTACTGAATAATGAGTTTTATTATTGATAAATTGACAATTTACGTCAATTCAGGTAGTTTCATCACTAATATTATGACATAGAAACCGTTTACGTAGTTTCGACCGCATCTCTTAGGGCGCGGTACCACAGGTGTATGCGTTTGGCGGCGTGTGCAAACACGGAACGAATTGAGGTTGTGTGTGTGCGTCTGCGCTCGCGCCTTTCTGTGGGGATTACCTAGCATGGTACTGTGTTCCGTCTTTTAAACCGACTTCAAAAAAGGACTTCCATAACTCCTTCAAATCTTAACCGATTACGACAATTCTTTTTTTGTTCGAACAGGTATAACGTCTCATTGGTCCCATTTTAATTTGGTGTAGATCTGATGGAGACTTTCAGAGATGGAGAACGGAACTCTTTAATGGACAGCAGTAAATATTGGGGCCCCTCCTTTAGTAATATCCGTATGTTTCATAAAATAGCGTAAAAGTAGTCCCAAGTTAATTTGGTGATGTTCTGGTGAGGACTACTCTATCGAAAGACTTGTGCCAAAGAAAGTTGCCCCCCAATAGAGTCAGTGTGGTTCGCTTCTACCCTCGGCCTGCAAGCCGGTTTTACACGTAGAGCCAGAAGAAAATCTGAAATATTGTGTTCCAAACGAAAATGCCGTGAGCTGTCTGCGCGCTGATGCCGAGCGGCATTGTCGGCGAAGTAACCTTAAGGGCCGCTACGGCGGGAATTCCCCGCAGCAGTATTGTCACCCCCCCCATCCCACGTGTCTGCGCAGGCGCCGCGTGCTCGCCCGCATACGGAAACTGGGAGAGCTGCTGACGTGAGCTCCGTCTCTACTCACCATAGTCACCACGATTATGGTCTGCGACTCAGAGCGAATCCTGGTTGGATTCTTACGTGAGAATGGAATCCTTCCGTGGTTCAAGAATCTGTCCGTGGTCGGATTCTTCCGTGAAAATTACAAGTAAGTACTTAATTTTCACTGAAGAAAGGAATGTCTTACAGAGATAAGCTCGCCTTTGTACATGTCATTTCTTACGTAATGTCGTGGTATATTTTTTTATTATACCACGACATTACATAAGAAATGAGCAGTAAAGTATAACAATAATAAGTGACTCCGACCTTCACTTAATAATATTATAAATAAAGAGAACTTTTTGTTCCATATTGAATTGAGAAAGCAATTTTGCATTGGTTTGGATATGTGGAAAGGATGAAGGAAGAAAGATTGACAAAACCAATATGTCGAGCGAATGTGGGTGGAAGGGCCGGTAAGGTACGTCCCAGGCGGACATACTTCGATCAAAGTGCATTGCGGCATACATTTGGGCAAGATAAAAAGTACCCGAAACAGGCGAGCGTGGATGCAACGACTAATGAATGTTGAGGAAGCGAAAGTGATCTATCAGGATCGTGATAAGTGGCAGTCTCTGCCTACCCCTCTGGGCTACAGGCGTGAGTTTATGTATGTATGTATGTTCCATACCCACGTTTATGTAAGATGAAACGAGAGCTTTGAGGAGTCAAATAATGGTGAGTGTAAACGTCACAATTTTCTATCTAACTTGCGGAGCCTGTCTCGTTACATGCCTACTTCTACCTACTTTGCGAGATTAGCCAAGACTATAACAAAAAGATCACCCATTATTAGATATCATAAGACTAATAAGAAAGCAGTTAGTTTCTCTTAACAACCATCACCACTGAGTTTGATTAAATTCCTTTTGTAACTAACCAGAGTTTGAAGTTCTTTGTATGTAAGTATGTTGAATTGTCTGCATTAGGTTTTTATTTACTTGTTGTTATACTATAAAATAGGGGATGGATCATATCGATTTTTACACCTGCATAATTATAAGTTTCACCATTTTTACGAAAGAACAAAAACAAAAAAAAAACTTTTAAAAGTCGTTTCCTGTATTGACCCCACTTTTTTAGGGATCCGTACCCAAAGGGTAAGGGACCCTATTACTGAGACTACACTGCCCGTCTGTCTGTCTGTCTGTCACCAGGCTGTATCTCATGAACCGTGATAGCTAGACAGTTGAAATTTTTACAGATGATGTATTTCTGTTGCCGCTATAACAACAAATACTAAAAACAGATTAAAATAAATATTTAAGGGGGGCTCCCATACAACAAACGTTATTTTTTTGAAGTTTTTTGCTCGATATTAATAACGGCAACAGGTAGACGCTTGAAATATCGAATGTTGTAAAGATACGGAACCTTTCGTGCGCGAGTCTGACTCGCACTTGGCCGTTTTTTTACTTTTTGTATTTGTTGCTCAATCTATTTATTTATTTATTTTATTTAATCGACGCCGTAACAGAAGTTCTATGAATTTTTTTACTGTTTTTCTACCATTCATAAGATGCAGACCTACAGATGGTCAGACAGACAGACAGCCTAGGCTCACTAATAGAGGCCTGGGCCGAGTCTCCTAGAACTACAATTCGTAGTTTATTATGACAATTCGATGTACATTGCAAGGTCGCCTAATCTATGAAACAGGCTAATATTAGTACTTTTCGGCTATGGAATTCTAATAAAGTAGATATATGTTCCAAAAAAGAAAAAAATATTTCCTCTAAAAACATGTCTATAAGTAGAATAAAGTAAATTAAGCGTATTAAATAAACAAAAAAAATAATAAAATAACAGGAGACGGGCAGCAGCGTCTTCCTGAGATTCCAACCGCTTACTGCGATCGCCAACCCGCCTGCCAAGCGTGGCGATTATGGCAAAACCCTTCATGGTTAAAAACCATGATGGAGGCCTATGTTCTGCAGTGGGCGTCGAATGGCTGATGATGATGATGATGATGATTAAAACAACAAAATAAAAAATTAAGTAAATAATTGTTGAACCCTACTAACTCAATACGGCAATCCCGATTACTTACTTATAAATCGCAGCATTTTTTTAGCGAGATTACGATTACGGTAGCTTACCTAAGGTAGGTAGGTACTTGTTTGTAGATGCGCGGCGCACGTGAGCTTTGAATGATAATTTTTTTCAATAGGAAGTATTTTATTATTATTTAATTTTTTTATTAGGGGTTAAAGTATGAAATTGCCGTTTTATTGCAATAGGTTCTTTGAATTGACATAGAATCTTCATGGTTTGAGGTTTTCGAATGAAACTTTTTTCAAATGGTTTCTGTGATGTTCTTTTTTTAAAATATGTGAAACATTTGAATATCGACTTTCAATTGTTTTTGTTATTCAATTTAGACAAGAAAGATGGATACTGCGAAAATTCGAGTGATTATGAGGCACCCATTTTTCGTATTTTTTTATTTTATTGATTTGACGCAAGTGAGTCAATATTGTGGGTAAGGTAACGTTAAACCATGCCGCTAATTCCTGGGTAGTTTGACTAGGGTCGGCTTCTACTATCTCTCTTAATTCATCGTTATTCACCTGTGTGGGCGGTCTTCCTCGTGGCTCGTTCTTTAAGTCGAAATTTCCATCACGAAAGCGTTTAAACCAAAATCGCACGGTGCGTTCATTAGTAGACCCCTCTCCAAACGCAGCATTGATATTGCGGGCTGTATCTGCCGCGTTAGTTCCGCGTCGGAACTCGTATTCAAAAATCACTCGAATTTTCGCAGTATCCATCTTTCTTGTCTAAATTGAATAACAAAAACAATTGAAAGTCGATATTCAAATGTTTCACATTTTTTAAAAAAAGAACATCATAGAAACCATTTGAAAAAAGTTTCATTCGAAAACCTCAAACCATGAAGATTCTATGTCAATTCAAAGAACCTATTGCAATAAAACGGCAATTTCATACTTTAACCCCTATTATTATTTATGTGTTTATTGCAAGGTATTTCACTTATACAAAACGTTCAAAGTCACCCAATATATATATACATAATATGTATAGGTATATTATGTTATAGGTATGTACCTATGTATATTTATATGTTTGATTTTATTTTCATAAATGCATTTTATATTGACCAATAAACAATGATTCTGAAAGTAATTATTGGTAAAATGGAGGCTGACCAGTATGCCAAAATCTTCAAACCCCTTTGAGAAACAGGTAATTTATCTTGACACTTAACAGACTTGGCTACTTAGTTATTGATGACCAAGGAGTAGCGTCAGGCAGTGTGGCAGCGTAACTACTTCGGTACCTACTGTTGTAAGCAAGTTACAGGCACAATCTAGTCAATTCTACGCAACGGCAATGCTGTTGACCGCATCACAAATCAATTTCACAAATTGAAACACGACGGTTCGCACAATGGTCGTTTTTTCGACCGCCCTCCCTGCTCATTGACGACGGTGATTGAACCTCTAATTGGCCGAGTACCGACATCGACCACGGCTGAATGTGGTCACGTTATGGCTGCTATAACAGTGGACAGCACACCGAACTATACACACGTGCACACTGTGTGCGATTTTGGAACCAAAATGTAAAGGTCTTCTGTAGGTGGGAAAGCAGACATCAGGTCAACGGTTGCAAAGTCGCCCGTAATGTAACCGAGTAGAATCGTACAGATCAAGGGTCGGATCACGTGACATTTTTTAACCGACTTCAGAAAAGGACGAGGTTATCAATTCGACGCGGATGTATATATATATTTTTTTCGGCTATGTTCTCGCATAACTCCGTCAAACCGATTTCGACAATTTTTCGAATAGATATAACGTCCCATGGTCCCATTTTAATTTGGTGAAGATCTGATGAAGACTTTCATAGATGGAGAACGGAACTCTTCAATGGACAGCAGTAAATAAGGCTTAATGCGGCCCATCCTTTAGTATGCAGCGTGCATGCATCGACTAATGAATGTTGAGGAAGCGAAAGTGATCTGTCAGGATCGTAGCAAGTGGCAGTCCCTGGTCTCTGCCTACCCCTCTGGGATACAGGCGTGAGTTTATGTTATGTTATGTTATGTTATGTTATGTTATGTTATGTTATGTTATGTTATGTTATGTTATGTTATGTTATGTTATGTTATGTTATGTTATGTTATGTTATGTTATGTTATGTTATGTTATGTTATGTTATGTTATGTTATGTTATGTTATGTTATGTTATGTTATGTTATGTTATGTTATGTTATGTTATGTTATGTTATGTTATGTTATGTTATGTTATGTTATGTTATGTTATGTTATGTTATGTTATGTTATGTTATGTTATGTTATGTTATGTTATGTTATGTTATGTTATGTTATGTTATGTTATGTTATGTTATGTTATGTTATGTTATGTTATGTTATGTTATGTTATGTTATGTTATGTTATGTCCTTTAGTAATATCCGTATGTTTCATAAAATAGCGTAAAATTGGAAATGGAAATTGAGAACTTCAAATTTTAAAGCAACGAATTGAGTAAATGGTAAATTATGGTTATAAGGGACTTGTTTATTATTCTCCCGCTCCCCCACAAAAAATTGAATAATATTTTTTTGTAATAAAAACTCAAAACCGACTTGAAAACAATACAGCACTAAAAAGTTAGGAATAAAAAGAATACCTTTAAATTAGAAGTATGTATACACATAGGTATTGTAAAATATATATCCTGGTCATGAAACTGCACACCGACTACAAATTATACTTCTATAATACCTACATCGCTCGTAGCCCCGGCTGCCTGAGTGATCTTAAACGATCACGAAGGTTAAGCAACACAGGGCGCGTTCAGTGCATGGATGGGTCGCCGTCTATGCCTAACGCTAGTGGCATTTTTCCGAGCGGTTCCGTGCTTCGCAAGGCACGTTAAGCTGTTGGTGCCGGCTGCCGTCGATAGATGGCAGTCGTTAAGCCAAGTCAGAGGCCTTAGGGCGGCTTGACAACTTCTGACAGTAGACGAGCCACTAGTCTACAAGCCTCCGCCAATCCGGACTTGGCCCCCGTGGTGGAGTATGGCCTATACCTTCCTCAGGGAAGAGACCCGTGCCCCTCGGTGGGGGCATAATGGGTTGATGATGAATACCTACATGTATACATACTTCTAATCTAAAGGTATTCTTTTCAATTATTTGTACCTTTTTGGTGCTGTAGTGTTTTGAAGTAGGTTTTCATTTAATTATTTTTCAGTGACGCCTAGTAGAATAGAATATACTCAGTCGCGCTGCCTACAGCGGATCGCCTAAATCGCCTACGATTTAACGACAAAAATGTAAAATTCTGCTGACGGCAGAGGGCCCATAGCTATAGTTATGCAGTTAATTTTTTACAGAATATGTGTAGCAACACATAACTCAAAAAGAAGTTAAAAAAATAATTATGAGCTAATGCCAATTTGGAGTTAAGGTTTTGTGTTTTATTTTACTATATCGTAAAAACGGAAATACAAGTGTTAATGCGTAATTTTAATGAGACTATAGTTCAGTGTAACAACAAATAATCAAAACCGGTCAAGTGTGAGTTGAACTCCCGCGAACGGGTTCGAATTGAATGAATTGGAAAACAGTTTTGTCAAGTAAGACAAATCCCTCTAAAACAAATAAATAAAACCGCGTTTATCAAAACATTGCTAATTCAGTGAAGGCAAAGCAACTTGGCAAGTTCCATCATTTATCATGTATTTTTTGAGACGACGAGAAATTGGTCAGCCCACAGTTTATTTTATTTTATTAGGGTAAACAATTATACAATGAGTGGTAACAGCAACTTAGGTAACAATTAAGTATTTTAAGTAAGTAATTGTACAAACAGCAACGCTTACCACGAATTGGAGAAAAAGAAAATAAATACAGAAAACAAAGGCCTCAGAGAGAGGTAACTTCTGACGACTTATTAGAACTACTTATTAATATCTTATTAGTTTCAACCTTCAATGACGAAATTAACCATAGAAATTAAACGTAAGTGTGCTAAATTATAATTATAAGTTCCTACCCATTGTTCGATGTTGCACATTTGGGACTGTTTGTATGGTGCGTTTCTGTACCATGTGACTAGAATTTCTTTTTAGGGTCCTATACCTAAAGGGTAAGGGTTATTACTAAGCCTCCACTGTCCGTCTGTCTGTCTCTCACCAGCCTGTATCTCATGAACCGAGATAGCTAGAAAGATGAAATTTTCACAGACGTATTTCTGTTGCCGCTATAACAACAAATACTAAAACCAGAATAAAATAAATATTTAAGGGGGGCTCCCATACTACAAACGTGATTTTTTTTACTTTTTTTGCTCGATATTAATAGCGGCTACAGATATTTGAAATATTAAAATGTTGTATAGATAATGGTACGAAACCCTTCCTGACTGGCCTGCTGAGGACTACCAAGGTGGATTCTGCTGGCATGTCTCTGAACTCGCCCGCACGGCCTGCCACCTCGGACCTGCTGGCCTGTTCCTGTACTCGCCTACACGGCCCGGAGAGGTCCCCGAGGGTCAACTACAGGCCGATGGCTACCGGTGGTAGACCCCTGCGACGTTCGGGCGCGGGCTTCCTCCAGTAACCCACCAACCACGGCGCAGGCTCGCAGACGGACGAGGGTCTATTAGGCGGACCCGCCACTCAGCGGAAATTTGCTGTTTAGCATTGGGATTTCATTCGAAGACTCTCTCTGCCCCCTCAGTGTAGTGTATGTTAGTGTTAATACAAATAGGCAGACAGTGTAGTGTGGCTGAAAGCCAAATAAGAGAACTAAGTAAATAAGAGACTATTGTACTCTCTGAAAGCCAAGTGTAGATAAGGATAAGTAAATGTAGTAGGTAGTGACCACGCTTTGCTTTATCCTCTCACGTAGAGCTGACATTTGGTTCGTACGCGCCTCCAGCAGGGAAAGTCCTTGAGGTAGTACGAGGGGACTCTGGATGAGATCAGGACAGAAGTGGCTGTGGTACTGAAAAAAAAAGAACAATCACAGGACCAACCAGAGGAGGCGAAAAGTGCTGAAACTTTCAGCGACGCGATGGAAAGTACCGTGGAGAACGGAACACCATTTACTACAACATGGAACATCTCGTTCAACACAGGAGACGACCCGGTAGAGTTCCTGGAAAGACTGGAACAATGGGTTGCATTAAATGCAAAACTAATCTCACCACTAACAGTGTTGCCGAAAATCTTTAAAGGAACGGCCCTTTAGTGGCTTAATAACAATAATACCGCGTGGAAAGAATCCGAATTAACGGAAGATTTTAAACTGTTTTATTTTCCAGCGAATTTCGAGAGAAATTTGTTAGAGAAGATAATCACAAGGAAACAGGGAGACCGGGAGAAATTCACCGAATACTGAACGGACCTGCAAACCTTGACAAGGAGATATGGCAAACTAGCGGAGCAGGACAACTGGAGAAGATTTACGAGAACACAACCATCGATTGTCGTTACTACATAAAACGACAAGATTTCAAAACACTGAGAGATCTCATACTACTCACGGGAGAACAGGAGGCCTTAAACCAATAGAGGGAAGATTACCGGCGCCGTACGGTCCGAGTTCGTAAAATAGCGTGGGTCATAACGTGATTTTCGCGAAACGTAAAGAAATGGTTTTCTCGTGACGCGTGACTTTTTAAAACACGTTAAAACCCCGTAAGAGAGTTCGGAAACAAAACTATTTGCGATACTTCGAATTCCCGAGCCGTGCAACTCCAAACAACTATAACCATTAAAAACAAAGACGTGCATAGTGATACGTGTCAAAATAATTCGCATTGAATAACTCTTACTCCGCTTTGTTTTTGGTAGTTGCGTGTTCTGTTCGGATTCGGGAACTCTCGGCTCGCTCGCGACGCGCGAAATAGTGACAGGCGTAGCATCGATATAAAAATCACATGTTCGCAAAAGAAACAGGTTTGAAAAAAACACTCGTGTGAATTAAAAATATCGATATCTTTTAACTTTTTGTCAATCCCTACTGCTTGTTTGTACGGGCGCTCGCACACTTCAAAAGTTGCGTTGGTGTGACTGCATAGGCCAATTGCAACGCTTGCTTTCGCAGCCTTCGACTCACGCAAACGTGTATAAGCCTACGTGCGTATTGCTTACATTAGTGTAGTAAATAACGGTGGGGATTGAAGCGGCGATAGCGGTTTCCGTATAAAATACGCACTAGGGCAATTCTAACTTATTTTCTCTGTTCTGTGGGTGGAACCATCGGACTTGCTGGCGTGTCCCTGAACTCGCCCGCACGGCGTGCCACCTCGGACATGTTGACCTGTCCCTGGACTCGCCTACATTGCCCGCATAGGCCTCCGAGCGTCGCCGAGGGCTACTGGTGGCAGACCCCTGCGTCCTTAGGGCGCGGGCTCACTCCAGGAACCCGCCACCCACCGCGCAGGCTCGCAGACGGGCGTGGGTCCATCTGGCGGACCCGCCACCTAGCAAGAATTTGCCCAGCATTGGGCTTTCATTCTAAGACTCTCTCTCTACCTAAAGTGGCTGAAAGCCAAGTGTAGATAACACAGACCATTGTAATCTCATAAGTAAATGTAGTCGTGTGGTTAAAAGCCAAGTTTTTCATTGTATTATTGTCAGCGGAAGTGATCACATCGAACGACAACTAATTACGCGTACCTGTGAGTCATTAAAAGTGCTGTATTTCAATTTACAAATACTCGGAATTCCCAGTGCAAAGTTTGACGAATCACAATGGATATTCAAGATAAAGGTATGTCCTCTCATATAAAATATTTTTTATTATTATTTTCATTTTATTCATTATCTTTACAAGGGTGCTACGAAACATTGTCACTGAATGTAAAATTTTGCTACATACATTGTTTTTAACTAGAGTTTTAACTATGTACTCGGCCCCACCCACAAATATTTTTTATGTCAAAATGAAGCTTAAACTGTTTAGTTTTGTACACTATACCATCTTAGTGCGCCTGTCCGCTCATACCTTATTTATGAAGGTGCTACGCTTTCGTAGCAACTGCTACGAAATAGAAAATCACAATTAATTATGTTTTCTTTCTTTACAGGTATCGTGTACAGTATCAGATTCTCTAGAAAATGATAACAGCGCGCAAGATTTTTGCTAACTCAGCAGTTGCAGCCGAAATCACGGGTCTAAAAAAAGACTTAATCGACAATATAGTGCCAATATAAGTTCTCTTTCATCTGCATACAAAATTAATTCCGGTAGATTTAAATTTTTTGCTACAGAAACGGCGCGGTTGCTTGTCAATGAGTATCCAGGGTATAATATGCCAGCTTCTGTTCACAAAGTTCTCATTCACGGGTCAGATTAGAAGTAATCGAAAATTTGATGATATCAATAGGAGAACTCTCTGAAGAAGCAGCCGAGTCAACGCATAAGAATATCATTTAGGTTAAATATCACGCGAAAATTCTCAAGGGAGATAACTAACTCCGATCTTTTGAATAGACTACTCTTAAATTCAGATCCTTTAATAACGAGCTCCCTCGTAAAAAAGGCAACTTTAGGTAAATCTGTAATTAGTTTGTTAGATATATAGATTTCTTAGATTTTTTGGGGTGTTAAGTTTCATGTTTAAACTATTATTTGTATTTATTGATATGCCCATAAATAATAATTGTTCTTTTTATTTCTGTCATTATATGATGTTAGAATATGTTTTTTAAACACTAAGTAGTTTTAATAATGTGGACTGATTTTCATGTTGAAATCATAATATAAGTTTCGTAATATACAATTATTTTGATAATATCTTTAAGTAAAATATAGGTATATTGTTTTACTGAATAATGAGTTTTATTATTGATAAATTGACAATTTACGTCAATTCAGGTAGTTTTCTTCACTAATATTATGACATAGAAACCGTTTACGTAGTTTCGACCGCATCTCTTAGGGCGCGGTACCACAGGTGTATGCGTTTGGCGGCGTGTGCAAACACGGAACGAATTGAGGTTGTGTGTGTGCGTCTGCGCTCGCGCCTTTCTGTGGGGATTACCTAGTATGGTACTGTGTTCCGTCTTTTAAACCGACTTCAAAAAAGGAGGAGGTTATATATATATATATAATTTGGCTATGTTCCTCCATAACTCCTTCAAATCTTAACCGATTTCGACAATTCTTTTTTTGTTCGAACAGGTATAACGTCTCATTGGTCCCATTTTAATTTGGTGTAGATCTGATGGAGACTTTCAGAGATGGAGAACGGAACTCTTCAATGGACAGCAGTAAATATTGGGGCCCCTCCTTTAGTAATATCCGTATGTTTCATAAAATAGCGTAAAAGTAGTCCCAAGTTAATTTGGTGATGTTCTGGTGAGGACTTTCGGAGATGGAAATTTAGAACATCAAATTTTAAAGCAACGTATTAAGTACCTAGTTAGGGTAAATTATGGTTTCTCCCGCTCCCCCACTAAAAATTTTTAAATAAAAAATAAAAATCGACTTCAAAACACTACAGCACTAAAAGTTAGAAATAATTTAAATAATTAGAAGTAGAAGTATTTATACATGTAGGTATTGTAGAAGTATAATTTGTAGTCGGTGCCCACTTTCAAGACCAGCACATATATTTTGGGCACCATGTATAAATACTTCTACTTGTAATTATTTCTAACTTTTTAGTGCTGTAGTGTTTCGAAGTCGGTTTTATACAGTCATAACTGCACAGTTTTGGACTGCGCAGGCAAGACGGAGTGTGTAGCCGGGCCATTAACCAGCTATTAATTTAAGTACAAGGCCAGATCTTCGCGATTGCTTGTCTAGCCAGAATCAACAAAAAAATGTCAGTTACGCTAAACGACCCAAATTACAGAGTCCTTAGTTTTAGTATTGGGGCCTTCCCGGTAAAGGACCAGACGGTTTTATTACAGCCATATTAAAGCTAATTGCTTGTTAACAACAAAAGACAATACCGTAACTTAAACAATGGAAATTACCATCCTTTACTACTTAAATTACCAGTACCTACTAGCTAATACTCATCCTCTAAGGCAATAAAATTATTGAAGCATTTGCCACAAAAAATTGCGGACCTACCCCTCTCACAAAATATAACAAATAATACTTAAATCACAATAAAATAAATATTTAAGGGGGGATCCCTTTGCCGTTTTATGCCCTATATTAATTACGGCAACAGGTAGATGCTTGAAATATTTACAGAATATTATTTGTATATTCACTTAAAACTAAATAATGGAATTAAAATAAAATAAATATTTAAGGGGGGCTCCCATACAACAAATCTTTGTATAAGTAATGGTACGGAACCCTTCGTGCGCGAGTCCCACTCGCACTTGGCCAGCTTTTTTAGTTACTTATTTAGCTAAAAATATATTGCACTTTGACGGATAGAGCATGCCTGTAGTTTAGTTTTAAGTTACAACTCACATAGCATGGTAATTTGGTAATAAAGCATGGTAATTTGTAATTACCATGCTTTAGCAAATATTCTTCTTTTAGCCTTCGAGCATGTGTGATTATTTTTTATTCCGAGGTAAACGATCTACTTACAATATTTTAGTCTCAGAGAATCAATCACGTAATAATAATAACTTCCACACAATACAACCACTTGACCTGGTCCCAAACTAGGATACCCTGAGCTATGGTAACCAGGCAAGGACGTTACAAACATGAAAATACACCAAGACTGAGGCCATTTGTACCAATGTACGGCGGCGATCGAACCCACGACCTCTGTTTTGGTAGTTAAGCGCCTTAACGGCTAGACCAACGAGGCAGTCTATTTACGATAATTTATTTCCAGATAAACGACAGGGTGTAACCAAACCTCCATATCTATAGGTCACCCCCCCCCCTCTCCTGCCTAAACGGTTGTTTGTAGAAACGTGAAAAAATTCAAGGTAGTAGCACATATATTGAACTTAAAAGGAAAAATATCACGACTAAGTAGGCTTTACTAGTTAACGAGTATTTGGCAACCAACTCATAAAAGTAAAATTTCGTACAAAATTTAAAATGTCTTCGATGAAGTTGTTAGTTCTGTAAATCAGATAAAAGAAACACTTTTTCTACAGAACCCTACATTGCGCGTGGCCAGACACGCACTTGGCCGGTTTTTTATCTTCATAGATAACCTTAAAGTAGTAAAATTCAAAATTTCTATAAGCCCGACGCAAAAAACTAACTCTTAAAAAGTAAAAAAAAAGCAACAAAATGTTTGGTGGCCGTTTTTTTCACCATTTTGTTTTTTAATCGCACTTAAAATTTCCCAGGGTGTACGTTGTTTTAGTCAAAGCACCATCCCTAATCTCTCACCGTTTTGTCAGGCAGTTGATCATGTCCATAAACGGCTGAGTGGATTTCCATCAAACATGGCTAAGAACCATCTCGATCAATCTAGCTTTCAATTTAAAAAAAAACCGCATCGAAATCGCTTGTTCCGTTTAGGCGCTACGACCGAACGTACAGACACACAGACATAAGGCTTCAAACTTATAACAGCGAGGGGCGTTGCGTTGCGTCGGGGGTTAAATATAAACATCGCCAACAGCTGATAATTTTTGTGGCGATTTAATTTTTTTTGTTCGTATGAAAGAGTGGAACCGCCTAGTTTCGGATAAATACCTAAAGGGATTTTGCATAATTTCATCCAAATCAGTTCAGCTGTATTTTAAAGAGCTAAACAAAAATAATATTAGTGGGATATTATTCCAATGAATTACTCTTCAACGGTGGTAGCGGAGCGGTAGAACTCCGGCCTCACGTTCGGGAACATTCGGTTCGAATCCCGGCATGTACCAACGACTTTGTTTTCTAAGATACGAACATTTTGTAAAGTTGTATTAGGAATGACCTCGCTGACCATGAAGGAAAATATCGTTAGGAAATCTAAGTGTCTGAGGTGTTCACATACTTGAAATTGCCAATCCTCGGTGGGCACACGTGGTAATTAAGATCGTACCTACTCTCTCTCTGAGAAAAGGACTGTGCGCCATAAATGTTTGAAATAATAGTACATTGTTCACCGAGAGGAGAAAGTGACCGATTACCGTCGAGGGTGTCGTTTGAAGCCCGAGCCGTAGGCGAGGGCTTTAAAACACCTGAGATCGGGAATCGCAGTTTCTCTCGAGTGATACATAGTGCTTTATACTACACCTGCTTGATAGTTTTATTTTACTTTCTACGAAAACTGAATCCTCAAACAACACACAAATTGGAAATGGCGCCAATGGCGTCTGCAATTGTCACGTGTTCTTTTTTCAAATTGTTTATCCTGCCGCCGCAGGGTCGCACTGCCAGCCCGACACCATCCAACACACAGCTAGTGGCCAGTGTCATTTTGCGAACTTGGAGATAAAAACTCACTGTAAAAACTTTTTGGCTTTTGATTTTTAGGTTACCGGCGCATAGTCTTACCCAAAATTAAAAAAGAAAAACCACGTAAGAAATGGCTTTTCATACACTTTTCTCTCCCGCTCAGATGCGTTTTCTCCCCGCATATTTGTTCGATATGCAATGACGTACTTTCTACCGTAAATTTGATAAAGTATCAAGGTACTTTCCAAGCAGGTGTAGTATAAAATGTTTTTCACTTTCAATTTTTTTATTGTGATTTTTTTTTATAATTATTATATTATAGTGGGACGTACATGGGCTATATAAAAAAAAACCTCTTCAGAGGTAGTTAAAGTGATTTTAAAACAGGGGTTAACTAAATCACGATATAAAAAGTGAAATCTTTATTTCATTCCTGCTATGATCCCTCCACGGTAGCGGGGAGTCGCTAGAGGCGGCCGGCACAAGACCGGGAAGCTTGGAAAAGCATGAGGGAGGCCTGTTCTGCAGTGTGCATCAAATGGCGGAAGAGGATGATGATGATGATGATAACCCCTCCACAACGTGAAGTAACTAAATAACTAACTGCCTGATCAGTATACATTACTGCACAGATTAGATCTGTCAAACTTAAAACATAAACATTTACATACGCCTGTATACATTGCTTCTGGCCCCACACTAGGATACGCTGTGTCGTGGGAACCAGACACAACGACATCACAAACATGTAAACATTCCAGCCAGGATTCGAACCCGGGACCTCTCGCATGGTATGCAGATGCACTACCGCTGCGCCACGAGGTCGTTGAAACCTTGTTGTTATTGTTTACCGGTCAAAGGAACTTCGCGGTGGTCGTTCTTTTTTTTTACCTGCAATCTAGGATGTGTGCGTAAATCAACATCCTGTTAAGGATGCCGTTACGTGGAGCGTCTCGCTCGCACAATTTAACATTATTGAATATCGTAATAATATGAGTAAACTTTTGTTAAATCTGGTCTGAGGGTTTGATGGATAATTAAATTGCGGATATTAAAGGCATATTATTCTTATCCTGTACAAAGTTTTCATTTAGAAAATTCGATTCCAAAATTAATAATTTTGGAAACCACTTTGTATCGGCAAACAAAAATATATTAAAAATGTCCGTAATTTATTTATGCATCAAACCCTCAGATGTGGTCAGAGGTTTTAATAGTTTACTCATTCCGTTACAATAATTAAAAATGCTAAATTGTGAGAGCGAGACAGCATGCTCTACGTAAGAACAGTCTTAATAAAGAAAAGCTACACGGACAGAGATAATTTGTATCAAAACAAAAGAATTGATCGTGTACATCGTCTCGCAGTTGCATCAACAAAAGCATTATACATTTAGTTGCGTTTTCGCTAGAACTATATAAATAGCATAATAAAAAGTTGCTACCTACATTGGAGCTAAGATTACTGAAATAGCTTCTGAAACAAGTTTTAGGTACTGTGATTTTATTTATAAATAAGACTTCGGATATTTTCCTGTAAAATTCTAATCCACTATATTTTGTTTCTTGAACTCTAGTTTCTATTTGGGCCCTCCCTGCATGTGCTGAATCTTAAAAAGAAATTCAATGACAAAAAGAATAAGAGTTGCAAAGAGCACGTTTTAGCGTCACTCATAATTTGCATCGAACAATCGCAGTAATTAAACCCTTCGTAAACGGTTTACGTTGGTGTTTATGAGCATTTGTAATTGCTCATTGCGGACTGCAAATCGACGCTCGATTACTGCCTCTCCACTGTCATTAGACACAGGTGCCTAGCACGCGTTTGAAATCTAGGTTCGATGCAGCTCTACGTCGCATCTTTGGTCTAACGGTATCACGTCTGATTACCATGCCGGAGTTCACGACGACGGGTTCGATTCACACTGGGGGCCGATGTACATTTGTACAAACGGCCTCAGTCTGGGTGTATATATGTTTGTGATGTCCTTGCATAGTTACCTTAGCAGGGTATCCTAGTTTGTGACCAGGAAACGTGATTGTGACGTGGGGAAGTAATTTTATTGTAATGTCATTGAAGTTTGTTCAACGTATACTTACGTGCATTACGTATTCGGCATGGATAGAATTACGCTTGTACGCGACTGCGCGAATGTTTTTCGGTTATGACAACCTTGAAATTATTTTGGAGTTGGATATATTTTTATTAAAGTCCCTTTTATTACAGGCGTAACAATTTAAATTTATCACACGTCATTTTAAAGGACTTTAAATTGGTCTCGAAAATTTGCTATCGAGTAAAACCACTACTTTGAGAAAACTTCATAAAAATCTGCTGAGATTAGTAAGTAATTTATTTGACAAATACAGTGTAAGTTTCAATATATGCTAATGGTATACATACTATTGAAACTTACACTGTGTACAGCTTTCTTAAAATACTTACTACGTAATGTGCTCCTCCTCCTCCTAAACTAGGGTAACCTTAGAGTTCAGTCCTTTCCTAACAGTGCAATTACCACTATTTCTAATATGTACCTATGATAATTGTGCTTTCATTAATTCCAATAATTTTAAGTTCAAAGAATTTAATTAAAATTAAGTAAAGTTTAGAATAGACCTGTTTAGCTGTGTGTGTGCATGTGTGTGTGTGTGTGTGTGTGTGTGTGTGCGCGCGCGTGTGTGTTTGGGTGTGTATATGCGAATGTGTGTGTGCACGTTGCACGTGTGTGTGTGTGTGTGTGTGTGTGTGTGTGTGTGTGTGCGCGCGCGTGTGTGTGTTTATGGGGGAAACTATCGGTGGGTGTGTGAACGTTGTATGTCTGTTTGTGTGCAGACGTCGACTTTATTTCTAAGTGGTTGTATTTTCAGTTGGTAGGTAGATTTATTTATTTTTAATTTTATTTAGGACGGTAAAGAGACCTTCTGTTTCTATGTAGATAAGGGAAAGTAGATATGTTTTAGGTTTCTTCTTGCAAATGTGTAGATTTAGTGGATATACCTAGATATAGAAGTTTATTGATTTTATTATATACATAAATGGACGTAGAAATTGAAACAAGATGTCTGCAGATATGAGTAATTTTGAATTCAGCGGTGGACCGTGTGTGTTAATGGCGACAGATGGAGAGATGGCATATGGGGAAAAGGCCTATTGGTAGAAGTATGTTCCTGCCATAGACTGATGTTCATGACGTTCATGCCATCCCATTTACCATAGTTAAAATGACCAAGACAGAATTGCGTCGTTGTATGAAAGAAACTTGTTCGCAGAGCGCGTGCTCAGCATTTATGCTTTACAATGTCAGGGATGTTTGGACTAAATGAGCGTATGAGATAGGCTGTTTGTTTGTAGAGTTAGTGGCGGTCATATAAGAGCAACTACCTCTATGCTCTGTCAAGGTAGAGTAGTTTTACGGCTTCTTTGATTTGCCACGTAATACATTCAAATTGACAATTCGGACTAGAGTGACAGTTTTTACACTATTTTCCGTAACTTAAGTCCTCAGTTCCGGGATGTCTTAGCAAAGGGCAAGATAAAAAGTACCCGAAACCGGCGTGCGTGCATGCAACGACTAATGAACGTTGAGGAAGCGAGAGTGATCTGTCAGGATCGTAGCAAGTGGCAGTCCCTGGTCTCTGCCTACCCCTCTGGGATACAGGCGTGAGTTTATGTTATGTTAGGAATTTTGATGAAGCGAAAGAGGTTAATCATGATTGTGGCAAGTGTTAAACCCTCTGCCTACCCCTCCGGGATTCAGGCGTGAGTTTAAGTACCTAATGTAGTTGAGTCCATATGAATAATCATAATGTCTTTCGAGATTACTGTAAATTCAACCCTAATAATGCGTACTTAGAACTAACTAATGGGTAAATCGCTCGTAGCCCCGGCTGCCTGAGTGATCTTAAAAACGATCACGAAGGTTAAGCAACACAGGGCGCGTTCAGTGCATGGATGGGTCGCCGTCTATGCTTAACGCTAGTGGCATTTTTCCGAGCGGTTCCGTGCTTCGCAAGGCACGTTAAGCTGTTGGTGCCGGCTGCCGTCGATAGATGGCAGTCGTTAAGCCAAGTCAGAGGCCTTAGGGCGGCTTGACAACTTCTGGCAGTAGACGAGCCACTAGTCTACAAGTCTTCACCAATCCGGACTTGGCCCCCGTGGTGGAGTACTATAACTTCCTCAGGGAAGAGACCCGTGCCCCTCGGTGGGGACATAATGGGTTGATGATGATGAATGGGTAAATAGTGTTAACAAACTAACCTTACAAGTTTTCGGGCTTCAACCTAACACGTGACAGGGTGTCAAATTAAGCTTGATTAGCAGTCTTGACAGATTGACGTTTAAGGTCTTTTATGGAGTGTTGTAATGATGATGATTGCTTTCCAAACTTAGAGGAACACCTCACATCATTAGGGATCTTAATCACTTAACCCAACCCTTCTCGACCGCTGAATTAGACACCTACCTACTTAACTCACCTGCTAAGTGGAAATTCTGGACGAATCTGCGTCTGCTAGCGTGAAAAGCCTAGTTTCGATTTGAGGATGTCTATAGACAGGAATAATTAAAAGTTAGCGTTTGTATTCTCGTTCACAATTCGACCGGGCCTAATTTGGGCATGGCTCCATTATTAAGGTAGGTAGGTACCCATCTACTCTACTTACCTCGTAACGCAACGCGTCTGATTCAGTTACAGTGTCACGTTTTATTTTTCCACTTTCGTGTTCGTCAAATTACCTCAGGTTGTAAATTACCTAGGTACCATACTTTTAGAAAAATTGACACTTGCCCACTACCGGTCGGGCACCGCAGCGAGTCAACGCCCCCGAGCCATCCGGATCTAATTACGTAGTGTCATTAGCATCTCGGAGACGGCACGTCCGCCTAGGAAATGGAATCGAATCATTAGTAGTTTGATTACAAAAAAAGGCTTAATAGAAATATAATAATGCCGCGGCCAAGAGAAGAAATTGTAAAAAGATTGTAGAGCGATCGAATAATTGGCGGTTATTTGTCGATACGGTTTGGACCGGGTAATGGGTTGGGACGCCTGGCGACGTGACTCTGCGCCCGCTCATCTTCTGCCTTCCCCCTACCCCACTATGTAGGTAATGTTACAGTTTAGCAGAGTTTAGCCCATTAATCCTGCTTAGCGCCGAGGCGGATCCTACGTCTAATAGAAATCGTGAAAGATGTGAGGCATAAAATTAAAACCATGTTCCGAGCGAATTTTCATTTAGCTGGAGAATATTCGTTCGTCTCGATGAAACACTGTTCAATTGCGAGAGTTCAGAGATCATATTGGAAAATGAGGGCTATTGCCTTTGTTAGTTATGGTTTGGATTACAAAACGTAGATGAAATGTGTTTATTTATGTACCTACTATGTGTTCTGGCTCCATTACCTACTTTGCCATTTGTGACTCCAATTGATTCCTTATCCAAGTTATTGTTGCGCAAGCCCTCCAAGCGATCTGTCTAATCAATGATGCCGAC
This sequence comes from Yponomeuta malinellus, assembly GCA_947308005.1. NCBI lineage: Eukaryota > Metazoa > Arthropoda > Insecta > Lepidoptera > Yponomeutidae > Yponomeuta > Yponomeuta malinellus. The sequence continues at coordinate 11,623,941 of OX371004.1, read as the reverse complement.
TCGATCGGTGTAAAAAACTCTTTTGTATGTTGAACAAAAAGTGTTGTTTTCTGGGAGAGCACGTTCTATATATTGTGGTTTGTTCAATAAGATAATTAGTTGGATCGGTAACGGGATTTTTTTACCTCCATTAGCCTTATTCCTTTGTGCGTTTGGTAATTTAATATTTTTTTGTAATGAAATCTACCTATTGGGCGCAATTTGTGAGTGGGTGGCTGAAAAAATGGCGCTTTGTTAGCGCGCGGACAGCTTTCATGTAGTACAAAGAATGGCTTCGATTGTTTGTGATTGTTTTATATTATATAGTATAGGTACCTAGATTATAGCCTGGCAGTTGTCATTTAAATTGCGAGTCTTTTAGCAAACTTAAGTAAGCACAGAGGAGTATAGATTTATCATTCAAAGGATAAGTTCTTACCAAGGACTATTTTTCATTTCAGAATGGACTGAGTTGTGCTCCGACCGAGATTGAGATTACAATATTACACAATTAATTTAAGAAGGAACAGTATGCCTATTTGCCGCTCACTTACACAACTCAGACGGCCATATTGTATGAGCGAGAGGCAAATAGTTATCCAGTCCCATTCTTTAATAAATGTTTGTATAGAAGACGCTGTCTTGAAACAATATGAGTGAAAAAATGAGAAAAATGAAGTTCACTACAGTGAAGAGGAATGCTTATGCTGTTCATCCTCTGCTGGTGTCGCATCACTTGTGAAAGCACAGCGCATGCAACAATTACGTTCCACAGGTCGCAGCGTAGACAAGGGAATCTTCGGTTCCATCTGCCATAAGTTCTTTCGACCACATTCCGTGTCTTGATGTAGTTATAAACGTCCCACAGTATAAGCACATACCTTCTCTCAGGGAGACCGTACAGGCTTAATGGCTAAACCCACCGCGTACTGGTGATTTCAAATCGAGGAGTGTGAACACCTCAGGCATTCAGGTTTCCTCACGATATTTTCCTGTACAGCTCCTATGTCTTGATGTGAAAATTTTAAATTAACGGGAGCATCATATTTTCCTCGACTTCTTGGGTAAATCTGAATCGCTTCTTAAACAGATCAAAATCCTTAAAATAGAGTTATTGAGTGTCTCTCAATTACGTAGGTGGAACACAGATATGTTAGGGCTATGTTATTTGACTTGTTGGTTGGAGTTTGTCATTTACAACAACTTTAATTATAAAATTCAGAATATCGAAAAACTCATCGAACAAAAGTTGTCGTCGGGAATATGGCAGGTGGACCAGGGCAGTGACTGAGTGGTGGCCAAGCACCGGACAGTCGTCAGTGAGAAGACCGACCGCTCGATCGTCGGAGGATGTGACCAAGTCGTCAAAGGGCCCGTGGATATGAATTTCAATAGACCGCGAAAGATGGCGTAATGGAGAAAAGGCCTATACCCAGCAGTGGGCAGAGGTGGGCTCATGTTGATGAAAAGTTGTTGTCAGACAGCAACTCTAATTAGGGGAATTACGCATTTTAAGCGCTTGAAATCGCCAATCCGCGGTGGGAACGCGTGGTGATTAAGCCCATACTAGCTCTCTGAGAGAAGACCTGTGCCGTACAGTGGGACGTATATGATGATTATGCCGCATTTTAAAAATCATCATCATCATCATCATCACCCAATTGACGCCCACTGCAGGACACAGGCCTCCCTCATGGTTTTCCAAGCTTCCCGGTCTTGTGATGCCGCCCGCATCCAGCGACTTAAAAAATAACCCTGTATATCGTCATAATGATCAATATATTCATTTTACAATAATTACGAAACAATTCACAAGGAAAATCGACTCTCAAGCGTGGTTCAGACCACACTTAAGTAAATACAGATTTGAACTTGACTTAAGTAGAGATTGCAACCCGAGTATGGTTCTCGAATTAGCTATTTATTGGTAAGTGTCAACTCAAGTAACGTTCTAAAATGAAAACCATACTCAAATCTAGTCTTAAACTGAGATCGGCGCTTGAGTACGCTTCTGTAATACGGGCCGATTGTTTTAAATACAGTTTCGAATAGCAAGAAGTATTTAGAAGGCATTTGCGTAATTTGCTGCATGGGGTTTGTCTTAACGGGCATTTGAATCTCTAAAGTTCGTTAGACCGTAAAGTCCTCTCCTATTTGTAAATACACCACCCACGATGCGGATTCTAGGGAGAATTTGTTTACCACTTTGTTTCACAAACATCTTTTAATTTGCTCCGAGATAAGATCCGGATTTGTTTTAGGACAGCAGAATAGGTAAAGTTTATAACTCTAAGCAAAAAGGATGCTGTGCAAACAATAAGTTCCAAAATTCCATTTACCTTCCTGCAGTGTTCACCTGCCCCTAAGCAATATGTAACCCAGACAGGAAGATTTAGCTGGTGACTGTTAAAATTTTCTCAAAAGATGCACATCTTTGTTATAAGACAAGTTAGATGCATTGTTGGGGAAGCGAACTTAGCTCAACCAAAAAAAAATGTACTTACAAACCTAGTGTAAAGGAAATCATAACAACAAATGAAAAAAATCATAATTTCAATAATATAAATATTGCATTTATTTCAACGAATTTAGGAAAATATAATAACTGTAGATAATCATTATGATAATACTATTCAGTTTACAAGTTTAAGTCCGGGAAATAGTGGCACCTCTTGTATGGGAACCCTGCATTTTTGATTAAAGGAAGCCGCTTTGCACAATTGTTCCTTGGGCGATTCTGAGCCGATTTAGACCGGGAGCCATCCGGAACCACCGTGCGGGTAGGTGGGGCGAGCGGGGGAAGTTTATTTCCGCCGCGTACCTTATGGAACTCTCTACCTCCCTACTTAAAGCTACTAGGGCAAGTTTGGTATAAGTTTTAGGTAAACAAAGGACTAGGAATTCATTTCTGAAACAAATAAGGACTAATTTCATAATAAAAAACCAAAATATTTGATGAAAACTAAAAATCTTGAAGTACATTTTTGCAAATAGACCTCGTTTATTATTTTAGTATCGGGTATATCGAAATAAAAAAAATATATTCGGAAAGCTACACTTATCTAGATTATAGGAATTTGTATTTTATTGGGATTTTATATTAATACTGGGATGAAAAAAAATCCACTGCGCGGCGCAGAGGCCTACGTAGTATTATAATAGGATTTCTCGAGTAACGGTTTCATTTGGATATAATAAGGCAATATTTTATATACAATTTGTTGTTTTATATTTCCGCCTTATTTTAAAAGATAAAACATTGTCTTTATTTCCTATACACGCGATATACAACGTGGTAATTTAAGAAGAGACTGTAAGGGGAACTACCTAAACCGGTGTACCTAATGGGAAATATTATTGGGATTCTATCTCTAATTTCTGAGCAATTATAAACTGCATTCAACGATTTTTAAAATAATAGTACGGTCAGCAAAAAAAGCAACTTAATTTTTTGTTATTTTTATCACCCCAAACGTTTTTTCTGCTTGTAATATTTAAAAGTCTCTGTTTGAGCAAGTAAAATCAAACTTACACTAAAACAAAAACAAAAACCTAAAAGACTTCAGAATAAAGCTAACCAGATATCAAGCCGGCTTTAACCAACTATCGATCGAAATAAATCAAAATACACTGAACATAAACTTGATTTTAACCTGTTTTAGATCAAGTGGAATCAAACCAACACTGAATCTTTAAGACTAGAAAGAAAATCTCCACACAACGACTACGTCTCAACATTTTACATAGGCTGACTTTTCAAGGTTTTACGTAGTTTAGTATGATGTCATTCTTTTCCTGTTACGTCCTGGATAGCGTGGACAATGGTCGATATACGCTTCTTTGTGCCTATATTTGGTCCTATATTAATTTCATTTAATTTCGTTTGAGTTGCCAGTCTAATAAGTTCATCTTCCAATCTATTTATTTTTATTTATTTATTTTTTATTTATTTTTTATTTATTTTGTTCATCTTCATTTCATAGTGGCGACTTTTTCATAGGTTATCTGAAATTAGTAAACGTTTAATATGGTGAATGTCCAGGCCCCAGTTCCACGCATCAATGTGTCATAGAGCCCATTTGTTGTAGTGTTTTCGATTAAGATGTATCGGGAAGACTCCCATCGGAAAACTTTTTGAATAAAGGTCATTCAAGCTGGATACGTCGACAGATTCATTGTTTGGATGAAGTACATTCTGTGAATCGCTTCTTCCTGTATTCTCCTGGCATTAACTGTGTCTCAATTACAAGGTACACCATTATTTCAGCTTATCCTGTAGGTGCTAGATAAAGAATTTAAGTTGTTAGATTTCTGACATTTAGGAACTAGTCGAAATCTGTAAATCGAAACATATCGTAGATTTTTAGGCTGTTGCGAAGGAGAAATTGTATCTCATTACGAATTCCGGGTGGAACTTTCAGTGGCTCCATGAGACCATAAGGTTTTACTGCTACTCAACTCCGCTGTACAGTATAGCTCTTTTATAATTTAATACTAAGTCATCCGCTAAACTGCACTTTAAGGTGAGGTACCCGGTATCCTACCATACCAAACAAAAGCTTTTCCAGTAACCTTTCAAGCAAGACTTTGTGAGGCACTTTTAAATTGCCATTCTTTTTGTCAAGAGACTCAAATCTTTGTCGAATTTGCGAGATGGTAACCCGATAGTAAAATAATAAACGAGGCTTATTTGCAAAAATGTACTTCAAGATTTTTGGTTTTCATCAAATATTTTGGTTTTTTATTATGAAATTGATCCTTATTTGTTTAAGAAATGAATTCCTAGTCCTTTGTTTACCCAAAAATTATACCAAACTTGCCCTAGTAGCTTTAAGTAGGGAGGTAGAGAGCTTCATAAAGAGCACGGCGGAAGCAAACTTCATCCCCTCCCCCCACCTACCCGCAAGGTGGTTCCGGATGGCTCCCAGTCTAAATCGACTCAAAATCACTCAAGGAACAACTGTGCCAAGCGCCTTCCTTTTATAAAAAAATAAAGGTTGCTGCCACTATTTTCCGGACTATTTATCTTTTTTTCAGACGATATATTGTCGCCTTCTAAGTAACCAAAGTTTTATTTCACAGGCTGGCAGACTTTTGTGAACTGATAATTATTTCAGACAAATTATCGTCTTTAACAATAAACGTAGATTACACATGATAATTCTGATAAAATTAAATGCTAATAAATTAAAATTATTGGAAGTCGTATTGGAGGCAAATCAATATGAAGCTACCTGCAATCGGTCTACTGTTACCTTAAAACATTCATAGGTATACAATTGAAACAAAAAAATACAACTAAAAGAAACACAAATACATACAAACATAACAATAAAAAATAAAGAAAAATAACAAAACGCGATACGCAAATAGTGAACATACAAAAAATATAACGGCTTTCAAAGGTGACGTATCATAAAGCTAGACCGAAAAGGGGTAAGTTGCACAAATGTTTAGAATAATCGGCCGAAATACGGCCGCCAACCGCGCGTGCGCTTGCGCCGTGGCACCCGCACGAGCACAAAACTATTTGAATTTGAAGAAAAATATTTGCATATCGCCTAACTCCCTAAATTTAAAGCACTCTTATGTAAACGCCAGCAAAGAATAGCAAGAACGCACCCGCGGAACCCGCGCGGGCTGCAAACTTCATTATCATGTTAAAACGACAAACTTTTTAATGTTATGTCTGTATATACTTTTGCGTCGGGCTCACGCCTCACGGCGACGTGTGCCCCGGTGCAATGATATGCAAATTAATCTACAAAAATTAGATGTAGTTATATCACAAGTTCCTTAAGATGCCTCTACGAAACACAATAGAATCTATTTCTCATCGGATAAAATACGTAGGTACTAAACTATAGTAATATTTCGAACAGTGGTCTGCGACAATTTTACAAATTACAATTGTTTAACCTAGTAGTATACTTTAACACGTTGAACTTATTTACAGTGGAGCTCTGAGAAAAATAATTTACATACATAACACAATGGGATCCTAAAAGGCACCTTATATAAATAGTAAGAGAGTTCAGGCTTCGCTATGACTTTACATAATTACTGAAAACGCATTTAAATTCCCTAAAATATATAAATTTGGTTTCCTCAATAACCCTACAATAATCGAGAAGTCGCTAATACTTAGTAGGACTTTTTTAAATATGAACAACTAGGAAGGATAATATTATGCAACAGATTACTAGATCGTATCGCTAGGCAGTGTTGGTTTTCAATGCGACATAATTTGAGACAGATAATAAGTATGGGAGAAACAATGGACATTGACTCAGAGGTCCCGAGAAAGCCTCTCTGATTGGCAGCATTTAAATAATTGATTATTCATGTGGAGCGAAACGCATGTGCGCGAGATCGGTCACATTAGATATACGACGTCCTTCACGCGTCCTACCATTGTGTAGTTTCGTTTGCATTTGAATACCGGCTGCATAGAGCGGGCCGCCCACCGACCCACCGCCCTGCCCGCCTTCCGAACTCACTGACAACTGACGGATCACGACGTAGGTACGAGAAAAATCTACGACTCTCATCAACGGTAGTGAAAACCGGCGCCCGGCCTATTTGTAAGTGACTCGACAGGAGATGTATCCGCGGGGAGCTAGGCATTTGGCACTGCGCGCCCTCCTCGGCATCGAGGTGGGTCGCTCATGATGTCGGTTTAGGGGTCCTTAGGACCAAACCAGCCCCCAGGTGGTGTTTAGTGGGTAGGCGCACTTCCTGTGAGTCCCACATTGGCAGCACGGCCGGGCCCGTGCTGTTATGCATGAGCATTCACCACCTCCCTCCCCCGTGTCCTCCGGAGGGTGCCCTTTTTAGGGCTAAAAAAAAAAAGCATTTGGCACGCACAAACTGCTCCCGGGATCCGAGGAGTCAATCTATCCCACGCCCGGAACAAAATTATATTATTACGAGCGTGAAAATCGAAAGATGATTTTTTGTACTGTCTCGGTCATGTTGCTGCGTTTGAACCGAGGAAGATGGCTGGTAATTATTTGAATTACTAAATAATTTCTGAGATTGAATCGGTATGTACGTGCCACTATTAACTTTCGTATCGGACTTGGACGCAGCGGTTGGTGCGTACTTAACATATAATATTCCTAAAAACCTATTTAGCCTCTAAATAGGTTTTTAAAATTGTCCTCAGCACGGGTTAGTGCAACAAAAAGAATATATAATATTCCTATTTTGATGTTTTGATTTTGAGAAATGTCTGTCGAAATCTTTTTTTTTTTTTTTTTTTTTTTTTTTTTTTTTCAAACAAAGAAATAATATAATCTATACAAAATACACCCGCAGGTTTCGTCAAAATGGTAAATTTATTTAAAACAAAAAAGGAATAATACAATGTCAAAACAGTATTGAAAATAAATAATATAACCTAACCAAATAAATCACCCCGAGCCACATCCGGCCCAAAAGTCCCCATGATACTGGCCGCATTGCCGCGTTGCACAGCGAGGGAAATCCTTTGGCTCAGATATGCCCCAGAGCGAACGTCCATTCCACGGTCCCTCAATCGGCGGCCCAGCTCCCGAATAAAAGATCTGCCCTGAGTGCCCCACACACCAGTGGTTTCGATAGCCAGCGGCACAAAGATATAATTACTCATGAGCTGACTATACTTTAGGCACTTTTTAATGACATACTGAAATCGTTTTGCATTAGTGCTGAGACCATTGAACTACCAACATCACCTAGAAATATTTATGATCTTCTCAAAATACTTGAGACAATATTTACAACAGCGAAACTCACTAAACTAGGAAAACGGTTCAACGACCGTCACGGCACGTATTGAGCTTCGCTCGCATCGTCGGGAATCATATCAACATCAGATAGTTATTCAAAAGTACCAATAGATACGAGGCGAGCGAGGCTCGCCGCTGCGAGGCTACTCAATCTACACACACGGGACTAAGGCGAGGCCAGAGCCGCCCGGCGCTGAGGGGCGCCGGGCGGCGAGGGCTGCCGCGGTCAAATCGTGCACTCACCGTTGCCAGCTATTTGGGGCCTCAAGAAGGCGCTGTGCAGGTCACTGGGCGCCAGGCCGCTCTCTAACCGCGCTGCCATCTGCATGAGCGCCAGCGCACTCTCGTCGCCGCCGCCTTGGCCGCTCTCGAGGCGCGCGCGCACCGACGCGATGTGCCCGCGCGTAAACACATGGTCTTGCACTGAGTACTTGTGACTATACTTGAAGTCACACACACGACACTCCTCCGGGGGCGGCGCGTCGGACACTTCTGAGAGCCCGGCCGCCAGCCGCGCCTTCTTCTCCTTCGCGCGGGCGTTCTGGAACCACACTTGCACCACGCGCTTGGGAAGGCCTATCTCCCGCCCCAACGCTTCGCACTCGGCCATCGTTGGCGTCTTGTAGTCGCCGAAGAGCGATTTCATGATTTTCACTTGAAGAGATGACATCTGGGTGCGGAAGCGCTTTCCAGGCTGCCTTGGGTTCATTTGTTGGCCGCCAGTTGGAGAGTGGGGCTCGTCATCTTCATAGTAATCCATTGTTTCGGACGCAGTGTCTGATCGTTCATCTGCGTCGGATCCAGGTCGGGATAGGTCGACTGGTTTGCTAAGATCCAACGGGGTTTGATCTGGTTTGCCATGTTCTGACCGACTTTCAGTAGACTCGTTATTGCCTCCATTTTGCTGAGCTACAGCGTGCGCTTGTAGTTCGCTGACGTACCGCTTCATTGATTCCTCACTGTACTGCTTGATAAACTTCTCCATGTCTGAGTGAAAGGGTGGAAAAATAGGGGGCAACATGGGAGCCCCCGCTTGGGAAAAATTCTGCTGCCTGTCACTTTGTTGAGAGCCAAAACTTGGAGTTGATTCTGTGCTCAATTCTTCATCTGGCAGAGTGTCGACGTTTATTTCCCCACGTGCACATTGATCAGCGTGTTTCGTACTCAGATGACTCTCCAGTGCACTTTTCACCTTAAACAACGCTGGGCAAAAAGGGCATCTCTTATTTATGACCTGCGCATGTGCACGAAACTGCCCTTTTCTCTCACGAGCTCTAGTGTTTTGAAACCAAACTTGTACCACTCTTTTCTTTAGTCCCACCTCTCGTGCAATATTTTCCAGCATTTTGCGAGAAGGATTGGATTCTATCTGATATTTCTGGTACAGATAGTCAAGTTGTTCTGGTAGGATAGTCGTTCTTAGTCTTTTGTCTTTCGGTTGATCGCTACCAGTTTCAACCTCTTCAAACTCTTCAAATTTTCTCTTAGCTGCCTGTTGGTTTAGGGCAACTACCAAAGGGTGGCGCGTGTCTTCATTTGCAAGGCTTGCATTCAGTTGTTGTAGCTGAGCGTGCTGTTGCAAGATCCCAAAAGGGGAATCTGGAGGATATGTCGGGAACAGGTTGGGATTCATTATGTGAACCAGTTGATGTTCTCTCCAAAGATCAAAGCGCGGGAAGACGAGGTTACATTTATCACATTGAAAATTTCCGTCCTTTTCTTCTCGAGGGTTGTGGGTCAGTGGTGTTGTTGGCGTGAGAGGGGCTGGAGGAGCTGGCGATACTGGGTAGTTCGGAGCAGCGGGTGTCGGGGTGCGCGGGGGCGCGGGTGAAACCGGCACGTGAGGAGTGTGATGCTCTACAGTGCTCGAGTTCGAGTCTTCACTACTCAACGTGGCGGCTACCTGTGCCGCCGCTGCTTGCGCTTGGGCAGAACGTTTCGCATCTTCTTCTTTGAAGCAATGAGTTTTTTGGTGCCTTATAAGTTCGTAGTATCTTTGGAATACCAGTTGGCATTTCTTGCATTGATAGTTGAGGCCTGGTGTTCGTTGAAATCGGTTCGCATCGTCGGTAGCGCCCGCTGGCGTTGGTTCGGCTGCTGGTTGGTTTTCATAAACCTTTCTGGCTTTTTGGCGAGCGTTCTGAAACCATACTACGATTACTCTCGGACTTAGACCTAGTAGTTTTGATAGGTACTCTAGATCATCATCTTTAGGATATGCATTGTTTTCGAAGAACTCTTGTAACACTTTGATCTGATAGTCTGTGAATCTAGTTCTGTTGGCGCGTTTGCCAGAAGACCCCGAGCTGTTGGATCCGTTCGAGTTGCCCCCAGAAAGTCCGAAATCGGCTGGTCCCCTGCCAGGACTCAAGCTGCGATTTGGGGTCAAAGGTAGGACGTTCGGGGGCGCGGAGTTTGGGGAAGTGAAATTTGGATTGATTTTTGGTGGCAACATTGATGGATGTGATGGCTGCGGTATTGTTGTAGCCGGTATTGAATCCAGTTGTGATTGGATCAGAGAATTTAATGAGAGATGTGTTGGTGTTTGCGGTCTCGATAAGATTTGGTGATGGTCGTTTGACGTCATTGGGGCTGGGCTCTGTGATGGTAATTGAGGAAAAACAAAGCTCTTGTCTTCTTGGTGTCCATTATCATAAGTGTGGTACTTTTCTTCAATGCTGGGCTCATCATTGGGCTCAGACTTTACCTCTGGCTGGTTTAAATTCATAACTACGTCTTCTGTCTTTACCTTTTTCTCTGGTGGTGGTCTTCCTTCATCTGAGCTAGCCGAGGAATCCAGGGTCGTGACTTTGGCTTCACCAGTTTTTTCATACTCTTCGAGGTTGAGTGTTGTCGACGGAGGATTGTTAAAGTTGTATGGAGAGTCCTTGTTGCGCTGGCGTTCCTTAAACAAGGTATTACGGAACCAGTGTTTGATGACCTTGGTTGCGAGTCCCGATTGCTTGGCCATCTTTGCGATCGCTTCGTCACTAGGGGAGTTGTTGATATCAAAGTGAGCTCGCAAGATCTTGAGTTGATCATCAGTAATGCGAGTGCGAGCCCTCTTCTGTCCCGCAGCGGCGTTAGCCTGCAACAAAACATACGCATATAAAATACCACTGTCACATAAGTCTCCGAAGATATTCGCGAAAAAACCGGCCAAGTGCGTGTTGAGCCACGCGCAATGTAGGGTTCCGTAGAAAGAAGAGTTTTTATCTGCTTTACAGGACTAACACTTCATCAAAGTAATTTTCAATGGTTTTTGTAGGAAGTTTTCCTTTTATAAGTTGATCGCCTTAACTAGTAAAGCCTACTTAGCCGTGATAGTTTTCCTTTTATGTTCATTATACTTATGTGCTACTGCCCTGAATTTTTTCATGTTTCTACAATTAACTGTTTAGCAGGAAGAGGAGGAGGGGGATGCCTTACTCGGACAAAAAATTGCGCTTTGAAGCTTAATATTGCGCAAAGAGAACCCTAAATCGAAAACTGGTCTTCGTACACCCATATTTGTAAAAGACCAATCCAACGATACCCCACAATATGGCGTAGGCGAGAAATAAAAACTGCATCCCTAATTTAGGTATAGAGGATATACCCTATTTCTTTTCGAGATTTTATTGTATCGTTTTGTTGGCGTAATAAATATGTATATCTGTGCCAAATTTCAGCTCTCTAGTACTTAGAGTTTCTGTGCTAGACCGCGGACAGACAGACAAACGGACGGACATCCGGACACGGCGAAACCAAGGTTCCTTGTCAACTACAGAACCCTAAAAAGCAAATAAAAACTTTGCCTTTAAACTATAAAGGGCTGATTCTGTTAGCACTCAAACGATTGCAGGTAACTTTGAATAATAATAAGAAAAAGCTTTAGCGTTGGTACTGGTTGTTAACAGTGGTTCGACCCTCGGTGCACGACAAAGGGTCTTCAGTTGCTTTATGTAAACAGATAGCTAACTCGGAACGCTTATCAAGTGATTTCTTGTCGATATCCTTTAACCTAGCTATCTGACATAACTGAATAACGAACAAAGTTTTCGTTCTATTTGCGATATCATCGATCGTGAGCACTATATAATACATTATATGAACATATTAACACTCCACGTAAATAAGAAAATGTTGTCAAAGCTGTGACGTTTCACTCTTATCTTTGCAGGCGAGCCTAATGGTAAGTGATACTAAGCTCGTATAAGTGCAAAACTCTCTATGCAATAATTTCTTAAAATATTAATAAATAATGCTGATGAGTAGGTACCTAGAAGAGAATGAATAATTTAAACTTTTCAAATAGTAAAATAGTTTACTTATATCGTTTAATTCAGGGTAAATAGTATCGAAATAAGTACCTTTTTAGGGTTCCGTACCCTAAGGGTGCCAAACGGGACCCTATTACTAAGACTTCACTGTCCGTCTGTCTGTCTGTCACCAGGCTGTATCTCATCAACCGTGATAGCTAGACAGTTGACATTTTCACACATGATGTATTTCTGTTGCCGCTATAACAACAAATACTAAAAACAAAATAGAACAAATATTTAAGGGGTGCTTCCACACAACAACCGTATTTTTTTTGCCGTTTATTGCTCGATATTAAGATACAATTTCGTACAAAATCCATTGAATGAAGTTGTTAGTTAGCTTTACAGAACTAAGTTGTTAGTTCTGTAAAGCAGAAAAAAACCCCTTTCGAAAAAACGGAAACCTACATTGCAAACCTACAATTGAATGAGTATTAATTTAAATAGCTCATATTGTGTATCTGTTACAGCCAAAGTGATTAAATAGCTATTATACATAATGACTGGTCATTATATATAAAAGCCAAATTCACTAGACAAAGTAATAAATTATTATGCTAACGTTTTATTTTGGCAAGTGTTATATAGCAAATAATTGTTTGATTAAATTTATATTTCGCATTTTGTTTGTTAGGTCTGTACACATAAGCAAAAATAGGTTCGAAGTTCCTTCGGGTTTAGTTCTTTTTTTTTATATAAAAGCGAAAAAAAATATTTCACTAAAAAACTTAGTTTTGTGTCAAACTTAAAAAAGGTTGGTGCATGGAAAAGTCATAGGTACCCTACATTATAAAATTACATAAAATTGCCAGTAAATGTGATTAATTTTGTGTTAATTATCACTTTATCTAAACTGAGTAGACATTATATATAATGACCAGTCATTATGTATAATATACAGATTTATTACTTTGGCTGTAACATATCCATAACTCAAAAAACCGGCCGAGTGCGAGTCGGACGCACGAAGGTTTCCGTACCATTTCTATACAAAATTAGACACAAAGACCGAGAAAATACGACAAAAAATCATGTTTTTTGCATGGGAGCCCCCCCAAAATATTTATATTATTTTAATTTAATTATTTATTTTCTCCGCCCATACTCTCTATCTGAGAGAAGGCCTGTGCCCTACAGTGGGACGTATAAAGGCTGCTTATGCATTTATTTTATGAAGCGAATATAGAACTACATATTATGTGAATATTTCAAGCGTCTACCTGTTGCATTTATTAATATCGAGTAATAAACGGCAAAAAAATTACGTTTGTTGTGTGGGAGCACCCCTTAAATATTTATTTTATTTTGTTTTTAGTATTTGTTGTTATAGCGGCAACAGAAATACATCCTTTGTGAAAATTTCAACTGCCTAGCTATCACGGTTCATGAGATACAGCCTGGTGACAGACAGACGGACAGACAGACATACATCTTGGTAATAGGGTTCCGTTTGGCATCCTCGGGTACGGAAAAAGTTTATTCACTGTATGAAAAACTAAGGACCCAACCAAACAGCAAAATTTTGTTACGGACCTGTTGTTGTTGTTGCATCATCTGTTGTTGTTTCATTTGCGCATCGTGGGCGAAGTTCATGGAATCAAAGGGCGGCGGCGGCATCATCAGCGGCACTAGCGGGGGCTGCAGGTTCATCGCAGCCAAAGCGCTCATGTTTAAACCTAGGGGGAGGCCTAACGACAACATCTGAGCCACCATCGGGTGCAGTTGTCCCAGTTGTTGCTGTAACTGGAGCATGTTCAACGCGGCTTGCATCTCTTGAACTTGCGCAGCCAACAGAGCCCCAGCCTGGGCCTCGTTAGCCGCGTTTGCTGACTCATTGTTCACACTTCCAGCACCTTCACCACGGGGAGAGGGTGAGCGGTCGCCTTGAGGCGCGGGAGAGGCCGCGCGAGGCGAGTTCGGAGCTCCAGATTTCCTCTCGTACTCAGACTTGAACTGTTCCGCAAACTGTTCCAAGAACTCCAACGGAACTTTATCTTTGTGCACTTCTTCACAGTGCGTCTTCAAAACAAACACACTAGAGAACTCCTTATTGCAATGTTGGCACGTCGACTTGCTTTCCCCATCCGGTGGCTTCTCTTCAGGCGGCGGCGGCGGAGGACTCAGCGCCCGCGCTCGTTCCTCTTGCATTTTCCGCCGTTGGTTTTCATTGTATTGCATGACAAGGTCGAAGCCAAAGGTTTCAAGTAGTTGCTTGTACATTTGAGAGTTTTTTTTCGGTGGATTGCCCTTCGCGACCATTTCGTCTAGAGCAGCTGCGTCTGCGTCACATAGCGGCGAATGCGCCCGCGCATCGCCAAAGGGGCATGATGTCGCGCGGTGTGTTTCGAGTAACTCCGCAGAAGGGAATGACCCGTGGCATCGCTCACAGGCGGCGCTACCTGCGCGCGGGGACCGAGGGCTACCTGGGCGCGCAGGGGGCGAGGAACGCGGCCCCCCGCTGCTCGTAGACGAAGGGGATGTATTTTTCGGCGACAATACGTCTTGTAAGATTTTGGAGGGGTCGTTTCTGTCCGGCTGCTCGACCAGTGGGCGGGACAAGTCAACGTGACCTGCCGCGGCGAGTTCTTGCAGCTTGCCGGCGCGTGTTTGATGCAACACCGACCTCATATGAATATCCAACGTACTACCTTGAGTGTAAGCAACTTTGCAAATATTGCATTTGTATCGTTTGCGATCGTCCTCCTCGCTCGATGTACTCTTTGGAGTCAGAGTCAAATTAGAAGGAGCCGAGCCAGCCCCGGGCGATACCGGGGGGTTGTTATTATTCTGTTGTTCTTGCATGGCTCGTTTCAGTTTATGCAAATGGCTTACGCTATTGTAATGTACAAGTAAGATATTCTTTTGCGTGAAGGATTCTTTGCAAACATCGCATTTAAATGGTCTGTTGGGGTCAAGGTATTTTTCCATTGGGTATGTGAGTTTTTCGCCTTTCCTGTGAAGAAGAGTCTTATTGTGCGCGGTCAGATATGATTGGCGAGTAAAGGCTACCTTGCAACGGTGACACTTGTACTTCCTGTTGGGGTCGTTATATGAGTCTTCGGCCATGGCTTGAGAGTTCAAGTAGTCTTCAAGGAACTGTTGATCTTTGTAAATAATAGAGTCGTCAGAGTTTTCAGCATCATTATGTCCCGATTCATCAGCGGCGGTGGCACTAGAGTCCCTATCTTCGAGCTCAGCCATTTCGTCATCAGGACTTCTCATAGCTTCTTTGCGTAATAGCTCAGCAGTGGTAGCATCAAGAGCCGTCGTTTGATTGGCTTGTAGTAGAGGATTAGATGCAAGGCTACGTTTGAATGCAGCGAGTTCTTCCTCCGTTAGTTCGGAGTGCGATGTATCAACGTGTTTCTGTAAAGCGAGGACTGATCTAAAGCTGCGACCACACAAGACGCATTTTGTAGCATCTCGAATCACGTGGTATTGAGAATGGAGTTGTAGTTTCTCAACTGTCTTGAAGGCAAGGCTGCATTGATTACATCTGTACTTGTATACGTGCTTTTCAGATACAGACATATTTGCGATAGAATTACGAGCGTGCGCTTCTCGGAAGTGGTTTTGTAGAGAATGAGCTGAATCAAAGTACAAGTTGCATCCTTTCTTCCAGCATACATATCCAGGTCCCTGAGGTGTCTGCTTTAGTTCAAGGTGACCAGATTCATTCTGATGGTGGCATAGCTCGTCTACATTGCGAAAGGTTTTGTTACAAGTCAAGCAACGTTCAGTTTCCCCGTCAGCGCTTCCTTCTGAGCGCGGTGAAGAAATCTCTCGTTCATCATCACCTAGCCGTGATTCTTCTCTTTGTTGAGTGCCACCATTCAACCAGTGGCTCTGGTCTACGAGCAAGAGCAGTCTTTGCAGTCCCTCAGAGTTCACAGAGTGGATTTGCATGACATGGCGTTCGAGAGCTGTTCTATCTTTAAATGCGTCTTGGCAGAGGGGGCATATGAAGTGGCGCGCTGTTTCACCGTGGGTGGACGCTACATGGGCGTGCAGTCTCGCTTCATTTCCACAGCTGAAGTTACAGTAGGGGCACGCGTGAGGGCCAGGTGTTTCACGTTCTTCGTCCCTCTCAGATGGAGTAGGAGTCTGCGACTGTTGCTGTTGTTGTTGGTGTTGTTCCAAAAAGCGCATCATCTTCTGTTCTTGTGTCAACTCGGGCTTCTGGTCGATCGGTTCTTTGTTATCTGTTGGCAAAGAGAACAGCCTTAAAGAAAATTTGTTGATTACAAGAAGAAAAAACTGGCTGCGCTCAAACTACTGAACACGTCCGTTGATCCGCACGGTACGAAATCAACTCCGAGAATGAATTTACTTGGAACGCATGAAATCCGAAATCTCTACGTGAGATTTATCTACAAAAAAGATTATTTCTGTATAAACGAAGCTTGCCATTGTTCGGTGCGAACGTTTGTTACTTTTCTGAATTGTATTGTAAAAATAAAATTCTGCTCCTTTTATATTATTAATAGGACTCGTTTTGTTTGCGACGTCCCGGCAAGACAAAACTACCCGGTTTATTCGTCCCATAGTCCTATAGTCCTGTTTTATTTATTCGTTTTGTCTGTTGTGTATTTAGTTTTCCTTCTGTGTTGTGCATGTTATGTTACTTATGTGCTTATTTTGTTTCTGTGATGTATCTTGTTGGTATAATAAATGTCTTTCTTCTTCTTCATCTTCTTCTATATGCACACACTAACGTAACAAGTTTATTGTAATTTTGCACACAAAGGAGATACGGGACGAGCAAACAATCATTGTTCATTATTACAAAAGGTTTCAAATATTTCGTTTCGCATCGGATCAAATGCATTCGTGAGATGTGGTACCGTATGAGGCGGTGGGTGCGAGTGAGATGACAAGACGTAATTGTTCTCTGTCTGTAAGAGTGCAATTATTATTCGACCAGGGAATTATTTTTGCGCCAGAGATAAGTCCGCGGCAGCGTGTGAAGGAAGCTGGTCCGCATTGTTTACGCTCAAATAAGGAAGGTGAAAGACGTCCGAGGATAGGGAGTCCTTCGATTCGTTAATGTAACGTTACAATTTTGTGATATTAGTTGGGAAAATGACAAACCGTCCGCCTTTTGTTATCGCTTTTGTATAAACCGGTAAAGGTAGAAGAAATCCGCCATGCACAGCTTTTGACAAAGCATTTGTAACCATACGTGGCATTTTTGAGCAAACCACAGCGAATTGGAACTTCCTATATGGCTCAAAATTTGATGATTTCGTTTAAATAATTGACGACCCCGACAAATTAAACGAGTTTGAGGCAACTTTTGCAGGGGTTAAAACTACAACTAATTAAAACTGGAAATTATCTCACAGTGCGAACAAAACGTGGAACCAGTCGGCCCCCTCGCGGAACCCGTTCTATAGTTTTAAGCAGTTAAAACCGTTACATCTAATGAAGGGGAGCGGGATGAGTAAATCCGAGTAATAATAGCGCACCACTGGCCCTAATTCCAGACTGACCAGTGAATGTAATCATTTATGGAGTAATATCGTCGACCCAGTCTGGCAGGAGCAAAGAACAATAGCCAGGTAGACGGGCCCTGAGCTCCTCTGCGATCTCAGGGCGACTAAATGCGATCTCCGACGCTTTTTGTCAATGGACAAAGGGTCTTTTCTTCCGAAACACCACATCGTTATGGCGTCGTAAAGTATTGTGCGCAATAAGTTTTATTTCGCGAGATTTAGGTCAGAATTTTTACAATGTGGCGTCATAGGCACAAAGGGATGCCTAAAGGTTTTATTTTTTAGTGTGGCAATTTAGTTGGGTTAGGTGGACATGGGTGTTACGTATGGCTGTTATAGTTCCTGTTAATTGCAAGCGTTTATTACTATAACCTTTTGGCTACTTTCTACCCATTACATCACAAGGAAAACAGAAATTATGTCTTATGCACCATTTTTAAGAATCTCCTTCACTATCAACCGTTATTCATGAAGAAATGTACGATGATAGAATACACAATGTTATCAGTAAGAGGTCAGAAGATTGCATCAAAAACCGGTTCAGATTGTGCTCCGACGACGACGACACTAATAAACTTGAGGGGCTCTATAAGTGGTGCTATAAAAACATGTCTTTATAATTTGCGAATTAGGTACTGTGTTTATCTATTTCATGTTTCACAAGTTCACACGCATGTAAAGTCAGCGTTTACGTTCACACAGATGGATGCCAAGAGTGGACCCGATATTTTTTGCTCAGAATCGATCACTCGTAAAAAGTGACTCCCTGCATAAGGTGAAAATAAGTAATAAGCATAAACATGAGAAACACAATGGCAAGAGCCAGATTTCTTTCGCCTCCACATTTCTCTGCGAGTTTATCGTATTTCACCGTGGTCATAAACATGCGAGGGGCAATGCGGCCGGCGACATTGTACGATGATGTAGCAGCCTCATCACAAGAGGGCAATCATCCTTAATGCGCGACGGGCACATACGTAATGCGAGTCATTGTCCCGTGTTGTGCGGTACTTATGGAAAATTCGCGTTCTCGATTCAAATCTTCGCCCCGTCTCACTCGCGCGCGGGGCGGAGCCGCCGCCGGCCAATAACAGGCTCCGACTGTGGCGACACCGTGTAAGGCGTACTTAATTAAAGAAACCTGTTCTAATGTTGCGCGCCTTAAATTAAATTTTGTCTGTGTGTAATTATCTCATTATTGTGATTACGAATTCCTCGCTAAATGCTCATCGCTTTAAATGGAGATTGCTTCGTAGATTGAGCACGACGTGATGGTAATGCGGTGAGCTATAATGAGTTATACTGTTGGCGACGACTTAGCATTAAGTCTAGTTTTATTTATAGGAGAAGTACAGAGAAAATTAACACCAAATAAATGTATGTCTATTAGGCACAAGCCACATGAATGACGGCAAAAAACACAGAATAAAATTGATTAAGGAACGAATCGCTTTAAATTGGAAACCGATAGTGACGTTTCGAAATCACATTCATAAGTCTACTCAGAATTACTTTATCGATAGGATTGCCAGTAATGGTTTTTGTTGAATTAATTTTGATGGGATTTTTACGCTGTAAATAATAAAAATGTTACGAAATGTTTAGCACGCCAGTAAGTACCTGGTGAAATCATTGTTGCAATCGTGAAGCATAAAAACTTAGTAGAGCCTAGCGACATCTATGAGTTTACCTCGGTGAGGTGCGCTGGCGCATTCGATTTTTTTATGCATACTTACATAAAGTATTGTTATTGTCTTATGCAATGCTGGCTTGACCGGTGTTTAATTGTGCAATATTAACAAAGATCTCCAGGGAAGTAATCTAAATTAACAATAGTGCAGTCACGGTTAGCTAACAAATAAAATAAACTTATTGAAACACGACAATTCCAATTAAACTCTACCTAAATTCTTACAAGAATGTACGTATAAGAAATTTATAAGAACAGTATCTTTGAGGCAACCAGTTTTTGTAGCTTTTTTTTAGTACCCATAAGATGTTTAATGAGTTTACGAGCTAATTTTTTTTATCGTTACTAAGTGGAAAAATAACGACTCACCATTATCCTGTTGATCGTAGGAACTTTGGAGCTCTGGTGGTTGAGGTATGACTTGGAACAGTTCAGCTACATCCGGTGTAGGATCTTTGCCTTCTGTTCTCCGCTGGATCTGGTGTATCTGCTCCATTTGGATATGTTTCATGGAGCGAACGTGTTGCAGCAACGGTAAGCGATGAGGTGCTCCGAAGCTGCATAGGGCGCATCTGTACACTCGCTGTCTCTCTCGCGATATTCTCGACGCGCAGTCCCGAAGGTGACGTAGTAATAAGGCTGCTGCTTCATGCCTAGCCCCAGCGGCATGTAGTTGCAGTTTATGAGCAGAGTTGGTATAGTAATCGCAAGCACAGCATCTGACTTGAACACCTCCAACGCCAGCGCCCCCAGTACCGACCCCACCGCAGAATTTCAACTTCCACTCGTTACGTGGACCTCCTTCTTTCACGTGGTTCACATGCTGCAGTCTCTGCAGATGCTTATCAGTCTTACAGTGTAATTGAAAGTTAGCTTTCAGGTTCGTCTTGTAGGTACAAAGTTTGCACACGTAGTGGCCAGCCACTAAAGCCAAGATCTCTTGCTCTCTGATTTTAGTACGGTCTTGGGCCAAGTGGTGGCCGAGTGCCTCTAGAGAGTCTGTTGAGAAGCAGTTGCAGATACAGCAGTGGTATGTCCTCTCTGGTTCAGGATCGGCTGGTTCTGGAGGGGGTTCCATCGCTTCAGGGTTTAGGCCAACATCGAGGTGGGCGCCCAGTTCAGGTGGAGAGGGCCCAGGTCCGCCAGTCATAAGTTGAATCATTAAAGCTTGGTTGTATGCCATGTCGGCTAAGGCCGCTTCTGGATTAGACGGTGGAGCATCACCACCATGGAAGTGGAGCAAGCTTTCAAGCTGTTGTTGGCTCTGTTGCCGGTGATGCAGGGCTGACAGGGTTTGCATATGCTTTACATTTTGCTGCAGGACGAGCATATTATGTGTGTGCTTTTCTGATGTCATGTGAATCCTTAGATTCCGAGCCACGTTTGTTTCGTAATTGCACACGTCACATCTGAATGTAGGCTTTGGTTTCTGGCCAAGAGGTGAGTGGTGCGGTAGCGGGGGCTTATGAACGCCTGGAGGAGTATGTTGGGGTGGGGGAGGTAGAGTGGTTTCTCCAGGGTTGCCACCATTCTGTAATTCTTGCATATTGTTCAAATGCTTGTCTGATTGCATATGTATGCTGAGATTTCCTTTTGTTGTAGTGGAGTAATTGCACACCTCACATCGATATGGTTTGTATCCACACGTATACGTCTCTCCTCGAGCCAGCCGCGGGTGAGGCTGGCCGGCTATACAATAAATGCAACTTGTCTCCGCTTCGGGATGCTTCTCTTTCATATGGATCTCTAAGGTCTCTTGATACTTGTAATGCCAATTGCATTTCGGGCACTTTAGTGTTTTGCAAGAGTTTCGGCTATGCATACCGGCCAACGGTCCGCCTAATCGCCCAGAATTTAGAATCAGTTCGCATTTTGGGCAATCGGCTCCAGATGGTCGTCCATTGAGGTGGTCGGGACATACGCCTATCGTCGTTCCGGATAGGAAGGCTGGTGGTGTTACTTGGAATGGCGGTGAGGCGTTAGGACTTGCACGAAGCTGCACCGAAGCATTAATCGTATGTGGGTGTGCTACAGAGATCAAGGAATGTTGAGGCATCATGGAATCAGCGATAGATCTTGGCGGCCGCCACGCAGGTGGGCTCGGTCTTCTGTCGTCACAGGTGCCGTTGGGCATCATCGTCTCCATCTCTCTTTCACTGGGCATTGTCATTTCAGGTCTTTTCTCGGTCGATGGACTCGACAGTTCAGACATGTTTGTAGGGCTGCCTAATGCTGGCGCTCGAGCTGGTGCTGCAGCACCGACTGGTTCTAGGAATGAGACTAGGGGTTCTTTGTCCTTGCCAACACATTGAATAATAGCTGATGAATTCTCCCTCCCTAATGCATCCTTCTCCGTTTCAAGTAACGTAAGACAGTGGTCAGATTGCGCGTGCGCCACGAACGATTTAGCGTAACCAAAACTCAATTTACATATAAAACACATAAGAATCGGTTTGACAGGCACGCTAACTGGGCAATCGGCGGGTGGTGAAGGCGCCCTCGGAGTGTCTTTCCCCCCACGAAAACTGAATACTCTATAGCTATGCATCACTGGGGCGTCGGGTCTCGTCCGGGCACGCTCCGCTGCCAGTCTTCCGTAGAGAGCACCGTACAATGACGGATTCCGCGACACATAGAATGCACTAGCAATCTGGGGCAGATCGAGTTGTCTCTCGATGATATTGCTGTCGCGACTGTCGACGATGCAGCCCGGTTCTATTTTGGGGAGATCGGACAGGCTGGTTTCGCCCTCGGACATGTCATGGTCTTCGATGATGTAGGCAGATCCGTCGGGGTTGTAGACGATCTTGCCGTCGAAGCGCTCGACGTCGGAGGAGAGGAGCGGCGAGTCTCGTCGGGAGGTGAGATCGACGGCGTCGGGGGCTGCTGGCGGGGAGGTGGGCGCCGGCGCGGAGCTGGGAGCCGGCGCCGGCGCCGCGGGCGCGGCAGGGGTAGCGCGGGGCTCCTCCTCGGGACTCATCTCGCCTTCGTCGTCGGGCTCGGGCGGTGCAGAACTCTGGGGGTCGTCGCGCTTGCGGCGCCGCTTGCGCTCCGGTGGCGGGCCGCTAGCGGGGCCGCCGGGCTGCAGCGGCGTGGGCATGGCGCCGGGCGTCAAAGGCCGGCATCACATGCTCTCCTGTAACAATAGACAAGACTACCGTTAAAATCAAGTCAGAGAACCAAAGAAAGACATGTTTTGACGATTTTCTCCTGGTTAGTTTGGGCAAGACTCAACAATGAAAAAAAATATTACCTATGATTTAAAATTGGTCTGTGAAGCCGATAAAATATAGACTGTATTGTGTGTACAAAACTAAAAAATGTAAAGGCAATGGTGATACGAAGATGAGGTAAGAGCACTATTGTTCGAAAACTTGTTAGGATAACAAGACTATAAAAAGCATGAATAGTTTTTATGTTAAATAATTATAATGATTAGTTTGACGTCTCGTTGTCCGGTTGATTCAGCTAACTGAAGGTGACCTTCGGACGGATTTGTATGGGCATTGTCGCGAACGGAAATAGGTGTGGTCGGCGCTTGTTTCATTTTGGTACGTAGCTTCATGTGCGAATAGAAAACGCGTCCTTACTTGCCCAAGAGCAAATTAGGTCAACCATACGTGTTTATTTTATAACTGAATTAAACAGTAATTCTGGTGAATTTCCGTGGGTCATTGAGGCAACAAAGACTCTCATTGATATCTTAGGATCACGCGCAGGAAATCGAACGGCAAACAGCGATAAGCAAATTCCCATAGGTCGTCGAGTACCAAAATTAAAATAAACGGTGATCGTAACGAGCCTTATCGAACCGACGACGCTTGCGCAAACAAGAGACATCAATTCGCCGCAGTGACAGCCTGACAGACTGTCAACATTGATATACCTACACCAAATCATTCTAGTGGTGTAGAGCCTACAGATCTTTGTTCAAAAACGCCAGTACTACCACACCTCCTTAGCTACAAAACGGTCATGCAAAATACTTCATCAAGTTAAATCACTCAAATGAAATCTACAACAGTTATGTAGGCATGTCTATCTACCCGGTTTACCTATGAACAGTCCACCAATCTTAGACTGAAACACTGTTTAGTTTTTGCAATAACAACGTCCGAAAGTCTATACATAACAGACTATCTTCAGGGCACACAATAAATATATAAATATTCAAGTAGTACCTTGTTGTGTCAATGGAATGCAAATGTTGATTTTTAGTGAGATTTATCACTGTTCTTATTTAGTTTTCAGAGTCTGTAGATATAGATGTAGATAAATTGCCATGTCAAGAGATTTTTGTAAAATTTCTTAACTTATCAATTTAATTCACAATCGAGATAAGCCCGTCGTCTTCGTTATCTTCGCGGTATCGGTTCGTCCAACAAATACCTACCTAACTAGCAGCAGCCGCAAACATGAGAAATAATGTTAAAAAGTATCTATGTATTTAGTAAGAGCTGACATACAGGCCAAAGATAACGATTCGGATGAGAATATCACAAGATTATTTACTTAAAAATTAAGGTAGGTACCTACTGTCCGATCTCGTGACGCGAACATCTGAACTGAGGTTGGTTCATAGAAAATGGATTCATATGACAGAAAGTGAAACAGTATACCTCAAAGCATGCAATTTAGTTTCCTTATTAGATAAAAAAACGAGTCAGTAGTTTCAGGATTCTTACAAGCCTAGTATGAATCAGAAATATATACACTCGCCTGTTACGCATAATCAATTACAATATAATGGATGATAAAACAGGATATGTGTAATGAACAGATAAAATATGTCTAAATTAACGCGAAATCTGTTATTCTTAGCCATTCGCCGGATGTTAACAAAAGCGATAAACTTTGAATTTAAATTAGGACCGTAAGTAGGTATTAGATTTTTTTTCAGGCCCAAATGGCCTTGATGCCCATCGAATTGGTGACATAAAGGTGCGGCTACCTTTTTACTAGTCCTTGAATTTTACAGATAAGTTACTATCTTGTGTATACGTGAAAAGTTAATATTTATTCAAGGATCGGATGAACAGTCTCTTGTGTAAGTAGTTAAAGTTTAAGTTGTGCTAAATAGGAATTAAAATTCTTATTGGAATTAATATTGGCTTACAGATTTTAAACTTTCATCATCATCATCAGCCACTTGACGCCCACTGCAGGGCACAGGCCTCCCTCGTGGTTTTCATAATCATGAGGGGTTTTGTCCTAATCGCCACGCTTGGCAGGCGGGTTGGCGATCGCAGTATGCAGTTGGAACCTCAGGAAGACGCTGCTGCCCGCCTCCTGGTAATTTATTTCCTTAGTCGCCTTCTACGACATCCACGGAAGGAAATGGAGTGACGCTATTCTTATTCCGGCGCCACACGGAAATAATTTTAAACTTTACGAAGTTTTATTTTCTAAGAAAAAGAAAAAGTAAAAGTATTTTAAAATCAGATAACGGATGTTTTAGACATATTTTAATTTTCATTAACTAGGTAGGCATATTTAATTTCAGATTTTTTTGTCTACACGTATACAACCCGTTGATAGAAATCTGTAAATACGGAAAACAAAAATGTCTTTCAAGGTATTTGCTCGTCCTAGATAATTCATTCATGTGATTTATTCAAGATGTCATTAATACAATCTCGTGAGTGTTTTTTTATCGAACTCGAATGAAATGAAACATACTTTTTATTTTTATTGTTTCTTTCTTACTTCGAAATTTTTTTCGCCAATTTTCTTTATCAAAATTTTATCAGGGCTGGCCCTTGTATCATGTAACTTTTCACTGTATCAGGTTAAGCATTTAAACGATTCCAAACTGTCAAAATATGTATGTATTTTACAGTTCGGAGTAGGCTAAATCATGTCTGATTCAGCCTACTCCGAACTGTAAAGTCCATACAGTGAAAGAATTTTGACAAAGGTGTACTGGTGCGGTTATAGACCACCTATATTTTGTCAAAAGTATACTCATTCTTTTACGATCATTAAAATATTTAGAATGGAAGGGCAATAGCGAGTACCGGGAGTAATTAGAAAGATTTCCATTAGAATATTTTTTTATCACACCTATTCAAAAAGATCTAGATCTGTCCTCGTAAACCAAAATAGCTCTTTGATCCCTTGGGATGGAATTTGAATTTGGAATGTGGATATTTCTAGTAAAAGTTCCAATCACCAAAGAGATCAATCAATCAGAGATGAACAAGTAACTGGTTGTATGGTTAAAAAAAGTTAATGAAAAAATAAAAGGCGCGAAATGGGTTCCGCCTTTGCTCGATTATTTACATACCTGGCCAAATTCGGATTTTACTATTTTTTTTATAAAAACCGGCCACGTGCGGATATGACTCGCGCACGAAGGGTTCCATGTCATTGTCATCTATACAACATTAGACACAAAGTTCAAGAATAAAACGGCACAAAAATCACGTTTGTTGTGTGGGAGCGCCGCTTAAATATTTGTTTTATTTTAATTATATTATTTTTTTAAAGTAAATATACAACTAAATATTCTGTGAATATTTCAAGCGTCTACCTGTTGCCGTTATTTATTAATGCTGAGCAAAAAATGGTAAGAAAATCGCGTTTATTGTATGGGAGCCCCCTTAAACATTTATTTACTTGTTGTTATAGCGGCAACAGAAATACATCATCTGTGAAAATTCCAACTGTCTAACTATCACGGTTCATGAGATACAGCCTGGTGACAGACGGACGGACGGACAGCGGAGTCTTAGTAATAGGGTCCCATTTGGCACCCTCCAGGTACGGAACCCTAAAAATGATTGTCTTCAAGTAGCGAGAATGAAACTATTTAATTAACTCCAGAGAACATTGTATCGGTCGCTAAAAATGTGGTGCAAAACGTTCCATTCTATTCTTATTCATAAGTTGCACTTACTTGCGCGATAATAATTATGAATCTGATATAAATAATTCTCTGACTTTTATAATAAATTGGCTTTACAACAATAATTTAAAAATTAATCTTAACAAAACTAATATTATGCACTCCAGCCAAAGAACTAAAAACAATGACATTAAATTATTTTTTCAGGATAATACTGTTAATATGTTGCATTAATGGTTCAATTAATTTAAATAATTAAAGGTTAAATTAACGTCCATAGGTTGAAACTGCAAAAGGTTTGGGTTTGACAATAAATAAAACTGGAGCGAACACATTTATAAATCAATAAACTAAAAAAAAACTTCTGCATAATTATGTTCCTCATAAATTATCTCTAGTAATCAGTATAGATGCGTTACTCGGGGTTTATTACGGGTTTGTAGAATCTGCTCTTAGATTCAAAATCATATTTTGGTGTAATTCGGCTAATAAAGAAGTAGCGTTTGAAATGCAGAAACGGTGTATACGTGCTATTTTTCTGAAGCACGTCTGTTACTTTTGTGAAGACCAAGCCCCACAGAAAGATCGCGCTTCCTTTCCCGTAAAACGGCGCTATTGGGCAAACGCATCCTATGTATGGCGCCTATCATATTCAATGAAATACATGCTACGAACATTTAAATTTCATAAGGCATAAGGCACAGGCCTTCTCTCAGAGAGAGTATGGGCTTAATCACCACGCGTGCCCACCACGGATTGACGATTTCAAGCGCTGAGGTATACTCAGACACCCAGGTTTCCTTACGATGTTTTCCTTCACTGTTAGCCAGTGGTATTGTCACTATAACTTCACAAATGTACATAACTTAGACAACAAAGTCATAGGTACATGCCTGCACTGGGAATCGAACCTGGGTCACCCGCTTCCGAGTCCAATGTTCTACCCGCTAGGCTACCATAAATAAATACGTCCCTAGACTTAAATATTTATTAATTAACAATTGATATCTATTCTTCATAATTATCACCTATTATTGGAAACTGACTTAATAAAGCCTCGGCTTCTCCACTCAAATTACTCTTTAAGTAATGCAACTTTTGAACGTTCTCTAGGCTTTGATTCTTGTGAATTAACGCTTTGAATAAATCATGGAACGATTGCCATTCTGTGTAGCTTCCAGTAAAGGTAGGAATGGTTATCCGGGGTAATTTTACTTCTGGTGGCGGAGGGGTTGGTTTATCTTTTTGACTTCCCTCTGGGGATTTTTGACTATTCAACTGATTAAGAGCTGTTTTCAACTCACCCTTATAGCTGTAGTAAAGCTCTTCTAACTCTTCATAAGTTGAGTTTTGAAAGTATGGAACCTGCTGTCTGTTTTGAATCGCCACACCACCAACCAATTGATCATGGTTGTTATTAAACGTGTTCCAATACTTCTCCAAAGTCTCCAATCTTGATTCTACATACCCCATAACAATCCTATCTTTTGGTGCTTTCTTAAAGTTCACTCGTCCTTTGGACACTTTGTCCAAAGTCTCCAACTGTAGGGCTATTATTTTATCCATGATGTCAAGTTCTATCTGATTCCAAAATACAAGTCCCAACTCAGTCACTAATATTGTATGTTCTTCCAATCACTCGCTAATCGCAGTCCAAGATCACTCAAATTCTTCTATGTTAAAAACTCTCAACATTTTCCTAAGTGCGAACAAGAGTTAAATTTTCTATGTTTAAAATAGTTCTGATTTTTCTAAGTCCCAAAAATTCACAAATTGCACTGTCTTTTTTAGCAAACATGAAAAATTTTACAAGTCTTTTTACCACTTCGATTGCACTAAGTCAAGGAAACACAACACTACACTCGATTTTGACACTTATAATATCCGTCTCGAAGGACCACTTTGTTCACTGTTTTACTACTGAAACACTGTTTATTTTAACGTATTTATTACTTGAAACTCAAAGACAAAAATCTACAAGATATTGCTGCTTCTAGTTATAATAATGAGTTCATTACAACCATACCGCGATATACAAGGGTCTAGCGCCATCTACAGATTTATTTTGGAACCACAAATTGACATCAAAATGTATGGTTATGTTTGTGCTTAGCTTATTGGACTTTAATCAATTCTTGACTTAAATACTAATTATAATATAAAAAATCCCACGTAACTTATACAGCGTTATACAACAGTAGATATGACTTTCTCAATGATAAATTCTATAATTATATTTACCACTGTTATTCTTAAAATATTCTTTATGTAATTTATGATACGAACGGATTTCTATTTATAATATAATATATGAATTTTTAGAATTCAAGTTATATTAACGTTAATTTTTTAAAATGTGCAACAGAAATGGTTGAAATCAAAGGAGATGGGACAAATTGTCTGATCTGTGTAGAGATCGACTGTCGCAAGTTCAATTCGTGCACACAAGCACGGTTAAATAAACACAAGAAACACGCACACATTTTAACATTTTTCCTGCCACGCACACATTTGTCCCTTCGCTCTAAGTGGTTAACACGTGCAAAGCAGTTACGTGTGTGTACACGCTTTGTGCAGCAAGCACGCACTCAATTGCACCGCGAGATACGGTGGTGTCGTTTCGATAAAAAGTTATCGATAATTTCATCCACCTACATAGTAAAATTAAGACGATAACCACTACTCGAGTGGTTGTAGTCTTAATTTATTTAGTCTATATTTGCATAATTTTATGAATAACTATTTTTGCTAAATTTATTTCTGCTGAATTCAGATTGTGTTATTTTCGTGATTGTGTTATGATCAAAACCTTCCCCTCGCTTTTATTTCACTACACTTTGGTAGGCGTTGATTCGTTTTAAAACACGTCACGTGAAAAGGCTTCGTTTCTGAATCGTATTGAGAAATCCAGGACTCATAATGTAAACACACCGAGACGAGCCTACTATAAATTCGTTTCTCATGTGGTAGTGAATATGTTACCCACTACCCACGGTCAGGAATCGAGCCCGAGAAGTTTAGATTTAAGTTTGATTTCAGAAAGCAGAAATTAAGCATCAGAGTGATAGGTTGAGTCAAAGAATGAATTATGTTATTTAGCAATTGAAAAGATAATTTACTGATAGAAATTGTACACATTTGTGTACAAATTAGATTAAAAATAACTTGAGTAGCTGAGGTAAGCTAAGCGTGCAGTTGGTTTTCTTTATCGAGAGCATATTGTGCTTCTTTTTACCGGCCACCAAATAGGTCCTCTATCCGTCACTTTAATCTATTTTTTTTTACTTCTGGATTGCTTGGAAACTTAAAAAAGAGGCTCAAAATCAAACCACTAAATCGAAAATCTGGCTACGTCACTGATCCACATAAAATTAACATAGGTACGCGTACTAAGCAAATCATTTTTTGCACTAAAAGTTTGAGCACTACACATTAGCTTGATTTCGGATTCACTTACTTGATTTTTTGTCGGAAGAATCCGACCAGAGACGAGCAACCGACGACAGAAGCTCCGTATCTACGTATACTCACCATGATTAAGCTCTGCGAATTAGTGTATCCTGGTCTGATTCTTCCGACGAAAAAATCACGTAAGTGAATCCGGAGCATAAGGCAACGCATCGCGTCTTCGCCCCGTCCTCGCCCTAAATCCTGAGTCGCCCGAGCCCTACAATCAAACAATCGATATTTAGGCAGGCTGAGTAAAACTCCCATCACTAATATAGTAACAATAGCAACGCAGCGAAGCGCAGGGCTCGCGGCACAGAATGAAATTTTTATTCCTCTCTCTTTGAGGAATAAAACGTAATGTTCGTGCCACGCGCTAGGTTTACTATGTTCGAATGTTACTTAAAACACGTTGTTCTATTAGAATAAAATAGATTTAACAGTATTTTCCTGTGAAATGTGATCCCATCGGTATGTAAATTCGTTGAATCACTGCGATTTTTACATATGACAATTTCACAGGACGGCCTTTTAGAAAATGAACGAAACTGTTGACGTTACCTGCACTGTGACATGACAACCGACATGCGCGCTTGCTCGAGTGCAAATGGCGGCAGTAAATGCCCACCGGGCATACAACGGTCAGCCGCTACGCGGTGGCTTGTCCTCTCTCTACTTTTCTATAGTCTGAGGTTAAAACCGTGTCCTTACTTACCGCCACTAAATTTGTACGCTGATAACAGTAGAACATGTTGATCCGAATTTACTCTATTTATTATCCAAATTGCATGCTTAGGTATGTATCTTCACTGACACATATTTTAGCAAATAAATAAATCTTTATTTTTACTTATTTTTCATAAAGGGTGATAAAAAGTAGAGTGTCCACCTCGTGAGCAACACTATTTTAAGCTCGAGTAGTGTACTTTGAATCCCTCGCTGCGATCAGGATTCAAAGAAACTCTCGCCTTAAGATTGTTGTTGGCTTCCTAGATAGGTAAACAATCTACTATTTATTTTTGTCCCACTGCAGGGCACAGACCTTCTCTCAGAGGGAGAGAGTGGGCTTAATTACCACTCTTGCCCACCCCGGATTTACAATTTCGAGCGCTGAGGTATGTGAACACCTCAGACACTCAGGTTTCCTCACGATATTTCCTTCACCGTTAGCGAGTGGTACATGCTACTATAACTTCAAATATGGACGTAACTTAGAAAACAAAGTCATTGGTAGGTACATGTCGGAATTCGAACCCACTTCGAACCCGCGTTCTACTCCTCTACCACCGCTTAATAACAACTTTGGTATGAAAATTTACTCAATTTTTGTTTCCTATGAAAAAGACGGCACACTATGCTTAGCAATTGTATTTGTAGGTAAACTCGTCTGTTCGTTTGATTATCCACACATTACGTTTTCGTTCCGTTTAGGTGCCTAATCAATGCTTTAGAAAGCTACCTAAGCCATTATATGCGTAAATAAATAAAGTACCGCGAACTGTAATCAAGGAAAAAATCTTATTATTTCATAGAAACAATAAAAGACCTAATCACAAGGCTTGCATTGATGTCATCGTAATTTCTGTTTTGCAGTCCCCCACTACAAAGTGTCGCTCTGCTTATTAATATTTAATGTTGTAGTTCAAGATCCTATATATAAAGTCCATCCATCTGTAAACTCACCCCTGTATCATGGAGGTATATGAGGAGGGGTGAGCAAAGACCAGGGCTTGCCTGAGCTTGAGAAGCGGTGGTAGGCTAGTGGGTAGAACATTGGACTCGGAAGCGGGAGACCCAGGTTCGATTCCCAGTGCGGGCATGTACCTATGACTTTGTTTTCTAAGTTATGTACATTTGTGAAGTTATAGTAGCAATACCACTCGCTAACGCTGAAGGAAAACATCGTGAGGAAACCTGGGTGTCTGAGCTATTCACATACCTCACCGCTTGAAATCGCCAATCCGTGGTGGGCACGCGTGGTGATTAATCCCATACTCTCTCTCTCTGAGAGAAGGACCTAAGTGCCCTACTGTGGGACGTATATAATAGGCTGTTTATGAAATTTAATTGTTCGTAGCGTGTTGGTATTTTATTGAATATGATAGGCGCCATACATAGGATGCTTTTGCCCAATAGCGCCGTTTTACGGGAAAAGAAGCGCAATCTTTCTGTGTCGCGTCTGTCACGAGTCACTGTTTTAAGCGTGGAAATAAAATGGGGGTTGGTCTTCACAAAAGTAACAGACGTGCTTCAGAAAAATAGCACGTATACACCGTTTCTGCATTTCAAACGCTACTTCTTTATTAGTCGAATTACACCAAAATATGATTTGGAATCTAAGACCAGATTCTACATACCCGTAGTAAGCCCCGAGTAACGCATCTATAGTAGTCAACTGGAGATAATTTATGTAGAACATAATTATGCAGAAGTATTATTATTTTTAGTTTATTAATTTATGTGTTCTTTCCAGTTTTTTTTATTTACATATTATATAACCCAAACATTTTGCAGTTTCAACCTATGAACATTAATTTAACCTTTAATTATTTAAATTAATTGAACCATTAATGCAACTTATTAACAGTAATTATTCTGATTGCGTGAAGTTTCAAGATTGTATGAAGAATAAACATATCAGATAGTTATCGATACTTAACAAGTGATTTTTAGCTTTAGCGTTATTTCAATTATTGAATAACGTAACGGCGTCCACTAGACGGGTAGTGCGGAGCGGGCCGCACGCAGCGCAATAGTGAGTCGCTCGCCAGGCGGAATTTTGCCGTCTCGATGCGACGCGATCTGCCTGGTGGACGCAGGCATTCGGTTGCGCGCGCACTTGTTCTTTCCATACAAATTTCGATCGGCAGTAGGTATTTATCGTGGAAAATGAAGGAAGAGTGATGATATTCGCCAAATATTCTTCTTTTCTTGCACTTATCATGCACCCACACCTTATGCATTCGTCATTTTTTTTTTGTTGTTCTTCATCTTCAAAAAGAATTTGGAACAACATATCTTCATCTGAGCTATCCATTGTAGCATGATCGCACTAGCTCAGTAGTAGATTACGTCTGACAAACAATCCGCCTTGCTGATCCGCCGCGTCATGTACAAGGACGCAACACAACGCATGCGATGCGGCCCGATCCGCCGCTAATGGGCGCCTACCTTAAAGAGTAATCGAACTAGACAGCCTCTACCAGTCTATCTGCATTCATTTTTTAAACCAATAGTATTGTCGGAGCTGTCTTACTTAGTTACTTATTTATTTATTTTACTAATACATACTCATGGTATTTATTTTATTTATTTAATATTTATAACAATTAAATGTATTCGTAGTTTATCATGAAAATTCGACGTGAATTGCGTAGCAGTCTTCCTACTTGTTAATCTGTGTGTTAATCGACTTTGGAATGTACATCGAATTGTCATAGTAAACTATGAATTGTAGTTTTACGAAACAAACCCGAAACCGATAGTTGCAAAAACGAATCGCGATCATTAAAAAGTACCTACTGATGCTCAGGGTGCAACGTTGTCGCAGCACCAGAAATTAAGGTACTTAATTAAGTATACCTAACAAAAAATCACCCGGTAAATTAATTCTATATAACTATGTATGCATTTACTACATCGTTGCCGACTTCGCCATGCGGGTTCCTAGCCTATCGGGCCCACGTGGCGCGTTCTCATCGCAACAATCAGTAGTATTGTCAATCTCTAATACCCCGATGCCTGCAGTAGAACTAATTTCCGATAAACCCACACAAGCGAACGACGTAAGTCCGAGTGCAAATTACGCGATCGCACCAGTATGCGTAAGCGTGAGAAAACTACGGCGGAAATAATTGACCGCGTGTGTGTGCACCAACACAGAGGAACCTGACGCGTTAGCATATGCAGTTTTACAATTACAAACATGGAGATTACGCACACAAGCATAAGCACCCGCATTTGGGCTAGGCTCTACAATAGCAACTGTGAGCGTCATAATGTGGAAGCGCTTTTCAATTCGTTAATGAGACTCCCACAATGTAAGGTATTGATCAGAACTATGAATGCTGTCCGTAGAGATCATCGATGTGCATGATCACCAAACAGTAATCCAACTTGTTGACTTTGAGAGAGAGTTAATCAGTGTGTCTGGCCGGAGACGGAGAATGGTACGAATAGGTAGGTATTATAATATCATCGGCCATTTAATTGAGATGCTTAAACGATACTTCAAAATGGCAGCTGTGCAAGAAAGTTAAAGAAAACATCCGATAAAAGAAAAGAAAAAAACGGCCAAGTGCGGGTGGAATCGCGCACCGAGGGTTCTATGATTTTTTTGATTATTGTATGTAGGCTATCGACGTCCCACTGCAGGGTACAGGCCTTCTTTCAGAGAGAGATAGAGAGATATAGAGAGAGAGAGAGAGAGAGAGAAAGAGAGTATGGGATTACTTACAATGCGGCTTTACCTCTTGAACCGTATTAGGTACCTAGTGTCTTCTTTGTGTTATTTATTATAGATAACTACAGAATAACAACTAATTATTGAAACACATTTTTCTTGAGTAGGACAAATACTTATATACGGAACTCTCGGTGCGCGAGTCTGACTAGCACGTGGCCGGAATTTCCATATTCGTGGTGTTCTCGCTTCCTGCGACCACACCACCGGTATCCTATTGTTGAAGCGGACAATTTTCTTGAACAGCTGACGTTTGTTAGATACTTTATCAACTGTAGGTATACAGCCTGTAATTGTTAGGTACAGTCTGAAAACAGTTGATAAAGTGCAGGGATTTCCGTGGTCGCAGGATGCAAGAATACCACAAATACAGAAATTCCGGCCAGGTGCTAGTAAGACTCCGAAAATTGTGGTTTCTGCTCGGCGAAACGAAACTCGGGAAACATGAAGACGGAAAACATTGTAATCGCGAAAAAAATATCAGGTTCCTAAAATAATTAAAAACAAAATATGAAAAGGTACATTTCGGGAAGGACGTTAGTAAACTAACACCCGATATTCACAAACGTAAAATAAATAACAAATTGCTGCAGCACACATTATAAACAGAAGACGCAGCAGCCCGGGTCAGCACCCGGGACAGTGCAAAAGTGCGAAGCAGTTGCAGAGGCGAAGTGCAAAGCAAACAGCATTCGTAACGAGCCGCGAGGCCGAGTTCGGCAATCCCGCGGTAAACTACACTCATATTAATAATCGCCTGTTATTACGCGGGCCCTCATTAAACCGCCGCCCGCTCCGCCAGACAAAACCGCAGAACACTGGCTAAATAATTAGGTACCCTCCGTCGGCTTTCTTCACGAAAACATCGTAAAAGGGCATTAAACGCAGCCTTCTACTAAGTCAGCGCGAGGAATTACAATACCTATAAATAAGTTGAGCATTAAGCCGGCGGTGTCCGGCACCGTACCGAAAATGTCAGAAAGCGATTAATGGAATAAAATTGAGTGAAGTTGGAGAGGACGATTTACTTAATACATTGATAATAAGTGGAGGTGTATGTAAAATGTTGCACGTAATGGAGGTAGTCTCGTTAGACGTGGGAAAGGGCCGGCGAGCGCGCTACTACATGGGTAAGGATCGCATCCAACAATGTCCACCGTTAGGGTTTAACTTTAAACCTTCATTAATGGTAATGACGGTGAACTTGGATGCTGGGAATGGCTCTTTTTGCAGCGCCTCCTGGTGGAGAACGCGTTACAGTAATAGCCGTGTTCGACATGGCCAGGCTGCTGCAAGAGGGCGCAGGCGCAGGTTGCTACACGGATCCCATAAGATTCACAATCGATTTCTCTCTAAGTGGATCGTTAGACTTTGCTTTCTACACAAGAAACCAATAGGAACAGCGATCACGTGCAGTTGGAATTCGAGGACTCGGACATTATTGGAATCCCTTTACCCCTCAATACGCTGATTGGACTGACTGGCGCAATGGTGGTTCTTTCCTGCACTCACCTCATGCTGGCCAATTTGAATACATTTCGGAAAGAGTTATGGCATGTTCCGCGGCACTTTATGAGCCTAATACATGTAATAACTCAATAATATCTTGACGTGTATTTACATCGGAAATCAATAATTCTTCACCCATACAGACGCCGTTACGAGCAACTTAATCTGGAAAATAAGTAAAAAGCCACAATTGTAAGTAGTAACGATTGTGATTTCTATGAAGAAATCAAAATATGTTAAAGAGAAAGCGCGTAATTACATCCGATTCTCATTTCACAAGAAGATTCCGATGACAAGGCAAATTCGCGCACTCACTCAGTAATGTACACACATCGGTAATTACTTCTGGGTGAAACCCGAATCCCGTACGCTGATTAATGAATCGCAACCCCGCTTTCTCTCCTCATTAGATTACAAATTATTTAATTAAGGAGAACAAAAAACGATAAGACGAGATGGAGGTAGAAAACGAGCTGTAGGTAACAAAGGATTTGAAGAGGTAGAATGTTCAAAGTAAACAAAGCAATCTAATAATCAAGATCGTTCTTAAAGCGATAGTGTCTCGTTTCATGATTTATTTACTTTCATAGCTAATTGTGATCAAAGCCGACTGACACTATTGTGAGGAGAGCTTTGAGGCAACGATTTATAATACTCGTTTTCTTGTTTGTTCACCCATCGATGTTTCCTTTTCTCTTGACCGTCGCTTCGGTTATAAATGGTAGATTAACAAGCGCTTCTTGTTAGAGAAAGGACCCGAGAAGGTCCTGGATGACCTAGATGTGACCCTAGACGAGCAGATAGACTGGTAGAGGGCAGACATCGCGTGAAGCCGGCAGGTAACTGCTCAGGCGCCGGCTCCTCATCGGAACCGTAAATTTGCGGCTGTAATTACAGCGGACCCTTCTATACTTATTTCTATTTTTTCGGAACGCTAATTGTTGCAACAGATGACTTTTTTGTGGAACCACCACAAAGAGAGCGGAAAGGTATCAAACGCAGCGTCGAATTTGGAAATAATTATACATAAATAGTCCCTTGAGCGACCGATTAAGACAATTTCCGAGCCAAATTGCCGCGGACGGGCATAATAGCACACGCGCTTTGCTCCGTCATAAATAAATCTGGATTACGTTTATGTACGAGATTAAGATTGATTCGATCTCGATGCTTTCTGCTTTTAATGGCTCCGTGGGATAATCTTTGGTCGTGTTAAAGTTTAAATCATTATGGTGTACCCCTTTTTGTGCGTGTGATTTGTGAGATAATTACGTTCGACAAATTGCTGCTCGTCATTAAAAAGATAACCGAACTATCGGTCGGCCGGGTCGTAATTAATGATCGATACATGTGAAATAATTAATTAGTGGCGGCGGCGTCCGGCTCGCGGAGGACCACAAAAAACAATGACGTGCGGTTTTGGGTGCGCCGGCGCCGACTGCTGGGGTCTTCCTCGGCGACATCCGCCGCAGTTTACCTCTATAATTTGGAAGACCTCGAATTAGTTTTAATCTTATTATAAGTTCTCAGCAGTGAGCGTGACGCTGCCAGCCAGCGCTCACGAGAAATGTGTCATTAGTGTTAATTTGAATGATTGTTGTATTTTCCTTGAGCTGGTAATCTCTAATGGACCCGTGGATGGTTCCGAGCGACTCTTTATCCATTAGCACGAGGTAGCTTTCGACGGACATTGTCTCCGTATCTGAAATGAAACGGAGCACGAATGTCAAACGTCTTTAAAATAAAAACTGTGTAATTTTAAAACGGAACCCTCGATGTTAATGTCGCCGTAGCGTAGACGGATAATTATTATCGGCGACGAATCGTAATGTCGGAACAATTACGTACCGGGAGAGCATTAAGACGTAGTTTCTGTCGAATGTTAGGCAACACTTAGTGCGGCTTAGCAGCTCTTATTGTGCACGACTTAAGTGCGGTTATCGGACGAAAGGCTAAGTTTTCTGTTGTTGCTGACATTAACCACTCTAATGTGTCGACTTCGTAATGACTCCGAGATTTGGCGGGGGGGCCGAGGAACATTGGTCACTGTGAAATTAGCTTACTTTAACTATTATTTAATGTCATTTAGTGATGGGAATGGGGTGACTGTTTCCACTGTGGGAACTCAGCCTTTGACAGTCGAATTTGAATGGCGGCAAAAAGACTTGGCAGTTCTCAAAAGCTCCGTTGCGGGTTATTTTTGTTTATAGGTCTATGTAAACTAAGAAATCAGCAAATCATAATCAAATCGAACAAAAACACAAAGTTTTTTTCAAATGCGTAATTTCCACGATAATACGAGTTTGTGTTTAATAAAATCTTTTGTTTTATGAGCTTCATCTTTATGTTTATAAAATTTGTACTTTTAGTAAGTACAATACCGATGTCGCACACATTGGTATTGTCCATCCACAGAATAATTGCCATTCTATTAGATAGTGCCGCAACAAGACAAAAAACACAAAATAAACATTTAAAAATGGAAAATTTAAACAAATAATTTCACGAGTCCTATTATAAAAGTTGTCGCAAACATAATAGTTGTATTTCAGTTGTAAAATTATTTGAAAAATTATCTTTTCTACACGTATTTTTTTTTTCATAATTGATAGTATTGTCGTTGACCGGATGACCAGAGGTCAGCAGTCAGTCTTATTAACTCTGAACGGTGATCCAGAAGGAACCAGAGCGCGGACAATAGATATATAGCAGGTTCGGTGGATTTAAGTGAGTTTATAATTATTTATAAATCGATCCAGTAATCAATAAGTGATTAGACTCACGATTTCCCTTGCTGTAATGTGGCTCGGATCCCCGCTTTGCTCTGAGGGGCTGTCGCGAACCGAAACAATATCGAATCAAAACAATGCGTACGAAAGTATTTTACTGCTGCTCGAGTTCGATTCATATTAGCAGATTTATGCACCTCAAAATTAAACCTTTAAACAGTGCTGATTTTGCAAAAGGCCTACAGAGATTTCACCCAACAGCTGATCTGAAAGTTCTACTGTTTGATGACGTAACTATGTAAAAACCAACTATGAATAAAAATTGTGTGGGCAGTACCAAGTGATACTGTTTTTAGGGTTGCGTACCCGAAGGACGCCAACGGGGTCATATTAATATCCGTACGATGTCTGTCTGTCTGCCCTATAAAGCTATTTTTCTTTTCATACGTTATAGGCAGTTAGTTGAAATTTTTCAGCATATGTTTTCCTGGCGGACTGACGAACAAGTGAGTGTCTAATGAAATAAAAGTAAAACAATTCGGGGGTCTTCGTATGAGACACTTGAGATTTTTTGCTCTATCGTAAAAAACAATTATATAGGTACAAATGTCAAACTTGGTATGATTTTGGTTTAGTCACTATGGTATAACAACAAATAATAAAAACCATCTCAGGGTCAGTCACATTAACGGCCCTGAACTGAATGAAAGAAAACACATTTTTATGATGTAAGTAATAATGATATTTAGTCCGACTCGCACTTCATAAGCAGCCTATAAACGTCCCACTGTAGGGCACAGGCCTTCACAGGAGAGAGAGAAAGAGAGAGAGTATGGGCTTAATCACCACGCGTGCCCACCGTAGATTGGGGATTTCAAGCGCTGAGGTATATGAATAGCTCAGACACTCAGGTTTCCTCACGATGTTTTCCTTCACATTTAGCGAGTGGTATTGCTACTGTAACTTAACATATGTAGAAAACAATGTCACAGGTACAGGCCTGCACTGAGAATCGAACCTGGGTCTCCCGCTTCCTAGTCCAATGTTCTACCCACTAGGCTACCACCGCTGTTTTTATCTTTAGGCCTTAGGCCGTATTATCGTTCAAAGGTGATTCTGTATGGTAGGCAATAGCTAACTGCTAATACATCACGATCCATGCATTAGATACCAGTACGTGGTATTGATACTATAACTTTACAAATGTACATAACTCATAAAACAAAGTCATAGGGAATAG
Source organism: Yponomeuta malinellus (assembly GCA_947308005.1). NCBI lineage: Eukaryota > Metazoa > Arthropoda > Insecta > Lepidoptera > Yponomeutidae > Yponomeuta > Yponomeuta malinellus. The sequence goes on along the minus strand of OX371004.1, from coordinate 11,584,467 downwards.
AACCTGGGTCTCTCGCTTCTGAGTCCAATGTTCTACCCACCGACTCGCACTTGGCAGTTTTATTTTATTTATTTGCTTATAGTGATCAATTGTTATGTTTAGGTAATCATCAGCATCGTACCTGCGGGGAATGTAAACATAAGATTTTTAAGTAATCAATCAATGCTTGTTACATCGCTCGAGAGTTTAACTAATTTGATTACATAAACGACTTACACTGGAGCTTACCTAAATATGCCCGTAATTGTAACCGTCACCGCTGCATGCGGTTCCCGACAGCCCCACCGACGGGATGCGCGTGCGCAATTAAAAGCGAGCCCCACAATCAGCCGCCATGTTTGTACACGGACGATGTTAATAGCTCGCTGTAATTACACGCGAGTATCATCACATCGCCGATCCACTTCTCGGAAGGTTCACCTTAGTTAAAATAACCATATTCAGCACGGAAACCTTGATCGGCTGGCACAGTTTTGGGAAATTTAAATATCGAATCGTGAGAAATGTAGGGCAAAAGCTAGGTCTTCAGTCGAGAAGTTAGCTGAGAGCTTATTGACAGTTCTCGAGTGGGGATAACGAAATGGGACCGATGGTATGAGGCAGATCCAGTGACGGCTGGATGAGTATAGCCGTGGACAAGAAGAGGCGGCGAGACTAGAGTAAGGCTTATAATCTGAAAAAGTGGACGAATGTGCGCTCATGGTGTAGATTGGAACCTTATAAAATATAGTGCTGTAGTATGGCTTCATGCCTCAGCGTTCGACAGAATACTCATTTCGACCTGGTACAGCATAATAGCATATTAGGCAACAACTCAAGAGATAAGTTATTCGAATTTTGTAGTTAGTTGTAAAAATAGTCATTAAGCGACATAAAAATTTGTAATGATAAGTTTAGTACATACATACATAAACACACGCGTGTATCACAGAGGAGTAGGCTGAGACCAGGGACTGCCACTTGCCACGATCCTGACAGATCACTTTCGCTTCCTCAACACTCATTAGTCGTTGCATGCACGCACGCCGCCTCACACGCCTCACACGCCTTGCACTCCTTAGTAAGTGGCCAAAACATCTCCAGAAGAGCTAGATTGGCTATCCATAATGGAGTGCTGATCCCAACACTTATGTATGGTAGCGAGCGAGACTTCTAGATATGGCAAAAGAAGCAAGAAAGTAGGATTAATGCAGTAGAAATGAGAAGTATGTTTGGTGTTACTTTGAATGACAAGATACGCAATAGTTTGATTAGAGAACGTTGTGGACTGAAAGAGGATGTGATGACTAGAATTGAGAAAGGAATGTTGCGTTGGTTTGGACATGTGGAGAGGATGAAGGAAGAAAGATTGACAAAACAAATATCTCGAGCGAATGTGGGTGGAAGGGCCGGTAAGAGACGTCCCAGGCGGACATACTTTGACCAAATTACATATTAGCAAAGGTCAAGATAAAAAGTACCTGAAGCCTAGTATATTTTAAAAATATGTTATACAATCACAATAAAATTAACTAAACCTAGAATATAAAATAGTAGGTATGTAAGAAATTTATGTTGACTATGTATTTTGAGAATACATAACGAAACATAAAAAATGTGATGAAAATAAATGAATAAAAAATGAAGTAAAAAAAGACAAAAAAGAAACAGACTACAAACTATACAAACTATAAAAAAAAATTATAGTTAAGAATAGTTTAAGATTTGTTAGATTGTGTGTATACTTGTGTTAAATCGTGAAAGAAAATCGGTTGGAACACAAATGGAGAAGTTGCGCCGCCTAACTTAGATTAGAGTGACATTGTTTTTGTACCACAGAAGACATATAAAACATTTTTATGGTTTTATTTTTAAAAACAAAGTTAAAAAATAAAACCATAATTTTTTTTTTCGGGGTGATCGGAATCACAAAAAATGCCAAAACTAGAGTTACTCTGATAATAAAAAACTTATTAAGTAAGTAGATGTACTTTTTTCATTCAATTTTTAACGTTTCCTTACAATGTTTAACAATTTATAACTGAAATATTGAGATACGATTTACGTTTACGTGCAAGTTGTGACGTCATACTTTGAGTTCTATTTATATGGAGCGTTTTTGTACCGCGTGACTACTTATATTGAGTTTCTATGTACGAACCACGTTTGCCGTGGATACGCTAAAAAGAAGAGTAACGAAGTAAAGCTTCTGCAGTGCATTTCAGGCTAACTTCCCCGCCTTCATATCCGGGAAGAGAATATCTAAATTCAATTACAAAAAGGCTTCCGCGTGAGGTGTGTCGCTGCACCCGCGCCTCCCCCGAAAAGGGTGTGCCGTACAACTCAATTCTCCACGTTATTAAGATGGTGGTGGTACTGGGGTGCGCTGGGGTGGCTTCGAACAAAAAAGAATGCTAATTTAAAATTCCTATTGCCATGTTTGTATGCGCGCGCGCTTTATGTATCACCGGCCGTAACAAAAGGCGGTGGAGAAAATCGACGGAGTGCGTAATTTCAATGTAATATTCAATTTGAGAAGTGCCGTATGCGCTGCGCCTGCGCTATTTTATTTGTTTCTAACTTCAGGATAGTTCTTCTTTCAGACGTTTTACTTACTAGTTGAATCTAGGTTATTCACACGGTTTTTGGCTGACCTGCGAAAGCGAGATTCCTACCAATGCACTACCACCTCTGGTCAACTTTAGCTAAGAACCATCCCAATTAAATTGGGTTTCGATAAAAATATCAAACACATTGAAATCAGTCCATCTGTTTAGGACAGACGAGGACGTGAAACTTGTAACATTCCTCATTTTTCAAAGTCGAGGTTGTACTATCAAGGGTTAGAAATAGGACAAAATTGCATCGAAACTTCACGAAAACGGGCAGACAGAATCTAACTCATCCCACAGTTAGGGGAAAATGCGTTTCACCGTTCACAATGGACGCTTTCCTCAGGTCGACTTCGCAGTAAACGGAGGTCGAAGCTGGTGTCTAATGCATGGATCGTGATGTATTAGTAGTTAGGCTATTACCTACCATACATAATCACCTTTGATCGATAATACGGCCTAAGGCCTAAAGATAAAAACAGCGGTGGTAGCCTAGTGGGTAGAACTTTGGACTAGGAAGCGGGAGACCCAGGTTCGATTCTCAGTGCGGGAAGGACCTATGACATTGTTTTCTACATTTGTTAAGTTACAGTAGCAATACCACTCACTAAATGTGAAGGAAATCATCGTGAGGAAACCGGAGTGTCTGAGCTATTAACATACACCGGCGCTTGAAATGCCCAATCCGCGGTGGGCACGCGTGGCGATTAAGCCCATACTGTCTCCCTGAGAGAAGGCCAGTGCCCTACAGTGGGACGTAGGTATATAGACTGCTTATGTATAAGGCCTCTTTTCGATGAGAGATTGGTTTTGATAGCTACAACCAACTTATAAGCATACCTGCTTCTTGCGCTGCAGCTCCAGCAAAACCAGTATCAATCGTACTTATTTAGAGATCGATGAGTGGAACTAAGCTAAGCTAAGCTAAGTTATATAGTACTATATCCGAGTAGGTTCAGTCAGCGGATTCAGTCACTAGCAATTATGCCATTCGCAGTGAGAGCTTAGAAGCTCGATAGGGATCTCGCTTGCTGCAGCTAAATTCAACTAAGTAACTATTCTGAATCATTATTGAGTATCAATAAAAATTATGCATCAAGTAATCTGGGTATAATCTGTTCCATAAATGAAACGATCTGAAACAAGCATATCGCGAAGAGCAGCAGGACGGGACATTGTTTCGCGGATGGTTCAATGGTACTATTCAATAGTATGAATTTGTAGGTACAGTTGGCAGCTGATTACCCGTAACGCAACTGAGTAGAGTGCAGTTGACAGCACGTCAACGGTACGGGCGACTTTGAAACAAGAATATAAAGCTTGGTCGCCTGTCCTGTACAAGTACGTAAAGGCTGATGTGCATCTTGTACTACCTTTGTATGTAGCCACCATAGTATCCTACTGCAGGGCAAAAGCCTTCCCCCCTTTGTACTACGTATAGCGAAGAAAAAACTCAAAAAGGTTACTGTAATATTTCTGCTGGCAATAAAAAATAATGTTCAATTAAAAAAAATATATGGTATTATAAAAAGCAAAGTAATGCAATGCGGGTCCTATCGGAGCGCCGCCATGCACTGGGTTGCACTGATGTTGTGACATTGTATACCCATAAAACTTTGGATGCCCTCGATTTTCAGCAATTTTATCGTTTGCGCATTAGGTAACATGTAGAATAATCACTTAAAACCATATAATGCTAGCGAATAAATAGAAAATTTGTATCCAATGGCATTTAGGAAACCGCGAAGACATTTAAGTAGAAACTTTAGCTTTACGACACAATACATCTCCATTATTACGAGAAGCATAAGTAATTTATTTTCTTTATGCGAAATTACGGTATAATAATGAAACCATTGTACCATTACAGTCTGTAGACGATCACCTAGTTGTCACTAAGTATGATTTTTACCAACGTTTACTATGTGCAGAAAGCGTGCGGCGGTCGCAGCGATAATTTCTTGCCTCCGTCGCACTCGGCTTCATTTCCCCGCATTAAAAATACAATCAAAATAAATGTCGCATGATAAATGATCAGATTTAAATACAAAAACCAAAGTTTCGAGAACCAGATCTCGCCCTAACGAACGCGACAAGGCCCGGTTATAATTATAATTAATATTCCCGACGAATTAAGGCGGCCGGGTGGTATAACAAAAAAAAAAAATTAAGGCTCCGACGCGAGAATTTAATAACAAACAAATGGGCTACCTGCTAGGGTTTTTATAGGCCTCCACAGGTACGCGTGGTGTGATGAAAGGCACACACGAACGTCTGTTTTAGACCTCAAGCAATATTGTTCGGATCCGACACGGTTGCACTTTTTTTCATCAAGATCCGCTCACTCATTCATGGGAAGAGACTTGAGCGCGGTGAGAATCGTAATGAATGTAACGTATTAACACATCCGTTCGCTCTTTGAGCTACTTGACAACAGATGGCGACACCGGTCTTGTAGAGTCCATACAATTAGAAAGTGTGATTGATGTATCGTTAATTTCAACCAAATCGATAGTCGTGTTATTATCACCGACTCGTCTAAACCCTTTAAAGTTTCCAGTTACTCTAGAGACTGCTTATTATAATAAAGAAAACACAAAAATCAAAGCAGCAATTGGAAACAAGAAACCGACGCATTCGAAAACCCGAACAAAAGAGAGGAACCCAGCTAAACGTGATACCATAATGACAAAACAGAAATATGATTTCGATTAATCGACGAGGGGACAGTGAGAGCTTGATTGGTATCTTTGTAAGTGCGAAAGAGATAGGAAGCTGGTTAATAATAAAAATATTGTATTTGTAAAGCAGGGTGCTCCACCCCCGCTGCGGGTTGTTTGGTCGGGACTGCATCCATCATCATTATAGTAACCGATTTAACACTCTTAAACAGAATCCTGTGACATTTGGGTCCCTCGCATAAGTGCGAATGTAGCAGCATGAAAGTTAATTTTGCCACTATCAAATTTAAATCCTGAATTAAGAAGAGAGTTCTGAAGTTACAAGTTTAAGGTGAGTAATCCAGTCAACTGACATTTGTATACGTAAGTAAGTTGTCAGTCCACAAGAAATAGGTATAAGATTTTTTGACAACAGCCAGCAGAACTGTTACTATTACGTACCCTACCTATAATTGAGTCTTGTCGACTACCGAATTGCTATTCTTGACGTGTGGTTCGTAGGTACTCGGAACAGGTTTAATTCTAAAGAATTTCTCTGTTAGAAACAGCAGTGCGGAGATCAAAATTGATGATACATGAATCTCAGGTGTCAACAGGCCGATCTAGGTCAACTGCCATTTTAGGTTCATAGGCTCTAGATTTCCCATTTTGGTCGAAACGATATTTTAATAATTCTAAAGTATTGCAATTGGGAGGCGTGGAAACTAGGCTCCCGCAGTTTTCTCAGTTCAGGATGCTTATCGCATACCATCTCGTCACCAATTCAATAACGGCCAAATAGAGATATTCCTTTCGCAGCATTAATTCATGTTTATTATGACTAGGGCTCGGATAAATATGTGCTAAAAAATCAAAAAAATGTACATGTAATATGGACCTACAAAACGGAAATATGGAAGAATATGGGCTAAAAAAGACAACTAATACCAAACACAAAACAATTTCTAATATAATTGTTTGAAAAATTAAAATGAACGAAATTAAATTATTTAGTTACAATTTAGTCTACCTCTTTATTCGAGTTGTTGCAGTATACAACAATATGTATCTTCAAATTTTCAAAATAGAAGCTCCTTCTGTTTGGTTGGAAAAATGCTTTATATTGGCTGAACGACCTTTCTACGTCACAGGAAGTAACTTGCACAACTCTGTAAGTGAATATGCTTCCTCTGGATTGGCGCTCGATGTTCCACTAAGAATATCGTTGATTGTTTGTAGTGTTTCTTTGTGCGACAAACAAAATAATCAGATGTGTAAGAAAATGTGTAAATTAAAACAACGAAACACAATGATGCTACACAAACACAATATATGCAAGTACGACGGCTAACAAGTTGTGAGTGGCGGCCGCTGCGCCAGAGAGGGTATCCGTAAAAAATATCGCACAACTGACGAGTCTACCTACATACATTTTTGCTGCGCAGCAACTGTATTCTCGCGGCACTATGAAAGCAAACATTCTGCAGTTTTTTCAGTTGAAGTAAGTACTAAAGACAGGAAATATGGAATAATGTAATTAAATTCTAAAAATATGGTCTTAACCCTGAAATATGGAAAAATATGGATTTTAAAAACCTAATTTTCCAGTTCAAATCATATGTTTGATGTAAAACACTAAATAACTAATGCAAATGATTCAAATAAAAAATATGTCCTTACATATTTATCCGAGCCCTAATTATGACATTTCAATACAAAATTCTTACAAATAGACATGATAAATCGTTCGCTACATAAACCTCTAGTAAAAAAGTAACCTACTTATGTGGCTTCTCTATTTTTGGTAACTGCTAGTACTGCTACGGATCATGTTTGCGGTAATGTTGACGTGCCTATGGCGACCTTCGGCAAGAGATTTAGTTTCAATTATTCTCAGTGTTCTTATTTATTGCCAATTATTGTTAATGTCCAAGTCCAATGTTCTACCCACTAGGCTACCACCGCTTCGGGAGACCCAGGTTCGATTCCCAGTGCGGGCATGTACCTATGACTTGGTTTTCTAAGTTATGTACATTTGTGAAGATATAGTAGCAATACCACTCGCTAACGGCGAAGGAAAACATCGTGAGGAAACCTGGGTGTCTGAGCTATTCACATAGCTCAGCGCTTGAAATCGCCAATCCGCGGTGGGCACGCGTGGTGATTATGCCCATACTCTCTCTCTGAGAGAAGGCCTGTGCCCTACAGTGGTACGTATATAGGCTGCTTATGATATGATATGATTGTTAATGTACAGTACACACCAATTGACGTAAAAACAAAGGCTTGATGAGGAAAAAAATATAGTACCCAATATGTGACGGTAAGGTCTCGAGTTTTGACCGATCGAGGGGACCAAATGTCAATTTATCGGCCAATCGGCTCATTCAGGAAACGCCATTAAATGAAATGATGCATGTCGATATTAAAATAGGTATTGATATGCAAATGCTCATTCATTACATTACACATGCGGGTGCAGCCTAGCCGGCCCCATTCTCACTGCTTACACACCAATTTTATTCACAGGATAAAAGTCAGTTTAGATTAGGTCTTTTTAGCTACTAGCAGATCGATGAAGTTCATTTTACAGCTCACGTGGGTTAATTTAATCTAGGCATTAGAATAACCTGGCCGCATTGACAAACTCGGCGTGATTAATGATGAAAAAAAAAACACTCGTTAAACCAATTAAATTAATTATGTTTTAAGAGTTGATGTCACTGAACTAAATAACGCACAGCCTTTAAAGGCGACGCAAGTGCATACTGCGCAGGTCCGGTACACCGAGGCAGGCTCTAACCCAATAATTATTGGCAGTGATTAGATCCGCGATAAGGCTCATTCTGCTAATTACTCCCTAAAGCTAAACGTTCCAGTGGGCTCAGTTTTTGCCATCGACATAATTTAATAAGAATACTCGTATGATGCCGACCCCGATGCCATAGATAACTTCCCGGCCACGAACCTCCAGGCGTTTATTGCTAATATCTTTATAATGTTATTAATATAGACTAGGTACGGTTTTTTCCGAGTTTACACGCACCGTGACTTGGCAGGTTCAAAGAAAAAGAAAGGAAAGAAAAAGGAAAAAAAGAGAAAAAAAAAGAAAAAAAAAGGGAAAGGAAAGAAAAATAAATTTTTACAGTTTATACTTTTTATATTTTTACTATTATATTACTATTTACTATTATACTATTGTACTAAAAATTATGTTTTATATTTTTACTATTTTATATCCTGACACTTAATTTTATTTTGATTAACTCTTAAGATTTTATTTTTGACAATTTTAACAATAGGACATTTTTATTATATACCTAACTTCAATTTTAATTTTGACATAAGAAATTTTATTATATAACTTTTAATATTTTAATAAGATAACACAGGGCGCCACGTTATAAATGGTGGCGGACCTGCTTAAAAAAAAAAAAAAAAAGACTTGGCCGGTTCCAAGTGGAATGACCAAGTGGATGTATGATGAAAGACGAATAAGTCCGTAACTGGAAACAGTTGTTATACGTGATACATACACATTAATGTCAATTTGAAACGCGGTAAAATATACAAGGCCCATATAGACGATATCGTCTGTGTCTGCATTGGCTCTGATTGTGTTATTGAATTAAATAGACACCATCAATCATTGGTTGCTATAACAAAAACAATTTTAAATGCCACTAAATAAAAATCACTGCATGCGGCAGCCTTACGAAGCAACAATTAAAGATCCTAAACAGATAACCGAAGGGGATCGTAATAATAAACGCATGTCATTATGACACAGAAGTGATTTGACCTCGACTCAATGGACGAGTCTTTTGTCTCTACAGGTTTAATTAGGGATCCGGCAAGCCACCTACACAGCGAAACAGACACAGCAACCGTGTGTGGGCAATCGAATTAGAGCGCAGACAATAGCGGCAGAGCGTGCCACCCTATGACAAAACGTTTTCTCGCAATCTTCGATCGCGCCGGATTAAGGGCGAGTCGCCGCGTCTCGCACGTTTTATCTCCGATTGTCCACACTTAACGCGCACTTTACGCCGAGTGCCCCTCGAGAGGAAATTGAAAGCGATCGCTTTCCCCACTATCTTATCTCTAGTGTTACACTAATTAATCGATGTACCGCGACGGAGCCGTTAGAGGTAAATAATGCTCGCATTCAACTGGAGGAGGTGATTTATTGGCGGTTAGACAAAAGTGTCGCGGACGGGGTGGGCGGCGCGCACAATACGATGGAATGTCGCCGAGAGAACGCTGTGCCTCCATACCTGCGCACGCTGTTGTTCGAATGTATATTAATAACTCGCTCTATCCCATTTGGATCTCGATACTACCGAGTGCGAGCTCGAACCGCAATCGCGTCGTCCTCATCGCCTCGAGTCTTCTCCGTCCGCTCCACCTATAGGTAAAGTGCTGTATGACCGCGCCTTAATTTGTTCGCGACTTAATGACTGCATTGATGTTCAACTTGCATTCCGCATTTTACTTAATAATTTTGCGAAATACTGTTACGAAATTAATCAGTATTTAAGATACCCTTGTTCGTCTCCCTTCGTTTCCCTGCCCCTCCGCCGCAAAGGACAATACATGATGAGGTTGCTGGGATTATAATAAATTCCCCAAAATGTGTGGCTCCGTATTGGACGTAACAATTGACAAAGTAGCGATAATATCACATGTGTGCGTAGTTTACCACATTCGGAACTAATTGGGAATTGGGATATTTCATAACTAGGGAACTATTACACGTAGCAAGCAACATCTGTCTATTCTTCTGATATGACAGTTGTTGGACGGAATCGACGTTACCGATTCAAAATTAAGTATTTTTTTTGTAAATCCTCTGACAATGGTTTTCTCAAGAATGAGATTAAGGGAAAACGGGAAAAGGGCGAAACGCGTCCAAGAGCGTGTAAATTTGTAATTTAAACTATGAAATTGTCATTCACGTTTACTGTCGATTTGACACCGACGTAAGTTTAAATGAAACCCGTTTTTGTCGCCCAAACGGCTGCCGGATTGTTAGTCACGTCGTGCATCGCAATCACAAAATTAAATCGAACTTCCACCTAAAGAATGGAACCCTCTATTTTCATTACTTCTAAGATTGATAACTTGTAAAAAAGTAAAACTTTGTCAACATCAGGTATTTTGTTACCGGGTTGAATTTGGCACATCGCATTTTATTTTCGGAAGGTTCTGAACGTGTTTTCTCACGACCTGACTTTTTCAACAACTTTTTTAGTAACTGATTTTGCACCTTCTTATAAAAAGCAATGTCGTGGAATCGAGATTGTCTTAAGTGCCGTTTTTGGCAAAATGTCACATTGTTAAAGTGGCTACCTTACTACTTTGACCTATAAAAATAGATTTTGATACTTGATGCTTAGAGAAGTATCCACAGAATCTTCTTTTGTCTTTGTTTTCAAACCAGAAAATAACATCGATCTCCAAAAGTATTCCAACGTTAATTTAAATTTCAACTCGTAACGGTTGCTGTAGAAGCAGTCGGGGCCATTGAGAATAATTAACACGTCCTAATGCTAATTGTTCGCTGGACAGTGACAAAAAACTCTATTCGTGTAACGCTTATTAAGTGGCAGCGCGCCTTTTTCTCGAAATTTAATTATCAGCATTAAAGTCGACACCAAAACCGAACGACCAGAAACCAAGAGCCTACGTGCCACGACCACGACACAATCGGATTGTTTGCAAAACTGTTAGCTGAGAAATAGCAATTTGTAGAAAGTTGATAATTGACCAACATGAGATGTATCCACATATACCTACCTGTGCCGCTTAGAAACAAAAAGGGACAAGCAAATTGAAGTGATAACTGATTGCTTCTTGTGTAGGTACCTACATAATGAAAACATGATATCTGTTTAAATGAAAGTTGGGTCTATAGTGGCTAAATTGACAATATTATACTAGAAAAATGAAGGATCGTCTTCAACAATTTTCCCTAATATAACAACAAAAAGGACAACGTTCGTACAACTTATTCAAAAGCGCAACATTAGTTAAATGTAATGATGTTTGTAATTTCAATGTGAACAAACGAACTAACATTAGTAGATATGATACTGAGAAACTGCATTTTGAAAAACGTTTTATGGGCCAAAGAATAACTAAGCTAAATTTAAGTTCTTCATAAGATGTTGCTTCCTTAATTGTAACTAAGTAGTAACTCAAGTTGATTCCTTACTCTTCGTGCTTTTTGGCCCAATGATTTCCACTCAAAAATACCTTACCAGTGAATTCTACAGATGCGCTTAACAAATAAGACGTACTTTACTAAACTCGTGACACTGAAAAAAAATTACAACAAACATTAGTAGATGTGAACTTTTGATATCAGCATTTTGATAAACGTTATTCCATATAACGTTTAAAGAATAATTAAGCAAAATTTTATAAAAAAAAATTTGATCCTTGATAGGAACTGCATTACTGTTCGTGCTTTTGACCTGATGATTTCCACTTTAAAGTAACTCAAGTGAATTCAATCGGTGGTGCTTAACAAATAACACGTAAGAAGGTACTCTACTATACTCGTGACACTGAAGAAAAATTATGAAACGTTTAAAGCTGAATAAAAATTAGCGTGGTCGCGTTAAGACAAATAATTTAAGCTAATTCACAAGTCAGGAATGGCGTAAACACTGTCGAATTAGATACAAACTTATTTGAGAATATACTATTCGTGATGGTGGCATTAACACTCGGCCAACCAATGGGACTGCCCTGAAATCTGCGCTCATCCATATAAAACCGCTACGAGGGATACGTGCGGAGTCATCATCATTCTACTTTGCACTTAAGTGACAATGTTTTAAGCCTTTAATTCGTTTGGTGTGGGATAAAAACCTTGCGAGTTGGCAAGCCATAAACGGACGTAAAAAGTTTAATTAATCTGCTGGTTGACGCGGCAAATGACTCGTTTTCATCAATGTCCGAAGAAGCGGCCAAATTGATTTACTGTACAGTACTGCTCACACAGCCTTCTATGTTTTCTTGTTTGAACTATGAATTTGAAGAGTTAACGTTTGTAAAGATCAAAGCAAAGATGATTAGCGGATCACTTGAGGATCGTGTTGTTGTATAAGTGGATACTAATGGCTCTGAAGTATCTGTTAGCCGGATTGAGATTATACCTTTTAGCACATCTTTACATGCAAGGACATAGCTTGCTTGAATTCTCTGCTCTCAGACTAAAGATAACGATCCAAATTAAAATCGCATTTAATACACTGAATCCAATTTGAACCGAAGTAATTGCACGAAATTGTCGTAGAAGGAAATTTTGTGAGGCTAACGCCATTAAAATGAGTCTGGGTGAGACAATGTAGGTACCACTAATGAACGTCGAAAGGCAGCTAAAAGAAATTATTTACGCTACGCACCGCAACGGGCAAGAGACTCCTACAAATATGGGTAGGCTGTAGGCATAAAGACGAGACGATGTAGAAATGACTGGTAATGATGTAAAGTGAATGGACAACGCTAACAACAGCGGGCGACGTGCGGACGCCACGGTGCATATCGCTACCAAACAACACTAATTACCAAAACCAAAAGGCAGCTAACAATTAACGAATGTGTGCAACCTCTAAACTACGCTTAAGAGGGCTCATTTCGCGAGTTCAGCCATAGAAACTTACTTCCAACATCATTTTATCAGTTTTTGTGACTGAACTTTAAAATAAAAAAAAATATTCAAATATATATTACATTAATATACCTACATGTATTGGAAAACCTATTTTGTTTCATATAAGGGTAAGTAATTAGTCTCGACAAAATGCATTTTTTATTAACTTTTGCCTTTTGTGATTTTTATGGAACTTCAGGCATTACGGGCCGTTTCAATAAACCGCTCTCACCTCTGAGATCTTGAGAGTTGCTGTTTTATCTCGAACAGCACATTGAAAAGGCACTCAGGAGCGTTCTCAGAGCTACGAGTGGAAATAGCAGTCATTTTCCAATATTTTTAAGGTGATTCCCATACGTCTTAGTTCCACCTATTGCTGCTATTTTATTTAGTAGACAATTCGTATTCTATCTACAGCGGCAACACCTATATCAGTTATGCTTAATATGTTGTGACACAATGGACTTATAGATCCAGTTCCGTAACGCTTCCATTATAATAAAGAAGACGACTTCGGTGGGACATTAAAATTCTCTGGATCGTATAATTACGTATGACACATTTTAACATTAACGCACCCACGCGTCTTCTATGTGGCTCTTAACTCGTATAATTTGTGGTAAAGCCGTAAAATATGGGACGGGGACCCTACGCGTTCCGTGCATTCGAACGTTAATAAAATTATCAAAATCTAAACAGGTTTTATGGAGTTTTGCCCGTGCGCGTATTAGGTTGGTGTCTTCAAAATTTATGAATGGAAATAGTCTTGGGGAATTCCAAACATTGTTGCCACTAAATAATAACACAGCGTGATATTTCCGCCGCTCGAGATTTATTATTTCTATAATCGAAGAGCACCGACTCGAATCGCTACTGGAAGTGAAATCCGCACGAACATAATCGCCGGACCGTTATTTTAATAATTTAATTATAATAACTAGATATAAAGCAATTGCACATATAACTAATGGATTCCGCCTTTCGTGGCCGAGAGATTTGATTTATGGGTGTTAGATTTTATGCTGCGCGTCATCTGCAATTCAGTGTCAAGTTATGTCATTATTAAAAAAACTGTCAAGAATGAGTCCAACATCGCCACGCTAAAGGGTTTTGTTACAGGTTATAAGTTAATTTGTAAACAGGCCATATGACTGCCTATTTACAAATTAACTTAAATTACGCTTGAGCCCAAACTGTGCCAAATTATCTACAAAATTTTCAAGGAAGACCGCTACTGTACCGGGGACATGAATGAATGGATAGACATATCGAAATGATATAAGCTTTTTTTATTATTACGGAACTCTAGAAATACATCAACTATTCATAACATTCAAGTCCATGATATTAAAATCCATACTATGCAGGAAACTTTCCTTCCTATTGACAACGAGCGAATTTACGACCGTACTTCGAAGCAGAGTGATCGAAACTGACCGTTATGTCTACCTTTTTACTGAACCGAACTATTTGCACTCTGGAGCCAAACCGCCAAACGGTTGCGTCAGCGAGCGTGATTCAGCTCCCGTCAACGCCACTTAGATAGAGTCAGCAACAACAGAAAATAACCATTTTAGTTCGACGCATGCACTTCGCACTTATATCGCGTGTGATAAGAGCTACTCTCTAGTACGGACTGTTTAGATGTACACACAGTCATACCAATACGGCACCGCACCGCTTTGCAATTATTCTGATCACACGTGGACAAGCTTTATGGCCGCGCATGCTCTGCCTTATAAAAGGACCCTTTATTTTTGTTTAATAGGTTAACGACTTGTAACACTGTTGTCTTTATCTTACTTCGAATCAGACACCTACAACGTGCGCCGAATGGGACACTGTGAAATATTGACCGCCAGGTATTGTTTTTCGCGTTGCAGAATCGAAAATTATTACCAAGAAATAAAGAACACAATGACATCGGTATTAGACGGTTAGTCGATCGGTTGTCGACTGTATAATCGTAGGTATTTTCGGAGCGTAAAACCGGTAGTCGGTAGCAGAGTCGGGGACTATTCACACTAGTTTCGAACTCGAAACCATAACGAAGTCTCGTCGAAGATACGAAATCACGAAAGATTTTGGTTACAGATTCGCACATAACGTAACTGTAGTTCGCGGATGTAGGAGTTGACGTGCTGTTGACTATCCAATGTCTTATTAAGACATTCTCAATGATCGAAATTTCAATCACTCATGGCATTTGAAACACGAATTTGTTACTTTTGAATAAAGTTCTTTTTCGTTTTTTATTATGATTTTTTTCTCAATTTTAATTACATTTATTGATAGCACAACAAACAGAAAATAAATTGAAATAAAAAACTGGACTTAACTAATGAATGATAATAATATAAAATGTCATAAGTTCTATATTTACAAATAAAACACCAGCCCCAGGTCACTGTCCCGCGGCAATGAGCCCAGAATGCTGGCGACGTTACCTCTTTGGATGGCCAGGCTTATCCTCTAACCGAGGTACGCGCCAGCCCTGTGGTCTCCCATGGGTCGATTAGGCGCGCCGCTAGGTCTTTGAATAGCAGGCGCGCCTCTGGGCCCCAAGTGCCTATGGTTTCGACCCCAAACGGCGCAAATATTTAATTGTTTTCAATTGAACCGTATTTGCGCCGTTTGAGGCTTGCGGCCGCGCCAGCCAACGCAGGTAGCGTTGATTTAGTTACTTTATAAGATTTAAGCTGCTGGCCATTTCTGCACGTCTTTGCAAAGAAATCGTAGGTAAATGTAACTCTCAACATAACTTGTAGTTCGAGAATTACCTATGATTACCGGTCTTGCGAGACCAATATCGAGCATGTGTGAATCAGTCGCGATACACTCTACGTAAATCTAGTACGTTCACCTTGATAAAGATCATCAATGGACCACATTGCCCGTTTAGTTAGTCAACGGATTTCCAATCAACAATAAAAGGAACTTTTTGTTGAATGCTTCGAATTCTCTGATGAATGAGATTACATTTCGCTAATAGATACCGAATGAACGTGTATAATTTTAATTACACTTCTTCATTTGGCTAAAGTTCGTTAATTTTCGCGTCTCGAATAGAAAATGATTATTTTATTTTTTACCCGTAAAGTGTAGGTACTTACTTATAGTGAACTAATCAACAAGTCAATAATTTTGCCTATTGAATAAAATTTTAATAGTTTCATTAAGACCTGTGTACGCGTAACTCGCGTGGTACTAAATCCTATGAGATATGCGTTGCTGTCGTGTAATTTAGGAATTACCTACATTTTATAGTTAATAATTTTCGTGTCAGGTTTTTTGTTAACTTGGACTTAATTTGAGTTTTCGCTTAAGAATAGCTGATTGTGGAATAACTAATAAACATCCTATTAGATTCGGATGGAGGCCTTGAACTTTTACTAGTAGATAGGTGCATCATTTATGTACAATGGTATTTATTCTACAAACATTTTAGTTCAGCCATAGGTATGTTTATCAGAATTGGTACCAGTACAATGAAAAGACGGACAGTCATATCTAAGTAATTAATCGTTGCTATGATTGATTAAACACATTAAATACGACCACGATTCCCATTTGAATATTAAATCTATTAGGCAAGTGACATAATACTTAATACAATTTAAATCTAAGTTATTGCATAAAAGATTTGACATTTTTACTTTTGGAAACAATATAGAGGACTCATGAATAATAGATAAGACAGTTAAATGTAATGGAAAAGTTATTGGAATTTTATGTTAAAATAATAACAATAGCTTAATTGTTCAACAAAAGCCACCTTGATATTTAAGGAGACTGGAACTGGACACGTCTATAAATTACGCAAGTAAATAAACATCTGTAACACGGAGGTACCTAGTTAATGTTTTTATTACTTCTATGTAAATGAAGAGACGTATTTAAGACGCTATAATTTAAGATAAGTACATGGGTAAGGGAAAGGAGCGGAATATTAATGAACGACCAACAAGTGTACGCTCGACGCTGTTTGCGGAGGTAACAAGGAAAATGAGTATACCTACTACTACTGTCATGTACTGTGGAGTGGGCAACCCTTCACGCGCCCGAACACCCCAGCGAAACTTCGTCAAACAAACTCTAGTGATGCGTAACGCAAACTCCGATGTCGATGTTGACAATGCGACGACAAACACTGACAGTCGATATTTGTCGAGCTCGCGAGCTAATGGCGTGAGGTGTCGCCTCACTCTGTTTGCTGTTGTAAGATTCACACGAACTCGGCTACTGTAATTAACGGACGTATTAGGTACACATCTACAGCTACACCTTTTAATGTGAACGAAGATATAGGTGTTATTCTCGTCTTTGAAACGCATGTTTACATTGTAATAGGTTCCTGTGCATGTGTGGAACTCTCAAACAAGTTGAACTTGATCAGGGTTATAAAATAAAATAATAAGGCTCTAAAGGAGAAAAAAAAAGAAACGTAAAGCCATAACTTCATTTTGAATTCCGTTGAATATTCTCGTCCCGCTCTGAACGTCACAGCAGGGGGCGCCATCGTTCTCACCTCACGACGCGAGTGGTAGCTGGGCCTTAATAAGTATCGATAAAATATGTCGATAAAATATGAATATGTATGTATAAATATTTTTCGATACCATGATTACTACTAAAGCGCGCAGTAATGCTATCTAAGATGTTGACTTTTTCTCTAATTTATTTAATCCGGTGTCGTAGGATATTAAGCATAAAAAACCTTATTTATGGGCGTTATTGGAAATTAATTCAGATACCTATCTAATTAAATTTCACCATAAATAATATCATTTAATTGTTCCTAATTAGTGGTGCTATCACTGATACTGATAAATATTCCCGAAACAGTAATAAATCTGTACTCAGTAAACTTATACGCCTGGTTCTAGACTCTAATTTTGGAATGCGAACCGGTTCTGGTTTTCAATTTGTGGCCGAGACGTTCCAAGTAATTCAGACTTACTGGATTAATTGCCGACAAAGTGTCACGAGGACACCACTAATTAATCTTCGACCGGTGTTTCTCATTAATTACGAGACTTATAATCTTTAACACGTTTGGAAACTCAACAAACGGTAAAATAAATAGGGTTCAAAATCGTTTGATATTAAAGCACGAGCCTGTGCATTCTAGTGTCAAAGTGTGAGGTCTCTAATCCTTTCTAAAACTAAATGACGCCTTGGTAGCGCTTTGTTTTGTTTTGTTTTAGGACCGATTTTCAAATCGCTGCCATGAGACTCAAGAAATTAAATGTCAATGTTGGAACAATGCAATTGTACGCAATTAATATAAATACGTAGTTTAAATGATACGATCTGCTGATGACTGAGCCTTCCGTGGTTTACGAAATTAGAATTTTTTCATCACCAATTACATTACGCCTAAATGTGACCCCAGAATATAATGGCTGTACTGTTGGACATTAGTAAATAATGTATTTACAGCAAAGAGCAGGCCAAATTGTCACCCAAAGGAAATCTCAATATGGACATTGCCGTAACAACTTGACGTTAGTCATGGCGCAGTACAATAAAGATTCTACCAAAAATGCGTATTTTTAAACTTGTACGTATTGTGAAGTTAAGATAAAGGATTAAGATTTGAGGGGACCTTTTTATGACATCGAAAAATACTAAGATAGTATTGACGAAGTATACGGCTTAGTATACGAAGTACACGAAGTTGTTGTATCAAATAACATTTGAGTATTTCCTTACCCACTGTTTCAATTGTCAAGCAAGACAGAGAATTGGTCATGTCCATACTTTTATGACTATAATCAAAACGTGATTGTCGTGAGTTCCCAAAAAACGCAGTTAATTGTGCCGGGAGCGAGTGTTGATGATATAAACAGTAATTACCTTCGCGTTTCAGAAATGTTATTAAAATGTGCTTAACGAAACTCGCTCTATGGAACTAAGCTTTGAAGAAACATTTTTTTTTTTATAAATTAAAATCAAATGAAGGAATCTGTCGTCAAGTTGGAACGGAGTGGACGAAACAAACTGCACGTCAAGAAAAGTTACCAGGTATTTATGTTAAGTTCTTCAAAATTTGTTGAAATAACGATAAAAAGGAAAAATTGAAGACAACGTAAGTTTCAAATAGAGAGTCAAAGCGATTTGCTTTAACTATTAGCCGAATTCTTCTTCCAGAATACCTTAAAACTCCCAGGTAGGCATAGCCTCATTAATATAAGAACCCCACCTGTTCCTGACAAGAGGGAGCGTTTGAGGCGTGCTATTCTCTCAAATAATTATTATGCATATCGTTGCGGCAGTCGCAGCCCGGGGTGGCTATTGTTTTAAGCAAAATTTTTATTGCTCTTGGCAACACCGAACAATGGAAGAGGGTAATTTTTAGCGTCGGATGCGGTGCTTAGCTCGCGGTCTTACGGCACGGGACATGTGCACGGAAATTATGAATGGTTATAATTGCCTTCACGGTTTTAATTTATTGAAACGCTGAGATTCTCGAGATTGCGGCGGTGCCTGGTTCGGTTGCTTCTTTCTTAAGGAGTGATGTTATTTTCATGTTCCATCAGTGTTTTATTCAGTAATTATTATAAAAAAAACCCGCTATCGCATTAAGATATTAGTTGTTAGCCCATTTGATAAGCAATAAAATAATTAAAAACTATACCTAGACGCTTTTATAACCTAAAAGATAGCTTCATTAAATTTTACCTCTTTACTGATATCTGCCTGACAAGAGAATTAATTTATTTAACCCGTAATTAAACCATAAAAGATAAAGATAACAACTCAAATAAAAACGCCGCAGCAAATACTAATCCAGATATTGACATCATGAAACTTAATTGGCGGTAATTTTAATTATCAGCAAAAAAAAACACACAAATCCTACTAATATAATATGGTCCAATTTATGAGTGTCGCACTTAATGAATTGGAAATCACAAAAAATAAGGTTATTAGTAGAGTAGACAACTTGGAGGTTTAACTAAACAAAGGCTGCAGATAAAAATCACTATTTGATGCGCGACCACTTCCGTTAATCTTTGAAAAAATAATTCTAATAGTAATAAATATAAATAATTTTTTCTGAAATTTTAACCAGAAAAAGAAACTTAATTGTAAGCTTATAGGTGTTCGCCAGGTATAGTCGACAGCAGCTAAACCTATAAATTTTAGTTGCTAAGTCACCCGTAGCGTAACGCAAGTTGTTAGAGTGACCGCATGTAAAGGTCACTCTGTTGACGACTGTACTAAATGAGAAGGAATCTAAAAGAGCAGCCCTGCAAAAGTTGCACCTATATGCCAAACTCCATCGAAATCAGTTCAGTTTTTTTGTAATTGTGAAACGTCCAATCCTACTTACCTATATATATATATATTTATATTATTGTAAATGTGAAAGTTTGTGAAGACTTTTACTAAATCACGCAATAACGGCTGAACGGATTTACATGAAACTTGGCATACAGATAGACAAAGACCTAAATTGAGACATAGCATACTTGATATCCCGGTAATGCGTTCCCGTGGGATAATATTTATTTTAAGTTTAAAATAGATGGCGTTGTGCGAGCGAACGTTGTGTTTTAAAAATAGATGGCGTTGTGCAAGAATCGTATAAACGGATTCTGTGGCAATAAGAAGTTTGCCGGGACCGCTAATGCGTCGATTAGATTATTTCACTATCATTTCCAACTTAAGAGTTTTTCAGCTAGTTGGATCAGATTCATAAAAAGTAGGTAAAACAAATAAATCGTTGTAGTTCGTCACGGTGTGCCTCGATACACCGGTTTTTGCTCGTCTCACAAGCCTGTGTGGAAACAGTAAAGAGTGGATGCAAATACGCTGAATCATGCAGTGTTCTCTGATCAGCCATAATGAGTCAACCGTTCTTAACTTTTTGAGCTTTACAAACAAAGCAAAAGCAGAACTTTATAAAGTGACACTTCTACGTGATTAATGAGGATCAATAGATAATAGGCGGTGGTAGCCTAGTGGGTAGAACATTGGACTCGGAAGCGGGAGCCTTAGGTTCGATTCCCAGTGCGGGCATGTATCTATGACCATGTTTTCTAAGTTATCTACATTTGTGAAGTTATAGTAGCAATACCACTCGCTAACCGTGAAGGAAAACATCGTGAGGAAACCTGAGTGTCAGAGCTTGCACATACCTCAGCGCTTGAAATCGCCAATCCGCGGTGGGCACGCGTGATGACGCCCATACTCTCTCCCTGAGCGAAGGCCTGTGCCCTGCAGTGGGATGAATATAGGCTGCTTATGCAATAGATAATACGTTTGCAGGAGTTTAAATTAGAACCGCATCCGTATGAATAAATAAGGTTTATTTTCCACCAAAATTAGTATGAATGAGTGAATGTTTTCAAATTCCTATTTTTATCGGTTGTTCCGGTAAATACCCACAATGGACATTTTATCGAATGAGTGCATATCGATTATTTAATAGCAAACACAGAAGATAACGTTTCGGCAACTTATCGCTAATTATTGGTCGATAACAAAGTTTATTACACCCAGTAGAATGCCCTTACTAAACTTTCGCTGATATTAGGTACAACATACGTGGACACTTATCAGGAAGATTATATATTTCACGGGTGACACCTATTGTGTAGGAGCATAAATACTAAATTGTAATTACAGTAAATATCTACATAACAAATTAATTAATTATACTGAATTTGGAAAACTTTCGCAAGCACTATCCATTACGAATGTTATTCCTAATCCTAGTACACTTGCAGTAAGAGGGGCAATTCCATGTAAAAGACGGCCGTGAATGAAAAAAAAAAAGAATTACGGATTTTTATGGTAATTATACTTTTGTATGGTGCCAACACTTAGTACCTACTTACTTTTAGTTTTCACTGATGTCAACATTTTTTTTTTGTATTTTAGCAATACTAAAGTTTTTAAGATGTGGTCATAAAAATTAACTGCTGGCGCGTTTTGCAGTGGAGTTTTAATTGCATTTTCAAAAGGTAAGTTATTTGTATCATCGTTATGTTTTGCTATATATTGCTACATTCGCCAACGATTTGCCAATAAATAGTCTGTAATGTATAATGTTATAATTGTGGTATCAAGAGATATTAATCGTGTAAGTGTAGTGTCGCTTACAGTATTAGCCGAATTTCCTCCCTAAAACTTATTCTACATAATGATTTTTTTTCCCATTTGACATAACGATAATACGAGTACATCTATGATCCTGTTTTATTTATTTGTTTTGTCTGTTGTGTATTTAGTTTTCTTTCTGTTGTTGTGCATATTAGGTATATTACTCATCTGTTCATTTTGTTTCTGTGATCAGGTATCTTGTTGGTATAATCAATATATTTCTTCTTCTTCATAATACATAATACGTATGTACATTTTTTTTTGTTTGTGTATATCATTAATATGTACTTATCTGTTGATATTTTGTATTGACTTTCTTAATTAGGCATGTATAATTCATATACCTCTGAAATTGTTATTTTTCATTGTTTGTAGGTAGGTAAGTCTACTTCCTTCTCCAATGTAGAGATCACTTTTAGTGATAAGGCCGCCGTCCGTACTCTTAGGTTACGAAATGATCCGTGCAATCTCCTTTTTTATGTACAATAATGTGTTCTCTATAGCGACTTACATTATGCCGACATAAAAAAAAATTAAATGTTATTTAAATTTGGTTTGGACATGTGGAGGAAGGAAGAAAGACTGGCGAAACAAATATATCCAGCGAATGTGGGTAGAAGGGCCGGTGAGGGACGCCCCAGGCGGATATACTTTGACCAAGTAGGAGATGTATTAGCAAAGGGCAAGATAAAAAGTACCTGAAACTGGCGATTAATGAATGTCGATGAAGCGAAAGTGATCTGTCAAAATCTTGGCAAGTGGTAGTCCCTGGTATCTGCCTTGCCTACCCCTATGGGATACAGGCGTGAGTTTATGTATGTTTGCTTAGAAAAAGATAAGTGATTTTAAATGTACTCAAAAATTTCATTTTGGTCATTTTTAGGTTTCCGTTCCCGAACGGTGCCAAACGGAGCCCTATTATTAGGGTTCCGTAGCCGAAGGGTGCCAAACGGGACCCTTTTACTAAGACTTCACTGTCCGTCTGTCTGTCACTAGGCTGTATCTCATGAACCGTGATAGCTATTTCTGTTGTCGCTATAACAACAAATACTAAAAACAGAACTACGAAATACGAAAAAAAAATACTAAAAACCGTTTTTTCTCGATATTAATAACGGCAACATTACAGGTAGACGCTAGAAATATTCACACAATATTTAGTTGTATGTTCGCTTCAAAAATAAATAATGAAATTAAAATAAAATAAATATTTAAGGGGTTAAATATTTAACATACAACAAAAGAGATTTTTTGCCGTTTTTTCTCGATCTTTGTGTCTAATCTTGTATAGATAATGGTACGGAACCCTTCGTCCGAGAGTCCAGCTCGCACTTGTCTGGTTTTTTTTTTTGCATCTTTAAAATGGTTATTAAAGTTTCTAAATAGTAGGATACTGTAAAAATAGTTTACAAGGTTTCTTTAAAAAATACAATTACTTTGCGTATCAAAGTGACGGTAGTGTCAGTCACGTTTTGGGCTGTAGTGTCAGTCACGATTTCATTTTCTAATAAATTTGATTCCCAAAGTTTTATATATTTCAGCCCAGGATACAATTTAAAATTATGAAAACAGCACAGAGGAAGATATTCGAAATTTAAAAACACTTTCAAACCCGAACTCCTTTTGCATGTAGTGTCAGTCACATAATTAGCATTTTGGTAAATAAGACATATTTTACAAAGTTTTATGATACTTAACATTTTTTACTACAGAGGGATAGTTGTAGAATCAACTACATAATCTTACTCAAACTAAAACCGTTGACATAGTAGTAGGTATACATATTATGAAGCAAAATAAGACGCATTTAGCATCAAATGTAGAGTCAGTCACATAACATATGGAATTGCCCAGAGGATCCAGTAAATGCACCAAGAATAAAATTTGTAGTTATATTAGAACGAAAGAAATATTGATGATAAAACGATATGCAATCACGAAACAATCTCCAACATAAGTACATTTCGTAAAGTGTCAAAGACATAGTTTAACAGAAAGGCATCAAAAATCAATAAACATTTTTCAAAGGAACTAGGTACGCCTGAGAAATCAATGTTTTAGGATAGAGGTTAAAGACGCACTTTTCGTTTGCAGAATGGTATCCAGCGTCTTAAATCAATAATGTTCTCCCATCAACATTCAACGATTTTCTTTTAGCAATCAAATGAAAAAATCCAATGTGTTCTGTACTTAATCCATCGGGATCTTCAACAAACGTAAGAAATTTGTCATTTTCTTAACCCAATTCCTAGCAAAATGTAATATAATGCAATTTGTATCGAGTCAACAAGTATAAAATAAAAGATAATAAAGTATAATAAAAATTAAAACGGATTTGGAGATTTTTCCTCGTCGCCTTAACTTGTTTTGTAGCTTTACTGGCATCCAAATATACCTAGGCGTACAAAAACCATCACAAACTATACTTACACGGAGGCGTAAATGTTGAGTAACCTAATAAACCCCAAACTTCAGCTACACGGGATCGCATACTATTTAATAAGTCACCGCGACATTTCACGGAGCGTCTGCCTCTCATGATTCGCGCCTCCACCCCGGGCGTTTTTCAATGAGCACGGCGGTTATTATTACTGCAACACAGGCAAGTTCGACGTCTGGCCTTGGCCAAACCAGTCCGTCTCGCCCAAACTCCACTCGACAATTATTCAATAAGACAAAAGCTTCTTCTTGGGAGACTTGACTTGCGTTTTGGCTACTACGCACTGCAGTTTAATTTTATTATGGAATCAATTTCAAAGCCGGGAAGGAAACAATAGAAAATTTTATTAGCAGAACTTACAGATTTCTATATTACATTAATACATTACATAAACTCACGCCTGTATCTCGAAGGGATAGACGGAGATCAGAGTTTGCCACTTGCCACGATCAGACAAGCCTCTTTCGCTTCATCATCATTCATTAGTCGTTGCATGCGCGCATGCCGGTTTCGGGTACTTTTTACAGACATCTGTCTTAATTTGCTTTCATTTATAACAAAATAGGTAAGTATTAAAATTGATACACATCGACATAGATCTTTATGGATATCTATCAAAGAACACACAAGCGAGCAGTCAAAGAGCCGCTCCATTATCCACGCACGTGCTCCACGAAATTAGGGCCATTGTCGCGACACCGAAAAAGAAACCTCTAGGCACGAGCCTCTGAAAAATGAAGCACGAAATTTGATATGACACATCTATTAATATTGCTTCTCCTGAAGGCATTGTGTACACGAGGCGCGAGCCAAACGAAATATTTCAAATGCAAATCGTGGCCCGGCACTAGAATGTAATAGTGTGTCGCGGCGCGCGTGCGCACACCGAACACCGGAAACAAATTATCATACCCATATAAAGCTCGCTCGAAATTGACGAAAACCTCATTGATGTCAGTTGTACACTGATAAATTGCGCTAACCGAGAAAATTGAGGCCCGAAACTGGACACCGTGATCGGTTGAATAAATAACACCCGAAAAATAAGAAGTGTCGTTGGAGGATTCGTTTTTGAACCGGATGTGTATTGAGCATCTCTTCAATTGTGAGACCATTTTACTCAACGGATTCTGTATGTATAATATATGTAAAACGAACTAGGTACCTATCCTAGTTTACACTTTTGACGTAACGATATAATTAACGAGTGACAGATATAAAATAAATAAAGCCATAACGACATATTCAAATTAATTAAAATTTTAGACGAGTATCAATTTCTTATTGGGAAACTGATCAGAAATATGAAAGTTTCGAGCTGGTTGACTAACGGTTATGGCCAAATTTCTGCGTTATGTTTGACGATTTCATAGGCGATACAAAACAAGAGCGACCATGATAAAAATGTTTTTGGAGCACAAACAATTTAATTCGAAAACTAAACAAAACAACGGTGAATAACGGAAAAAAGGACGTACCCACTCTCGTCATTCATACACGTGCCAAAATTGTAACGGTTATTATTGATCATGTACCGAACGAATGCAATTCTAATGGGAAAAATAGTCCACTTGGCAGAGAATAAATAAAAACGCCTATATTGTTTCATTAAAATCTATAACACGGAACTTTCACAATACACGCGTTAAAACTTAAAATTTAGTAAATGTATCACAAGGCAGGCAATGTCACATGGAACAAGCATTTTTAAATTCGGTCTCGTTCGCACAATTTCATGATTTAAGTGATTGTAATATGTAATATGAGTATACTATTGATAAATGTGGTCTAAGGGTTTGATAGACAATACAATTATTGCGAACATTCAAGGCATACCTTTCTTATCCTGTACTAAATCTGCGATTAAGAAAATTTGATTCCGTAATTATTAATTTTGAAAATAACTTTTCTTTATCAAAAACTACGTACTTTAGGAAAAACAATATTTAATAATGCATCAAACCCTCAGACCGCATTTAGTAAAAGTTTACTCGTATTATTACAATATTTAATAAAAATGCTAAATTGTGCGAGCAAGACAGCATAGTCCACGTAAGAACAGCCTTAAATACAATTTAGCAAGACTTCTACTTTTAGTCTCCGATCATATCGTTTCCGATTAAAGGATCAAAGCTTAAGAAGTTAACCGTAAATCAGGCCATTTGGCGCGTTATTTGAATATTGTGTTAAGTCTTTGCGAAGGTAATTGTATGTATACGGGTGAAATGTTGACGTCCCGAGACAGGTCGATAACTTGACTGAACAGTTTCAAATTTTAAAGCATAAAATCAATCAACTAGGTACCTAAAAAGGTGTCACCTCGGTATTTCTGAGTTTCAATGTATCAACGAAATTTTTGGTACAAAGATTAAAATTTAAGAATAAGTAGGTAGATATCTAATATTAACAAATACGAGGTTCATATCGCTATCTCCGTATCTAAGATGTCCATCTGAACAAGCTGTCACGACAGCCCCCTTATCTTTGAAGTGCCTGATGAATTGCCTTTCGGCGCTTTCCCAGGAGCTAGAGTGATTGGTTCCACTACCGGACACTAGATGGCGTCTCTATAACTCCAGGAAAAACTAAAAGACATATTTGTTCAGGCGTAGTTTTTGGTTGCCGAGGAAACATCCACTGTTATTGCACAACTCATACCTAATAGACATAAACGTCAGGAAAGTTTATAGATTTACAGATCAGATGAACATGAGACTTCTAAAATACTCAACCTTGGATGATGACTAAACTAGCGTAAAATAAAAGATAGATTTCGTGTATCTTTTATTTTTCCACTTTATCGTATTTTCCATGGCAATTCTGTAAACACTTTAGTACAGTCAACAGCACCTCCCTTTAAATTTCATTTGCAACATAACTGGGTAGGAGTACACGGATGTAAAAGTTCATGTGCTGTCGACTGTAGAAAGACCATAGCGAAAGGTGATGACTTTAAAGTTAGACGGTACCTATTCGATTTCAATATATTACAATTGCTAATAAAACATTTTGTCTTCTAAAAGTTTCCTATCACGCAACGGGATCACAGAGGGATTAACATAAGATTGTTTTGGACTTAAATAGACGCCAGACCACTTTACATATAGGTAATGTGTATAGTTTGTCACCATAATATCTTTCATATGTTCTTGCAACTTTGTAGGCATTCAGTTGTATTGTATCATTTTCATAAATTTAATAATAATTTCAATAATAAAATAATAAAATCAACTAATCTTCGTTAACTTTAACTTTCATGCTTGATTGGAGGAGATTAATTTGAGAAATGTCAGCTGTCTACAATTATTAGAAAATTACGAAGACAATATACCTACAACGATTAACAAAAACAATCTTAGGTACCTTTATAGTTAAGCATTCACAGCAACGAACTGCGAAAAAACTCATTAGAAAATTTTAAATCAACAAAAAAATTAAAGTTGTACCCGGATGCGCAATAAATCATCTACTAAGCCGTTGAAGCCTTAAAAATCATGAAATCACTTTAAAAATCTCTTCCAAGCTAATTACTTGACCCCTATTCTGTACCTGTTCACTTTGTTAAAAGATTTATTTTAAAATTTTCGACTAATCGAATAAAAAAGTAATCAAACCCAATGGAAACATACAGAACAGAGGCGCTGATCAATTCTTAATAATAATATTAGCCACAATGTCATCAACACTTGAAAGAAAAAAAAAACACTACAAAGTTAAACTGTGATAAAAGCTTACAGTATCTAAGCATCGCACTCTTATTGGTTAGTTTTGAATCATTTAGGTACCTATTAGATATTTAAAGGTGACCGGGACGGGACCTTTGATAAAGAAGGTAGGTACCTAAACATAGGGACAATACAACAGAGGAAAAGGATAGAAAGGATTTCTGTAGGCACTTAACAACTAAGATCTCTTTAAATGTCATGTGATTTTAGTTGTTACAGCAGTTTACTTAAAAAACTGCGTGATTACCGCAGTTCACTTAAAAACATTGATAAGATTATTTTCAGTCCGTCAACTTAAATACGTAGTTGATCAATACTAACTGCTAATATTTAATTAAATACTGGATATTTAATTAAATTGTTACCTAAAATATAATACAGTGTACACATATTTCTTCAACGTATTCGACGTATTTTTGTGACTAGTTTACTGAAACAATAACACAAACAAATGTATACACTTAATAGTCTAAGTGCCTTCTTAATAATTAGGAGTTGGTTGGATCTCCACGAAAAGGCGTATTATTATTCTGTCATCATTTTCTGGCAGGCACGAGTGAATAGTTGTACGGCAGGGTATTTTGTCACCTTTTCTTGCTACCTACATATTTGTTTCCTACTGTGTTGTTCCATTCATTATCTTAAACAGTTTTCAATGTCTGTATACGTAAGATCAAGTTTCATTTTCTATAAAAACTTCCAAGCCGCTGTGGGAGGTCTGCAGCGTCAACAAATAACATTGTATAAAATATGCAAACTAAATCAATTTCCATACCGACGGTGGACATTGTTGTTATTCGCACCGATCTCTTACGCCTATAACACTCACCTGAATCAATTATCAGAGCTGGCCGGTTATAAATTAAATACTGTTTGCGATCCCTGATACAGATCTGAGGTAGTTTTGATTAATGAATCGATCTGTCCCGAATATCGATCTTTGGACGATATCGGCGGGAAAATTATTTTGAGTCCAAGATGGCGGCCTGGAGCGCGAGAATGCGGCGCGCGCCGCTGATTGTTTTCGGACTTTTCAAAAGGTATTTGAATTTGGAATTTGTTTGGAATGTTGCCGGCGATGATGCCGAAATAATGAGATGTGATTGAAAGCAAGAAAGTTGTAATGGAACGGAAGTTTGGAGTTTTTAAATTAATGTAATCAGGTTGAATTTTATTGTGGTTTGTAGATAGAGGGAACCTTTTATCTTAGTTTTTTGCGTAAGTATTCTCTTTTTACACAACCGGTTTATTATGTTTGCGTAAGAAATTTTTGATGATCACAATATTCAGGCAAAAAACATCTACCATGTAAGTACCTAACTATGTAATAGGTAGGTATCCGGAAAAAATATATTTTTGCAATTCCATTACAAGGCATAAATTATTGTTGATGTTGCTTTCATGTTTTTTTTTTTTCATAGGTTGGTTTTAAATGGCAAAATTTAGTCAATATTTTCTAAATTTCATTAGTCGCAAATACGGTCGTATCAATGATTTAAAAGACAAATTTCAAAAACCTACACGAATGTCGGTTGTTGTCTAGTGATCTCGGTGCAAATCACAACGCCATAGCAAATATTTACTGATTAGCTAATCCAATTAGAATGATTTGGAAGTAGGTAGGTACTAGACGATTAAAAGCAAATCTTGTTAGAATTTATGAATTTAGATTTTTAACATCTTTATTCCCGGTCGTTATTTAACTTCTTTCTAACCTAGGTTGATGGGTAAAGTTGGGGGCGGGTCGCACTCTAACTTAAAAGAATGAAACAGGTGGGTAGGTAAGTAGGTACCAACTAAAAATGTGTCTGGTTTCCAATTTGTTTAGCTAAAAAAGGTAAGGGAATTCGGTGAACTTACTAGAACCCTACAGGAATTCTTACATACTAAGCACAATATTGACCTTTGAGCATCCCTCGCGAAACGCTGCTAAACACGATGCGGCATAGCACGCACAGTCACTTCAAAATCACTTGTCCAATATCCAAACTAGCGTAAACTCGTACAACACTTCGGCGGCGAACAGTTAGAACACACGAATTTACTAGAAAGCAACACCAAAAACACCCGCGGGAACTGTTTATGGGGGAGGAACTTGACTTGTGCAGTTGGTGTGAGTTTGAGTCGTGCGAGTTCAGGTCGGCACGACGCGCACGACGTTGCACTGGTGACGGTCGCCGGCACACTACGCGGCCGGCTCGCGGAGCCCCCCGCCGCCTGCGCCGCGCCCCCCCGCCGCGTCTCACCCCGCCGGGGGCGGGGCCGGCAGGCGAGTCGAGGCGAGGCGAAGGCTTAATTACGCGCAGGCGAAGCGGGATGGCGATAGCGAGTGGGTGCGAGTTATTAGCACACCGAGAGCGGGACGACGCGCGTCTTAAATATTTTGTATAAGTAATGAGGGGTGCGGGCGCGGGGGGCGCGCATCTCCCGCCAATCTTTAATGTTGATTGCGTTTCGCCGCCGCCTCTGTGCGCCCCTCATTAACGCACGGCCACGCCTCGATTTAATTACGCGCGTTTAATTGTCGACGTTTGTTTTGCGCACTGATTGCGCGTCGCGTGGATTTGGAACGCGACCGTTTAGGGCATATCGGTGGGGCCTTTAATTGATTTATTGAGGCTGTAAATCGTCTTTGATTGTTTTAAATTGCTCATGCCTAACATGATTTATTAGTTAACTTAGAGGTAGGTAATCTGCTTTCGTTTGCTCTTACATAGGTATTTATTTCAGAGACTATGTTTTAATAGGTAAGTTACCTATCCATTGTTTTTAACAAACCATTAGGTGAAAGTTGGTAGATAAACAATTTTAAATACATTTAGTACAATTGCTTAAACGATGTAAAGCAGAATCTTATAAGGGCCTTCACAAACTTATGAAACAAAATCAATCAACCAACAAGAATTCAACTTAGAGATTTTCTTGCTTGGTGCTAATAAAATTTAGAAAATATACACCCACCTATAACCAATAAAATAAAGTGCGCACAGAAGTATACAACGATTTCCCTCTACATTGCTGTCTTTAGTGTCCCGGTGGCCACCCACGATGCCCCCGCGCAGGGCCTTTGCAAAAACGGGCGATTCTAGTCACACATCAAAAGGATCACGCGGCCTCAAAGGACTGTGAAACGAAAATAATGTCCTGTCCACACGAGAAGTACAAGAAGAAAGAAATTTTATTATACTTACTAACAAGACACGTCACAAAAACAAAATAAGCAGATTATCTATTTTGTTTAGGTACCTGACCTAACTATGCCTTTAATTGGTTGGCAATTCTCGATCTGTCAAATTGGTCCGCCCAGTTTTGGCGGTTATTTGCTCTAAGCCGCATCTCCTGCGCGTGTTTTTTCGAAACATTATGCAAAAATATTGAAACATTGGGGCGTGGCTATACACAATTGTGTATTAAAACACAATGTTTTTGTTTTCCGAGGCCGACGGAAAACATTCCCCGCACGGGGAGAGAGAGGAAGGATTTGTTTCATTTCTCGCCTTCCTCGTCAGAACAGAACTCACGATGACGACACAAAATGTTTTGTTTTAGACAGACTAACACTTTCCTATAGCAGTAGACGAATGTACGGTGTACGGAAACAAATGTTTTTGTTTCGTGTTTTTTTTGGATGTTTCAAAAAATCACGCGCAGGAGACACGCCTTTACATCATGCGGGGCCTCACTATGCGCACCAAATCCTGCAGGAATCCTGAAGTTCGCGATAGCAACTGTATGGAATTTGACAGTTAGACGATTTGGAATCGTTCAGGATTTCGTGCGCGTAATATAGGAGAAGGCAGGTAGCTCGACTAACTCTGACTGAAGGACATCACAGATGAAATACCTACTTAAGGCGAGTACCCAAGTCATTCCATCCATCATCAGCCATTTAACGCCCACTGCAGGACATAGGCCTCCTGCGTGGTTTTTATAACCATGAGGGGTTTGGCCATAATCGCCACGACAACCACGGAAGGAAACGGAGTGACGTAATTCTAAATCCGGCGCCACACGGAGTCTCTGCATTTTCATAAAATTTCTTTTTCGATAAAATGTCACCCGGAGTATCAATAAGGAGGTGCCCGGGCCTCGTCATGCCACCTGCCCTGTTTAAATAGTTTACAGTGTTGTCATTTTGGGGACGCAAAGTTTAAGGCTGTCTCTGAATTAAAATGGGAGTGGTCGGTCGTAACAATTTGGTTATGTTCATTCGAGATCCACTTCGGTTATTGATTGGCTTAATCATAAAAAGATAGACGATATTCACGGTGACAACAACGACGTTTTGATGTTACATTCTGTACATTTTGATAGTTAGGTACTTTGAAAACTTTGGCCTTTGCATCTACGTAATGAGATGATTTATACAGCGTCCAGTAGCACCTTCACTCACACTAAGTGGGTGAAGGGACCACTCGGACGCTGCAGTGACTGGGACATTATTTTTAAGATAGCGTAGGCTTATTCCATCCTGATAGCTCAGTCGGCCTAGCTCAGAGGAAAGACAAGTCAATACGTGCGGAGCCAACCAAGCCGCGGGTTTCCTCACGATGTTTTCCTTCACAGAAAGTGCGTGGTATTGCTACTACATACCCGCACTGGGAAACGAACCTGGGTCTCTCGCGCCCGAGTCCATTATTCTACCCACTGGGCTACCACCGCTTTGATAAGTACAGTCAACGGGCTATCAACCTTTACACGCGTGCACACTACTCGGACACTTTGCGGGTCACTTTGCAAATCGTCGTTCGGGATCCAAAACCGCGAATGTGAGTTTTAAAAATTTTACAGGAGACACCAAAAACTTTAGGAATCATACCGTCGTGCACATAGGTACTAAAAATTCGAAATAATGCTTTTTAGAGTAACTTGAACCAAGTTAGTTAAGTTAGTAATAAAAAGACTAGCATCCAGAGCCGTTAAACCTTTTATAAAAAAAAATGTATTCCTGACAGCCCCGACAGAACAGAAACAGTTTATAAGTACTAGATAGATTTTGAGTCTGTTTTGAGCCACCATGAGCGGCCGCGCAGTCGGGACACTTGCACATCAGGATTACTTCTTCTCTTTCGTCTACTTCGATTTGTATTTGGTAGCCTTTTTCACGTACCTTATGCTCAGGAGTGATAAGTAGGTACACGATATTTCACACCATTCACGTACACAATGACGGGTTTTCCGTTTTTACTTGGACAACTGCGGTCAATCTCTATACGATTCTCTTATCGAGCTGAAAATTATACAGAATCGTTAAATCAATGTTTTTAGCACGGAAAAATTCATGCTAAATAACATGCTTTAACCTTGACTTGACTTACCGGATAAGCATAAGCATAATCAGCCTATATGCGTCCCACTGTAGGGCACAGGCCTTCTCTCGGGGAGAGAGTATGGGCTTAATCACCACGCGTGCCCACCGCGGATTGGCGATTTCAAGCGCCGAGGTATGTGAATAGACACTCAGGTTTCCTCACGATGTTTTCCTTCACCGTTAGCGTGTGGTATTGCTACTATAACTTCACAAATGTACCTACATAACTTAGAAAACCAAGTCGTGGGTATATGCCCGCACTGGGAATCGAACCTGGGTCTCTCGCTTCCGAGTCCGATGTTCTACCCACTATGCTACAAACGCCTACCGGATAAGCTTCTGTCCTTTTATCTCTACGCACGAGAAATTGGGATTACTAATAAAAAAACACCGCACCATGTCCAAATCAACGTTAGGAAAGTTTCTCGAGTCTGATTTACAAAAATCTTTCTCTATTTTACAAATATTTTTCGCATGTAACTTTAAGGTTTCCCGCTAATCCGTACTTGACAATGTCAAAAATAGAGATGGACGTCACTTTGCGCTGATTGGTTTTTCAAATTACGTTCCAATTTACGTAGGTACCTAACTTAAAAGTAAAATATTTCGTTCAAAAATAATAAATTAAGAATAAATTGATATTTACTCGTTTCTTTTTCCATTTTCCGACGTTTCGGCACTTGCACTTGGTCACGGTAGACTGAGGTGACAGGCGTCTTTTTGAAAGCTTAAAATGTAAAAGAAAACGAGTAAATATCCGTTAAAATTCAGTTTTATTATGTCTAGTGCTCGTCTTAACCTCAGAAAATATTATTAAGAATAAATTCTTCACTAATGAACTTTTATAAGTATAATTATTAAACTGTCAACATAATTTCACATAATAGTTTTGGTGCAAGATCGCCATTGTGATACATTGTTTTATAACATCAATTACTGGTGTGCAATAAAGTGTTATCTATCTATCTTGTAGAGGTATGTATAATCCCTTACCTAAACATGACATGTGGCAAAAAACCTATTTAGAGGCAAAAATTCCACCCATGCCGGGACTTGATTTGGACTTGGGTGGACTTTTTAGCCTCTAAATAGGGTTTTAAAATTGTCCTCAGCACGGGTTAGTGCAACAAAAAGAATATAATCACATTGGCATCTAGACTATGACTGAAAATCACAGTTTTAGTCTAGTAAAAAATGCTTTAATTACCAATACCTAAAGGCGTAAAGTTGGATTTTTTTTTACAGAAAAGTAAAAAAGTCCAACGCTTTACTTAAAAAAAGCCGCGTTCTTATAAAACAGAGTCCAGAAAGACAAAGTAGCTAGTTAAAATACCTACAATAAGTTAAACATAACAAAAACATACATACTTAGGTACATACACATACCTACATAAACTCACGCCTGTATCCCAGAGGGGTAGGCAGAGACCAGGGACTGCCACTTGCCAAGATCCTGACAGATCACTTTCGTTTCCTTAACATTCATTAGTCGTTGCATGCACGCACGCCGGTTTCGGGTCCTGTTTATTTTGCCCTTTGCTAATATGGTTTAAGACGTTTGTTCTCATAAGAATAATACAGACGTTCACTTGAAATGAGAATTAATGACTAATTAATGATTACATCCCTTATTTGGTACAAGTATGTTCGCCTGGGTCGTCCCTTAGGTACATAACCAAAAAACTGTGAATAATTTATTTTTCATACTTTACCCGTACCACTGTTGTACCATATGATCTAATTCCCATTCATACAGAAAAGCTGATTTAAATCTTGTGGCAATCACGGAGTTCGTTTCGCATGCCTTGAAAGGTTCTTTCCGATTTCATACTTAATTTAGGCAGATAGAGCTTGACAAACATTGTCAGCATGTAGGCAGAAAGCGGAAGCTATTAAGCTTCACTTAACTATTGCTGTACCAACTTCTAGTCATATATTACGCACACCAAATCCTGTCGTCGAAATTCCAATCGTCTCTGTCAAATTCCATACTAGATAGATAAATAGATAAATAATTTATTTACATAAGTCACACACACGTATACAACGCATAATTACAAGAAACAGCACAAATAAAACATAGTAAAAAGCAGAAGCACACATGAAGAGCAAAGGCATTTAGATTTTAAATACATGGTACGGTAATGTACCAATTGGTGAAAAGTCGCAAGGTAGGTACTAATACTAATTGCTATCGAAAACGTCAGGATCATACAATTTGTTTTATGAAAGGGCTTTAGATTTGATAACTCATGTGAGTAAAAATTAGTAACAGACATAGTTTTTGCCAAGAAGGAGATTTGGAGCAGTAAAATACTCGAGTCTGTATAAGTAGTTACGTTCACAGGTTACGGCCGAGTTACAGTTACGCGGCACAACTGTCAGTCGTTCAGTTTACGATATGACAAGGTCAGGGGTTGGCCGCGGGTCGATGCCCGCGCGCTTTGTGAACAACAAAAATAGCCTTTCGTGGCGGGAGGATAGGACGGATTTAGATATCTATGGTTGAATCGGATGCGGAAGGTGGTCTAATAGTAGATTGTACAACAAGTGCATAAAACGCACCATTTTACTCGAGACGTTTATCCATCCGAGCGAGCTTGCGAGCGAGGATAGATATAAAGTCGAGTGTAAAATGGGTTTTATGGACGAGTTGTACACTCTACTTTTCACTTCGATTGCGAGGAAATGAAACAGCAACATGTAAAAATAATTATGGTTCCCGCCAATTAACTTTTTTTTCTTTTTTTTTTCTGTAGGGACGTGAGTCTTCGACGAAGATTTTACTTTATGCTCTAGAGCATAAAAAGCGACTTTATGTCGCCTACGCACGACATAAAGACGAACTTTTAGAGCATGAGAAGTGAAAAGTTTTTTTTAAGGAGGCTCTCCCAAGCCTCAGTCATCACTGTCCGTGTGGATAGGAATGACAGAGAAAAAAGACAAAGGCAGAATTTAAAAATATATACTTACTACAAAGCTTGTAGGTTAATTGGAAATATAGATCAATTATGTTTTAAAGTAGGTACATATTTTTATTATGATGAGTGTTGTTATATTCCCTCATTATTATCGATGAAGTTAAATAAATAACAGTGATATTATTTGCTAATAATAGAGACATTCATTCAATTGCAGACATTCAACTGCTTTTACTAAGTTATTACCAGAAAGGTATTCTCAAGAATAAAATACAGTTTTTCGCTAAGACTTATTCAGTGATTTTTTCTAAAACTTGTTTAAGGCTGGGTTCGTATATGTATGGGCCTCATTGCGCTGCGCGAGCGAAAAGATGCGGGAAAAGTAGGCATTTTTGAAATTACAGAAATACAAATCCTATCAATAGAATTTTGACGACCGACGTCACTAACACATACAGTAATAGTCATTTTGTTATGTTTTTTATTATCCAAAACTCAGTGCAGCTCAAATAAAACCAATCTAGTGATAGTTTATACTCATGTTCGCGATTTTTTTTTAATGCTATGAAGTTAAGAAAACCATAAAAATAGTGACCGACGGCCCTAGATAAAACATTGAAAATTTATATATTTTTCTTCAGATTTTAAATTGCAACCATTACAGAGGAAAATTTTTAACACCTGATTTAGGGGTAACGTCGGAGAAACCAGCCTTAAAGCTCAATTAGAAAGTAAAGAGTAGCCTGCGCCGCTTTGGTCGATAATGATATTACCAATAGTTTTCTCAGGCGAACTAAGTGAATGTAAGTTAATAGGCCACTATAAAAGGAGCGCACAGCGTTTATTCGGTACCTGCATTGCCAGTAGCCGTCTAGCATGGATGATAATTTCTAAGTCTAGGCTTAAGAAGCTGCAGTTTGTGGTGTTGTTTACCTTAGGGCAAGTTTCTGAATTGAGAATTTCGCTAAGTACCTACATAGGAAAAAGAGCGTGACAGAACGTTACTTAGGTATTTACTTAGTGAAATTCTCAATTCAGAAACCGGCCTATAAACTATATTATGGTCAATTTAATTAGATACTAGAGCTAAGAAATATAACACTCTAAAATGTCTTAAGGTAATATCAATGGTACTAGGTACCTACCTACTACTGTGCCACAGAAAAAGAAGAATGAAGAATAAAAATGAAGGAATTAAACTTATGATGCACCTTATGATAAAATAATAGGTAGGTCAGTATTAGTTATTATACACACGGCACACTGTCTAGGTTTACAAAGTTAAACATTTTTTATTTTCTGTTTTGAGACATTAATATTGATTTGAGAATTTCACTTACACTTCAGTGTTCTTGAGGGACCTACATAATATAAGAAGGGGTGGTAGTCTAGTGGGTAGAACATTGGACTTGGAAGCGGGAGACCCAGATTCGATTCCCAGTGCGGGCATGTACCTATGACTTTGTCTTCTAAGTTATGTACATTTGTGAAGTTATAGTAGCAGTAGGTACCACTCGCTAACAGTGAAGGAAAACATCGTGAGGAGTTTCTGAGCCTTTTACATACCTACCTCAGCGCTTGAAATCACCAATCCGTGGTGGGCACGCGTGGTGATTAAGCCCATACTCTCTCTGAGAGAAGACCTGTGCCCTACAGTGGGACGTATATAGGCTGCTTATGTATGTAAATATCAGCAACCTCAAGTATCAGCAACCGGAAATATGTTTATTTAAGCACACAGTTTATTTATTTTGCTGAGTATGTGTTTAATCACGCTGACTGAACTGAATTGATTTGCTGAACATATTTGATTTATTTGCTGACCACGTGTTACTTGCTGCGCATTTACTCTGCTGACTAAAACAATTGTTGGATGTTCAAATGATGTTTTGCTGATTTATGTTGCTGATCAGCGCCTTGGTTATGTACCTTTTAACGTGAACATGTGTGGGCGAAAGCGGAATGTTTACTTAGATCTGTCGTATATGATGCGTAATACGTTTCACATTGTGGATATCGCATTTCGGTGAATATCTCAGTTGTGAAAGTGATATAGGGACACACAATACGTGAAAAGTTATATAAAAGTTAATTTCTTGCACCTCCTGTGGTTGACTGGTAGAAAATGCTTATAGCATTAAGTCCGCCACATTGCCATTGTATTTTTTTTACTTATGTGCAATAAACGTATTAATAATAATAATAATAATAATCAAGGCGCTGTTCTCATACAGAATACTATACAATAAGTATCAAAACGTTTATATAATTTCCTGAATAAATAAAACAAAATGCTCCTTGTTGTTTACACGTAAAGTCCAGTTCGATACTTCTAGCAAGAGTGGGTTCAAGTGTGAGGTCATCGCTCGGGCGATCAAATTCTGACCTTCCGACCGGAGGCTTAGCTTTGACTTCCGAAACTGTCTTGTTAGGTGTTGTTTAAGTGTAAGTAGCCTTTGTAACGGGTTATTGAAATAATGCAAAACCTGACAATCGTTCCTTCAGAAAATCATAATTAAAAATAGAAATATAGATATAAGTATGTATAAAATAAAAACATAAACGTAAACGTAAACATAAATAAAATAAAAATAAAACGAACGGAACGAAAAGGTAACGAAATAAAATATTTTTATGTTCATTTATTTTTTAATTAACCTTCCCATAAGGAAGTGACGTAACTTGGGGGAGGCCTATGTCCATCAGTGGATGAGTAGGGAGGGACTGATTGAATGAAAAGTAAAAAATTGTATGTTTTTCATAAAAGTTGGCACACTTTCATTTTTAACACAATCTTGAAAGCATGCGACTTTCAAGATTGTAATAAAAATGAAATTGTGCAGTTTAAACTTGCCTTCATGGCGTGGTTTGGAGTGGTTTAATTGATCGATGCTGATTAAACGATTTTTGGGTTTTGCGTTATTTCGATAGGTAGACATAAATAGGGGTATGATTAACTGGTACGAAAGAAAGTGAAGCTGTCTATAATGCCAAAATAAAAATGTACAGTGACATAAAATTTCTAAGAATTACATTTGGCAATAGGCCTCATGCTCAGTCTAAGGTCCACAGGAACAGGCTTCATTGCTGACGCTGACGACGCAGCCATAGGTTGAGACCTTTTATTTGGCACAGAGTTAGTTCGTATTTATTTATTGTATTTGCAAAACAATAAATAAATACGTTTATAAATACAATACGAGTAGGATGAAATAACCTAAAATTGAAAAATAACCAATAAAAAATGTCGCGCGTTAGTTCCACACACTCATGGGCGGGAAGACGTCAACTGTTTTTGTACTTACAATGTGTATTACATATACATAAGCAACCTATATATGTCCCACTGTAGGACACAGGCCTTCTCTCAGGTAGAGAGTATGGGCTTAATAACCACGCGTGCCCACCGCGGATTGGCGATTTCAAGCGCTGAGGTATGTGCAAGCTCTGACACTCAGGTTTCCTCACGATGTTTTCCTTCAGAGTTAGCGAGTGGTTTTGCTACTATAACTTCACAAATGTACATAACGTAGAAAACAAAGTCATGTACATGCCCGCACTGGGAATCGAACCTGGGGCTCCCTTTTCCGAGTCCAATGTTCTACCCACTAGGTTACCACCGCCTATTATCTATTGATCCTCATTAATCACGTAGAAGTGTCACTTTATAAAGTTTTGCTTTGTTTGTAAAGCTCAAAAAGTTAAGAACGGTTGACTCATTATGGCTGATCAGAGAACACAGCATGATGCAGCGTATTTGCATCCACTCTTTACTGTTTCCACACAGGCTTGTGCGACGAGCAAAAACCCGTGTATCGAGGCACACCGTGACGAACTACAACGATTTAGATAATACAGGCTACATCTATAGTCCTGTTTTATTTATTCATTTTGTCTGTTGTGTATTTAGTTTTCCTTCTGTGTTGTGCATATTATGTTACTTATGTGCTTATTTTGTTTCTGTGATGTATCTTGTTGGTATAATAAATGTCTTTCTTCTTCTTCTTCTTCTTATTTATTTGCTTTACCTCATCATCATCATCATCATCATCATCAGCCATTTGACGCCCACTGCAGGATATAGGGCTTGGCGATCGTAGTATGCGTTTGGAATCTCAGGAAAACGCTGCTGCCCGTCTCCTGGTAATTGATTTCCTTAGTCGCCTTCTACGACATCCACGGAAGGAAATGGAGTGACGCTATTCTTAATCCGGCGCCACACGGAAGCCACTTGCTTTACCTACTTTTTATGAATCTGATCCAACTAGCTGAAAAACTCTAAGTTGGAAATGATTGTGTTAACTCGAAGTGTTAAGTTTTCAAACTGTGTGTCAGTGCGACTTAATTTATTCATTACAACTCTTTGAACTCCTACCTGACAATTAGTAGAACTGTGCGAACTGAAACCAAAGCTACTCGTACCGCCCCCTATACAGTAATTGGCACACTATCACACCCCCAAGCTAAGGAATAACCCTAGCGTGTGAGGAAAAGTCGGAAAAACTCGAGTTTCCCGCGACATGTGTGGGGGAGCGCGCCGATCGTGTGTGGGGAAGTTTTCTTGGGTTTCAGCGCACTTTCTTTGCGCTCAGCGCCATCTAGTTGCTGGTGGAAGGAATCGTCAGTAAGAATTGTGGTGGCAAGGTTCTCGAATTCTGAATTTGAATTGATTTGAAATGGCATCTGAAGAAAATAATGGCCTGTTCATAAGAAGAAAAAAAAAGAAATAATTGAGTGAATTAAGTGAATAAAAGAAAAAAATAGGTAATTGGCTCATCATCTTTTCCTTTGACGTGTACTGTGAAAACACTGCTTGGCTTGAGATTAAAGACACCAGTGATTTTTATGTTTATGTACCTACCTCTGAGATGCGCTTAGATGACAATTATGAATCGGGCATTTACCTGAAACCAAAAATAAACAGTTGTTAGAGGAATAAACACCGGCCAAGTGCATGTCGGGCCGCGCGTAGTGTAGGGTTCCGCAGGAAAAGGGTTTTTTGACCTGATTTACAGAACTAACAACTACATCAAAGTAATTTTCAATAGAATTTGTACGAAATTTTCCTTTTATAAGTTCGTCACTTATAACTCAATGACTTGTTAAGCCTACTTAGCAATGATAGATTTCCTTTTAAGTTCATTATATGTGCTATTAACCTGAAAATTTTCAAGTTTCTATAATCAACCGTTTAGCCGGAAGAGGGGGGGAAGGACAAACCTATTTTAACAAAAAACTTGCACTGTAAATATTGTATGCAATCAGGCGTTACTTTGCGGAAATCCATAATAGCATTAAAATGTGAAAATTACTTTGCTAAATTGCGCCAAAATCCCACAAGCGCATGGTTAATGCTCCGGCCTCCCTCCCATTTTTCAAGCAGAAGCAAGACGCAAACACACCACCACCGACACCAATACTTGTGTGAAAAAATGCGTTGCGACGCGTTTCGCCTCTAACACGAGGCATCCTCAGGCTCCGGTGGTCGACTGACAAAGTCTGACAAGGCTTGAAAAAGTGGGAGGGAGGGCGGTGCATTAACTAACCGCATGGTGCTTGCGGGATTTTGGGGGAATTTAGCAAAGTAATTTTCACATTTTAATTGCACTGTAATAGATAAATGTAATATGTCGCAAACGGAACCTAAAAATGACTTTCATTCACCCACAATATTTTAAACGACCAATCCAATGATGCCCCGCACTATGATGAAGACGAGAAAAAAAATTACATCCCTGCTTTAGGTGTACCGGAGATACCCTAAAAATATGTTTTTTTATTTTTATTCAACCGTTTTTTCGGCGTTAATATGTATATCTACACCACTTTCAGCTTTCTAGTACTTATCGTCTCTGAGCTAGGCCGCGAATAGACAGACAGACAGACAGACGGATATCGCAAAACTATAAGTACAATATGAATAAGTAAAAAGTACAGGAAAATTTGGTGTCCAGTAGCTTGTTTTGGTATCCAGCATGCGTAGCTTTCGGTTTGGGTGTCAATATTTTACAACTCAGTTTGTAATGTACTTTTGTATATGGAAGTATTTAGGTATCTCACGCGAAAGAAATCGCGGGCACACCTAGTTCATACCAAACAGCCCAAACTTATTGTAAACTGTAAGCATTTTTCGACGTCGTACAACCCCGTTTGTTTAAACGCACTCTTCTACTTGAGAGAGCGTGTCGCCATTTCGGCAAAATCGATAGGCGCCCCCTTATTGGGAGCGAAATGATTGAACATCGTTATCGCGACATTTTTTTTTTCTAATGGCGTCCCATGTTTTAGACCCTTTTCTTTTTCAGAGAGTGTTTACACATTTTTACCAGAGCAAACTTCGTGACGCAATATCGGATGTTGTGTTGAACGCGCCTCCCTGTTTTCCTAAACTTTGGTAAAAAACAAAAAAAATCTGTTTAAATAACTTTGGTACTGTATCTAATGGCTAAAGGCAAGAGTGTGGTTTGAAAGATAAGTAGGTAATTATATTAAACTTGCATAATCAGCCTATAAGCGTCCCACTGTAGGGCACAGGCCTTCTCTCAAGGAGAGAGTATGGGCTTAATCACCACGCGTGCCCACCGCGGATTGGCGATTTCAAGCGCTGAGGTATGTGAATAGCTCAGACACTCAGGTTTCCTCACGATGTTTTCCTTCACCGTTAGCGTGTGGTATTGCTACTATAACTTCACAATGTACATAACTTAGAAAACCAAGTCATAGGTACATGCCCGCACTTGGGATCGAACTTGGGTCTCTCGCTTCCGAGTCCGATGTTCTACCCACTATGAAACTTACGATGCACAACATAACATAACATAACATAACATAAACTCACGCCTGTATCCCAGAGGGGTAGGCAGAGACCAGGGACTGCCACTTGCTACGATCCTGACAGATCACTTTCGCTTCCTCAACACTCATTAGTCGTTGCATGCACGCACGCCGGTTTCGGGTACTTTTTATCTTGCCCTTTGTTAATACATCCTCTATTTGGTCAAAGTATGTCCGTCTGGGTCGTCCCTTACCGGCCCTTCCATCCACATTCGCTCGATATATTTGTTTTGTCAATCTTTCTTCCTTCATCCGAATGCACAAATTTTTCGTTTTTTTATTTGGACATTGTAATCCTCTAGATTAGAATTAAATGTCAAAGCGTGAACTTCGAATTTTGTAGCTGGTATATTTTTGTGATGTTGGCCATTCGTATTGGCAAATAGCCAAAGAAAAACCATTGCGGATTTTACCAAATCAAAGCTAAAGATTAGTCGGAAAATCCGTCAGTGTACTTATGTTAATATTAAAATAAGGCCAAGTAAGGCGAGGCCAAGTGTCTGAGCTATTCACATACCTCAGCGCTTGAAATCGCCAATCCGCGGTGGGCACGCGTGGTGATTAAGCCCATACTCTCTCCTTGAGAGAAGGCCTGTGCCCTACAGTGGGACGCTTATAGGCTGATTATGCAAGTTTAATATATTACCTACTTATCTTTCAAACCACACTCTTGCCTTTAGCCATTAGATACAGTACCAAAGTTATTTAAACAGCAATTTTTTTTTTCCAAAGTTAGAGTAACATTAGATAATAGAAAACTTAAGCAAACCTTAGAGCAAGGCTGACTATTCTAGTGAATTTCACAAAGCTTGCCACAAACACGCCGAGATCGGGTGACCGATGTGTCTGTCCCCTGACACCCCTTTTCTTTTTACATGTCGCCGACTAACGACAAACCGAAATCAATACTATCGATGCGAATTCG
Source organism: Yponomeuta malinellus (assembly GCA_947308005.1). Taxonomy (NCBI): domain Eukaryota; kingdom Metazoa; phylum Arthropoda; class Insecta; order Lepidoptera; family Yponomeutidae; genus Yponomeuta; species Yponomeuta malinellus. The sequence continues at coordinate 11,540,283 of OX371004.1, read as the reverse complement.
TGAATGTCGTGCTCTGACGCACACACACAACACAACACTCGTGAGTGTGTGAAATGTGACTCAAATAAAGCTCAAATAATATGCAAGGTTCGATCGTGCTGCGAAGACGCCTGTAGGGTGACAATGGGCTGCCGTCTGGGCTGGAGGAAATTGAAAGGAATAATTTGATAGACATTTAATACGAACAGTATAATGCAGTATTTACGTTTCATTCTAGGCCAAGAGAGAGAGTATAGGCTTAATCATTACCTATTGCTACTAAAATTTCATAAATTTTAGGTAACATATAAAACAAAGCTATTAGTACAAGCCGGCCATCTGAACGCACCACCTCTCAAATACGAGTAAAGTATTATTTCAACCGCGCTACCACCTCTTGATTTTTATTGATCCAAACAGAGTCACATAGTATATAAGACCTTATTTATTACTGTTTGTAAGTCTGCTGACTTACAATGTTCTTTAAATCAAGCTCGATACACGCATACATATGGTAGAGTCGCACCATTGCGCTCTTTCTCATAAAGCAAGATGGCGCTACTTACATCGCTTTATCGAGATCTAACGCAAAACATGCTAAGTCAGCTATTCAATCAAACACCGTCGCAATATCAAGAAATACCTCATGGCCACCCGACAAATTGGTAAAAAGAAAACGCATTAACACATATATGAACAGAGGCCAACATGCAAAGCGCGCACACACACGCAGCCCCACCCACCCCAACCTTTTCTTTAAAAAGGCCTCGTTTACCCCAGCGGGGCCTTTTGATAAGGAAATACAGACATTCCGAGAAAAACCAAATATCGACGATGTATTGAGAGGTAACGAGGCAGGCGTTTGATGAAGATATGGGGCGGCGATAAGGTGTGGCGTTGGTACTAGTTCGAGCTTGATATAAGTTTATTTGTTGCTGGCGTGCATGCAGCGACTAACAAATGTTGGTGAAGCGAAAGGATTGTGGCAAGTGGCAAACACTAGTCTGTGCCTACCCCTCCGGGACACAGGCGTGCGTTTTTGTAATGTAATGTTTTTAAACATCGACAGAGAAATGAAGACCAGCAACATTACTAATGTTTACAAATATTATATCGAGGGGTGAAAGGCTAATTGCTTTAAGCGACACCATGGGCGATATTGAGTTATATATATATTCGGAATCAGCAAATTTTTCTACGTCTTTTGAGCCGGGTTTCATGCCGATCTGAGCACTTTTTTGGCGCTTGAGGCAATTAGATTTGACGCTGAATTTTACACCGCTACTGACTCAACTGACACAAAAAGTGCCTTTTTTTAAAACATGGTTGACTTGAGCTATGTTAAGATACTGTAGGTAGTTGGTTAACTCATTTTGCCTTTCTCGTATTTAAACTCAAATGGTTGTTAACGCTTTTTTGCTGTTTCTATACTGAAAGAAGATAGTAGGTTGAATCATTTAGCTTGCCCCAGAATACACAAACCCTTGTTATTTAAAGCAATTAGCCCGCCACAAAAAAAATATAAGCTTGTCGCTTGAGGCAATTAGCTCTCCACAAAAACATATGGGAAATGTCGTTTGAATCAAATAGCCCTCCCCAAAAATAAATAAAGTATGGCCTTTGAATCAATTAGATTTGCTCTATTTTATGTTAAGAGCAGTCATTTAAAGTATTTACCCTCTTCGAAAATTCAAGAGAGCAGGTCGTTTGAGATAATTATGGCCTAAATTTTTTACAATAAACAGTCGCTTAATTCAAAAATTATTAATAGTGTTTGTACTTGAATCAATTATCCTGTTTTACAATTAGTAACGAACGTCTGTTCAGCAAATTCATTTTTCTATGACACTAGTTGAACGATGTCCTTTAAGACGTAGGTATAATCTTTGCGTTGCGCTTAGAACTTCTCGGGAATAAAGGGGCGCACGCGCGGAGGGCGCTTCAGTCATCGCCGAACCGTGACGGAGGCCGGACGCGCGCGTTGTTTTTGAGTCACGCGCAAGAAGATTATTGGTAAGTAAGCTTTTAAACCTGTGTAAGTCATGTATTTCGGTTTAATTAAGTATCCTCAATTAAGATGTTAAATTTTTGAGGCTGACTTTATGAACATTAAGCATAATTTATTGTTAAACGATATTTGTGCAAAGCATTTATCGACCTGATAGTTTTCTGTGATTTCTTATTAAGAACATAACTGACTGATTGTTACAGTATTAGTAAGTTATAATTATTAAAAATAATAGTAGTGAGTGATAACTCCAATTAGAAATGGTTAAGAAATTTCTTTAACTTCAATGTTTATCTAATTTTGATGATTTAATAAATAAACACTTTGTTCCTTTAACTTTTTGTTTTATTCTCGCCAAACATCAACGAAAACTCATAAATCTCATAATGAATGCTGCTCCGATTTTGATGCGGTTACATTTTGGTTATGGATTCAACCGCCAAATTCAACCAAAGTTCAAAATTATGATGATTTAAGTCAACGAGATTAGAATAGTGATCATTGCTTAAGTCATTTTTCCTGTTTCTAAATAAGAATGGAACTGGTATTTCAACTAATTAGATGTAATCTATTTCACCTATAGCTAGGTAGTTCAATCAATTAGCTCTACTCGAAAACCACGACTACGAGCTCCTTGACTTATTTAGTCCTCCACTAATCATGATAGTTGTTGTATCTTAAAGCATTTGGTCTTACTCCAAAAACAAGGGCAACCGACGCTTAAGTCTTTTTGCCTTACCCTAAAAAAAAGAGCATACGAGCATTTTGGACTCAAGCGACATTTATTTCTGTAACCCGTTGATCTATTTGATTGAAAACTACAATATCTGATGAAAAATTTAATTTCCAAAAGAACTGTATACTTAGAATCTAAATTAAACAAAAACCTGATTTACTACGATTTTTTTTTCTTTTTTCAAAACTTTAAAACGCTCTCCTCTAAAGTTCACAAAATGTCGCTTAAAGCAATTAGCCTTTCACCCCTCGATATGTAGTTGTAAGGTCACTTTCCAACTCAGGGGCATGAGCCTTAAGGCCGAGGCTACACTAGGCAGCGATTTGCGTTTTGACAAGGAGAGCTGAATGGGATAAACTTGTAAGGCTGCACTGGGTAATAAGCGAAAATCCAGCGAACTTCCGGCGATGAAGTTTTTTGGCGTTTTCGCAATAATTTGATTTCGCCAATTTTCGATACCATTACTTGATTACATTAATTTTGTTCCTATCGCATTAACAAATCAAAGATTAATAGCGATATTTGGCGAACATTGCAGCGTGTGTGGCCACACGGTTACAAAGTGAATATTACCTAACTATTTGTTTTGATCGCTCGCGTGTCGCAGGTCGCGTCTAGTGTAGACTAGACTTTAGTGGAAAAGTAACTCCATGACGCTTCTGTCTGACTGACGATTTGTACAAAACAGTGATATAATAATTTATTAATATTTTCTCTATTATCTAGCATCTATGTTTACAGTTTAAATTGCTTATCTAATTTCCTAGAGATATACTTACTAGAATTACTTGAGTTATTCTTATAACTCACATTTATGACGTACGCTGTAGATATATTAGCAAAACTATCATCGATTGGACAGTTTCACACTGGACAATAACGGGAACTGCACGATATTTTTTCATACAATGGCCGGCCTTAAAGGTATCTTAAAGCTAGAAAAGGTTTGATTACACAAATACTTAGTTGGTAAGGTTTTAGTATGAAATAAGCATTATTTGGGTGACATGGTAACACTGTGTACCAAAAAAGAAGAAAAAAAAAAATACACAGTGGCCGGCCAGCGCCGCCATAAAATGTATGAAACTATATTACCTATGTCGTGTCGTTACCGTCCAGTGTGAAACCGTCCATTGTCGCTAGATGTGAAGTCATACAGCCATCTGCTGACAAACATTACATTTTGGAATCTAGACTGTTCTTGTCGCAAAGGCATAGAGTCGAATTCAGGTCGTCAGTCACTGATACACTGTGTATCAACATACTATGGTCTGTACCACAAGTACGAGTATACAGCAAAAATACCAGTTGCGCTATAAACAAGCAGATTATCGTAGACAAGGCATGCTTGTGACATATTTAGGTGTGTTCTGGTACCATTCCGTGATATTTTTCATAAATATCGTCCATTGTATTGCGAGAGGAAGTCAAACCGTCTAGGCGTGGGTGGAACTAGTAGTTTTATAGTTCTTAGTTCTGAAGGTAATAATGGAACGTCCGTGGATTCAAATGATGCAAGTTACGGGCAGTATTAGCATTCCAAAAACAAAATGTCCTAAAACACTTGTTATAAACTGTTTTAAATCGTGCTATTTTTTACATATTTAATACTGTATATCATTAAGGGAAACTTGTGTGTCTGAGGTGTTCACATACCCCAGCGCTTTGAAATTGCCCCTTCCCGGTGGGCACGCATGGCAAATAAGCCCATTATGGCATTGCAACGAAACTATAAAGTTCGACCTGCTGTAGTATAGTTTAGTTATATAGTATAGTAAATAATAGTTATGATATACTTTATGATTTTTTTTGCAATAAATCTTTTTTGGCACTACCCCTTCCGCTATCCACATAACCTAAGGTTAGCTGGAAAAAACACTTATTAGTTAAGCTTGCCTTTGTATAAACACCTTTTTGTGCAATAGAGAATTTTTCAATATAGTTTGTTAGCTTAACAAAGAGTTTGTAGTAACATTTAAGAGGTAGGATCATGAATAAGAACTCGTAATATTACTTAAAAACCAGTCAAAGCTAAAGTGGTAAAAATCTACCCAAAAACAACGAAAGTAGAAATAACAACCAAAGTTTTCCCCTTCTCTGGAGTGGATTTAAATGCCGCTGAAAACCAGCAAAACGCGACCAGAGATTCGCCATTATAATCAAGCTCCCCTACTAATTAAACTCCAGTTTTAATTGCTCAAAACAGCCACCTGTTGCTGAACGTCCATCTCTGTCTGATACAACAACATGTCTCTCTTCTTCGGGAGGCTGCACGGAGCGGCCCGTATCCGGATACCCGACGGTATAATTGACAGAAAATTCAATTTTCGAACCGGCTAATTGTAGCCAATGAAATTTTCAGCTGCGATCCCTTTGTTCACACGCCTCGGTCCGCACTCCTCAATTTGCTTGATGAATTAATTTTATTTGCCTCTTTCTTCGTTAGCTAACGATACGGTTTCAAATTTGGAACGTGCAAGCCAGTTCTTTTTTGCTTGTTGAAAAAAGTTGATGGTATTTTTTTGAAAGACCGAACTGCGATGTAATTTATCACCGATGGCTTCTAAGGCATATGTAATGAAAGCACTTAAGGATAATAATTCTAGAAAATTGTTCCACGGACGCCGGAGCAAAATTATTGGGCCATTATCAAATGGAACCCCTTTCATTAATTACTTTCTCATTATTTTTGTTTGTTTGTGCCGCCCAAGTTATTATTTTAATAGCCAAAACAGAGAGCTCAATTTTTGATGCGGCTAGCAATGATTAACGTTGATTAGTGGTAATTTTGAACGTTTGTCAAATTGATATTACAGTTGTCGAAATGTAAGAAGCCCGTTTTGACAGCTACCCAAAAATGCATTTTACTTTGGATTTACTGGAACAAATACATAAAAAGACACATTCTCTGGCATATTATTTAACGCTCGAAAGAAAAAACAGATTTCGTAACACGAAAAGTTACTCATAATTTAGATTTTTATTGTTTTTGATCTCAAACTAGGTTAGATTCTATGGTTTTTTAGCTGTCAAAACGGGCTTCTTATATTTTGACGGCTTTAACTTAGTTGTTATTAAATTTTAGTTTGTTCATCATCATCATCATCATCATCAGCCTATGCTTGTCCACTGCTGGACATAGGCCTCTCCTATAGCACGCCACTGAGCACGGTCCTCGGCTACTCTAGTTTGTTGCTTAGAATAAATTAAGTATATTTTTACACGACGTCAATATCTAGAAAAATAATAACTTGCTAGGATGAGTTCTTTTACGTCTAACATAGAACTTTTTGATGGATTAGACGTCTAATTCATATTCAAATTTCAGGTAATCTAAATGTTTAATCTGTTGTCAGACGTAATGTATTCGAAATTATCGGTTATGATCTCGGCAAAAAATATACTTTGTATTTGTAAACTATTACTTGTATACTTACTTGCAACAAAAAGTTCTGCATCTATATTTTAAACCGATTTAAAAAAAAGGAGGTTCTCAATTCGTCGGAATTTTAATTTTAATTCTATAATTCTACGTATCGTCTGTTGAACTCTGACCATAGGAATTCTACAACTTTGTATTGACCAATTAATAATTTATTATTAAATCGTCTTGTAACAAAACCGAGTTAGACCGGTCCCATGGAGATGCCTAAGATTAACATAAATATTTTAATTGCCTCGCACACCGCCATTAATTCTTTATTGTCATTAGCGAGATAATCAAAGTGATTGTATTTTGATTCGAAGTCTCGGGGAAAAAACCAATGGCACAACATAAAACCATTTATCGATTGTCATCTATAACTGTGATATGTAAATTGCCAGCTAATGTTTGGAACACAAAGACTCGCTGTCATAAAATAGAGATGCTAATTCGCGGATGACACTGTTTTGCGTCTCCATCTAAGACAATATCTCAAGCAAACTTCTTCAATATAAAAGCTGCCTGTTTTTATCTTTAGAGATCCATATCGATCGGTTTTGTATTTTGTGTTCTTTCGCAATCTGCTAAATGCTACAATGCCAATTTTCACTTGACCCAACATCTAAACGTATCACATTTTTTTGCTAAGTATAGGTACTGATGAAGCACTCATTCATTTGCGATGAAATTGCATAGGCTCGCACAGGAGTCGACTGATATTTCACAGAGTCATTGGTTATAATAATATCAGACTCTACATAAGCATTATGTGTCAGGGAGGCCCTTACATCGGCCGGTAACATTAGTTGCAGTAAGTAATAGCCGCCGCGAAACAACAAATGAGTCAATTACACATTAAAAACTGTTGCTACCATGTTGCGACTATATAATTTGAACGTCAGTCGACTTTCTTAATGACAAATCATAAAGGTAGCTTCTTTGACCTAGCGAACGTTCGCAATTATTCGTCGGATACGCTTTCGCGCGAATCGACGATCGACTTTGTAGTGCGTAGTTAGGTGTGAAGGAATTTGACACCAACACCGACAGAGCTAGTGTTCATATTGTCTTAATTTTAATCCTCTCTTTCTGCTAAAGCTTTCGAGTAATGTAATGACACGTTTGAACAATCATTAAATACTTATCCTTCGCCCATTTATTACGTACTAGCCATCACTTGTCAGGCGGTGGAATTGTGAAACGGAACACGGTTTTCCGAAACAATTTGTCAAACCAATTTTAGAAGAAAACCTGGTTTTCTTATCGGTAGGCTCGGTTCATTATGGACGGCTGTGACGTTAGACATTGTCTAAGAGCACATTATGCATGGTATGTAATTGTTTCGAATGAAATGGTGACTTGCTACTTCACGACTTGCGAAGTGATGACAAGTTGTGAGAACTTTTCAATTCAATCAACGTTAGTACGGAAAACATTTAATTTTCGTAGTTGCTGTAGCAAATGGAATCACTGATCCTCGTAAACGTCTAACCAGTGATGAGAAAGGTACAAGCGTATTACGAATATCTATAGCACCTGTTGAATTGATCATGATCATGGCTCCAACTCGTTTTCAACATTATATTATCGGGTATCGTTACATATTCTGTTTAAAAATAAAACGAGAGCGTTTATTAGTATTCGCAGAGTTCGGTCCAACGCTTTCTTCTTAAGTCGACTGGCCATTGTTTCTCTCCTGTCATCAATCACCCATGGTTTGGAGACAGGGCGGGGGGATCGAATAACGGTTATTGAAATGAGAGGAGCTGGGCCCTCGCTTTTTTCCAAATTTAAATTTTGATAAGGCTACTGGGGTCCCTGTTTTGTGTTCCTAACTTCTTAGTTTGGCGAGAGGGTGGTTTTTTCTTTGTTTTGATTTTAAGCCTGTTTATAACCTAATAAATTGGAGTTTCGTTCGTTGCTGGGACTTCGAATTGGCAGTCTGACTGCGTTTCGTTTTGCTTTGTTTTATTTTCGTTTGATTTAAGTTTTAGTTCCTGATTATTGTCTGCACTTTGCAACTGTATAACTACTCTTAGGTATGACAGGTTTACTTTTGTATGAATACGTTATAATTTCACATCCCTGTACGAGTATTTACGAAGCATAAATAGTTACTTATTTATTGTTGAGTATTCGTCTGCTTATGTAATTTTAGTTGAAGTAAATCGTTTTATCCGTCTATTTCGTATGCCTACCAGTTAATTTCTTGCACCACCTGTGGTTGACTGGTAGAAAATGCTTATAGCATTAAGTCCGCCACATTGCCATTGTATTTTTTTACTTATGTGCAATAAACGTATTAATAATAATAATAAAGTAAAAGGGTGTTTATGCATGTTATAAACTTTTATTAACGCTACATCAGAACTTACTTAACAATACTTTCACAAAACGTAAAATGGACGCGAAACCAAAACCTAAGTAGCGGAACATTAGTGTTACTGTCATTGTGTTTAATTATTAGGCAAAGGTTCTAAACAGTCAAGAATTCTGACTAGACATTATCAATCTCTCGGCAATACCGTTAGTTGGCGTCTGATAAGAAAGCCTTTTGGCCCAGCCAGTTCCAAATAAACCCGTAATGCGTCCAGTTCTAGCGGCTCCCAAAAAGGAGGCGAACGACATCGAACGGGCAAAACCAAGTGATATATTCTTCTACACGTTCGTGACGTCCATTCAGTGTTGCTGCTGTTAGCGTGCCGCGAAGACAATGCCAGAAATTCGGTGCGATTCGCTTTTTACGGCTCCTGGGCCATTCCAAGCGACAGGCAGGCTCAACATGAATCCGATGCCCAAAAAACCGGTCTTGTATAAACTTGAACATCGTTCATTTACACCAAAAACGTTTTAAGAAATCATAAGTTTTTTGCCAAAGTACTTATATGAAGACCTATGTTTGTGTTTCTGTCAGGGAGCCGTCTCTACTCTTCAAGAGATATCGAGATACTCGTTACGAGATATCAGAGTCAGTGAAGTTTCGTCTTTCGTGCATAATAAAGTGTTCTGTACTCTATGCTTGAAAAACTTACTTTCACCTTTTTGTCAAATTTGAACTGTAATTGGCGCATTAAACGATATTTAAGCATAAATTATGAAGGCTGTTATGAACATTTAGCTTGTTTGAAAGCTTGAAATTGGTGCAATTTTCTTGCAAGATACTTAAAGTAATTTTATGCTTTTTAACCAAACTGATACTCTGTTGTAAAAGCATAAATGAATTCCAAACGAACGGTCCTATGAATCTGATATCAATAGGCAAGGTATCTCTTCACTTGTGTTTAAATCCGGTGTCACCAATGATCAATGAAAAATGACCACAGGAGGTCACTGTGTATTTTCAGTAGGCTACAGTTACTTTTGGGATCGATATAATTACGGTCTCTTTCATTCAACAAACGTTGTTTCGGGATACTTCTTCAATACATCTTAATTTATTCGGAAGCCATGGAGCTACCGTAGTTTTCCCAACCTTATCTAATAGACATTTTTCCAACTGAGTTAAAGTAAAAGTAAGTAAATGCGAGCGTATAGGTACTTACCAAACCCCGAACACATTGTGCGAGTGAAAAACAATCACATTACTTCTTAACAATATAACAATAACGTAGGATCGTAGGATTGGAGCATCATAAAAACGAGAGACGCATTCTTAGTCAATAAAACTGAGTTTTTATGTTCACTGTTTAGACACGCGAGGTTCGACGGATGATAACAAAACCTGAGGCTCGAACGATATAGAATATAAACCGGAAATTACACTGGTCATTCACAAAAAAAACACACGCACACAAACGAAATCACTATCGCCTCTACGAAATGTGAGCCATACACACGCTGTGTTGGAATAGGGTCGTTTACGCACACATGGGTGATACCGTTCATTCATACGGCATCATAGTCCACCTTTAGAACGGTCACAAAATAGTGGACTAGGGATGTCCTTCGGATCAATAACTTATGTAGATAAAGAAGACTCGATGTGAATTATAGGAACAATGTAAGTGCATACAAATGTATGAAAACTTCGGGGCTTTACAGCAATCAAATTTTCTCATGTGGAGATGTGAAATCTCTAGCACTAAATATATTTTTATGGGAGAGTGAATACGCAAACAATACAAGTAGGTGTACTTCGTAGATCATAAATGACAAGAAAAGAGTAATTTATCTTTTTAGAGCTCATGTCATAATCGACAAGTAGGTATATCGACGTTTTTTAAGCAAATAGTGGGACAGCACGCTTAAACCGGTACCTAAAACAAATAAATTACCAGATTTTAGAATAAACCAGTTGGCTGGAAAATATCTCTATTTTGTCACACTACAAGTTATTTGGGGTTATTAGTTATCTCTTAATACATACAACGACGTCAATTATGTTTTCGATCGATAATCATTGGTTACACCGGATGCGTACCGTTTATGTGACCAATAAGTGACCTATCACTATTTCTGAAGAATTCGTGAAAAGTATTTATATGTCTATTACTTGTCTATTACTTGTAACGTCGACAGTACTTCTATCACATGCGTACACTCGATTCAGTTACCTTACAGGCAAATTTGATATGAAAATGTAAGTTTGATCAGCTGTAAGGAGTCTAACCAGAGTTAGAGTCATTTTCGTGTTGTTATTCGTCAGTTGCAGATCATCCTTTATTTAGTAGTGTGTTCTAAGTAGGAAAACATCGTGAAGTTGGTTGGCTCCGCACGTATTTTCTGTGGGCTAGGCCGATTAAGCTGTCAGGGTGGTATAGGTGCTGGGAAAGCCTACTCCATCTAAAAAAACAATGTCTCAGGCACTGCAGCGGCTGAGTGGTGCCTTCACTCATCTAATGTGAGTGAAGGTGCCACTAGATGCAAAGGCTGAAGTTTCTAAGCAAAGATAATGTAGATAACTCTTCAAAAGGTCTATGTTCTGCCGACTGTATAGGCACATTTTTTTTATTTCAATTAAGATAAGAATATTAACCGACGTTACTTAAAGAAAAATCGGCAGGGTGAGAGTCGGAGTCCTACACCAAGGGCTCCGTACATAAATACCATAATAATATTACGTATTTAGCAAAAATGTGCTTTATATTATTCAGTCCGAGACCCTTAGCGAAAGTCTGACTCAGGCTTTGCCGGTTTTATTGTTTCTACTAAAGAACTATAATCACATCAATGTTGACACTTTTGAACCACTGCAGGTTAGTATCCTGTGCAACTATACGGCTACCATTTTACGGCTGGGCAAACAAAAAAAAAAAACATTAAGAATTACATTGCTTTATTTCTTATTACACATGTAATAGTCTCTGAAAATTTCAACTAGCTACATATTTTATCCCGATTTAAGAGATATCTAAAGCCCGTGTAAGGTAAGACAGACACACAGTCAGCGTAGACAGTAACAGGGTCCCGTTGGGCACGGAACTCTAAAGCGTGTGTTAAGTAACACCAACACGTTTAATACTTAATTTTATTGAGCCGCACCTAAAATACCCTGTGTGTGTTAAAACAGAATGAGTCATTGAAGTCTAATCCAGTGCCATAAAAATGTCGATGTGTATTGCCTTTATAGTTCCGTTCCATTTCACCGGATCGTTGACATCGACAATCGAGAACTCAATATCGACGTCACGTGTTAATTAATTCAACTGTGGGCGTAGCGACCATTTGACTATCGATAAAATGTACGTGGTAGGTCGATACATTAAGAAGTCTATTCCTCAAACGAAAATAATATGATAAAGTTGTTGTTTGACGCTCAGTCCGGGTTTTTATTTGACATTTTCGTGCTAATAAAAATATTTAAGCCGCACCGCTGTTATTTTTAATGACCAATATGATAAGTAATTAATGGGGTTTCTAGTCAAAAACATCTTGAAAATATTGTATTTAAGTTGAAATATAGGTGCGACATTAAACTTTTTAAGCAAAGTATTTAAATAAATCCTTCTCTTCTGTTAGAATTTAACAGTTTTGATTATAAAAAAATTATTCCACTAAAACACTCTTCAGACTAAGTTAAAGCCGGTTTATGACAGAACTTCCTGTTTTAATCAGGCTTTACCTCCGCCTTAAGAGAGTTTTAGCGAAACGTGAACCTGATTAAATAAGCGCCTTAAATATGCAGTCATTTCCAGACTTGCAAAATACCAAAAATTCACATTTCCCTTGAAATATATCCATCCATTAACCTTCAAACCCTTCAAACATCAGGTTCTTCAAGTTAAACTTCATAACTAAGCTCACTCTCTCTCTCTCACACACACAATCGGCTCGTAAGTACACTCACACTCCCACAAGTACACAATATCTTATTCAATCTCACACATTAGAGACATTCACTCACAAAATCACATACACCCTCTCTCTCTCCGTCCTATCCACTTCCCATTCTTTTTTAATACACACGTAATTTTTTTTGTACAAAAAACACATTTTACTTTTTTTTACTGCTCTAAAGTAAATTGTATAGTTTATTGTTTTACTTATTTATAGATAGTTGAAACCTATTTTTGGCTTCACGGTCGCAACAGTTAATTGCAGACATTTTTATTATTTCGTGCTGTCAGATTTTGAAGCAAAGAATGTTCACAGCTCTGCTTACCCTTTCGAGAGCACGGCGCGGCGGCGTTAGGATGTGTTATGTTTGTTACATTTCATTTATGTAGTAGTTTTGCCCACCTAATGAAGCGCTATGGTAGGTTGTAAAGCCACTTTTAGTTAGGGCCGGCTGCTTTTTAGCGCAGGCATAGAGACACGTTCTTAGAACCATAAAGTACTGCATAAATGGCAGTGCACAAGCGTTACTGGGGTAATGTATGGGGCCTGTATGCCACCAATAAGGCTACAGCCAACTGAGCTGTTTACATTGATGATTTGCAATGTAATTTGTAAAACACGCACTTGATTAAGTTGTTAAAGGCGCGACAGGTGCAGCGTGTAAAAAAAGGCTGTGTATTACTTGGCCTAATGATAATATATGCTAGCTTGATTTGCTACCATTACCTGCCAAGGCAGTCATGTTATGGACCATTTATATTGCTTTATTGGAAATGTATTTTTTAGGGTTCCGAACTCAAATAACCTATGACAAATGAATTTAACTGGCTGCCTACGACAGTTCAAGAGATAAAGTTCTTTATCTCATGAACTGTCATAGGTAGCCAGCTAAATTTTCACAGAACATTTGTTATATTGGCGGATTGCCGGAAAAAATAAAAATGCTTTAAAGTAAAAATAAGGGGCGTTCCCAAACAATAAGAGTAATTCAATAACGTTTTTGTGTCTGCTCTATCATAAAAATCGTAGTACATACAAGATGTAAGTTGAACTGAATATACCTAATCCCATTTTTGCATATTAAATGTTTTTTTGAATACCTCGTTGGTCTAACAGTTGGTCGTTGGTCTATCACGCCTGGTTACCATGCCGGAGGTGGTGGGTTCGATTCCCACTGGGGGCCGCCGTACATTTGTACAAATGGCCTCAGTCTGGGTGTATTTCCATGCTTGTGATGTCCTTGCCTGGTTACCATAGCACAGGAAATACTAGTTTGGGACTAGTCATCATCAGTCATTTGAAGCCCAATGCAGGACATAGGCCTCCCTCATGGTTTTACAAACCATGAAGGGTTTTGCCATAATCGCCGGGATTGGGACAAGTGATTGTGTTATGTGGTAAACAGGTAGGTATTATACATCATATTATATTTATGGCAATACGGAACCCTCGTTGTGCGAGTTCGATTCGGGCTTGGCTAGTGTCTTTTTGTGTGTGGTCAGTGTCAGTTTAGCCGTGAAGTATATTTTGCAGTTCCCTTTTGACGGGTAAATGCAACCTAGCTATGTTTAAATTTTTTCTCAAGAATTATTTGTCCAAATTTTGTGAATCTCCATGATTCTACTAAACCGAAGACGTACGAAGGGCGGTGCTACTTTTTGTCCCATACTTATATTTCGAGTAGCTCTGAATGCCGTTATAGGCACCAGGGGTATTTTACTCTGTGTTTTAGAGACGCTCGGTATTTGTAGAATATTTATTTAAAAATGTTGTCTACACAATTTAAACAATAGCTTAACTACTCATAGCGCAGTAAATGTAGACTATTCCCTTGCATCGAGATACATCGTAATAGAGAAATGAGAGTTAGTAAAACAAACATAAAGCCTCACTCCAAGCACACAGTAACCCTCAACAATAATGTAACAGCGTTCGTTCTTACCTCGCGTGATATAAGAGCGAATATGGTACAAAAAGAGAGAGGTCAGTGTCGCTGGCTGTACCTTTGTATCAGCGGGTATTTGTTTGTAAATTGATAGGGAAAGCCGAGCCGCGTCCCCACGTGCGAACATGTCCGCCGTGTTGATTGTAATTTGTAGTGCGCGAGCGCATGCCGCTGCGGGCTATTCTGCTGGACGTTTAATTTTCATATTATCAATTGCGCTTTCAAAGCGATATGTTTTTTTTTTAGATAATCAGTCGATCAGCCCACGTTAATTTATTGAAACAAGCCACACCAACAGGTAACATACAAGTATGACTAAATAGCTCACTCGGTCGTTTACTGCTGGACATAGGCCTCATTCAAAGCACGCCACGTCTTCAGGCATCCTCAGCCAGCCGCTACCAGCAATATGCCTCAGACTGCTGGTCCAGCGAGCGTCTTACGCTGCGTTTGTCAGTTCGTGGTGTCCACTCGAAAACCTTTTTACCCCAACGGTTATCGGTTCTCGGCAGATGTTACCAGCCCACTGACACTTCAACCTGCTAAACCTATATGCTATGTATTGACATAGCCTATAGGTGTTGGCACCTCACTTTATTTCTTTGATGAATTGGGAGTTGTGTAATTTCTTATGTGATGCATGACAGAGACTTTAATACTTTATTCATTTATTTGCCTCTTACTTTTACTAAGTTACAGAGTGAGCCTAAAAATAAGAGGTGATATAAAAGGATGTCATAGAGTATAGCCCGTTCCATAGCACGCTGTGCGACTTTGAATCGGTGCACTAGTCCTTCCATCAGTGTCCTCGTTTCGGCTCCATATTGTTTTTGACCCCTGATAAGGGTTCCGAAATGAATGATATAAGCACCCAAATACGAAACACAAATATGTCATGGTATTTAGTGTATAGTGTAAAAATATGTATGGTGCGTTAGTCCAGTCCAGAAACACTTGGCCGGTTTTCAAAGTTACGTACCTCTGTGAGTTTGCAGTAGCAATATAATTTGCTAACCGTAAAATAATTTTTAATATGGCATCTGGAATCGCGGTGGGCACGCGTGGCGATTAAGCCATTCTCTCTCTAAGAGACAAGGTTTGTACTCTGCAGAGGGACGAATTAGGCTGGGTATGATTACAGTACAGTTCAGCCCGCCAACGCTTTTGCATTCGCAGAATGTCCCTGTGGGCTTTGTCGCCGCTTGTAGAGTGCGATCGAGTAATTTACAACTTGCCCCGGGCGTGTTCCGGCCGGGGATTAGTCCATCACCGGCCAACTTTATGCGAGCGCACTGTAATGCGGCGAATTATTGCATGGCCTTAATTGGAACACGCGAAGTTTAATTAATAAACAAACTTACTGCCGATGGAAAAATACCAAGCTGTTCGTCTGTCGTTGACGCGACATATTTAGGCCTCTTCTTTGAAATTCATCAGGGGAGCGAAGTGCGAGCGCAACATAGACAAACAAGAAACAAATTTGTAGGTGAAGTCTTATTTATAAGAACACGATTTCTCCTCACGAATGAACGAACACTTCTCAGAGGCAGTTTAAATGTTCTATGGTAAAGGGAAATACGTAACTACAGATAATTTAAACTGCCTTTGAGGAGTGTTTTAGAGGAACCGTAATGTAGTTATAAATAATACCGGTAGAAATTAAACTCAAACAGCTGACTTAATTTTTACAATTTGGTGTTTGGACCGATGTTAATATCTCAAAAGGATAGAATTAATTTCAGGATTATCAATGTTTGGCACGCGCATACCAAAATGAATGTGTCAAGTCACTCCTACACTCCTAAATAGGCCTTGTCTCCGAAAGCTAGCCTGAGCTACATCGCCTACACCTCGTACGCACAATACGACGAAATAGTTATTTGTTATGCAAGGCTGCAAAGTTAATTTTTGGCGCGAGTACCTTGTATTGAAACCTGAGCAAGCGAAGGATTCTAGGATTGAGCCACAAGCGAAGCGAGTGGTTCAAATATAGAATCCTGAGCGTAGCGATGGTTTCAAAGGTACGAGACGCTAAATAACTTTGCTGCCGAGCGCAACACACAACTTTTCACCTCACTAAAGCGAGGAAAATGTTAGGTGCAAGAAAAACAGTTTTAATAAATATTAAATTACTGTTTATTTATTTCAAAAATTAAAAGTAAAATTACTACAATTGGTAATATTGAAAGTTAATTTTTTTTAATCAAATTTTCTTGCCGGCCAGTGCGATTCTTTAAATGAGGCTGGCGCATGACATGAAATAAGTATTTGCATTTCAATCATCAATGGACTGGCTGCAGAGAATATAAACTATTACGAAACCAATGAGGTTCTATATAATATATGTAATTTATTGTACGAAACCTTTATTGAATAAAAATATTCGAATTTTAAAAACACTTTCCACGCTAGCGGATAAAGTGCGATTTTCCACGCAGATTTCGAATGATAAACAGAGCTTTTACGAGCTAGTGAGGTGAAAAGTAATTTTCTGCTAAGAGGATCAAAGCCGCGAGAGAAAGTTAGTGGACACTCAACCGATTTCGCGTGTGTGCTATAAAATTAAACGCACCATTGAAGTAGGCCTAATTAGGAGGTTTCGATGTCTGCGATGTTCACGTCTCAATCAGAGGTTTGTCCAGAGACGAGCTAGCTCTACATTATAGTTGTAAATCCCTGATACGAACTAGCTCTACATTATAGTTGTAAATCCCTGATTAGTTAATTGTTTTTCCTGAAGAGTATCAACGTCAAATTAAGTTTATCTTATTTAATTAACTGTGTCCGGCAGGTGTTCTACAAATTTTCTATTGTAGGTACCATAATACCTAATTAAATATATCTGACGGCCAATATCTTTTTCCGTATTATTTCGATTGTTTTGTTATACTAACGCTACCTTTGTTACTAATATGAATTGGTAACGTAGCGAGGTCGATAACACTATAACGCCTGGGCTAATTTATCATTCATTCTAATAGGAAAAATTGCGTTACCATAACAAGACAACCAACAAAATAATTTAAAATGTTCGATTTTCGTGATCTAATATACACAAAGCCGGGTTTTGACGGTCTTAGTACGCTCGGACTGTGTGCGTGCAGTTTCAGTTGATTATGACTTGTTGTGTCGTGTCGTGTCATAGTGTTTGTTATCAAACTCCTCCAAAACGGCTGCACCGATTTTTATGAAATTTTTTGTTGTTATTTGGTAGGTCTAAGAATACGCGTTAGGCTTTTCAAATATTAATTATAATATGAAAAAAAGTCTAGCAAAAGTTTTATATGGATTTTATACGGATTTTATAAACTAGATCCTTATTTCGTACTACTGGAATTATTTTTGTTAGACCCTATTTACTGTTCGAATAGAGATTAAAATTTTTCGTCGGTTGAAAATCAAAGCTTGATATAAAATAATTATACATGTTATTTCTAAAATGCGCAATTCCTGAAAACCCCAATTATAGATTTTGTTTTACAGTAACTTTTGTTCTTTTAGTTTTGTGTCAGATTTCTATTTTTTGAAATAACAGGTTTTACATAATTCCACAATGTCGCAGCCTACAGTATATCGTTGTCTTACATAGAAGAATGTCGATTCGATGTAACACAATGGCATTATGGGTTTAGGCACTATCTATCAAACTTCACCCTCACAAAGCAGAAAAACGGCAATTTTTTTTTATTGCAAATTGAGCAGTAAATTTTTAAAAGTCCTAGAATTAAGGTTGTTGTTGTGACTCCAACCGACATATTTCAAGAATTGAGCATTTTACAAATAACCATGTACAAAAATAGAATATTTTTTATTGTTTGTACACCAGGAATTACAATTGTTATTATTCAAAATAATTAATTATTATTAATATTGGTTCCATGTGGCGCCGGATAAGAACAACGTCACTCCATTTCCTTTCGTGGATGTCGTAGAAGGCGACTATGGAAATCAATTACCAGGAGACGGGCAGCAGCAGCCGTCTTCCTGAGATTCCAACCGCATATTGCGATCGCCAAACCGCCTGCCAAACGTGGCGATTATGGCAAAACCCCTCATGGTTATGAAAACTACGAAGGAGGCCTATGTCCTGCAGTGGGCGTCAAATGGCTGATGATGATGATGAATATTAGAATTATTTGAGGTATGGAACAATAAATTTTTTTTAAATTACAAACATAACTTTGCAGTTTGGTTGATACACTCGCGCGTGCGAACCTGAAGCGGCAATTAAGTTGGCTTGGTGAACGTACCTATAGGAATCTAAGGTCTGCTTATCTGACAAACGGTTAATTTTGCCTTAGCTGAAGGATTCTATCTTGGGCGCAGTTTTGAGTAGTCAATAATCTAAACACACGTCGGGGCAGCACCAACAATAATCGTTTTCTAACACGCGCACTGATTTACAATCAGGATACCTCGCGCTGTCGATCCACACCGCGCCCACTGTATCCCAACTGTCAAATATTGTGGAAGTATAGAGGAACCATTCAATGTAAGGGGTTAAAGTGAGCTAGCAAGACGCAGAGGGATAAAAAAGAGGCCTGCTCACTTTGTAATCTGAAATTTTTAATACTTCGTGAACGATAAATTAATGTGCTCGAGTTGAGTCTCTACGAATATTTTTTTAGTCCGTTGACAATTCTACACCTCATTACAAACAATATTTATTATAAGAGCAACTCCGAAATATAAAAAAAACATCAGATATTCCATACTTTCATGATTGAATTAGCAAACGCATGAACCAGTTGATACTTTTTTGGAGTTTATCTTATTTAAAAAAAAAACACATGTCACAACCATGTCTTACCTATTAATTATTAGAAATAGTATTGTAAGACGAGATTGAGAGAGAAAAAAAGGAAGAAAAAAGCGGCCAAGTGCGAGTCGGATTCGCGCACCGAGGGTTCTATACACGTGTTTGGCCGTTTTTTATTATTTGTCGTTTGAATACTATAATAAATCCCACAATCACGCTAAGTTCGATGCCTGTATATATTACCGTTAACCAAAAAAACACGTTTGTTGTATGGAGACCTACCTTATTTTTTGTTATTTTTAAAATTTGATTGTTTGTTAGGTATTCCGTCGTAATGAAACATAGTGTGTGAATTTTGACATTGAAATTTCAACTGGCTACCTATTATGGTTCCAAAAATAGAGCTCTTTAAGGGTCGGACGGACAGACAGACAGACAGACAGCGGAGTCAGAGTAATAGAGTCCCGTATCCTTCGGGTACAGAACTTTAAAAAAGATACAAAGAAAGAAAGAGTAACGAAGTATGTGAAGTCCTAGAAAAATGGGACAGGATTGGGTTTCGTAGAAAGCATATAAGGAGGTAGCCTAGTGAATAATGACCAGTTGAGTTATATAGATCTGCGCGAACTGTTGGTATGATTGGCGCAGGACAGACAGAGACAGCGTATTTTAATTGCGGAGGCCAAGCTCCACATTATATTGTTGATACAGCCCTAATAGATGAAAATGAAGTGGTCCTTCTCTATATTACTACCACGTGTACCCGGACCACTATCTCTAGCAGACTACACGTATTATTTATGGTAAGAAGCTTTCTATGGGATTATGGAGATGAAATAACAACAGCGGAGAGGAGGAATGGGATATATTTTTAAGGTGTTTCTAGTAGGTTAAGCAGCGCTCTTATCTCCTGTGACATACGTTCGAATGTCGAACAGAGAGATGTTTTTTTTTTATCACTGACTGTACTTACCTATCGGTTCATTGTAACCTCTGTGTTGGTTATTGTAAAGCTGAATTGAAATAAAGTCACCCAGCTGATACCGAATTCATAAGCAGCCTATATACGTCCCACTGTAGGGCACAGGCCTTCTCTCAGAGAGAGAGTTTGGGCTTTATCACCACGCGTGCCCACCGCGGATTGGTGATTTCAAGCGCTGAGGTACCTATGTGAATAGCTCAGACACCCAGGTTTCCTTACGATGTTTTCCTTCACCATTAGCGAGTGGTATTGCTACTATAACTTCACAAATGTACATAACTTAGAAAGTCATAGGTACATGCCCGCTATGCCCACTGGGAATCGAGCCTGGGTTTCCCGCTTCCGAGTCCAATGTTCTACCCACTAGGCTACCACAGCTATTTTACCGAATTATTACCTATTAACTTTATTCCGGATTCACTTACTTGGTTAAAACTAAGTAAATGAATCCGGAATAAAGTTATAATGTGTAGTGCTTACGAAAGTTTTAGTTGGAAGATACTTAATTTGTTTGTCAACGTACTATTTTATTTCTTACTTCTGGTAGTGATGACAAAATAGCAGTCAAAATGTAACGAAGAAGGGGAAAAAGCCACAAAGGCTACTGAAATCTCAAAAAAATATAGAGGCGTATTGCTTTGGTTTTTTTTAGCTGTTTTAAGTGTAGAACAAATAGTTATCGTACCTATTGTAAGCTGAGCTGATTATCCAGTACGAAAATTTGGTTAAATTTCTTTATTTCGAAAAAAATATTCCTCTTCATATGACCAGCCTGTCCGCTCGGAGAAAACACTTCAATATTCGGAAGTAAGTATTTTGAAAACTCGTTCAGCTTTTTGAATCCAAGCTTTACAATGCATCCTTTGCCACCTCCAGATAATTATAATCCTCCAAGTTGTAGCTCTATATCCATCATTGCTATTGTGAAATTGCGGCCGTGCGCACAACACACACAAGTAGCTCAAAATAGTATCCAGAGCATGACAAGTTAACATTTGCCTACGCAAACCCTATAAACGACCGCGGGGCAAGCGCGGTACGCACTGAGAAAAGGTACGTGCCCGCTGGTAGTGCAATGTTCAGTATGTTCATATTGGTCATACAGCTGTATTGCGGCAGCTGTGACCGTGTGTTTAAGAGCAGATTCGGTTTCCATCACACGTCCGAGCGCACGCTCGGTCTAAGATGGGTCCTTGTCGGGGTGTCGCCGTCGACGGAATCGTTGTGGAGGACATCATCATCATCATCAATGGTCATACAACCACACAAACGATTCCTTAAAGTTTTCGCAATGGCACAACAAAAAGAATACTCAAACTTAGTGAATCGCATATGAATTGGTGCGTATGAATTCTCAAGTTGTACGATGTGTCAATACTACTCCTGATGCATTCTTATGACAGAATGTTGACACGTGCGCAGGCGACTTTGCGACGAAAATATGTAAGTTGATGAACAGCAGCAGAATATAAAAATTAAATATTCGCATATTGCGCATGCCGGATGTTTAGAGGCACTATTTACAGTTTTTGTTAACTTTGCTTGTATCTAACTACTTAGAGTGCAGATTATTGATTACCCGATTAGGTGAAGAATGCACAATGTTCAGTTCGTTTGTCGAATGTTCAGTTATCAGTCTGCGGGGGCCTTAAAATATTATTTGCACATACAGATGGCTCGCCTTTGATTGGCTCAGAATTACGACTGCCGTTCCGTAGTTGATTATAATTGCGCGGACAGTGCGGATCTGATTTGCGTGACCAATCCGCGGCTTGTAATGACACTACGGAGCCCGCCAAGCGCTTTACGGTTTGTTCTCTTGTGAGTCTGAGGCTGTCAGCATGATTGTTAGGCACTGAATTTGAGACCTGTAAAGAGGATACTTTAGTCGAATGATTTAGGAAGAAAATTATGATTTTTCAGTCCTGAAACATAAAAAAATCCTGCAGTTCTGGGTTATTGGCCAACTGGACACGCGCGTTTCTAGTTGGTGAAAGTCGTAATGAGTATATTCAACAGTACATCAACCTATACACGCTAACTTTGCAACTAAAATGTAAAGGTTGATCTACTGTCGACTGTGCATAGCGTAAAACAAGCTTTTATTTTCGCCAACGTTACACACTTACAGCAACAGTTAGGACATCTAGCAAAAATCACTTAAGCTCACCTCAAAGTACCATCATTAGAGTAGACCATATAAAATAATAAAGAGCTGACTTATGTCTCAGTATAGAACAACCCGGTATTGGGTATGGCACATTGCGCCCGCGCGCCTCACTTTCGCACTTAATCGAGAAATATGGCGCGTGCTCTTATGCGCTTATTTATGGCCTTAGCCTTCGATGTGCGGGATTAAGAGCCTCGTTTTATATTGCACTCATTAGGACTCTTAAATTGATTAGCAAGAGGTTATTTTTTGGCTTGATTGCCAGAGAACGTTGCACCGTAAGAATGTACCGTACAAAATGTTAACTCAGTTCTTGCCTTTCGGCGAAGTCGCAATTTATTAATTGCTTTTGCAGTCGACAGCTGTTGAACTTTAAATTGTGGTAGCATTATCGCCTGTAGCGAATTTGCATTATCTCTGTAACGAAAACAAAATCTGTTACGCCTGTAACAAAACTTCGTGAGTACAATCGTGTTAATATCATCTTGCTGTCAACCGAACGGTACATTATTATATTTCTTTTAATGCAAAGAGTAATCTTAACGCTAGTTACTTTCCCTGCCAGCTAAGCGGTACAGCAGAAGGAAAAATCTTTGCTAGTTTGATCATTACTACAGAATTTGAACAGTGTTTAAGATATAAGAATCTATTCTAAGTAAGATTAAAAACACGTGTGTCAAACTAGTGTGTTTTAGACATGCCAAGTCCGATTATAATTCAATCCATCAAAGTATCCAAGCATACCGCGGTTTCTTTCGTTGACTGAAGCGACTGGTTGGCTTGATGGCTCTAACGTTTACAATTTAACAGTATCTTCTTCTTGTTGTGCCAAGGATCCCTAAAAACTCGATTCTTTTATTGTTGTGCACTTCCGTACGCTTCACAGCGCTTTGTTAGAAAATGTAAGTATCTTGTTAAGCCCATAACAAACCGGTGGGCAGTGTTACGTCGTTCCACACATGCGAGGAAAAACTTAGCGTGTTGTATAACGGTGTTTCATTAAATTAATTACACGGCGTTAGTTGTAGATGGCCCCGTCTAGATGACATCGGCGGACGCACGAACAATACGGGTATATTTAGCCGATAAGACGCGGTGCGATTTATTGCGTGCATTTCTTTTGTCAGGTTCGAAATTGTATTCGCATAAGTTAGCCGAGATTAAAGTAATCGAACTTATAAATTTTGTCACCTCATGTTTATAAGGTGCACCGGGGGTGTCGACGCGAACTTTGTTTAAATTAATGGGCCCCATTATCTGATCGAGTCGCGTACATGGCGTTTATGTGCAGATAATTTTCGTGTCTGAACGGAATTTTTAATTCTTCTCCGTCCGCTTAAGGCGTGGGCGTCGCACATTCCGCATCGACATTTCAAAAGAAAGTTAACAAGTTAGAGGCAAATAATAAAAGACAAAGCGATTAAGCGATTCGCGGAAAAAACAATAAAACCAACAAATATTCTAGTTACTTGAGGCATTAACCAACCCACAAACAGTCAGTGGTTTGCAGTAGAAGCTCGGTTGTAAAACAATGAAGCGTCATAAAAGGCAGCCTTAAAAGCAAATTACTTTAACTGGCAGGAAAAACCTAATCACGGCTACGACATTCCACGTTCAAAATGAAACGCCGTTGCGGGCACTAATTAAAAACTAAACAGCCCAATAGCCATGAAATTCCTTATACGAGCGGTAAACCAATTTGAGGTGCTTCCAACGCGCGTCGGCATGCTTACAGCTAATTTGACAGTCAAATAAAGACACCATGCTATATTATGCTCACTATATGTGAAGCTTGTTTGAGCTCGGTACTTTTGAAAACTCGTGAAAATGCACGAGTCTTTCTAACTTTTTCAATCGCACCGAATAATTGTGGATTAAAAAACTGGACAAGTGCGAGTAGGACTCTTACCGTCGTGGTTGCAAAAAAAAAAAAACGATCAAAACACTAAGTTAAGTAATTTTACTCCCTTAAGTCTCAACTGCAAAGATAGGTAAGTTTGTAATCTCTTTTTTTTCTTAACATTTCTTTTTTCCTTCGTTTGTGCTGTGAGACCTCAGTTTTTATCAAATTTCGCGATTTTTGGTCAACGGGAAGTCCTCTACAGGTTCTGATGATGAGTTTGCTAGTATAAAAAATGTGTCACAACTCGTTGGATAGTATATAAGCTTAATTTTTTCTCCTTCAAGCCAACGTAGGCTTTAGTATTTGATATTAATTCCAAATTTATCGTTTTATATGTTACAGAGAAGATGATTTATGAACGGATAGACGGACAAAGGGCTCCGTTTTTCTTTTCGAGGTAGGGAACCCTAATAAGAAAACTTGTCACCCAATAGAAAAGTCGTCAACCAGTGGAAATGAATCATTAGGGGAGTTATTAGAAAAACAAGAGACTGTTGTCTTAATTATTGCACCATTATTAAGTTGGGACACTTCCCCTTTTCGCGTACAAATTGTCGACCCTGCAGTGATACCAGCTAATGAAAGTTAAGAGGGGCAAAGTCCCGGTAGAAATTAGCAAAAAAAAAACGCGAGACAAGGCGAAGTATTAATTAATTCCGGCCAACATTGGTCGGTTTATGAAACGCTTAATTTCCATTTAGTGGGCAGTTTTTTGCGAAGGGAAATCTTAAGTGACTAGGATTTTCTTTTATTTGCCGGGACAAAAGGGAAGCGGCGAGAATGTAAATGTTTTGGCGCGGATTCATTTGAATTAATTAACGAATCTAATGACGGACCAACTTTTGCATCGCTTTCGCCGGGGCTTTGTTTGCCATAACAATGTTTATGGTAAATAAAACTTGTCAAGGAAAATGTTTTTTCTCCGTCTGTTTGGGGTTTTTCTTTTTTTAATTTGCTCGGTTTGTTAGGGCGCCCAGAGCCGAGTTTGCGGTGAATTGTTTGGATTTATTCGTGTAATTAGTGAAGTTTGTTTCGTTTGGATTATTTAATTTTATTTTTCCGAGACACAAACTGAGAAAAGAGAATTAGGGACGAAGTTCGCCGTCGACTTATCGTTTGTTGTGGACTATTCGGAATTTGGTTATTTAGCTCCGTGCTGGAATTTGGCGACTTAAAATAACGGAAAGGTGAAAAGGTTGGTACCTTTTTACTACGGTACTACGACGGATGGTACGGGCAATGGGCACACCAGCAGCCGGTTGGTTGGTCGCTATAGTTAGGAATGCGGAAAATCCGCAAGTTCGTGGATGTGGATGGCAAGAGACAGTGAGAGGTGGCATTTTCTCTCTCACCCAGCAGTGAAGAAGAAGTAGAAGAAACACATTTATTTAACACCACAAAGACATACATATATCAAGGCAGTGGTGGGCTGATGATAGATAGACAGTATATTTTTTACTGGATACAGAAATGATGATGATGATGATGATAAAAAAGATTCTGTTGTTTGATTAGTTGCTTTGTAAACTGCGGAAAAGTCACAGGCAAAGCGAGCATACAGAGATTATAGACCTAGCAACGAAGGAAAAAAAGGTTAATCGCGTCAAAAATCCCCTAAATTAAGACATCTTTGAGGTAGGCCGACTTAAAAAGTCTTTTAATATTTTCAAAGCAACTCATCTCCCTCGGTAATAAATTGCTGCAGCAAAGGGTTAAGGAATAAAAAGTGAGAGATCTGGCTTGTCCTATAATAATTTAACCCGTTTAGCGAAGTCGTCGAGTAATAAAGATTAAAAAGTTTATTTTTTAACACTTCGCCGGTGCTAATGAGGGGGCGTTGGAAACAATTTGATAGATTACACTCTAAAAGCTTCCGCCAGGTTTTTAATTGAGACTTTTTGTGAATAACGCTCTTAGTTTCTTTGAGGCGGATAAACTCACGCCCCCGCCTTGGCTTCTTGTTTTTCCTTGTTTTTATTTGTGTATCTATCTCCTTTGCTATCACTTAGTGATTTTAACAGGACTTTTTGTGGTTTCATCTAAAAGTCATAGTCAACTTTAAATTCTGGACAGACAGATGCACAAGGAAAAAAGTACTAGCTAACTCTTAATGCGTACGATCGGAAAATGATCCAACATCCAAAGTGAGACATTACAAGCATACCAATGCACACTCAGGAAAATCGATCGGCGCGGCGTCTTAAAAATCCTCACCCTTTACGGTGAGGGGACTCCCCCAAAAAAAACCCCGAAAGAATAGAAGAGGGAAATAATCTAAATCGTCTCATATCTCCCCGGCCCCGCTGCCCCCGCTCCCCCCGGTCGCCCTCCTTATTTCGTATGCGAGCTCCTTGCAATCATTATAAGGATATCGATTAGAGCCCGCGCCTCCAACCTGCCCATATCTCGGCGGGGCACCCGCGTTTTGCATGACATGTGTGACTTTTTTAAAAACCCTTGGGTTTTTTTTCTTTTTTCTTGGGTGGACGTTACAAGATACCTACTGGTCAGTTTCTAGTTAAGGTTATGACTTCTGAGCTGAACTGGAAACTTGCCAGAATTTTTTATGGTCCACAAAAAAATATGAAGTACTGATAACAGTTTTTAGATGATTGTTAGATAGAGAACACTTTATTGATAGAAACTACACTGATATTTCTTAACGGCGGTTTTATCAGATACATAAACTTAAGCTTGTATCTCAGAGGAGTAGCCAGAGACTGCCTCGTTGGTCTAGCGGTATCACGTATGATTACCATGCCGGAGGTCGTGGGTTCGATTCCCACTGGGGGCCGCCGTATATTTGTACAAATGGCCTCGGTCTTGGTGTATTTCCATGTATTCTTGGTTACCATAGCACAGTTTACCATGCCTAGTTTGAGACCAGGACAAGTGTGGAAGACAATACAACTGTGTGGAAGTTATTAATTTATCTTGTCAAACCTGTTTCGCTTCATCAAATGCAATGATTTAGTCTTAAACGTCGCTTTTCGGTACTTTTTATCTTGAAATTTCCTTATACATAATTATTTGGTCGACTTATGTTCATCACCGGCCCTTTTGCTCACGTTCTCTCATACGCACCCACATCTCGATCTATTGATTTAAAAGAAAATTAACAACTTTGACATTGGCTGCTAGTTATACGAAACAGTTGGAGTGGTAGTGTCAGTTTTAGGTAGGTACAACGGAGTCCCATATTCACAACTCGAACTAAACCTGGTTTATCATTTAATCGAGTTGGATGCTCTTTATAACATTCGAAGTTAGGTTTGACGTTCTTTAAGTAAACATTTAGTTTTTAAAGTAAATAATTGTTTTTGAGTTTGAGTTTGAAATATATTTTATCGCAGGACAACGTTAGCACTGAATAGTGCCATTGTATCATCTTCATTCTTGTTCCGCAATGTGACGTCACGCCTTGATAGAGACCTAATCCTAACGCAGTCAACTCGAGCTTTCGAATGCAAATCGGAGCGTTGAAAGCTTTAGTTAGTCATAGCGATTTTGCATCACAATAACTTTATTAGGAGGCCCGACGCCCCCGAATTTCCTATTCCGTCCGTCGAGCCGCAAACGAAAGAAGGCAAAAAGACTCGTAGTTAACAACCGAGGACGGACCGCGCATAAGCAGATGCAAATTGTTCACGTTAAACTATTTCGGAAGGTAAACACTGGCGAGGGTTCGAACTAATGTTGCCAGAGCATATATTTCAGTTTCCCGCGACGAGCTCGAGAAGAACTAGGAAAATCGCAACGGCAAAAAGTATTTTATTCATATTCAGGGGGCCTTAAGAGTAGAGCAAAAACATTTCATTGCATACAAAAATGGAAATAAAAAATATATTTTTACCTAAGAGTAAGTGAGATTATGGCCTTATGACTAAAAGTCTAGCACCTTATTTACATACCTAAACTCACGCCTGTATACCGGAAGGATTGGCAGAGACCACTGTTTGTCACTTGCCACGATCCTGAAAAACTTTTTCCGCTTCATCAACATGCATTAGTTGTCGCATGCACGCACGCCGGTTTCAAATGATCTTTTCCGGACAACCTTTGGATAGCGATGTTTGTTTTCTTTGTCATTCCGTACACACGTGGTTTTAAAGTGCCTTTATAACGTTGTTAGTTACGATAATTAGCAACGTATGCTGTATTGTGTACCGACAAATTCTCAAGTGGGTCCATGGGTCGTGAAAACTTGAAGTTTTCGCCAATGCCGGGCAACACTAGAACCCGGACCCAACTACTCCCAAGATCCGGGCAACGAGATTAAAAATGCTGGATGGTGGACCGCCGTGAGCGGGGTCGCGCATGAGCAAAGAAATATTGGAATTTAGGCAGAAAGCCGCTTTGGGAATATGTAAATAGGAAACTACAAAAGTAATGTTTGAGTTCGCCATTTGCGTGGGGTGAGGATAAACGTCATCCGCTTTTTAGCTGGGATAATGAGGCAAAAATATAGGTGCGTCCACTGCCGTTGGGTTTTCCTTTGTGCGTACTCAAATTGAAGATGTTAAAACAAAAGAACACCGTCTGTCATCACGAAAATGAGACATTTCAAACTCTCCCCTCTTCCTCAGCATTTGTATCTACTGTTGGACCACATATACTTTCTATTGAACGACATAAAATGTGTGTATCCTAATTTCACCAGCTTATTTGACTGCCTCGTTGGTCTAGCGGTATCACCGAAACAGAGGTCGTGGATTCGATTCCAACTGCAGGTCGTTTCCATGTTTATGATGTCCATGCCTGGTTACCATAGTAAAGGGTAATTTACTATGATAATTAAAGTTACCAATAGTTTGGGACCAGGACAAGTGATTGTATTGTGTGAAAGTCATTTACCAAGTTGATATTCATGTTAAGTAGTAATTTTGGTGAGAGTAGTTTGCAAATGACGACAGCAAGAAAACCTATCGCAGCCTGAAGGCGGCCCCTAGAAACTACTTAGTTACTCCTAGCACTAAGTACCGAGCAAGACGGCAGACGGCCCTTGATCTTATTTGCACGAGCGACCCCGGTCAAGAAGGGGTGAGCCCATTAAAATATAGACAGGCCACTGCCTAGATCCTCAGTCTTGCTTGCTTCGGCATTTCTTGGCCACTAATGAGGTCAACCCCCTTTTCGCTGACGACGCTACAAAATGAGAAGTCAGGAGTCGAAACTACTGCGCGCTTGCTAATGGTGATTTTGAATATGGAATGCGTGATATTTTGAAGCTGTTCATACACTTGAGCATTCACTTGTAATTCTAGCGAATGCTCATTACATGTCCCTGTATTTATAAGCTCATGGGAACGTTTTAGCAAGCAGTAGCGAACGTTCTAACGATTATTCTAGCGAAACGACAGTAAATTTGCTTCGAACTTTTTGCCGAACCGAGAAATTTTGTCGTTGTTCCGCCGTATGATATCTTAATACATTAAGAGTATGACGAGAATATACTAGAGCATTCGCTAGAATGATCGTGAAAATGTTCGTAGCGGCGTTTGGCTCTATACTAGGCTCTGTTCGTTGTTTCTGTTCGAAGAATTTAGAAACGGCGACAGCTTGATGTTCTGTTACAGGTGAATGCTCACTGCTCAGGTCTACACCACCTTTTGCTTTAAAATGACGTTGAATGGTGATGGAGCGAAAGAGGTTTGTCAGGGTTGTAGCAAGTGATAAGCCCTGGTCTCTGCCTACACCTCCGGGGTACAGGCGTGAGTTTATGTATGTATATAATGTAATCAAAAGGCGGAACAGTTTTAAGGTTCGTAGCAGTCAGTAGTTTTACGTTAGTTCTTTAAAGCGTTTTGGTCTTCTAGTCTCAATAATATTTTCTTTTTGCTTTGTATCTCCATATTGATCTGAGGCGATTTATTCTTCTTTATCTTCGTCGGTACGCTCTTGACAGAGTGGTCGCAGTCCTCGTGAAGACGTTTTATTGTAGGCTGATGTTGCATGCCTCACGGTGTCTCGCCATTCCTTTCGGTTAGAAGCTGTTATGTTACATGCGTACATTTAGGCGATTTAGGATAGGAGAATCTGTTGAACCACGCTTAAATGACTAGATTATTTCTGTCTCTCTGAAAAAAGAGAGAGGTCTAGCAGTGAGCTAGTTGTACTGCACCATATTTCGAAACGATGTTGTTAGAAGCAACTAAAAAGGGAAAGAATCAACTATTGAGAGACGTGAAACGATGTTCAGTTCTAGCGTTCTAAGTAAAAAAAGTAAAAAATATTTATTTCCAAAAAGATATACAAATTAAGGTCGCTTATAAATATAGTCATTGAAGGGTATTACATAAAATGTATTTGCGTTTACCAGCAGTCCCCAAACTAGGCTAGGCCTGTATCCTCGGGACTTTATTAGTGTGCACAGTTTCTGTTTTATTTAGTCGTTGACCAATTCTTATACGCAACAGCCTATTTAAAATATTTTACCGTGTACATAATTTGTATATAGTAGATTAATATTACTTACATGTACATGTATAACAAGCACTTAACAAAATGCTGTAAATGGGTAATTAAATAAGCTTTAATTGCTTAGTTAAGTCTTAACTGGTACGTTCTTACAAGCTAAGCCTGTAGTAGATTAATAAATAATTCAGAAGCTAGTCGACCAGCCGGTGTCAAGTAGGTAATGGCGATGTGATGACATAAAGCTTAATGATTTCACAGAACGACTGTCAACTGCACCTTGCTTTTAGAGGAACGTAAATTTTGGTAGGGATGCGCGAATGGGTAAATACATAGTGGGTTCGAATATTACAAAATAAGATTGAAGATTGTCACTTTCTATGTTACGATTTTACGGTTTTAATTGCTTCCATAATTTATTGATTTTGATTGACTTTGATACTTTGAGTGTTGTGTGATTCCGCTATCTGCAGCTCAATCAAGTGAAATAGTTTTAGGAGTAACATACATATCATACCTATCTCTGAAAACCTTAGTGAAAAATTACATATTTTTAAACTTGATGTCGACCTGAAAAAGAGTAACTATTTTCTATGGCACGTGATTACACATTTCCGTTGGTATTTAAAGATACATTTCTATTTAAACTTAGCGTAAATAAAGCGTAGAAACATGTTTGAAAAGAAAGACAGAAAATAAAAAAACAGATAAGTGACTTAATATAAAAATAACAGAGAGAAAACGAACAATAACCAAAGCAAAAAAACAGAAATATAACAAACATAGAACTCTAATGTTTGGGCTTTCACCCAAACATTAGGGTTTTCAACAGACTCGGCGCCCATCCCTTCCACTGTAATCTCTTTCGATATCTGATTGAAACAGCGCAAATGGCACTTTTAATTGCTTTTCGGCGCGAAACCATTTAACTTTAATTAACTTTCGGAGACCTTTTTAACTCGATTGTTATATCATTAACCAAGGACATCTTCGTAAGGCAATTTGCTTGGGATTCAACGAGGGTAGGGCAATTAAGGTGTTACCTTTATGCCACATTGAAGGTGCTTTCATGAAAGTGAAAAAAAGAAACTGCCATTTTATCTACTGTTAATGCCACTTAATTATTCATCATCATCATCATCATCAGCCACTTGACGCCCACTGCAGGGCACAGGCCTCCCTCGTGGTTTTCATAACTATGAGGGGTTTTGCCATAATCACCACGCTTGGCAGGCGGGTTGGCGATCGCTGTATGCACTTGAAATCTCAGGAGGACGCTGCTGCCCGTCTCCTGGCAATTTATTTCCCTAGTCGCCTTCTGCGACATCCACGGAAGGAACTGGAGCTTAATTAATTATTACTTACTCATAATGAATTTATCAAAGGCGGTATATATTGGAGAAAAAAAGTTATACAAATTCAAAAGGCGCATTTTCGTACCACGTACCTACTTAAATTATTTTACCGACAGGTTATGCAAAGTATTAGTCGCAGAGAATAAAAATAACCAAGATTATTTTGTCTTTTAACATGGCCTCTCCAATGAGATTGAAACATTTCTTGTGCAAGTTCTCCATTTAAACAGCGGCTACGCAAATGCCCTGTCTCGAGGCGTCCCTCAGACAGCCCCCAAATTCCTCCGCCCACCTCCCGAGAGAGACAATAGTAAGACGAAGACGAAAAGAAAACAATAATAACTTGAAGTGGAACAACGCTGAAAATCTTTTCTTCGCGAAACCAGAGAATTATTGTTGTTTTGCAACCAACGCTTTCACGGGACGAAATGCAGCGTCCTTATTACCCCATTGTTCGCCGTTATGAGCTTTATTCATTATTAGGGTCCTCTTGTCTGCCTAATTCTCTCGTCTTCCCGGCCTACTTTATCTAAACTTGAGAGATTTCGCTGGCACGGAAAACGTCATGAACCTCGAGAATGAGACGTCACTGTGAGGCCGTAATGGTAAAAGCAAGACCTTTTATTCAACTTGTTAATAAAATAAAGCAAAACCTAGAAACAGTTTCTTCGGCAACTAACGACAAATAAAACCACTTCTAAAAAGCATAAGCTTAAAGCTCTATTTTTCTTTTGTTTTTCATACATAAAATTGACAACGTCGAGTTTCAAGATTGTATGGAGTTCCGGAAGTAAGTTAATATCGTATGGAAATTTAAGAGTTTTAAAGTTTCGCTTATGGAAAGTGGTTTAATATCTATTCTGAAGAAACGGTTCTCAGATTTTGCGTTATTTCAAAAACGCGTTGTATTGCATAACTCGACATACCTACACTTGTTACAATACAACGAATTTAGACTTTGTTATGTAGGTAATAAGGTGCGTACTAAGAGACTGCGATAAATTAATGTAGAAATTTCTCGTGAAAAACCAGGAGTGACAGCTCAACATTTTGAGCTATGGAGCGCTATCTTATCACAAAGACATAGAACTCAGTATAGTACTCGTAACCTACTTGGTAACTTTACTAGTTCGTCTACAGCCAACTCGTGCATAACATAAGCACCCTATATACGTCCCACTGTAAGCACATGCCTTCTCTCAGGGAGAGAGCATGGGCTTAATCACCACGCGTGCCCACCGCGGATTGGCGATTTCAAGCGCTGAGATATGTGAATAGAATCCTCAAGACGTTTTCCTTCACAGTTAGCGAGTGGTATTGCTACTATAACTTCATACTCGTGCTAACTCGTGCATAAAAGCGGTTAATTTTCCCGTGGCAGCCCTTCTCCGGAATTTCGTGCTTTACTCTCTTGATTTTCACTCGGCCCGGCTTGAATGCTTATTAATTTAAGTCAGGGTAAGCATGAGCTACTTCGAATGGGACAGGAAAATGTCTACCTATTGTTGGGCCTATAGAAACCGAGTACTTAAAGGGGGCTTAAAGTGGTCCACGAGGTTGGCGTCCTTGTTCATTTATATCGACCAATCTCTTGTGTCTTATATGGTCTTTGGAAGTTATTTAGATGTACAGACGACAGCACATTGACCTTTGAACAAGATTAAAATGGAAACGTTTACATGTTTGACACGCAATCACTCAGTACGGATTTTGGTGAAATGTGGCTCATAGATAGAACGAAATTAAGCAGAATTTCGCATAAACATGTGTCAATAGTGCAATGGCACGCATTACTTAGGCGATTATGGCAGAACCTCCTCATGGTTATGAAAACCATGAGGGAGGCCTATGTCCTGCAGTGGGCGTCAAATGGCTGATGATGACTACAATAATAATGTAATAACAATAATAACTTCCACAGAATACAATCACTTGACCTGGTTTCAAACTAGGATACCCTGTGCTATGGTAACCAGGCAAGGACGGACAAACAAGAAAATACACCCAGACTGAGGCCATTTTTACAAATGTACGGCGGCCCCAAGTGGGAATCGAACCCACGACCTCTGTTTTGGTAGCTAAGCGCCTTAACGGTTAGACCAACGAGGCAGTACTGTCTTAAATATAACAATGTCGTGTTAGTTTTACTTCAACATGTTTTGCCAGAAGATGGCGTGCAAATAAGAGAGGTTCGCCATTACAAAATAATTATTAATCAATCACAAGAAAGCCTTAATAAAAGAATGTCAAGACAAAAATTAAGAAATTAGAAGGAAAGAAAGACTTTTATTGGGACAAATTAACACATGACGAGAAAAAAGGCATTAAAAGTAACATAAGCCAGTACAAAGGAAAAAACAAGTCACATAAATACAACATAGGACAAGGAAGAGTTGAACGGAATCAGGGTCACAATTAAAGGATTTATTTAGATTCATAATCTTTCAATTTCATAGGTACGACGTCAAAAGTATAACAAAATTTTATTCTCTTCGAGAT
The DNA here is from genome assembly GCA_947308005.1 of Yponomeuta malinellus. Classification (NCBI taxonomy): domain Eukaryota; kingdom Metazoa; phylum Arthropoda; class Insecta; order Lepidoptera; family Yponomeutidae; genus Yponomeuta; species Yponomeuta malinellus. Next base: position 11,505,833 of record OX371004.1, on the reverse strand, counting down.
ACACTAAAAAAATTACAGTATTATTACGATACTTGCTATTTTCAGCGACTCCCCGCCACCGTGACTAGGTAGTTAGACCATCTGGTGGGGGGCCTGCCCACGCTGCGTCTCCAGCGGCACAAGACCGGGATGCTTGGAAAACCATGAGGGAGGCCTATGTCCTGCAGTGGGCGTGAAATGGCTGATGATGATGATGACTTGTTATTTATTTGTGTTTTCATAAAAAAAACAGTAGCGTCGCCCGCTTTTTTGTCCTCTCTTCTTCATCATCAAAAAATGTTTTAAGCTGTCAATCGCATCACAAACGGTCCAGAAAATCTATGAAACGATTCTAAACAGAGTTAACTGCTAAGATAAGATAATATATAATATATTATTGTAGCAGGAAAAACACAAACATGAAATATTTACAAAAATGCAGTACAATTGGCGGCCTTCTTGCTTATAGCAATTTCTTCCAGGCAACCGACGATAGAGAGTTGCTGAAGGAAAAGTGAGACGAGTAGTAGGTGCAAATATGAATATTCAGTTACATACTTATACTTAATAATAATATACTTACATAACTTACTGTTATTGAAACAATATCGCTGGCTTAACATAGGAATAAATTGAAGGGGTCTAACCGCGGTTATTTATTGGGTAAAATTTAATTACCTTTTCACTTCTCATGCTCTAAAAGTTCGTCTTTATGTCGTGCGTAGGCGACATAAAGTCGCTTTTTATGCTCTAGAGCATAAAGTAAAATCTTCGTCGAAGACCAAGGCAATCGCTGCAACAGCCACACGAACATCTTTAACTTCATACAACAACCTCTTTATTTTATTTCGTTTCGTTCGTATTCTAAGACCAAGGCAAAGATACCAACAGCTTTAAATATTTCTCATTGCTCTAATGTAACTTTCAATTTTAATTAAATTAGCATTTACTATATTTACATGTTGCTGTTTCATTTCCTCGCAATCGAAGTGAAAAGTAGAGTGTACAACTCGTCCATAAAACCCATTTTACACTCGACTTTATATCTATCCTCGCTCGCAAGCTCGCTCGGATGGATAAACGTCTCGAGTAAAATGGTGCGTTTTATGCACTTGTTGTACAATCTACTATTGATTCCCGAAGATATTACTATGTATAAGCATCGCGAGTCATTAAAAATACTATATAAACTGATGGTCCAAAAGCTCTCTTGGTATAATTTTAAGCCATTTAAAGACATGTGCAGATCGCACCACCGTGCTACTTGTCCTTAGGCCCGGTGAACGTCCCTCCGTTGCCCTAGGGTTCCATACCCGAAGGGTGCAAAAGGAGCCTATGACGTCTAACCTATAAATAAAATCCTATAAAAATGTCGTGATGCAGCAAGTGGTCCAGTTTTCCTTTTCTACATTTGACTCTTTTTTACTCTCTCTGAAATTCGCTCATTCGTCAACTTCTCTGTCCTGTTTCCTTAAAAAAATATCATACAGGGAAAGAAAGAAGTAATGAGGGGTGAAGGAAGGCCACGGAGACCACTTCTTTTTAATCTGGTCACTATTTTGACCAAATTAAAAAGAAGGTGGATGTCTCGACGTCTTAGCCTGTGACAGGAGTACGTGGAAGATGCTGCATTGACGAGAGTCTGACACTTATAATATCTTCTCTATTGAATGTTGAAGAGCACTGTTGCCTGAGATACAGGTCTGGAACCTAGTTCAGGCGCAGAAGATAATTGTTCATATGCAGATTCGCCTTTTGCCTAAGATATTGTAATACCTTCAGAAAATGTAACAAATGTAAATGTTAAAGAAATAAAGATTATTATTATTATTATTTTAGTGATAAAGTCCTCTTAAGTCCGTCCGTCTTCTTTCTAACCTATACAGATAAATTTTATTTCGAACCGTGAAAATCGCAATATGAAGCTACTTGAATTTTTTACAGAACGTGTCTCATTAAAAAAAGGGAAACGTGTATCTTTTGTTTGTTTTTGCTCTATCTTAAAAACAGTGATACATACAGTGTCAAACTAGGTGAGATATAGTGCAGTCCGTATAGTAAAACAACTAATACTAAAAACCTGCTTAGGATTAGCCGTACCTACTCTTGCTGAGGGATCTGAACTAATTGAAAGAATCACATCACCGTTTATCAAAATACGTCATATAATTTCTCTCGTGGGCTCGTCGACTGGCGCCGATCAATGACACTAGGGCTGGAATGGGAATACGTCTAAGTCGCCGCTCAAGACCCCAACAAGAGTTATTTTATAAAGACCCTATCTGATGATGGACTACAGAATATAAGTAACTAATATTATTTTGATGGTAGTACAGAACCCTCGGTGGGCAAGTCCGAATTGCACTTGGCCGGTTTTTTTTCTGTATCTGCGAGTGGGGGTGACTTTTTCGAGCAAGGGGTGAGTGGGCCGAAAACGCGGGGGTACCATGTCGTGCACAGTGTTTATGGGCCCCGTACTCTTGACTAATGCGCCTCGTTTTATGAAAGCTCTGGCTTGGATTGCGCGTTTCGAACTCGTTATCATATGTCGGTATTATGGATGCGAAATTGCAATGTCCTTTGCTCTGTTCGATGACGTTTTAGAGTGCTGTTTGTGTGTTTTATTGAGTTTTCCTTACTTTTTGTAAGAAATTTTGGTGATATCGCCGTACCCGTGTCTTTGAGTCAGGAAAATTGGCCAAGTGCGAGTCGGACTTGCACACCGAGGGTTTCGAAATATCACAAAATATATTTGTCTTTCTTAATAAAAATATGTTTTTTTTTCATTCAGATCGGCACTCTTAGCGGGAGTCCAACTCACACTTGGCCACTTTTTACTATGAGTTTGTTGTGGGAGCCATATTCTTGACTAATGCGGATTCTTTCACGAAAACTCTGGCTTGGATTGAGCATTTCGAACTCGTTATCATGATGTCGGTGTATGGATGCGATGATCTTTACTGCGTTTAAGAGCGCATTTTTTAAGTGACTTTTACTTACTTTCGAGTGGAATGTTGGTGTCTTCGTTCGGTTTTAGCCATGCCCGCGACCTCGTTCCCGGAATATTGAAAGAAATCGCGCGCCGAGGGTTCTGTGCCACCACATAATATCTACACAGGGTTCTAATATGTACAATTCCTGAAACATTTCAATTATAGTCTGTTTTTAATAACATTTAACACGTGTATAGTTGTAAGCATTATTAGCATAGCAACTAAGAAGCAGAAAAAAAAGTAATGTGGCACGTTGAGATAATAAATGTTGTAGAACAAGAGTAATTGTCAGTGGCAAACACTAACTGACACGTTTCAGGAATTGCACATTTTAAGCTTAACCCTGTATTTGACTTACTTATCGGGAGTCCAAGTGACACTTCGCCGATATCCATTATGAGTTAAATTTTAGGGACAGCAATATCTATTTGCAAAATTTCGTTCAAATCTGTTCAGCTGTTTTTACATGATTTAGCAGCAAACATATTTCCTTATCTGTATAATTTATATCTATCTTTCACTTTCTTTATCTGTGTAATTTATATCTGTGTTTCTTTCAAATTTACAATTAATAAGATTAGTGGGACGATCCATACCATGTGTGCGGATTCTGTGGATTTTCATGTGTCCGCGCAGCAAAAACATTGGCGAGTTTAATCAAAAGCGTTCGTTCTGATTAAAGTTACCCTCCGTGCCCATAAAAACATTATCGTCCCGCGTCCCTAGTCCATAAAAAACATAAAGCACAAATACAATGGGACAGTGAGCCTTAACGCCGATGCAACTGATATTGGCAGTTAGCTACATTTGCCGCCATGGTGCCTCTCCGGCTGATTGCATCTGATGGTCAAATGGGATGCGATCAGCTCTCGCTGATGTATAGACATTCAATTTCAATTGAAATGCTTGCTGTTAAGAACTTTCTTGGAAGGCGTTTCTTGGCTATTTTTATAACTAATAAGATGCTAGCTGTTGATTTTGTTCAGTTTCGGGCGTTTAATAACGTTTCTTGTATTAGGTACTACAAGAGCCGACTATTTTTGGCAAAACAAAATAGAGAACACTTAAAAGTCTGCTTATTTGATTTTGATTATATTTTCAAACTTTTCTTCTCTGAAAAGCGTGTGCAAGTCCAGCTATGATGCAAGTTCAATTTTTTTTATTTGTACTTTTCTACCCAGCTTAAACCTTCTTGATTATTTTGCTTGTTTACACTCTAATCAATACGCAGGGGCAAGATCACACAATTTTTCTTCTTTAGGACCAGTTCAATTTATAAGATGGCTCGCATAATACAAGTGTAGCCCCGAGTAAAATCTCAAAGAGAGAGAGAGAGCGGTACGGTTCGGCGATATGCTTAATGCACCCCCACAGAAATTATCGATTAGAAGCTTTTTTATGCAAGAGGGAGCCCACGAGGGGAGCAAAGCCTGGGGCGACTGGCTGAAACAAAAAACTCGGGTGAAGAGTAAAATAAAAAGTTTAAACAAGTAGGATTGCAATGGTCGCCCTCAAGACGTTGCGCCCAAAAATCAATAGTCGATGGCGGCCGATGCAAATGGCAATCTGCATCCCGATTTGAATTTCAATGCGGTCGCGGGCGCTCGGCGCGTTTTGTTTTTCCGCTTTGAATTCGCGAATCTTGTAAGACGGTGCAATTAGGAAACTGTTGGCGAGTGCTGCGGCGTTCATTAATATTTATGCTGCGATCTCAGCTAGCTTCCCGGAGATCTGCAGAAATAATGACGATTTGGAGAAACTCATCCGGTAAGATTTATAAACATCCAAAGAAATTAAAGGAGCTCGAGACGGAAAATATTGATGAAAGCGGACCAATCAATCAAAGAGGTTTGCAATAAAAAAGAGGAGCGGAAAAAAACTCAAGTACGTAATCTCTTTGTCCCTCACGGCGAGATACACACTAGGCCCAATTAAAGCACCCTTGGGCCTCAGATGTGCACTTTTCTTGATCGCTCGAGCGTCATCTTTAAATTTCCGTCGTTAAGATTTAATTTTCATCAAGACTCCCCCGCGGGGGGAGGCAACCTGTCGCGCCAAATATTTTTCTCCTTAGTTTTTTTCCCTCCTTTCGATGGCACTTACTGCTCCCCTCTGTACGCATTTTTTTATCATTAAAACGCGAGTAGGGTCGCCCTGCCAAGCGTTGCCGGCTCGCACTGTCATAACACGACGGTATCGTAAGGAACACGGACTCGGAGAGAAATTTTGCAACGTTGCAATAGTCTTCTTTCACTTAAACTTAACATACAAGGTCTTGCTTGTAGACTTTAAAATACACATTTGATGGAACCTGTTCGTATCAAGTAAATTTAAAGTAAATCTAATACTTACAGTAACAACAATTAAAGAGTCTCAAAAACTCACATTTACCTATAGTGAGTTCGGAAATTTTTATATTTCGGTTCTCGTGAACAGAGTTTGATAGAGGTGGTTTATTGATGAAGTACGGCAAAAGCAGAAAATTCAATTCAAGTTTCTTTTTCCAAGCAGTTCTTGATTACATTTGCAAAACAAGTCATCTGATATGATCGGGTGTTTATCTTTAAAACAACTGGGTCTGAGACAAGCATAACGCTGGTTTATTCGTACGCTCCGTGCCATAAGAACGCTGAACGTCCATTGCGTGCTGTCATTTTTGTCCAAAAATCTATTAAAATTGTCATGGATGTCTGTACATACCTGTTCTGGTTTAAACTAAGAAAAAACACAAATACGTCGAATCTCAGCGGGAATCGAAACCACTAACTCTGATATGAAAGTCAGACGTGTAAACAAGACTAACGATGCAGTCAATTCATTTTCCAGGATTTTTTATGGATAAAGTAGTTTGCTTTGGTGTCCAGTACACAGTTTTAGGTCGGCCATTTATCACCCCGTATATTGCTAGGCATCGCTAAAGGAATGTAAAATAAATAAAATAAATAAATAATAAATAATTGTTTATTCTGTAAAAGGTGCATGCATTTTTAAATAATCTCATTTCCGCCAAACTAAATAATAGTTTGTTGGCAGATTTACTCTCAATTTAGTTACTTAAAATAGGTACCTAACAAATGACTTAAATTAAGTTTACTAGTTTATGTATTGCTAGGCATCGCTATAGGAATCGTTTGCGTCATAAATGGAGCATTCCTAATTAATAAAACACACAAGGCGACGGAATGCAATCATGTCTTACGTTACGCCCTCGACAAGTCTAGCATTTCCCTTGGAGATTGACGTATTTCATTGTAACCCCTAAAATATACTACAGAAGTATCACTCTTCATTATTAAAACAGTCATCACCCAGAGCTTTGTCCTGTTATCCATCTATCCTTAAACGAAATGTCAAAATTCCTGTCTCTAGTATGTGGATAGCTTTTATGCAACGTTTTAATGTTTCTGGGACCAATATTTTAATTGATCCCATGTTAGGTCTTACATGCAAACTTCACGGAAAAATAAAAGCAGGAAAAAATGGCAGAGTCGGAGTGCGGTCCGAATGGCATGATACGTATGTTCGTTTAATAACAAATACAACTTCCATACAACACAATCATTTGTCCTGATCTCAAACTAGGATACCCCGTGCTAAGGTAAGCAGCCGAGAACAACATGGAAAACCATTACAATGAGGACATATTAAGATGTCACTAACACCGGCAATATTTGGCAAAACTAACTACTCCTACTTCTTTTTAGCGTGTCGATAAAAACTACTTATTTTTGTACAATATTATAGACAGTTAAGTATACTAATCTCTGCCACGCCCACCCATCCATTTTTGCCAGTCTCGCCCATCTTGATCAGAGTATTTACTTTAAAATACTTTTGTAACAACATTAAATTTAGAAATAATGGAGAAATATAAGTTAACGTAGGACGTAACATAAGTTAGCGTAGGACGACCAGCCACAAGTTGGATAGATGACCTCATCCAAGTGGCAGGAAGACGCTGGATGCAAGCAGCTTCCAACCGGTCTTTTTTGAAATCCATGGAGGAGGCCTACGTCCAGCAGTGGAGTTCTTGTGGGTGAATGATAATGATGAGGATAAGTTAAAACGAAAACGTTAAGCGAAAACGTCAGTTATAAGTGTTAGACAGTTCTACGGCAGCCCTTCTGACCCAATATTCGTTGTGTCTACGTCTTTTAACTAAGGTCGAATTTTAAATGAAATCTTGCAATTACAAAAGATGGAAACTTAAAAATTAATCAAAAATGTTGTCTACATCTTGTAGTAATAAAGTTGTACACAATAGCCTTGTTGTATTTCTGTTTACACTCTACAGCTTCGTGCGACAAAGTGTGATTAAGTCGGATAGGTGTTAATTAAACTGGCCGCATGGACACCGACGCCTGGTTAATTAACTCCGCACTGGTACGTCCTATAGGGATGGGTAAGTGAAAAAGATAAATATCGATAAAACTTAAACCGATATTTCAAAACAGTATCCATACTGAGGGTAAAGAAAGATAGAGGGAAAAATAGGGGATGTATTAGCAAAGGGCAAGTTAAAAAGTACCTAAAACCAACGTGCATGCCTGCAACGACTAACGAATGTTGATGAAACGAAATAAATCTGTCAGGATCGTGGCAAGTGGCAGACCCCGGTCTCTGCCTTCCCCTCTGGGTTACAGGAGTGAGTTTATGTTATGTTATGTTTTAGATAGGTGATCCTATAAGGATTCCGTTTTCCCTTATATTAATATTCTTGCGCAAGGCCAGTATATACAGAGTATAACAAAATCCCTAAGTACTTCCGAAAATGGAGGATTCTACTCGTCAATACGCACAACTTTTGATATGGGGGAAAAAATTGATGTCTGCACTTATTCTTGCAGTTAGGCCATTGTACTTAGCAGGCGGTGAGGTATGTCGATAATTGTGAAGATATTAAGACATTAAAAAAAGTTCGAAAGAAATGTCGTTTTTTTTATGAAAAAAAAATATCGATAACTTTTACCCAGGCCTAGATTGAAGAAATATTGTGAGAAAATTGATAGCCGCTCTATATTTGCACCGAGGCTGACCGAGGAGAGTGCAATCACCATTATCTTGTTAGTTAGTCGAAGCGAAGAATGTCGTGGCACCCGTGACACCTGAAGGGACAACTTGTGTTCGAGCTACCAGAAGGTAATAGTGACTGTAACTTTTTAATAACTGCCGATTAATGACTGTTAAGTATATATAGAGGTTAGTCAATCAAATACAAAAGAGGGCCTTTGTTCGGTTGATCTGCATGTATGCAGCATCATGCGTTACTTGGCTATTCGTATTTGCGTAATCGTCGGCAAACGTACATTGCAGTTTATACAAAATTTGTACTAAAGATTCGTCAGAAAACACGGCAATTGATTTTTATTATAGTTTGGTCACAAGGTATACAAAAACTAGATAATTTGCATAAAGAAAATCCAAGTCACTTACAAAGTATTCATAAACATGGAATGGAGCTCCATACCTCCTACACACAAACAGAAATTAGTCTAAAACGAAGACTTATGAAGTAACTGGGGACGAATTATGTTCATTGTAAATCCCGGAGAGTTACAAGTTAACAAAGCTCACTTACCAATTTAGTCAATAAAGAGTAGAGGCAAAGCGACGCCGAATAACACCCCTAATAGGGTCCGGAGCATCTGCAGAACGTCCCCGGCAGCCGCGTAATCGATAGTTAAGTAGAAAAGTGAAGGAAAACAAGAAAAGAGCCAGTTCCTGCACGTACCCTCGTGTTAATCTCTAGAATTTCTCGCCCAACTTTTTTCCGCGTTCGGCCACTTATCAACCGCGCCCCCCCCCCCCCCCCCCCCCCCCCCGCTGGTCCATCGACCCGAACCGCTAATTGCGTTCGTTAATTAGGAAACGTCATGTGTGTTTACCGAAGAAGGCTAAGTGTGAAGTTAGGGCGTCCTCCGTGAAATTACTCTCCAAGTTGAAACTTTTACACAAATCTGTGAGGTATGTAGTGAGTGATGGAGGTGGCATTCCGAAAAAAGTTTGTGTCGCAAAATTACTTGTTTTTGTGTTATCAGTTTGGAATGTCTCCTCCTAGTACGCACTATCGTCATATCAGCTAAGATACTACGAACAAGCGGACACTATTTTAATCAACGTTTTTCGATTGTTTTAAATAATCGTGTTTTATTTATAAAAACAAGATTATTGGCAATTTTTTTACTCAAATTTAGACGTGAACATGTGCTGTCGTGGCAAAAGCTCGTCATAAACTAAATTAGCTGCAGACTTGCAGTTACTGACTGGAAATTTTGCGCCACAAAAGTTTAGGATGTCTCATCTAGTACGTAATACATATACCTCACTGACACAAATAAACTTGCCGGATTAATTAGCTGATGGGCGGCGGATTAGCGCGCGTCTGCGCCCCAACAAGATTATAGGAGTTTTGTTTCATCAACTTTTCAGCTTTACTTACCTTAATTTTGTTTGTGCGGTTTTAACGTACCTTGGGAAATGCCGCTCGAGAAAAACTCAAGAAGTGGAAAAGCATCTTCTTAGTTTTTCACGTCTTTACTAAAAGATGAGGTAGGTAGTTTGGATTGCCATTTACGTGGAGAAAAGCGGTTTTGATGTAATGTGATGTGACTTAATGACTCTAAAATGTTTAATCTTATAAGTTCGTTAATTCCGTTCTTTCTCCTTAAACAAATTAAATTAAATTGAAATAAACCTTGTAGTCTCACCACACGAAGAGAAAACATGGTAGAAATACAGTGATGACGGTCAGTGCTGAGTACGTTATTAAAAAACACGTATAGTAGTAACTATCTTTATTCCACTTAATACAACTACGAGTATGAATGAGGAAACCAGAAATAAGTGACTTTCTGGAAAGAGTATCACAGCACTGGTACGGACCAGATTGGACACTTAATACTCTTTTACCCGTAAGCAACCTGCATGGATTGCCCATAAATAAATATAGTGCCCACCGAGAGCACGGGCCATCTCTCAAAAAGAGAGAGAGTTTTGTAGGTATTCTTGTAAGCATACATGGCTTCAATTAAAAGTGAAACTTCCTCACGGCTCTTATGAAAATGAAGATATCAATGCTACCACAAGAGGGCCAAATGAAAAATCGCCGGAGTCCGGTCGTTTGCCTTATTAACATTCCCGGTACGTTTCCGGGATGAGTAATTGCTTTCTTAATTCGGGCCATCCATCGTCAAAATAGGGCAATTTTTCATTCCGTTTCGGCTTTGCCGCGAGTATGAATGGCTAAACGGCGCTTGGGTTTCCTTGACAGAGCGCTGGATGGGAAATCCTGAAAATGTGAAGGGAAATTTACACTCAGTTCAGACAATCTGACGTTTCCGACGATTTTTACTTGACGTTTGAACTAGTGATGGAGATATGATCTGATGTAATCTCTTCAGTATTTATTTTGTAGTATAAAATTTTATAGAAATAACAGTTCTTCATATAAATTAAGAAGTATCGCGCCAAAAGTGCGTTAATACCCCATCACTATAATTTTTAAAGAAAAGTCCACCTTTTTATAGAATTATGCAATTATGCACTAGAATTGTGTGTGTGTGTGTGCGTGCGTGCGTGCGTGCGTCCGTGTGCGTGCGTCCGTGTGTGTGTGTGTGTGTGTGCGTGCGTGCGTGCGTGCGTGCGTGCGTGCGTGCGTGTGTGCGTGCGTGTGTGTGTGTGTGTGTATGTGTATCAGTATAAAATTATAATAGAACCTAATAATATAGGTTTTGCTTTTTTCAGTCTGATACTAAATAGTGACACATGTACCTACTTCGTGCCAAATCCGTACTTTCCCTAGATGTATACAAAGCGTAGATAAAATGGCTAGAATGTGGATAAAATTAGGTCTATTTAGATATTTGGTCGTCTTTGGTAATTAAATAGAGAAATGTTTAAGAAATTATTATATCAGGTTTATTTAAGAATGTGACCGAAGTGAACTATCTGCTTCTTGCTCACGTTGTGTTGTGAGAGCGAGAAACAGGTTCTTAATTACTTTCTTAAAGTAATAGTGATATAACCAATTTTCATTTTAACAATACTATGGAGATACAGACGGCGTGCTTGCTCGTTACCAACTCATTAAGTTGCCCCAGAACACTTTTCTTTCCATTTCGCGGGCTCTGATTTATTCGCAGAAATATAAAAGGATTTTGGGGAGGCTGCGGCAAGGTGGTGGCATCGTTAGCGATATTGTAATTTCATTATTTGTATTTTTCTCCAGTACTTTTAATCACCGGGGGCTCGAGCTCTTTCAATAGACCGCGAGGGGGGCACCTAAATCAGATTTCAATTTCAATTAGCGGAGGATCTTTTTTGAAAAGAAACTCCGAGTTGATTCATGAGTTTGTTGATATAAATGAGTCATTTGACCTCAAATTCAACTTTGATAAAACTCATTACGAGAATTGGTCTCTCCTTTATAATTACCTGTAGGTAACTAAAAAATGAAACGAAAATTACCTCGTGTATAAGGAAACGCCATCAAGATTGGCCGGTTGACGCAAGCAACAAGGGAAAATGATTGAAAAATAATTTTCACTCAAAGGCCTTTGCTATTAGAAAGCCAAAGCAATGCGTCATTATCTAATTAAGGCTGAGTTTGAGCACGCGAGCCACAAATAATTCATTATTCTAGCTGCTACCGAAGGGTTTACCTCATACAGTCACTTAGACTGTCATGTAAGACTTTCAAACTTAGCAAGTTGGCCGAGCCTGATTCTGTTTAGGAATCGCTCTAAACATTACTTTGAAAAGGTGTAAATTTTGTTTAAAATTCTGTGTTTCAAGTATACTTAAAGGGGCGGCTAACGCTAACACACTATCACGCTAACGCTAACTGTGAAACTGACGGCTTGGTTGGCTCTGCACGTATTGACTTGTCTTTTCTATGGGCTAGCCCAACTAAGCTGTCAGGATGGTATAAGTGCTGGGCAAGCCAACTCCATCTAAAAAACAATGTCCCAGGCACTGCAGCGTCCGATGGCCCCTTCACCCATCTAGTGTGAGTGCAGGTGTCACTGGACGCTGTATAAATCATCTCATTACGTAGATGCAAAGGCCATCACATAACAGGACGGCGCGCGGTGGCATCAGCGCTACACATGCGCATCCTATACACGATCCACTACAAGACACAGGCCTTCTCTTAGAGAAAGAGAGGGCTTAATCACCATGCGTGATTCCCATGCGTGCCCACTGTGAATTGGCGATTTCAAACGCCGGCCCGCACTATTTGTTTCCCCACACTGTTTTCCTTTACCGTTAGCGAGTGGTGTTTGATACTAAGAATTTACAAATGTACGTAAGTTAGAAAACGAAGTCATTGATTGGCACACTACGGAATCAAACCCAGGGCCTCTTGGATATGAGGCCAGCGTTCTACCAAGAGCGGTGGTAGCCTAGTGGGTAGAACATTGGACTCGGAAGCGAGAGACCCAGCTTCGATTTTCAGTGCGGGCATGCATGACTTTGTTTTCTAAGTTATATACTAATGGAATATAACTTAGAAAACAATGGTGAAGGAAAACATCGTGAGGAAACCTGAGTGGCTGAGCTATTCACATAACTCAGTGCTTGAAGTCGCCAATCCGCGGTGGGCACGCGTGGTGATTAAGCCCATTCTCTCTCCCTGAGAGAAGGCATATGCCCTACAGTAGGACGTATATAGGCTGCTTATGTTCTACCACTTTCTTTTGAGTGTGCGAGGTTGGGAATTAAATTCTACCCAAAAATTGGCTTACGGATTCTAGAGGTGAATGACAACTACTGTCAAATGCGTAAATTCGAAAAAAAAAGTTCTCTGCAACAGTTTTGTTTCTTTTATTTACGCCGAAAGTAACGAGAATCGCTGGTCAGTAATTACTGTTGCACTCGACGACCTGATACTGAAAGGTTAGAAATAATTGGATAATGTTCAGGGCGCACTATGCACTGTAAACTGTCTTCTTTAATATGACACGTAGTTACTTTTTATATGTCATTTTTGTAACAGCGTAACTCCGATCGATACAATAAAACAGCGTAAGTAGCCTTATATCGCATTGGAGGGAGAGCTGTTAACAGCAGATTAACAGATTGTTAATGTACGGTAAGTCCCTACTCTTACTCTCTGAGAAAAGGTCTATATCAGGGTATTATAATAATATTTATTTTTAGTTTAGATAACATTGATCCATTTGATTAGTAAGCAATATTATGTACACACAGTTTGGTTAGTGGGCGTAAAGACCAAAATTAATTAATTATTTTAGATTATTAAGAAAAATATTTACATTTCATCGACACCATTGTTTTAAAAAAACGTGTATCATGTCGATCGGCCATCACTCTCAATATGCTGTTAGTGCTGGCGCGCAACCTGTTCAGCGCGGACGCACTGCGCTTGCGCAAAATGGTATAGAAGCAGTCTGTGCGCGCCACCGCGAACATGCCTGACGCGCAACGAGTAATTAAGTTTTGAACTTCTCTCAGAGAAACTATTCGTCCACTGTCAACAGCTGTCAGTTGGTTAAAGTGTGTACAAAATAAGAACTGAAAGCTGTTATTTTGCAGTAGATTAATAGACTGCTAGTGTACGAGAAACCGGGCGTTAATCGCCGCGGTTCGGTGATTTTATGTACTGAGGTGCTGCTGTACGTAAACACCTTCGAAAACCAGGTTTTCTCACGATGTTTCCCCGCACACTTAGCTAGCCTACTAATATTACAAATTCAGAAATGTAGGTACGAATGTGACTTGGAAGAGGCTATTATTTATTTTAACAGTGTCTACAAGAAATTTACTTATTCTACTACCAAACATTCTAAATCCCTATAAAAACAGATAAATTCCTATCAAATTGGCTTTATCATGAAATTCAAATCTTTCTAGTGCTAATCGTATAAAATACAAATACAAATCTTTCTAGTACTAATAGTCTTTGAGTCGTGGACAGACAGAAGACGGATGGACACCTGACGGAACTAAAAGGTTTCCTTGTTGACTACGGAACCCTAACCAGCAATTCATATCTACATGCGCTCCGAACCTCGGGATTCTTTAGACAGCCGGCCTTACCACTGCGCTTCCACAGTTTCTGAAAAATTTCGACACTTTTTTTATCAAGAACGAATAATTAGAACGATAGGACGCATAATTCATCTAACCAAGTTATTCACCGACACGAACCATTTAGAGCGACCGGACGCGAAGAAAAATCACAATTAGAGGGGATCCTCGAGATCTTCCGACTAAATGACTTCTTTGCTTGTTAATTCCTTGTCGCGGACGAGGAAAAAATCTTGAGAGGAGTCGGATTAATTCCAAGTGCGAGTCGATTGTTTGCATAAGCCTCGGTAGAGGGAACATCACCTCAATGCCACCGGCTTAAAAAAATAATTAAAATTCTTAATCACTCGTGACTCGACCCTCCCGGGGGACGGCTGTCTTGGTTTTTCGAGGACGCCCTTTGTGAAAAATCCTTAGAGCTTAAAAAGAAAACGTCTCTTATTCACAAACTCATTTACGTGAATTTCGATGTAATTTATGTTACTTTTGCGTTGTAAAACGCTCACGTTATTAACCGCATAAGCTTTACCCGACTGCAAAAGTATAGGTGAGCTATATTTTTCGCGGGTATGTATGTATGTTTCCCTGGGCTATTGTAAAATGTGGGCTTAAAGGCGTGACTGCTATTGGCGAATAATATTCCATTCCATTAAATTCCATAGAATTCTCAACCTCACAGTTCAAACAGCACGCGGAAACCCTCATTTGATTTTTCTTAGGTAAGTTAGTTTGGTCGCGCTCACTGAGGTTAATAAGGAACTTGTAGGTTCACCCATACCCATAGTATTATTTTCTTAAAAAATATTTTAATATTTTTAAATATAATAAATTATATGGATATTTTAAACGTTTCAATGATTGTTAAGGAATGTGTATACTTATGGCGAATGTATGAAACATAAGCACTAGAAAATAATCCCGGATATTTATACCAATTTTAATATACGAACTTGGTTTTTTGGTAGAAAAATGGTTTGAAAAGTTCTGAAGTTTTTTTCTGTACCAAGTAAGCCAAGTGTATGAAAATTAAAATATGTCTAAAACGTGATTTTATTTTCTAGTGCTTATATTTGCCAAAAGCGGTGGTAGCCTAGTGGGTAGAACATTGGACTCGGAAGCGGGAGACCCAGGTTCGATTCCCAGTGCGGGCATGTACCTATGACTTTTCTTTCTAAGTTATGTACATTTGTGAAGTTATAGCAGCACTACCACTCGCTAACTGTGAAGGAAAACATCGTGAGGAAACCTGGGTGTCTGAGCTATGCATGTGCTCAGCGCTTGAAATCGCCAATCCGCGGTGGGCACGCGTGGTGATTAAGCCCATACTCTCTCTCTCTGAGAGAAGGCCTGTGCCCTACAGTGGGACGTATATAGGCTGCTTATATATATTTGCCAATTTTCTCAAAAATTCAATCTTTTTTTATAATCATGAAAAAAACAGTCAAGTGCGAGTCGCACTCGCCCACCGAGGGTTCCATACAAATTTGTAGATACTTACATATTATAAATAGTTCAGGAATCGAGCTGTTCTTGCAGTTTTTTCCGAGCTTTTGATTCCCTTGAGTGTCAAAATGTACGTTTTTTGCGGCATAAACGGCTGTATAATTTTTTAACGTCAAGTTAGAAGTTTGATTTTTGTACAGTTTCAAGGGACTGTAGACTTGAGTATATGGTTTTAATTTCAACTCAACACCTCTACGCTTTCCCGAGATAAAGGGTCTCGACAGACAGACGGACGGATGGACGGAGCGACGGACGGATCATTAAGTGATCCTATAAGACTTCCGTTTTCCTTTTGATGCACGGAACCCTAAAAATATAGAATGTAAATACGAGCGAGAGGGAATGCCGAAGAACGAAAAGGCTTTTTGGCAGTGGGGTTTTTGTTTTTGTAATAAGTTTTTCTTGCCATTTTTGTCGTACTCCCTCTAGTCGCTGTCGTCGGCTCGTTACGGTTGCCCGCAAAATATGTAAGCTGAGTTCATCCCTCGCATGTTAGCCGGTAGTTTTGTGCCCTCTTAACAACATATTTCGGCATATTTCGATTACCATAAAGCGCTTGGCGTGATGTGTATTTGCGTTTCATTGTACCCGTTCTTGCTCGTGCACTCTTTACCTTACACGATATGGGGGTCAATAAAAATATAAGTCAACTGCACCGACAGTCAAGTGTCTACTGCTTCGGTATAATGTGGTCATTAACTTCGGCTGGAACGTAGATTATCACTTTACTTTACTTGTTGTTATTGGCAAAATTCTAGCGATCATGCACCTCAACATGTTACAAAATTCGCACTTAAATTGAATCGTGTGATTTTAAAACAACACAAGTCACATGTGTTTTTAAAATAACACTTGCCCATTTTTTTTTTATTAAATTATTTACACCTACCTATTGATTTACATTAGAAAAAAAAATTGTAGTTTATTCATACAGAAATCAGTATAATATGCTAAAATATTGCTGTTATAGATATTAGTATTTGAATAAAACAGTTTTTTCTATTTCCTGCAAAGTTGTAATGAAAGGACATGTGTCGTTTTAAAATCACACGATTCAATTATGATAGCTAGAATTTTGCTGAAGCAGGTTGGCGTTAACTTAAAAAAAAAAAACTAGGTACTTACTTACGTTAAAATGATATAATACCATGTCCCGTGGTATTTACCTCTCTAAATAAGGGGCTGAATATCATAACAAGCGTATGCAAACTTATTGCGGCATATATTTACCAAGCACATTTATGATGCTCATACTACGCAAACAATGACAACTTAATACAGGCCACTAAGCATAACTTGCAATGATTTCATTACACTAACAAACAGTTGGAAAAAAGAAATAATAAAGAAGGAAAAAAATCATGGAGAAATTGGAAAATGATGCCAATTACAGTTCGCTAGTCACCGGAGAGTTGCAGTAACAATTTTTAACGATAGTCATTACGCATTGCGTCGTAAATAGAAACACTGAATCGTCAGCTGCAATACAAAGCAAACAATTGCGTTCGATTTCAGAACTTAAGTTGAAGGCAATAAAAGCGTCCCAATATCACTTAAGGCCGCGGCAGACTTCGTAGGGTCCGCTGCGCTGAGTACCCGCAGTTTCACGCTCCGCTAGCGAGGCTTAGTGCACCGGTGTAATCACGGACTTAGGAGTTTCTTAAATAATTCAACCGTTTGCTTAATTTAGTATACCTTTGCTAATATTATGCCTGTCGAGTAGTAAAAGCGTTCCGTCGATCCGTGAGTGCCTGCATAGGATTCAACTATTTTACGTGATAGGATAAACAAACGTTTAATGAGGTGACACATTTGCTTACATGACATACATTTTTTTATTATTTTATTTATAATACTTAATACATGTTTCTCGAAATAAAATCATTCGCCTAACTGCGTGGCAGTTTGTTGGCGAATTATAGCGCACTTCTTATCATAACTTCTATGTTTGACTACCCACCTGCCCGCCCTGCGCCTGCGGCTTGGGATCGGAACAGTGCCACAGACAGGAGGGCAGTCTCACAAACATGTAAGTCCCACTGCGAGGCAGAGGTCTTTTCTCGTAGACAAAGGGAGAAATAGAGAGTATGGACTTAATCGTGCCCACCACGTATCGGAATTTTGGATCACTGAGGTATGTCATAAATAGCTATCTGAGAATAATTTAAAATATGAAGACACGGACCTCGAGACCAACCAGTTATATATTATGTTAACCTAAATAAATAAACGTGAAAACACAAGAAACGATGTTTTTCCTTAGTAGTATTGCTGATTTAAATTCATAAATATGAAAAACGAAGGCATAGGTACATGCTGGAATCGAACACAGGACCTCTCGGGTTTGAGGCGATTATTCAAACGATGCTCTAGCACCACCGTTGCTTAGTCCATTACAAATAATAACATGAAAAGATTTTATAATTTTGTTTTCTAATTACTGAATGCACTTTTATTAGACATTGATACGAGTAACACTATTAATAGGTGATAGGTCAATGTAACCGTTACGATAAACAAAACCTCACACGGGACCCATTGGACCAAAAACGGCCCACAATCAAGTCAGCTGTTTGCATAGTATAGGGTTCCGTAGCCTATTTATGCATTGAACTTGGGAAGATTGTTAAAAACCAGTTAAATCAATCAACTTTACTTGAAGTTAAAGAAAATACTATATTCAGTATTCAAGTTAAAACATCAAAAAGAGTTTAGCAGGCTACACTAGTACTTCGCATTAAAAACTAAAGTCACGGGGTTATTCCGCTAATCCCCATTGAAAATCCCTAATTTTTGTCGTAATTGAATTGGACGGATGAAAGCTTCCTTGTCAATCTATGAAACCCTAAAAAGCGCCGGCATCAACAAGACCAACATTGTTTTATCGAACATCGAACAAAGCCGCGGATGCGCCGCCGCGGTCCATCGCGTCGCGTGACCGATCTGTGCTGCCGTTATCATTTGTCTCCCTGATGATGAAGAAACAATGCTGTTTCCTGTGTGCCAGTATTATACGCCAGCATAAATAGTTGACACCAAAGAGTCGATCACATTGTTTTGGTGTGGCTTCTTTGCTGTTGGGCAACACATAAAAACGAGTTATTATATGCCAGCATATAGAGTTGATAAAGATCTCTAACATTTTTTTTATGTGGCCTCTTTGCTTGGGCCATACATAAAAAGGAGTTATTCTATGCCACTATATATGCCAGCTAGTTGACACCAAAGAGTCGCTAACATTTTTATGGAGCCTCTTTGCTGTTGGGCCACACATAAAAAGGAGTTATTCTATGCCAGTATATATGCCAGCTAGTTGACACCAAAGAGTCGCTAACATTTTTTTATGGGGCCTCTTTGCTGTTGGGCCACACATAAAAAGGAGGTATTCTATGCCAGTATATAGAATTGACACCAAAGAGTCGCTAACATTTTTTTACGTCGCCTCTTTGCGGTTGGGCCACATATAAAAAGGAGGTATTCTATGCCAGCATATACAATTGATACCAAAAAGTCGATAACATTTTTTATGTGGCCACATAATATTTGGTGTTGGGCCGCATACAAAAAAAATACAAAAACGGAGGTCTTTTTCGCAGTCATTCCTAATTTCAGCCAGCTTAAAAGTAAGCAAAAGCAGTATTTTTATCATATTATTTTTATTGCAATTCTGTCCAAAACTGAATGGAGTGCCTAAGTATCTAATAGGTTTACTTATGTCATGTCAATCAATTGTAGTTTTCAGATTGTGTCTCAGTTGGACTATGATAATAGTGGACTTTCTGTGATTAAACATTTTGTATAAGCATACATGCGATTGACATCAAGTAGGTAGTTATTTGGAGAGTTAATAACGTGTGCAGTACATGAATGATATTTTACAGGTCACATTGGCCATATCATATCTAATCTAGGTGTAATTATTATTGTCCATGTTTAATAACAGTGTATATTCTGCAGCACTATAGAATTCTGTGTGAAACCTGAATCAAACAATAGTACTTTATTTATAAAAACTTACTTTATTGATGCTCAATGACTCACCTTCTGCAACAAAGAAAAATAAACATCAGAATAGTACACATACAATGAAACTTAAAACGAGTACATTCGATATTAAAATCTCCAACAATTAAAACGACTTCAAAGGAAACCCGGATTCACACGATTCGCAGAAAAGAACAGAAATCTTCAATATTCCTTAATTCATATAAAACACTCGAAAGTAGGGGGGTTATTATGAGATACGTGCGACAATTATCAGGTACACGACGTTAAAGCTGCGACCACATTGTGATCTTTGTTACGAGATAGACAGTAGAAAAAAGTCCCCTCAATCGGGAAGATTTATTCGCAAATTACTTTTGAATTTCGGCTCTACGGCGGTCCTGCTGTTATACATTGGGTTCGCTTATAAAAGTGTATTTAAAACGTCGCCGTGCAAAATGATTTATAGGAGATAGAGTGTCGTAAATTTGTCTACTGGAGGTTAGACAATCGGGGGCTATAAATATCGGTTAGCATATTGTCCCTCCTATCGCAACTGCGAGCCTCTTTTTTGGAGCTTTGCATGTCATCCAAAAACCTTTAAGAGCGTATCTCTACTATGTCTAATATATATATCGCACAAAATAAGTAATAGCAGTTTTAGTTCAAATTATTGTATTTTGAGGGTTGTTACGGGCAACATAAATGAATTTCGATGATTCTAGGCGATATTTCAGTTTTTAAGAAAAACGAGAGTATGTAAGTACCTTTCAACAGATCAGAGGTAATAAATACAGGATTACCAAAAAAACGCGCAATTTCTGAAACATCAATTAGAATTTGTCATTTTCAACAAATGAGACTTTTAATTTTTTTTTTGCACATACATACATACATAAACTCACTCCTGTATCCCAGAGGGGTAGGCCTCTACTAGGGACTGCAACTTGCCACGATCCTGACAGATCACTTTCGCTTCCTCAACAATCATTAGTCGTTGCATGCACGCACGCTGGTTTTGGGTACTTTTTATCTTGCCCTTTGCTATTACATCCCCTATTTGGTCGAAGTATGTCCGCCTGGGACGTCCCTTACCGGCCCTTCTACCCACATTCCCTCGATATATTTGTTTCGTCAATCTTTCTTCTTTCACCTTCTCCACATATCCAAAATCTTGTTCTCTTCTAGTCACTACATCCTCTTTCTTTTTTCTTGTTCAATTTCTTTTTTTCAATTTGTTCTTGTGTTGTTTTAAATGTTTTTTTTTTGCTTTGTTGATAGATAACGCTTTTAAACACATAAAGCGCGAATTTCATAACTTAATAATTTAACGATGTTTTATTTTTCTGTGGCCGGGAAATATACCCGACAGAACTGTGTTCGTACTGCTACGCAGGCAAGTGCAGTACATTGTAATGACGTGCCATCAAGTACCTACGATTGTAATATCCGAAGACGCTAGACAAACAAACCAAATCAGCAATGGTTTAACAAGCAGTAAACTAATGAAATATGTATATTTAAAACGTTGTAAATAAATAAAAAAAAAACAATAATAAAATTACATTCACCTGTACCCGAAACCGGCGTGCGTGCATGCAACGACTAATGAACGTTGAGGAAGTGAAAGTGATCTGTCAGGATCGTGGCTAGTGGCAGTCACTGGTCTCTACCTACCCCTCTGGGATACCGGCGTGAGTTTATGTATGTATGTAACACTGATATTTCGAAAAAGATCATTCTGGAACAATAATTGTTGTACAACACAAACTCTAATTGACTTGCTTCAGGAATCACATTTTAGTAACCCTAAATTATTTGCGAACTTCAGCAAGAATAAGTTTTTTTTACTAACTTCAAGAACGACGGAAACCAAGCCATGCCTCCGTAAACTTAATAATACCTGGGAATATTCATTTCCCGCCCTAATAGTCACACCTTAATTTATGCAAGATGTTCCGACGATGTCTAAAAAAATCACAATGGCTTTCGTCAAAATTGCAATCTCAGGTGTCGTGCCACGCGGAAAGTTATTCGAGTGTAGAGACTCTCATGGCTAGGGAATAAGGTTTAATTACACGTGACTATGGACAAATTCGTATAAGGGTAAAATAAAAAAAAGCCTCGTCAACCCCAATGTGACATGTCAGTATTGTATTCCTTATTTTTGTCGCTTGGATTTTTTAATTCAATCGAAAAGGAACAAAAACTGTCTAATTGTAACAGTTTTTTTGCCGACAGATTTTAAGGTCGATAATTTTTTCTTTGAGATGAATACAGTACAAGAAATAAGTTTTTAACTCGATACCGACCGTTAGAAACAGAGGATTCGCTCTTTTGTTTGACTGAAATATGAATCGACACAAAAAGTATCACGATTTTACGAAAATACAAATTTTTAAGAACGACACATTTTGTAAAAAAACAGTTTAATAAGTACTTTAATAAATTATGAGACAGACAGTTGCGTCACACAAAGTAGTGTATTCTATCCCACAGTTTTTGCTGTTAGTTTTTGTCTGCAGATCTGATTATTTGTGATTAAACTAACGTAACAGAGGAAACAAAGAGTAACAAAAACCTGAGGAATTGAAAGCCCAAACCAGGAGGACAGAGTAATAATATGTAATTTAATTTAGTTACGAGAGTGGTATAAAATTTCACACACCTGTGACATACTTTTAATCCTTGTACTATGACCTATCTGATGAAGTAATCAAATTTAGTAGGTATAGTTTTTATCATAGAGGTCAATATGGCAAGTTAACAAATATATTAACCGCAGCTTAAGGTACGTGTCATTATATCGATTCTATCGATCGGAAGGGTTCGATCCGAGGCGGTTATAATAAGTTTCCACAATAGAGATCCGGTGCGATCCGGAATTTCATTATTTCGAACGCGTTGAATGCAACTTAATTATTGGTTGTAGTTTATGTCACACCCTTAACATTTCCTCTTGTAACTTTCTAATGTAAAGCTGAATTCCCATTACGCTCTAAATCAGTTGCAGTAAGTTGCTTGCTCTCAATCTTCACGCGAGCCGTTACAGATTCGCCAATCGTGTTTCGTTCGCAGGCGCACATGAACACCTACCTTTAAACAATCATTCGCGCAGTTGGGTTAAAAAAAAATACAAAAATAGGTCAAAGAAAATAGTTGTGTACAATGAGGTTTGGGATGTATTCCCCAATAGATTTGTAGGTTTGTTGTTTCCTTAGTAAAAACCGCTCACCCGTATCGAGTGACGAGCCGCCTCTTTTCCCAATCGGTTAATTATACCTTCCTTAAAGCATTCTCTAATGCCCCTCAGTTCCACGTTCATTGTAACGAAGAAAAATCTTCAAAAACTATTTAAGTGGCTACTCCACTGAGGTACACCATAAGGGGTTTCGAGCACACTACACATCTTCGCCGCCTGAGTTGTCTATCTACGAGTAAGTAGACTGTACAGCCACAGAACAGAAATAAATAGAAGCTCGATACATATAGCATTTATGCTCCGACGAGTTGATCTTTTTCCTTTTTAGGGTTCCGTACCCAAAAGGTAAGGGACCCTATTACTAAGTCCTCCCGTCCGTCCGTCCATCCGTCGGTCACCAGGCTGTATCTCGTGAACCGTGATATTTAGACAGTTGACATTTTCATTGACATTTACAGATGATGTATTTCTGTTGCCGCTATAACAACAAATACTAAAAATAGAATAAAAAAAATATTTAAAGGGGGGTCCCATACAACAAACGTGATTTTTTGTCGTTATTTGTTTGATATTAATTACGGCGACAGTTAGACGCTTGCTCGCGAGTCGGACTCGAACTTGGCCGCTTTTTATGTAAATTAAAGTGATCTCTATCTATCTACACGGGTGTAACTAAATCCTCATATACATCTGAAAACGAGGCGTTCTACTAATCATTACTAAAAACTTTTACTAAACTTTGAAACAACGAATAATATTTCAGTTGTTCCATAAATTTTAATGCCGCAGGTGGTGACTTTTAGTAAAAGTTAACGAGTATAATCCCCCATTTTCGGATAGTAAAATGAAATAGGGGATGTCTTAGCAAGTGGCAGGATAAAAAGTACCCGAAACCGGCGTGCGAGCCTACTCTTCCAGGATACAGGCGTGAGTTTATTATAATGATGATTTGGGGATTTTGTTACATCCTCAGAGCATTGAATAGCAGATACATCCTATATTAATAGAGTGAATTAGTTTTGTTGGGATTGCAAACGTGGAAAACGCTGGTCAGTTCCGACGATTCTGTGTATGTAGACGAAGCAAAAGAGATCTGTCAGGAACGTGGCAAGTGGCCGACCCTGGTTTCCGCCTACCCATCTGGGATACAGGCGTGAGTTTATGTTTGTGTGTGTGGATTATATATGTATATATATATCTATCCAGACAATGAACAAAGAATTTTGAGATTTTTCACATCGGGGTAGAATGGTTTTCGATTAGAGATCAAACTGGCAAACGCAGCGTAGCGCAGTGCCCTCGTCAGCTTGATGGACCAACAATCTAAAGCAGACTGATGGTAGTATCGTGATGGACGAGGATGGCCGAGGACGGAAAGAAGTGACGTGCATCGGGGGAGACCTGTGTCCAGCGGGATGGATACTTGCTGATTGATCATGAGTGAAAAATGTGCCTTTTTATCTTCAGCTATCGTGAATCCATCGAAAATTACCTCTAAGCCTTTGCGGCAAGATACATTGTCAAACGACCTTAAAATGACTAACTTAAGGATTTGTACACTTTCAAAGCTTACATCGACTTAAACTCAAGATGGACCATCTGAATGTTACAGTCGACAGCACATCAACCTTCATACGTATGCACTCTACCCTGATACGCTACGGGCGACTTTGCAAGAAAAATGCAAATGACCTGCTGTTGACTGTACGTAGAGCCATATGTCTACCTGGCTGAAGGCTAACGAATCCATGAGACATAAAGATACGGTTTTAATAAGCCAGAAATTGTTTTGAACGGTGCTCAGTGGCCGTGAACATTTGGACGGATTAGCCACCCCAGAGTGAGCGTTACAGATTTGTTACTAGAGATTCTCAAACTTTATCTCTCAATTTGACACAAACAAACAATTAACGTACGTTGTATGGTACAATGTAACTTGAAAGTAACTAAGTTACTAGAGATTCTCAAACTTTATCTCTCAACTTGACACAAACAAACAATTATCGTACGTTGTATGGTACAACGTAACTTGAAAGTAACTAAGTTACTAGAGTTTCTTTGTGTTCAAGACCCACGGCACATCCCTAGTTATAAGTTTATTGCTATGTTGGTACATCACTAGCTTTCCCTTCTTTTGCTGTCATGGCTGCAAGTATACGTCTAAATCAAGAGCAACGCTTTTAATTTCAAAAGCCTAATAATACCACCCCCCTACATGGTCCAGCATCTTCGCCGAATAATTGCCAGCGAGTTTATCGAGGAAATCTACGTCGTCGACGTGCAATTAATGCATTTGGGGATCGCGCGTCGTCAGAGTGGTCGAGGTTCAAAGTCCAGTGAAAACCATTAAACAAAAAGTGATGTTTAGGAGTGATTTATTTAGGAACCCAGCACTCAAAACAGGTAGAATTAGGTCTTTGTGAAACTTAAAATAAGGTCAGTAACATTAAATCTACTATTTATGTGTAATTGTGATTTGTTGAAGCGATTTGGCAACTACCATTTTCGTATCTAGTAAATTGCAGTGAGATAAACTTAGTTACCTCAGTTAGTTAAATATCATTGTCTCATTCGCACATTTGCCGAATAACTTTAACTAACATTTAATCTGTACTAATTTATCGTAATATTTTATCACTCAATCTAGGTGACAACATTCATGTAAGTAGGTAGTTGTGAATTAGTCGTTATGTAGATTCAAATTATTGTGAACTGATTATTGTCCTTGTTAATGATAATTTATTGTGTATTAAAATTGTAGACGTGTTAATTTAAAGAATTCAATTGGTGTCATTTCGTTCTACGTAAAGTCTCATTTTAGTAAGTAAATAACTCGATTGTTCTAGTCAAATCGTCCTCTCATTTAGTCATTTATTTAGGTTCAAATTGTGTATGCAAACTAGTCCTAAGTGCATAAGTAAACGCTATTCTCGTATCAATTCCAGGACGCAGGAATTAAAAGTGCCAAGTCGTTCCCAGTCTCCTAGGATGACCGAAGAAACTAAGGACTTACGAAGGAAACGAGGCAGTCTTAAAGGCCGTGTCACGGCATTCTCGAATTACTTAACTAATTTGGATGTGTCCTCGCTGACGTCTCAGGAGGCCAGGGAGTTACAATTGCGAACCGGTAAAATAGAAAGTTTATATAATGAATATGATGAGGTACAGTTACAAATCGAGTGTAGTGTTGATGATGATCTGAATGAAGTCGAACGAAATGAGTTTGAAGGCGTCTACTATCGTGTACTTGCTAAAGCTCAAGATTTGTTGGAAACCTATAGAAAGGATCAAGCTAAGGTTGAAAATGAATCAGGTAGTACTCGTTCAAATCATAAGCTTGTTAAATTGCCCACTATACAATTACCCAAATTTTCGGGTTCATATGAAAGCTGGATGGAATTTCATGACACCTTCTCAAGTTTAATTGATAATAACGATCAGATTGATGAGATAAATAAATTCCACTACTTGAGGGCGTCACTGGAAGGTTCAGCTGCCGTGGTAATTAAATCCATTGAATTTTCAGCTAAGAACTATCATGTTGCCTGGAAACTCCTGTGTGATCGGTTCGATAACAAACGTTTGTTGATTCAAAATCATGTAGCCTCTTTATTCAACATCGAACCTATCTCAAGGGAATCCTCAGTCAATTTAAAGCGCATGATCGATCAAATCAATAAAAACTTACGCTGTCTAGAATCACTGGGAGAACCTATTGATCATTGGGACACCCTATTGATTTATATTATCACGCAAAAATTAGATACCAAAACATTTCGTGAGTGGGAAGAACACAAGGGTATTTTGCCTAAAGATAAGTCAATTAGTTTAGTAGTATTCCTTGAATTTATTCGTAATCGTGCAGATTTAATTGAGACGATTGAATTATCTCACAATAATTCAAGTGGCAGAACTGCGACTAAAATTAAAACCATGGTTTCTTATCACAATAAAAATGAATCGATATCATCACCATCAAAACCATGCCCTAACTGTAAAGATGAACATTCCTTGAATAACTGTCCTAAGTTCCTGGCATTAAGTAGCGAAGCACGGTATAAGTTGTTACCTAGCTATAAAGTATGTTTTAATTGTTTCCGTAGTGGACATTATGCCAATTCGTGCAAGCGCCCCGGTTGTAAGGTATGTAAACGTCGGCATCACACATTAATTCACGTAAACGAGTATGGTGCATCAAAACAGCTGTCTACGTCCATACCTACAGCTACCGCTGACGCAGCTGATCGCGATAACAGCCACTCGATGCCTACGCATTCCAACAGTTCGAGCGTCGCACTCACCGGGCGCATCTCCGCTGCGAGCGATATCTCGGGTCAGACTGAGGTTTTGTTATCGACTGCATTAGTTAAAATACGAAATTCTAATAATCGCGAAGTTGTTGCGCGTGCCATTTTAGATAGCGGTAGTACTTCGTGCCTACTTTCCGAGCGTTTGCATAAACAATTAAACTTACCAGCTGATCGCACCGATAGAATTGTCGTAGGTATAGATAACAAAACATCAAACGCAACAAAGGTATGTCGCTTGCCTATTTCGTCATTATGTGAAAGTTATACAACGCATTTGAGTTGTTTTATACTGCCATCGATTACTGATAAAGTTCCGAGTTGTCAGATTGATGTTGGGAATTTAAATATTCCATCTAATATTTGTTTAGCGGACCCTCAGTTTTATTCGCCCTCCGCCGTTGATATGATCATCGGCGCTGATGTTTTTTGGGACATATTAGGTTCGCAAAATATTAAATTAGGTGCAGGAAAACCTATACTATACGAGACTCGGCTTGGTTGGATAGTCTCCGGTCCTGTTAGTCGCGGCCGCGTATCTAGTTTTCCGCACATTCAATGTAACTTAACACAAGTTGATTCTTTAACTTCTCACTGTTCTGATGATGACATTCAAGCCCAACTTACGCGGTTTTGGCAGCTCGAAGAAGTTAGCCCTCAGTCATCACTCAATTATTTTCCAGAGGAGAAGCTTTGTGAAGAACATTTCGTTAAAAATACGACTCGCCTCTCAGACGGTAGGTTCTGTGTTAGGATCCCATTAAAGCAAACACCGAGCGTGTTAGGTGATTCTTATCAGCGAGCGAAGCATTGTATGCTATCTTTAGAGCGTAAGCTCAAAAACAATGAGTCATTTAGGACAATGTATAATGAATTTATGGCAGAGTATGAGTCACTAGGTCATATGTCGGAGTGCGAACCGAACATGTCGGTCCCTCATAACTTCATACCACATCATGGTGTCTTACGCGAGAGTAGTACGACCACCAAGTTACGGGTCGTGTTTAATGCTAGCAGTCCTACTACCTCGGGCGTATCATTCAACCAAATACAAATGGTTGGGCCTACAGTTCAAGACGATTTACTGTCAATACTTTTACGCTTCAGGCAGCACAAGTATGTGATTGTAGCGGACGTAGAAAAAATGTATAGGTGCATAGAAGTTGATCCCGCAGACAGACCGCTACAACAAATCATTTGGCGTGATCAAAATGAACCTAATTCGCCCCTCAAATGTTACGAACTAAACCGGGTGAGTTACGGTACAGCCAGTGCCCCTTTTCTCGCTACACGCTGCCTAAAACAGATAGGTCTAGACTGTAGGGACCCTAAAATAGGTGAAATGATAATCCATGATTTTTATGTAGACGATTTTTTGAGCGGTGGTAATGAAATTAATGAAGTTTTATACATTCGTGACCAAATTACTGCAGAGCTGGCATCTGCATGCATGCCACTTAGAAAATGGAAGTCTAACGAGCCTCAATTACTGCCAATATCGGATCAGTCGTTACCGACCGATGTAAATATTACCGACAATGGTGCAAGTAAGACACTAGGCCTCGGGTGGAACTCTGTATCCGATGAGTTTCATTTTCCCATCAGTCCTGCCATAGCCAAAGGAAATACAAAGCGTGATATACTGTCTGTCATTGCCCAGATATTTGACCCATTAGGGCTGCTATCACCTTGTGTCATCCTTATGAAAATTCTATTGCAGCGACTCTGGCTACAGCGACTGTCTTGGGACGACGAGTTGCCACCTGAGATAAACAAGGCCTGGGTCGAGCTAGTCGAAAGCTTACCGGGTCTGAGCGACCTGCGTATACCGCGGCGAGTTATCTGTGATTCAGCTTCTCGACTGGAGTTACATATCTTCACGGACTCGTCTGTGCGTGCGTACGGTTCATGTATTTATGTGCGTAGTGTTGATAGCAAAGGCCAGGCTTCAGTTTATTTATTACTTGCGAAAAGTCGAGTCGCTCCAATTAAGCCCATGACAATACCACGACTCGAGTTGTGTGGTGCTGTAGTCGGTGCTCACTTATATGAAAAGGCAGTTAGTGCATTGCGAGTAAAGATAGAACAAGCTATTTTTTGGACAGACTCCATGATCGTTTTGGGTTGGCTTAAAATGTTGCCATCTAAATTACAACCCTTTGTACGTAATCGTATTGCTGATATCTTAGATAAAACCGGTAGCTGTACTTGGAGACACGTTCCAACTGACGAGAACCCAGCGGATTTAATATCGCGCGGAACTAGTATATCCTCCCTTCAGTCGCTAAATTTGTGGTGGCATGGACCAGATTATTTACAACGTGACGTGTCGCACTGGCCTGCTACTCCAAGTACTGTTGAAAAGCTGCCTGAAACTCGAAATGAAGTTTCATTACATGTTAATACTTCAACTCAGCGCGAATTAATTGATTTTACCAGATTTTCAAATCTTTCTAGGCTCCAACGCACTGTAGCATATGTGCTTAGGTTTGTAACTCATTTAAGGAAAGGAACGACTCACAAAACTACCTTTTTAGACACTAGCGAGTTAGACGAAGCTATGGTTTTGATTTTGAAACAGTCGCAAATTCAATCGTTTCCTGAATATGATATTTTGACCAAAAATCAGGATTTGCCTAGTAAAAATTCATTAATCAAATTAAATGTTTATTTGGACAGTAATAATTTGATTCGCGTTGGTGGTCGTTTAGATAATTCTGATTTTGCATTTGACAAGAAACATCCTATAATTTTACAGTCCACTCATGTAGTTACTAGATTAATTTTTGAATCTCAACATAAAAAACTGATGCACGCAGGACCTCAACTTTTATTGGCAACAATTAGAGAGACTTATTGGCCAATAGGAGGCCGTAATTTAGCGAGAAAATGTTTTCGTCAATGCGTGCGATGTACTCGTTTCAAAGGTAAGACTTATAATCCACTGATGGGTAACTTACCGCAGCAGCGACTCCAACCAGGTGGATTTCCCTTTAATAGTGTAGGCGTGGACTACGCAGGCCCAGTAGCCGTCGCTAGTCGTACTGGTCGAGGTCTTCGGCTTATCAAATCGTACATAGCCATTTTCGTATGTTTCACGACAAAGGCGGTCCACCTGGAGTTGGTGGGTGATTTAACAAGCAATAACTATCTACTAGCATTGCGCAGATTCATCTCGCGTAGGGGTAAACCCTCTCATATTTTTTCAGATAACGGTACTTCATTTGTAGGTGCATTTAACGAAATCTCAAAATTCTTAAAGGGAAATTGTGATTCACTGGCTTCTAATACAGCGCAGGAAAATATTAACTTTCATTTTATACCTGCCTATAGTCCGAATTTCGGAGGTCTCTGGGAGGCTGGTGTTAAGTCGGTTAAGTATCATTTATATCGAGTGCTGGGAAATAGTAATCTGACGTTCGAGGAGTTAACTACAACGTTAGTGCAAATCGAGGCGATCTTGAATTCCCGGCCACTCTCTCCGTTGTCGTCGGACCCTGCGGACTTGACTCCACTCACCCCCGGCCATTTTCTCATCGGCCGCCCTCTCACTGCCCTACCGGAGCGGACCTACGCGGATTGTCCTGTTAGCAGGCTTACACGCTTCCAACGCATTGAACAGTTACGCCAGCATTTCTGGACACGATGGAGTAAGGAGTATGTTGCTGAACTCCAGCAGAGAGTCAAATGGCGAGCTTGCAAATACTCATTGAAAACTGACACTCTAGTCCTGCTGAAGGAAGATGGTCTTCCACCGTTAAAGTGGAAGCTTGGACGGATTGTGGAGGTCTATCCTGGTGCCAGTGACGGCATATCTCGTGTCGCTGATATAAGAACGACAAAGGGAGTCGTACGGCGCAGCTTCAGCAAGATTGTCCCGTTGTTGCCCGAAGATAGTTTTTGTTGAAGGAGGAGCCTTCAACGCCCGGGGGCATGTTCAAGACCCACGGCACATCCCTAGTTATAAGTTTATTGCTATGTTGGTACATCACTAGCTTTCCCTTCTTTTGCTGTCATGGCTGCAAGTATACGTCTAAATCAAGAGCAACGCTTTTAATTTCAAAAGCCTAATAATACCACCCCCCTACACTTTGTTAGATTTTTCTCCGCATAATCTATTAATTGTGTAACTAACAGCTTTGACGGTCATTAAAGTAAACATTTTGTTTTTATAGTGAATAAAAATTTTTGACTTTGACTTTTGACAAAAAATTATCGAACGGCGTATGGTACAACGTAACTTGAAAGTAACTAAGTTACAAGAAATTCTCAAACTTTATCTCTCAATTTGACACAAACAAACAATTATCGTACGTTGTATGGTACAACGTAACTTGAAAGTAACTTAAAAGCAAGAAGTACTTTTTAGTAACTATAAGTACTACTACAAAGGCTACTACGTAAAAAGTAACTAGTAGCATTTTTTAGTGAGTAGTACTGTTTTTGTAGTAGTTTTTTTCTTTGCACATCATTGTGATGACAACCATTTCTATTTAGTTACACTTTATAGTTACAAGTTTTGAAACAAACATCATGTTGGAATTAAAGCCAGTTCAGTGCATGCGTTCCAGGTTTTAGAATATTTATATAAACTCTGTTAATTAAGGACTTGAAAAGACTAAGCTTGGAGTTTTTTTGTCCATTTTATCTCCAAAATGGTCAAAATTTTAAAATATACACCTAGTTTAACTTGTAACGTTCATTAAGTCGCATTTTCTTTGCTACTTTGAATAAAAATGTTTTATTTGATTTGATTTGATTTTAAAAACTAAATACTACAACAAATACTGTTAAAGGATGACACACACCAACGCAGTGGGGGTGGCGGTCCATACATAAATCATTTACGGCAGCAGTACTTTTTATGGACCGTACCGCCACCACGTTGGTGTGTTTTATCCTTTATACTATTATACTTCTATGCTTCTCTAGATTTTTGAAGTTGTTAATGTAAGTTAGTGTTTGTGTATTATGTTTACCCTGCATAAGTTCCGTGCTATCGAGTAATATCAAGATGCAAAGGTGTCTTATTTATATTTGAATGAATAAATATGTTTATAGAAAATGGTAGCATGTTTGAGAGTCGTTGCCTTAGAGAGAAAAAAACTTTGTTACAATTGATCGCTGCTATAAAAGACCTCCAAACTTTCTTTCACACTGTAAAGTGATATATTTATACTATTTTTTTAACCCCCTGCCAGCTTCGCCAAACAATTGCTTCTTTAAGCTGAACGCATGTACATGCATACTGCAGTTATTTAGGGTTGAACCGTCTGCGATTCTTAAAGACAAACCTTCTTGTACAAAACTAGTACTTATAACCTCTTGATAAGAGCTATCGTGCAGTAGCTCCGACCAAGCCTACCTAGAGACTGAGTGGAAAAGTAAATATTTCAATGTTTGAAAAATTACTTTTTGGTTAACTTCGCGGCTTCATACTGTGAACCGAATTTGTACGAGACTATTAATTGTGTTTATTTTGTACATTTGTTGTCGACAAATTGAGCTATTTGTATAAAAGATTTTATACTTTCGATGCCGTGTTAAAAAGTTTTAAAACGAAATTGGTCACGTCCAACAACAGATTAACCACGTCTCAGATTTGACAGTAAAATGTCTATAAACTACTCACTTCCGACCGTTTTAAAACAAAGACATAAAGCCATAGATTGTCACGCTTTACGACCGCACGATGATAACGTAGAAAAAATACACCAAGCCATTTTTTATCATTTTCCACGCACGTCTACGAAGATGACGTATCGAGAATTCAAAATGTTATGACACACTATTCTTTACTTTAACACGCACCCTAACCCATGTAGATACCATAAAATAACCATTCCTGACATGTTATACGGCCCCGTAAACGGGGCCGAGATCGACTGTTCGACGCCTAAATGTGCGACTAAAGACGTATTAAAATCGCAACGATACAAACTACTGGATTGGAAACAGTAAAAAAATCATCTAAGGATGTAGAGCTTGTACGCCGTAGACAGGATCATTGTCTGAAGAATGTTGTGTATGTTTATAATGATAGTATTTTCGATCCTATGGACGTTGTTAGTCATTCTAAGAGGAATTTTCAAACATTATCGGATATTTTTGCCAAGCAAGACATCGGTAAGTGTCTGAAATCTTTATTGGGCAATTGCCATCACAAGTGCAGGGATAACTTTGTGAACCAAAATAAAAGAAAATTGAGTTTTTCGGTCGCTCAGTCTAACCACTCGTTCTAAAACCTCGGTAAAATTCTTATTTTTAAAACCTCATTTTAGAAAAAGTTATTTAACGTGGATTTTGAATTATAACTAATAAATAATAATACTTAATAACCATTTTTTTTCTTATAAAAATTAATTTTACTTATGTTTTTCACTTGTAAGTTCATTTCTAGATAGAATTTTAGGACGTATAGTTTTGCTTTAAAGAATACATTTTACATGACAATTCTATACTTCCTTGAACTCTACATTTCTATTGAATCTCGAATTGCGATCAAAAACGTGAGCGTAGCTCTTAGCATCTGCCAGGTAGAGTCGCTGAGCATGTGAAAACGGACTGTTCGCGACCTAAAAACCCATAAATAAGACATTAGCAGGCCATACGAGCTTTGTATTTAGCAGTTTGCACAGCTATTATAGTCAAGTAGTTGTAGTTTTTGTAAAATTATTTATGAGAGGTATCTCAGTGGGACAAAAGACCTCTTGAACAATCTTCGAGTGCCTCGTTGGTCTAGCGGTATCACGTCTGATTCCCATGCCGGAGGTCGTGGGTTCAATTCTCACCGAGGGCCGCCGTATATTTGCACAAATGGCCTCATCAGTCTAAGTGTATTTTTATGTTTGTGATATCCGTTTGGGACCAGGACAAGTGATTGTGTTGTGAGGAAGTTATTTATTTATTTCACAATATCTTTTTGTTAGTTACGATAGACTGTGGTGTGGCCCGTCTAGGCATGATTCTTGGATCGACCTCGATATAATAATTGTTTCGTCACCTTACTCTATAAACCGCGAAAGTGAGATGGCACGATTCTTACGGCTGTAGAGCTTGATCATATTGAGCTTACTAAGTAGGTACAAGTTCTCCCTAGCGCACTGGGTCCTTAACACGTGTACCTGTTACAAAACTTTTTAATAATACATGATACGATCCATCAAAATATCGTACCTATAACGTGAGGGTAACGGGAGGGTAGATTCGGCGGTCAAGTGTCAAACAGACGTGCGGTCAGAGATGGTGGCCGATAACCGCCCCCACTATAGAGTTGAAAGGCACAGAACCGCAGTCTGAGCTTTCAAAGTGGAACAACAAAATGGCAGCCAAATTGGCATCCTTAGCGTAGCCGGTAGTCAGTATTGCACCATTAAGGGGCTCTGTGCAGTAATACGGATGTCACAAATGGAAAAAAAAGAATATACTTTCTTACAGATCGTTTTTTGCAAAAAGTGTCAGTACAATCTCCCAACAATGCTAATAGTGATTTTTAAGACCCATGGCCGTGAACCTAGGCAAAAAACCTAGGACCAACACTTAGCCCAAAAACGGCCGTTTCTAGCATAAATGCTTACTAGTCCCATGTCCGTGATCCTGGGTTCTCCTAAAAATCCCTATTAACGTGATTAAGAGATAGTACTGTCACTCTTTGCAATAACGATCTAAAAAATAAAGATATGTTTTTTCCATTGTTGGCGGTAGTGTTACTGTATGGAGTTCCTTAATGCGTATGTTTGCGTGTCTGCGATCGCCAATCCAACAAGCCGCTTATGGACACACATTTTGCGTGAATGTGTGCGTTTCGCCTCACTTTGGAACAGAGCGTTGTTCAGATTTTTGCGTAATAAGTCTATGACCCCCACTTTACCTGTACCTTTGACTTCCAAGTGTCCCTTTTAGGGGATACTACGCCTTATTTATTTATTTTATTTCTTAGACGATTTGACGAAGCATGTCTAAAGGCAGTTTGAATGCTTTTAGAATATATGCAATGCGTTAATTGTATGTTACTGGTTATTTTATTTTTGAAAGCCTGCAAAAGTGTTTTTTTTTTATTTAGTTAACGCTGTCTCGTGCAACTCGACGCTATATTTTTACTATCTAAGGAGTTTGCTTTGCTCTAATGGTGATAAATAGTCTTTCATAAATTAGTGATAGGCGCGGGAGAATGTTCACGCATGACGAGAACTTAAAATTTGATAGAAGTGTAAATCATCTTTAATTAAATAATTTACGGTAAACTCAAATACCACTTTCATATGTTGTACTTATAGCAGTGATATAAGTGAGCGTCTCGGTAAGTATATTTATGCATTATACATTGAAGTCTCCAAACATTTCCTGTATTAAATTATTTTCAAGTATCACAACACGTATTTAGACCGTTTTTACCGCTGTTCCGACTCTCCAAGATCACCTGGAAGAAATCTGCGTACATTCTATTTCTCATGTAATGTCCTGTTCAATGTTTCGTGTGCAATAAAGTATATTCAACACAAACATTTACGTAAAATCGCTGTTCGTGGCCACAACTTTATCCGGCCCCCGCGATACAGGCTTACCTAGTGTGGAGAAGTCAGTTTTACATCTCGTTCTTTTCAAAAATGTTGTTAATATTAACTTAATTCCGGATTCCAGTGATTCCGGAATTAAGTTAATAAAAAAACATAGGCGCCGAGTTAAGCTTCACGGTATAACCCGTGCAACTTTCCGCAGCGACCCTCACGATCCGATCTTCTCCGCGAGAGGTTATACCATTGGAATGACATTGTCCTGCTTAAGCAACTGTCGAGTTTGTATCATTCTATTGAAAAACTTGTGTGTATTAGATTTTAGGGCCAGATCGTTCACTCACCCCGTTGGCCAAGCAGGTTAAGCGTCGGGCGCGACCGACTGAGTCTGCGGCGAGTAGTAAACAAACCCTAGAGGTGTGCACTATAAGGTCACGTGAAGATCGATATATCGACCGCTCCGCCGGACCATGTGTTTCCGGTGTACTCCGGGAGTAAAGGGAAGAGACCCATTTTGTGGAACGGGGCTGGGGATTTTGACACAGAACGTCCACAGATTGAAGTTTCTACTCGTACGAACATGTTTCGCTGCGAGGGAAACTTGGAAATAGCGAAAAAATTACCAATGTGTATTATGCTGCCTTGTCTAGGCAGACCTACTCAGTTTTAGACTGAGTGCTGACCCAAAATACCCAGGGTCTAAACGCAGTTGAGTACCAGTATTAAAACACTCCCATCGAACACCAATAACGTTACGATAAATAACGCGAATCTGACTTGGTTGATGTTGATGCGATCCTCGATTGGGAGGTCTCATCAAACATTGCGTCACTTTTTAAACTTTCTACTTTTTAAGATCTAAATGCATAAATTATAACGTGGGCGCGACATTTTTGTGATAACTTTCATACTTATTGGTTTCAAATTTGCTATAATAATTAACTTAATAGTCGCTATAAATTATGACAGGTTAATCGTTTAGAATCTAATTTCGATTCCGCTTGTTTTTCAAGACGCAATTAAGAGGATTCTAACAGTACACAAAATGGCTATTATAGCACTTAGTCTTGTAGTTTCAATCGGCAATCTGAATTTAACTCTGTGAATATGAACCGTGAAGGAAAACTGAGTGTCTGAGGTGTTCTCAGCGGTTAAAATTGTTAATCCGCGGTGGGCACGCATGGCAATTAAGCCCATATAAGGGAGAGTCTCTGAGAGAAGGCCTCTACCCTACAGTGGTAATGGCTATATAAAATAAAACCGCCCAAATGCGAGTCGGACTCGCGCACGAAGGGTTCCGAACCATTATCTATACAAAATTTGAATATTTCAAGCGTCTACCTGTTGCCTTTACTAATATCGAGCAAAAAACGGCAAAAATCACTTTTGTTGTATGAGAGCCTCCGTTAAATATTTATTTTATTCCGTGTTTAGTATTTGTTTTTATAGCGGCAACAGAAATATATAATGTGTGAAAATTTCAACTGTCTTTCTATCACGGTTCATGAGATACAGCCTGGTGATCGACGGACGGATGGATGGATGGACAGCGGAGTATAAGTAATTCCTAAGGAACGTTTGGGTATAATTATTATGCAATTTGACTTTATTTACACATCCTTTATAATAATTTTATGCAAAAAACGTTGTGGCCAGAGGCTATTTTACGATAAGGTGAATATAAATATATACTAGGAGATATGTTAAAACTGTCAGCTGAGAAGCAGTTAAAACCACTAAACATGTTTAGTTATTTCTGTAAATTCCCGAAATCCCGAGAGCCTGCTTTATTGCATAGCGATTATTAGTTGAATCAGTGAATTCATTTCACGACAAACCAGAGCAGAATTACGGTGGTCTTAACAGCTCCGTGTTATGTCTCAACGCCTACTGTAGATATCTACTACTACTATATAATATTAACCTAGTTCCAATCACTTGTCACAATCCAAAAATACAGTATAATTATGAACCTAATTCCGACTAATAATTTATACTATCTAATCACTTACTTCATTTTTTGTCAGAAGAGTCCGACCACGTTTCGCTCTTATTTGATTATGGTGAGTAGAGACGGAGCTTGCGTCGCCTTGCTCGTCACTGACTAAATAAGTTAATTACGATAGTTTTAGCTAAAGATAGTACAATATTCATTACAACGTGCAAACTAGCTCGGCTAAGTGCAAATGAGTGAGGCCGCTGAAACCCTACCAGGGCTGCAGTCTGCAAGGCTGTGGGGCTTCTGAAATTAACTCCGCTGTAATTAAATATGTACAGCGTAATTGATGCTTTGTCTTTGTATCTTTGGATTAATAGGATTAATGGAGGAGAGCACTCCTCTTTAAAGAGATGAAAACAAAGTTAATTAATAAACTAAGTCTATATTCGACGAAGAAATTTGCCCTTAGTAAGTCTTACCCCTGGTTTCTCGTAAACTTACAAGCTGTTAATCTACTGTTAACAGCTGTCAGTGGTTTTTTTATGTATGCAATATGGTCAATTCATAGCTGTTAACAGTAGATTTACAGCGTGTTAGTGTACGAGAAACTGGGGGCTAGTGCTAGTCGGATTGTTACATAATTAATGCTAAATAGCATTTTATTCCAGTCAAACGGACAAATTAGTACGGTAATTTATTGTTTCATTGATTGGTAGTCTAGTATAACCAATAATAATTGCATTCAAATAGTAACTGCAACCCATGCAACTTAACTCGATAGTGCCGAGTAAAGCTGCACGGGTGAACCAGTGGGCAGAACGGACTCGGCAGCGTATGGACTCGAAAGCCAGAGACCCAGGTTCGATTCCCAGTGTGAGCATGTACCTACCTATGACTTTTTTTATTTTGTAGTAGCAATACCACACGCTAACTGTAAAGGAAAACATCGTGAGGAAACCCGCATCTAGGTTGGCACCGCACGTATTGACTTATCTTTCCTGTGGGCTAGGCCGACTGAGCTGTCAGGGTGGTGTAGGTGCTGGGCAAGCCTATAAAAAGCCATGTCCTAGGCATGCAGCGTACGAGTGGTCCTTTCACCCATTTATTGTGAGTGAAGGTGCCACTGGACGCTATATAAATCATCTCATTACGTAGATGCAAAGGCAAAAGTTTTTCAACTCGGCGCCTCACGCGATTCTATCTCCTCCACGAGATGCCTATGTAATTCGCGCGGGTAATATAACATTGGAATGACATTGCATAGTAGACTACCAAACAGTGGGAAATAACAGCTATAGTCGTGCTTGTATCATTATATTGAAAAACTATTTGTAGTGACTATAGGGCCCGGTCAGTTTGTTGTAGAATGGCAACATTTTATTAGCATCGAGCTCCGTCAAAGCACGGTGACGCGGGTCGGGCCGGACCGGAAGCCGTCCCTGCCGGCGCCGGACCCACCCGACTCCATTCACTTCGATCCCGATAAAATTTGATTTTGGGGAATTAAAATAATGATGATTGATGCGCTTTGTTCCCGACGCGTCTGTCGTACAGTGACGTCATATGTTTACACATAGTTTTTGGAAGCACTTCCAGTGCTCTGTAGAAGGATTCGAATAGCTCGAATCGTGAAACTGATTCAATCTGTACACTTTGTCAGGATAAAGTATGTAGTATGTACACAACAGTTGATATTTTTTAAATTATATAAAACGTCAGAAATACGCGGACTGAATTGAGAACATGTTGAATGTTGCCACTTTCCGCTAGTGCGTTAACGAAATGTTCCTGATTCCAATGGTCACGGGAATTGATAGATTTAATAGATTTTCATGCTATATTAATTATCAAAGAACATATGAAAACTGCGGTTTCTATTTTTATTTCATTTCGCGTATTTCACAAAACTTTCATAACATAAATTCGACTTAAAGTCGGATTCAACTTTGGCTAGGATTATTTTATTGAATTTGTACAACATAGTCGATACTAATTTCTTGTCTACATGGAAAGAAAGAAAGAAAGAAAGGAAAAAAGAAAGAAAGAAAGAAGATATTTATTTAAATTGACACAGAAACACAAAGTAAACATGGCAATATTATCTGTCAATGCTGGTGTCGAGGATGCTTGGCGTAGGTCATTCATTTATTTCTTAATTCAGGAAATAATTATACCTATTTTATTTCCCTTCGTTTGATGTTATTTTTTCTTTTTCAAATAATTCCCACTAAGAAACTTTTCTGGTACAGAGTATACAGACGAATATCAGGTTTTTGCAGCAGCAGCAGTTTGGAATGTCAAGAAGTGAATTACAATGGCGAAATTTATTAAGACAATTAATTCAGTCAGCCTCGTTCGCTTTTGGGGGCAAATTATTCCGTGACTTGCATTTTGCACGAAATTTTACGCCAGGTATTTAATTAGCTCCTATGAAAACGAAACGTCAAGTTTTTGGTCGTTAAAAGTGAATTTCGTGAAACAGCCAAATCCTGGGCGCACTATTTAAATTATCTTTTTCGCATTGCGTCTTCCATGCAACACTAATTTGCATTTAAACAAACGTCATATTTTACAAGAATACATTAGTTCATTCAACCGACTTCACTCTAATTACCTCCTTGGAAGTACCAGCGTTAGCGGGCCTCCTATAACCCTCTTCCCGGACTTATTTCCTAACTGGAGAAACAAGGAATCGTGGGTCATCATATTTTGGAGTGGTATGAAAACTGGTTTCCGCCTAATGTCATTCCTGACACTTTTCCAAAGATTAAAATACAATTTTGATTAGCTTGGATTGATTAACATATTAATGTTCCAACTCGATGACTCGTGTTGACTTAAAAATATTCACATACGAATACTTTCCCAACAAAGGGATGATTTAAGCAAACAGTTTGCATACGAATAAAATATTAACTTAAAGCAGAATTGGCCGCGGCGTCGGTGCATATTTAAGGGTGTCTGTTGACTAGTTATATGCAAAATATTTAAGCCCTGGCCACAAGTATGCAAATGTCCATAAAATGGTCTGTTAACATTACCTGCGTACGCTTAGCACGGGCCAAACGATTCCTGTTATGCAAAGTAAGTGATCTTATTTCTTCCAACATTAGTAGACAAGCGTTACATTTATTTATCTAAAGGACGCACATATATTTGAAATGGTAATACGAAATAAATAGCGAAGAAAGTAGGCGGCGTGTGCCCCATTCACGTTATTCAAATGTATGCTAAGTATAACACCTTTTGGTACAATCGCATAGGTATTAGGTTTTGAAAAATTCCTGCCCGAAGATGAGACTGTCAAAAGCGGACTGTCAGTTCAACCTCTGGGAAAACATGGTGAAGTGATGTTAGATACTGGGCAAGAAATGGTATCTATCATCTGACTTGTTTTCTGAAGTCTTCATTGTTTAAGTAAGAACAAAAGGCATTCAGAAATATGCGACGGCCGGTGACGGAAGCTGTCAGCTCGTATGTTGAGGCTCATACACGGGGTAATGTTTTCACAGAAAACGCGCCGCCATCCGCCAGCACAATTAAGTTTTCAAACTACGCGATAGTGTTGTGTTTTGTAGGCTCTGAATATAAAGTGGCATACACAACTATTGTTTAGATAGATAGATAGTCTATCTTTATCGTACATAAAAATTTAAATGACACAGATATTAATACGTTTAATTAGTACAAGGGAAGTCTGGAGAAAACGTGTGAACTTTGGACAAAAGGATTGAGTGCTCACATAGAAGTATTGAATAGAGTGTTGCTACATAGAACGTCATGGTAATGAGAAAGTTCGTTATGCATAGAGCCATTACTGAGCCACGCAAATTTTCTATTGTCGGAGCCAAATTACGATAACCGTAACGGATCGATCCAGTGACTCTAAACAGTGCCATTTGAATAATATTCCAATCAATAACTGATATATGCAAATTAAAAGAATACTTTATGCGCTCCCTGTAGAATGACAATGCAAAACCGTTATCGTAACCATTCAATACTTCATCAGAATGCGCGCGAGAAATAATCGATGCAAAAGCTCCGATTGTTAACCTTAGAGACGCAACGTGATCGAGAGTGGGGACAATCCAAAAATTAACCAATGATGGGTCCAAATTTAATTTCACGTTCCAATACCTGCCCTAATCGATACAAAAGTCCCTGTAATGAAATTATGCAGCAGAGGCCGCCTATTGTCGGATGCATGCATAAATTCAAGGCACTTTGATGTCGGATGGACTATCGAAAAGGTAAGGAGGATACGTTTAATAATAGAGAAGAGACGTGAAATGCATTGAACGATTTCTTGTGGGAAGAAGGGGTTGCGATTTAGATGATACTTATCAGATAATTGTAACGAATTATTGCTCGTGTTTAGGGCGTTTTGGGTCATCGAATGTTGAGCAATATTTCTGATTTATTTGCAGGATTTTACTTTTTACATTATATAACGCCCGAATCCCGGAGGGTTAGGCAGAAACGAGAGACTAGAACCAATTTTTTCTTTACAAAATAGTTTTGGTATAGTCAGCAGGCAACTTAAAATAAATATTTTCTCTTTTAACATCAACGTTTAGTATCATTAGATAGTGATATCCCTTGAAAGTTACTCTATCGCCTTACAGTGGGCCCATTAACATCAAGTAACTGAATCGTCAAAGGGCCAGGAGAGAACCGAACGCCAATCAAACGTCGCGCAACAAATCCCACCCTTACTGAAAATAAAGTCTCGAATATCGCGTTACAAAAAGTCCGTTGTAAAAGAAACCGTTACTGTAGGCAAAGGGTATGACAGTGTACGAAATGGGGCGATTTAGTTTTACCGTAATCTTGGGCTGTTCCCTTCTATTTCACTTGGGCTTCGACTTCGCTTTCTTCGAAAATGATTCCAGAGGGGACTTACAAAATCAATCAAATTCTAACAAACAATACATGGATCCTATGATCACGTTTAAGAGATTATCTTAAAAAAATCTTCTAAGAGGTATGCAGATTTAATACGCAATACCATTCGCTAAAAGTGAAGGAAAACATCGTGAGTAAATCTTAGTGCCTGAGGTCAGTATTCATGTTGTGTGGTGATTAAGCCTATACAAGGAGAGTATGGGTGGCTCGCCCATACTCTCGCCTGCCGTGTAGCTCCGGCCTAGAATGAGCCACCCCATTACTTCCCGTGGGTGTCGTAAGAGGCGACTAAAAAACGGAAACCAGGTAACGGGCAGCAGCGTCGACCTGTGACACCAGACCACCGAACACTGCGAT
The DNA here is from genome assembly GCA_947308005.1 of Yponomeuta malinellus. Classification (NCBI taxonomy): domain Eukaryota; kingdom Metazoa; phylum Arthropoda; class Insecta; order Lepidoptera; family Yponomeutidae; genus Yponomeuta; species Yponomeuta malinellus. The sequence goes on along the minus strand of OX371004.1, from coordinate 11,463,096 downwards.
CTCCATTCCGCCTGCCAAGCGTGGAGATTACGGCAAAACCTCCCATACAGGGAGAGACTCATGTCCTGCAGTGGACTGCTATGGGTTGATGATGAAGGAGAGTATGGAATGAGAGAACTTCAGTGGGACGTATATATGCTACGTTATAGACACTAAGCTCCAATGAAAAAACGATTTTACACCTAGCAAACTAAAATAATCCCAGGTACTGAGAGCCTGGATCAGAATAGCAGAACCCCTTGCCTATAATGATATGGAGCACGGGTTGCATACTTATAGTAAACGCAAAGAAATTTCCGAGACGCTCCCGTACACACACGAATATTGATATGTAGATGAGCCGCAGGTACGGAGGGGTCTTATTGAAATTAGAGATACGTACGAAATTCAAGAATATGCCATCGAACGTATTGAGAATGGGTTTTAGATTCTCGCGGACAGGTGTGGCGTCAGCGGTTGTCGCAGGGCCATGTTGAGCTGAAAACTGTGGAGCCGCATAAAATGGATATATTCTGGAATGCTCTATGCCAATTGAAATAACATTAATAATACTTTTTATTTCAGATAAGGTTATCCAATGTACCTAGTTAGTAAAGAACACATCTCAGTTTATGTAGATATGGTTAAATGTAGTAGGTATGTAGTAAATTTGGCGAGACTGCCACTGTCCAGTGTGCCCACTGCTACAAGAAATTGATGAATTAGTATCCGGTTCGAGCTTTTTTACAATACGAATATCATAATATCTGTCAGCAATAACCTTCAGAATGTTGCTGCCACACACATACGATTGAGCAAAGAACAGACTTTTTAGGGTTCCCTAGTCAACAAGAAACCCTTATAGTTTCGCCATGTCGTCGGTCCGTCTGTCTGTCTGTCTGTCTGCGGCCTGGCACATAGACGATAAGTAGTAGAGACCTGAAATTTGGCATAGATATACATATTTTGTCGACAAAACGGTACAATAAAAAGTAAAAAAAATAATTTTTGGGGTACCTTCCCTACACCTAAATTGGGGACGCAATTTTTTTTTCCCGCCTACACCATAATATGGAGTACCGTTGGATTGCTCGTTAAAAATATTATGAGTGCGGAAAGACCATTTTTCGATTTAGGGTTCCGTTTACGAAATATTAAGCTTTACAACGCATATTTTTGTCAGAGTCTCCCCCCTCTCCCGGCTAAACGGTTGATTGCAGAAACGTGAAAAATCAGGTCAGTAGCACATATTATAATGAGCCTAAGAGGAAAACTATCACGGCTATCATAAAACCATTTCTTTAGTAACTTTAGTAACTAAATATCGATGTTTACGTAATTTTGTTAGATTCTCGCCTTACCCACCCTCTATCAGTGGTCCTAAATCACTCTGCTCGACTTTTTGTCCACTTGTTTGTCACAAAGAATTTTAAGCATTTATTTATCAAATAGCGCCACTGCAATGTAACAAATGTTTTCCGTGTGGCGCCGGATTAAGAATAGCGTCACTCCATCTACTTCCGTGGATGTCGTAGAAGGCGACTAAGGAAATCAATTACCAGGAGACGGGCAGCAGCGTCTTCCTGAGATTCCAACCGCGTACTGCGAACGCCAACCAGCCTGCCAAGCGTGGCGATTATGGCAAAACTCCTCATGGTTATGAAAACCACGAAGGAGGCCTATGCCCTGCAGTGGGTGTCAAATGGCAGATGATGATGATAATAGGAAGTTGTAAACAAACTTATTTATATGAAAGTACAGTACAGTTATATGACAGTATACAATATCTTATATTTTGTTGTAACTTTAACGATTAATAGAATGCAAATGTCATTGGAAGAAGCACAGTCCAGAGATATTTTACATAGTTCTCATTCCTAAAGCTAAGCTATCATATTTTAAAAATTAATTTTAAAGTCACGATTCAGATAGGCTGTTTTGGTTTGACATGAATGTTTTAGCCAATAAAGGAATATTTTAACGATCTACCAAGCTTAATTACACGCCATTCAAAATATTATACCTAGTATATTCGCAAATATTTAAATAACATTTAGCAGTTCGGTAATCAAATAAACCAAAACCTTTCACATTTAAATATTAAGGAGTTGTAAATAAGCTTGAAATATGTGAATAAATCTTGCCAAAACGTCAGTTAAGTATAATGATGGGAGGTGACACGATCGCTTAGTTTACATATCTATGTCCACGTGCTATCAACACAGAATTAGCATACTACCCTGCCAAAATTTGGCCATCCTAAAAAGCATACTTTAAAACCTTTAAGGATGACAATGGAGAGAACTGGGCTAGAATTAACATGTTTCGAAAAATGCTCCAATTTCTTATAGGTTTCACAATTTCGTAATATTAGCGATCATTTTAGTTGCAGAAAATTGGTATTAACTCGTATTTATTTTTACATAAAGCAGGCTGAAACAGGTGCAAGGTAAGTTGTTATAATATTTTTGAATTAATTAATATACAGTGAACATAAATGATTAAAAACTTTTTAATAAAACTAAACTAGTTTACAATTATCTGTGTCTACGTGCTATGGGACATAGAATTCCAAGCATACCACCCTGCCAAAATTTTGCCATTGTCCTAAAAAGCACACTTTAAAACCTTTAGGGATGAAAATGAAGAGAACGTGTCTAGGAGGTAACATATTTTGTAAAAATGGTCCTATTTTTTAAAATTTCACAATTTCGTAATTTTAGTAACTTGGAAATTTTTTACGTTTTTATTGTTGTAAAAAATGCAATTACATACAAGTTAAACGAATAATACGTGTAATTCAAGTATTCATAAACGGTGCATACTATTGTTTGAAAATTATTTTATTAACTGCAATGAATAAAAAAAAATCCCTTAATAAGCATCCAACCAAAAACGCGCTTTTTTATTTTCATGGTGTTGATGTAGCACCTCTTTAGAACTGGTTCCTGTGTGGTCCTGGGGTTAATATGTTGTGAATATGTCATAAGGCCTTACAGAAACAGATTTAGACAAAATTCCAATGACATTTTCCAGTTTTTGGGGTCTAAAAATGGACTCTTACCCCTGTTATTTCTAGCCCAATTCTCCCCTAGATGCACTTACTTAAGAAAACTTAATAACAGAAAACTTTGTGACTTTCATAGCTCACTAAAAAGATGCACTGCAAGAAGCCAGCCACCTCATAGAAAGATAAACTACAGGGTGTTAACTTGAGATTGAATAGATTGAAAAAATATTATAGTCGCCGCGAGTTCTCGCCACGGGAAGTTTCAAATTTCAAAATCGTGGCTAAGGAATACCTACTCGACATAACGTTTAGTTGCTAAGGTAACTTAACTTCAACAATCCACTCTAAGCCCTTTATCAAAATATGGGCCTCATAGGTGTAACATGAATAATAAAGATGATAACTTCCAAACAACACAATACTCCTCGTCCCAAACTAGGATACCTGGTGTTATGGCAACCAGGCAAGGACATCACAAACATGAAAATATATATATATAAACTGAGGCCATTTGTACAACTGTACGGCGGCTTCCTTCCAACCTACGACTTCCGGCATGGTAATCAGACGTGTGTCACGCTAGACCAACGAGGCAGTCTGCAGAGCAGAGCCGAAGGCGCTCCTCTGTCTATATTTATTCTGTGACTAGCCTGTATCTATTGGAGACGAAGCGAGGTCCATTTGCATATGAAGCCAGTTATAAGGCGCAATCCATACTCTTTTTTTCTTCCCATCACTTCACCGAGCACGTGTTAAGGTGGCAACGCATTTGCATAAGTCCGGCACGAGCTAATATTTTGCATATGAAGATAAAACGACGGTGGACGAGTATACTGCTATATTAACATACTGTGGAGAGATGGTGTTGAGTCGTGGCAAGGTTTTTTTGGTTCTGGTTAATTAAATTGAGGGATCTTAACAAGTCGATTGTTAGACGTTGTGGTGATGTGGTAATTAGTGGGGTTATTTTGGCACCAGATGCTTTACAGTCGTCATACATTAAAATGTTAAAGGTTTCACGTCACAGTCAGTCTTTGAATCTTAAAATCCCAAGTAAAGCAAGGTTTGCTATGATTATGAAAGAAACAGCGAAGGGAAATACTTAGAAATTCTGAAAGAATTGAGCAGAGTAGGGGTTTTTACTATACACCGGAAAGCATTGAAATATTCCAAAGAATATTACAGTCTGAGTGTACAGTGACTAATAAATTGCCCAAAACGTCAACTTTATTACGATAACATGCAATTAATAGCATTTATTCCGCCATTCCACACTGCGTCAAACCCCCCGGAACGTATTTAGGCAAGCGGCGGAAAAAGCAACAAGAAATTGTTTAAAAACCGTAGCAATTTGTCAGTGTTCCATATCGGGCTGAACTCAGTCAATAATAAAAATTTCCAACTTTTTTTCTCGTTTTCGGGCAATATTAAGCACGCGAGGATTCGTGGACAGCGTTTGTGGAAGCCCGGAGACGGTATACGTTTCATTATTTATTTATGGCGGGGCAACACAACGTTGCAAAAAACCATATTAATTGCCTCCAACGGGAAACTTTTCGCGGAGTCAGGGGGTGGACATTTTTAACTAGTTGCTTGCTTCGAGGGAAATTACTATCCTGGCGTCAAAAATCAATGCTGTTCGATTTTTGATGTTTGACGTCGAGCTAATTTCATAATAGGATTGTATTATTTTGTTGTCAAAACGTCGATTTCAATGCATTCGTGCAAAAGTTGATTTGATTTGAAATGTTTGAAAATATACAATTTAAGTTGTAAAACCGCGTGCCCGTTACGTAGTCAAACACTAATCGGTTTTTAGTAAGAAATAATTTATTAAAAGACTTATCCTGCATATCTTCAACAGATGTTTAGGTATGTCATATGCTCTACTGTACAATAATAGTACATTACTTCAGAGGGAAGAAAGTGCCAGTTCCATACCGAGATTATGGCATTTGCGCCACAAGCTTGCGAGGGGAGCAAACCATTTGAGGTATGGAACTGTACTTTATCCTGAGGTATGTATAGTGCTTTTTATTACACCTACGAGGAAAATTATAGACATAAATGCATAGAAATGTTTATATTTAGTTAAAAGTACAATTATTAAAAGTGCAGCTATTATAAGATGTTACATTTTGTCCGGGTATCTTGATATTTTGAGACATGTTTACATTTTCGTTTTTAATTTTCTGTATGCACCAAGGAGGTTGGTAACTGGTAAAAAAAAAACTGTATGTGGCCAGTAACAATTTACTTGAAATTTAATTAGTAGACAGTTAAAGTCAGCTGACAAATTAAAAAAAAAAACAACCGGGTATGTAATGGAATTTCATACATACTTCCCACCCTTGGGTCGGAAGGATTTTCATACAAACTTCCATACCTTGGGATGAAAGGATTTGAAGGGCGGGATAAAGGCGTTTCTTCCCTCTAATTGGTATAATTAGTATGTATTTTCAGAGCAGGTGTGATAAAAAGAATATTCTTGTCTTATCTTATCTTATGTGAAAGAGATGTATTTTACATGAAAATCAAACTTTTTTTTCAGAAAAGTAGCAGGACATTCAAGGTCAGTAGTTCTGCGGCGGCTAATATTTTTGTTTTTTCTTAGATTTGGGAAACAAAATAAGTCAAAACTTTGTTTAGAACTTAAGCCCAACGTATTGGAATATTCCAATATATAATCATGTAGGCGACATTCGAAGCGCTGGCGCGTCAACTCCAAGTAGAATTAATCAAATCAACTAACCCCCACATGCTAGTTTCCGATATAATTAACGCTTGCTAGTATGCGAGCCTACGGACAATGACCACGTATGCTTGTGTGCACTAATGAACAATTATAGCTAAGTAGACGTATGGGCAAAGCATTCATTCTGCCGATTAAGACTCTATGTCTTTCTTGATAAGGTGGCGTTTTGGATTGCGGGTGATTTTGTTTATTAGTGTGAGTTGATGAGTCACTTTTTTTTGTTTCGCGTGGGTAAGGCGCAAGGGTGAGCGCGTGGGGTGGCAGTACCCCAGGGTTGCCGCAACCCCATCTTATTAATCCAATCAGTAGAGTACAGGCCGTCGCTTCGCATATTTGCTTGCTTGATACTTGCCTTTAAACTTCTGCTAAGAACGGATCGTCTATGAATTTTGGGACGCTTGGATCCTCTTGTAGAGAAATTTGAAACAGATTGGCACAAAAATAGATCCTCAGATTCTCAGCTAGACCTACAAGTACATAAGAATCAATAGTTTTTAGCACTTACTGGAATGAAAACGTACTAAGCACGCCATCATCTAGTATTACCTGCTCGTGGGTCATCACCATTTTCAGAAATAAAGATAGTTGTCATCCCTGCACCAAAATAATATTTAATTACCGACATACAACATCACTCTTTCTTTATACTTTCACTGTTTTATTGATTTTTAACCATCAATACATACTTTCAGTGCGGGCTATCTTTACCCATTACCTAACGTAAGCATAAAGACAACTGCAAGCGTGCAAGCTTTTGTTGTGCGACTGAAAACTGTTTTACCTTGGGGGTCGACTTAACATTTACTATATTCCAGATACGCTTTATCATAAGCAGACTATATACGTCCCACTGTAGGGCAAGGACCTTCTCTCAGAGAGAGAGTATGGGCTTAATCACCACGCGCGCCCACCGCGGATTGGCGATTTCAAGCGCTGAGGTATGCGAATAGCTCAGACACTCAGGTTTCCTCACGATGTTATCCTTCACGCTTAGCGAGTGGTATTGCTACTATAACTTCACAAATGTACATAACTTAGAAAACAAAGTCATAGGTACATGCCAAGATACGCTTTGCTTGGATATAATTGACTAAACCATTGATGAAAATAATGTTTAGGTATTTAGATATTTGCTGCTTTTCGGTCCTCCATTGATCTCATTGATTAAAAAGAAAATAATCCCTGATTTCTATTTCTTAATATTGATCGTATTTCAAAGATGCTGTTCCAAATGGTCGTTTACTTGCGATAACGCAGATTTTATACATATATACATAAACTCACGCCTGTATACCGGAGGAGTAGGCAGAGACCGGGGTCGGCCACTTTACCGCAGATTTTATCTTGGTAACAAACAAATATTTTTTTATTGCAATAAATAAAACTAAATCTTGTCTTATGCTCAATAGCGCATCTTATTTGGTTAGTTAATAAAAACAATGTTACGCAACAAAAAGTTGCCTGTTTGTCCACCAGCTTACTGCCCTGCATAGAGCGTAAATGTGTGGGTCGGTATACGTTAGTGTTAGTACGGACGCTTGCATTCGCAACACACATAATTAGTGAAAAGGGGGGGTCGATATTATTAATGAGCCGTGGGGGAAGACGGGGGGAGGGCCGGGGTAGTTATCTATCCGAGCTTTTGTGTTCTTTCCTATAGATCAGGCGCGTATTGATTGTTTAGTCGATACTTCGGCTCGTTAATTATAAAGGGCTAACAGTCATGGACGCCTTGCTTGACACACTAATAGCGATTTTAAGGGGTGACCGGTTATAATTTCACTGTAATTACACAGTTGCCGGTAAAGTTTCGACAGCTAACAAGTTGGATTGATTGTAAATTTTTGATTACGCCGATGATTACTATCACCTTTAGTTCAGTAGTAAATTGAACGACAATTTCTTATTAGAAACAGACCGGAAACACATTGTTAAGGTTTTCTTCTAAGCTAACTCCAGTAAGATCCTTTAGCGTACAAGAAGTTTGTATGTGTGAGTAGAGAGAATGATTGCGTGAGTCTCGCGCGTGTACGTACGTTGAGCAAGGTCAGGGCTGCCCTATCTGATCAATGGCCAGCTTGGAGCTTCGCGAATAGCCCAGTAAAACAGCGATTCCAATTCACTGTGTTTGCATTCTAAATTGGATTTATTAATAGGTTTTGCCGTTCCAATTTTGGACTGTCATAAAAACACAAAATCATCGTTACTTTTTACATTTAAATAGAGACCAGAATTAACTAAACACGTGACCAAACAAAAAGTTTACATAGCAACCGGCCAGTGCGTTTTAATAGAAACAAAATAATTAATCACTCGATTAATCAGTGCGACGAATAAAAACGGTCTAATGAGCCGTTTCCTCAAATCGATCGGCGTGACGTCATCAACATTCAAATGCAACGTCACCGCGGGCTATATAAATAAACTTTCCGGAAAGCTTGTTAGAAAAAAATATTTAGTAAGCGAATTCAATAATCCGCTAATAATAATGTCAATACATTTTCTATAAGTATATCTAATGAATCACTTAATTTGGTTAAAGGGCATTTAATCAAATTAGAACGTAAATCACGAAATTTTTGTTGAAAAAAAAAACAATGCAACCGTGCCCCCGAAGTCTTTCTAATTGACAACAATCTAGCTTTTAATGATTTGACCGTTCTAAGTAATCGATAATCCGAATGAAGAAATAAGCATCGACAAAAATCGAATGGCTTTCACCCTACCGAGTAACCGGGGATAGGGTGGCAGTCTTCTCGGGTGAAAAAAAAGTGGAAAGCAATCAGTGTGGCATAATTAGTGCGTGGTTGAGTATGGGGCGCGTTGTCATGACAACGGCGTCTGTCAATATCTAAGACATATTTACCACAGAAGTCCAACTCGATATAAAGAATCCTTTAGGTGTAGATAATTAGGTGTCGCTGGGAATATTCCCAACTCAAAGAAATTAAATTTTCGTATTTCTAGACACCATTAAAGTATAATACTGTCATGGTCCTATTTTGGTTCCAATTCCAGCACCGATTGCGGTCTAGATATTCAAATATCATTCAATGTAATTAAGTTCAACGCTGAGAGTTTTGGGAACATTGGAATTATTTCCAAAATTCCAGGAAGCGGCTCAACATTAGCTGTAGACCACAGATTATTCCAGAAAAGACCGATTAAACTTATGCGCGTTATTCAAATCTTGAAAACAAAAAGCCGGCCAAATGCGAGAACATGAAGCGTTCCATATCACTATATAACTATACGACATTTTAATATTTCAAGCATCTATCTGTTGCCGTTATTAATATCTAGCAAAAAAACGGCAAAAAAATCACGTTTGTTGTATTGGAGCCCCCCTCGTTTATTTTTTTCATTCTGTAAACGATCATCTGTGAAAATTTCAACTGTCTAGCTGTCACGGTTCATGAGATACAGCCTGGTGACAGACAGACAGACAGACCGACAGACAGACGGACAGTGGGGTCTTAGCGATAAAGTCCCTTACCCTTTGGGTACGGAACCCTAAAAATAATGACCCAAACATAATTATTCGCGCTGTGAAAAAAATGTTACACTGCCATACAATAAATCAACTATACCAATAAATACAAGCGCAAGGGAAAGAATTTTCGTTATTTCCACTTCCACTTTCCATTGATTCTAATCATCATCATCATTAAGCCACAAGAAGTCCACTGCTGGACATAGGCCTCCTCCATGGATTTCCAAAAAGACCGGTTGGAAGCGGCCTGCATCCAGCGCCTTCCTGCTGCGTAATATTAAGATTAAACTTCAATGTTTATTAATTTTGATAATGGCTTCCAAATGTGTCGTTTAATTTCACCGCAGTCTCTTGATAGCTAATGGTATTGTGTCTAGATCCTGATACGGAAGATCGTGGTTTTGTCTGCAACTATTAATTTTTGATGTTAGGTACAGATAGAAAAATGTTCTAAAATAAAATTAAAAAAAAAATAATGACGACTTGGTTATAGTTACTATTGATAAAATTAAAGAGCGAATCATTTATTAGCCGACTTCGAAAAAAAGAGGAGGTTCTCAATTCTTCGGGATCTTTTTTAATTTTTTTATGTATGATCCGCGATTACTAGAAGATGTGGAGCGATTTGAAAAATACATATTTTTTTAACCATAACGTATAATTGAAAACCTCTATTTTAAAGCACGTCAACTAGAATAAATTTAATAATAAGGGGTATCATAGATTATTAAGCTAATTATGTGTAGTGCTTACGAAAGTGTTAGTTTGTGTGGCTTTTTGTCATTGACGGCTAGCAGTCCCTCTGCCCTTCCGTCGCATTCGTTTTGTGGTCGATACCCACCCGCGTTAATTTCCAAAGGAATTAATCGAATAAAAGCCGCCGCTTGGTATCGATTCGTGCAATTGAAATAGAGTTATTTCCCTAGACGGGCTCGCTGTTTGCACTTGGGAAGCCGACGCTGGACACGTGATTTCTCTAGAACTCACAGTAGCTACGTACAATATGTTATATATTTTTCTGGAAACAGTTGTCTGAAAAGAATTATTGTTAGCAATAATGCTACGGGCTGTTTTTTTTCCTTGTTACCCGGCTGAGCACAAACGGAGGGTAATGTGTTTGGCTCGTATTTAGTATGTAAGTATGTTTGTATGCCAGTATGTCCGATTCTATGTTCCCTCATTACTTGTCAGAATGATCAGATTTTGACAAGTAAGATCTCAATCGATTTGTCGTGTCGTAGGCTATATGAGATCAGGATACATGAAGCAAAACAATAAAAAAAACTAAAAGGACAAATATAAAAAAAAAACTGAAATAAAAAATTACTACAAATTAAATATTAAATTTAATTACAAATAAAAATTGCGGTTGAACATTACTTAACTAGGTACGAAGCAGGCGGGACCGAAATTTAACAATGTACTCAGGATGGTCCCGCCTGTTTAGTACGAGTACTTAGTTAATGCTTAGCAGTCGGGTTGTTGGTTATTTTGTATGTCACTTTTTTTCTGTTTTATTTTTCTAGCGTACAGTCAACCGCACATCCATCTATACTTATGTGTACTCTACTCATTTTCGTCACGGGTGATTTTGCAACTAAAATGTAAACATCAGTCTATTATGTTTGTTAGTGTTTTATTTGATTTATAAGGGGGACAAACTGTATAATAATAATAATAATTTCCACACAATACAGACCTGATCCCAAACTAGGATTCCCTATGCTATGCTATGGTAACCTGGCAAGGACGTTACAAACATGAAAATACACCCATAACTGTACGTATATCGAATTATTAGAGACTTACAGCCTTCTTTATAAGAAGTCCGACTTCCTGTAATAAACCGGCTTTAACTCCATCGTAAGAGTGTTATAAATAGCACCGTTAGTTTGTGTCTTAGTTAGTGTTTTTGTTTAATATTTGTTGTATTCATTTTTGATGTTGAAAACCACTTTTTATATATCTATCGTAAATGCGCTAGAGAATAAAGATATCATACCATTTTTAAAAGGTACTGTTGAAAGTCAGTTACCATGTTTAGAAGGTCGGTGGTCGAAGGTTTACTGCTAAAAGGCTGCTCTGATTTTGAAAACATATGTCCTGGTAACTTATAGGTTTTGATTTTAACTATACCTCAATGACCCATACCTAAATATTTAATATGAATTTTGCTTTTTGCCACGTGCAATAGGATACTCTTAACAATACGGTAGATCTAACTCGCGTCTGTCTGTTCTAACTGCGTAGTAACAATTATAATCACTTTAAATATACTTTGAGTTGGTATTCAACCTGTTCCATATGTCTTGTGTTTAACCAAAATTAAGTAGCCCATACCTCAACCGCCTTTGTGTACAAAATTTGATAATTTATTGCCGAAATAATATAATTATGGCTGACTGACGGGACGGATAGGTGGGCTTCTCCACTCTGGTGCACGAGAGAAAAGTTCTTTGGTCTATGAAATTTCCAGAATCCTTTTATCTGGATTAAATTTGTTATTTATTGCGTGGCAATACTGATTAAGACTTCTCTTGCCTCTGCGATCCGTCTGGCTAACGCATTCTACATTTTTAATGATTGTCAGAAAACTTGTATACTTTTCTTTTATTATCTTTTACCTTGAAAAGAAAATTTTGAAACCATTGTTATGGTGGCCCCATCGGGTCATTTAGATTTTTGCGGATTTCTTAGTCATACTTGTGTTCTATATCATTACCTAAAAAAACTGTTTTTATCTATGAAAATGTTCGTAATAAAACTTTACGCTCATTTGGTCTTTTTAAATTTTTTCAGAAGTATAAACGTTACATTTTTATAAAATGTAACGTTTATATTAAGTGGAAGCTATATGCCAGTAGGAGGAGCAGCCTTAAAGTTCAATATTTTTAAGAATAAACACTAAGAAAAAACGCGTAGCACTATGTTATTTCCTACAAAATAAATAAGCAACAGTTTAGCTCTATAATAAATAAGAAAAAGTAGATTTTCAAAAAGTGCACGATACCGATGTGAGTTCATATAGCGATTAATATGTTAATAAATGATAAATGTTGATGAAGCGAGAGAGGTTTGTCCAGATCGTCGCAAGTAGCAATCCCTTATTTCTGCCTACACTTCCGGGCGTAAATAGGGGTTCAAATTTTTGTATGTATAAGAATTTCAAACATTTTTTATTGGAAATGCGTTAATTGATGACAAAAAAACCTTTTTTCTTATTTCGTTAAACGTTGCGTTAATAAGCCAATTATCTTAGCTTCGTTTGATCATCATGTTATTAATTGCCTAGATATATTTTATCGATAGCTTAATGAAGACAACAATTTGAAACTGTTAATAAATCGCAAGTTATCATATCCTTAGGTTTCCTTGCGATGTTTTCTTTTACATAAAAGCAATAGAATAGATAAAAAAAAAACGCTTTCAAAATATGTTTTAATAATAGGAGTGTAAAAGAACAACCCGATCGCCTGGGACCGGAAACTCCAAATTATCGGAGAAATTAAAGCGGAAACATTTGGCCACCGCCGCAGGCAAGATGGCGCGCCGCCGATTATTGTCTGCTCGACTTTTATCGACAATTATTTCCGCCGGACAATTATTTACTTAATTTCCAAAGATTGTTAATGTCCACATTTGTGGGAATTTGCAAGAAACCTATGAATCTCGTTTTACCAAGGCCATTTGAAACAGCGAGCAAAATGAAGAATGTTTTTTTTTTAAATTAAATATTTCGAACAACATGTAACACCGATTCCACCAACACTATAAATGTCACAAATATTTTTGTGAATAAATATTGATGTAATAATTTTGTAGATACTTGTTACCAAAACGTATAAATTCCCTCCTCGGTATGATTTCTTACGGTAAGAACCTTAACGAAATTATCAAGCTTCTTCTTAGATACTCATCGTATTCTATACATCGTAATGTCAAGCTTAATGCTGATTTATATATATATATATATATATATACCAAAAGAACGCTGAACATTTTCTCTCTACATTTTTATAATATAAACATAAACATTTACATACAGGCACATACATTGCTTTTGGTCCCACACTAGGATACCCTGTGTCGTGGGAACCAGAAACAACGACATCACAAACATGTAAGACAAGACCTGGGGGTTTTTTTTGTCCCCAGCTGGGATTCAAACCCGGGAGTTCTCGCATGGTATGCAGATGCACTACCGCTGCGCCACGAAGTCGTCATTTCATAAAATATTTCCCAGCATAATTTTACGCAAATAATAATTTCTTTTTGAGTAGTATGCGTAGTTTCTAACCCTTTACTTACCGACAGACCATGTCCTAAATTGTCCTAACCGAGGCATAGGCTCCTCCAAAGCATACTCCAAAGAAAATTTGAAAGAGCTTTTACGTGGTTTGAAGTGTCCCGTCTAAAGGTTTATTTATAAGGACGATATAATTTTTATTCTCTTTTTACTTTTAAAGAGATGAACTAAAAATAAACTCCCTCTTCTCCCCACTTCTGATGTCAACACAGTTAATCAGTTAAACATTTAAAAAATAAATGAACGTAGACATCGCGTGCGCTCCACCAATAGTCTGAGTGCACCCGAACTTTCTACCTACTAATTATATACTAGCTGTAGCCTAAGACGCCGTCGTCTAAACAGTATTTATTTACTATACAGGGTGTTACAAAATCCTCATATCTATTCGAAAAGGGGAGGTCTACTCGTCAGTACCAACTAACAACTTTTGCTATGGTCACAACATCAAAACAGCACAAAAATATATCAGCTGTTCCATGCCAAAATTGCCACAAAATATATTTAACTTTTTTTAATTGCATTCTTTTTGTTGCACTTACCTGTGCTGAGGACATTTTTTTATATATTTTTTTTTTTATTACACACTATGTATATCCTCATCCGACACAGGAAAGTATTCAACTCACATTATCGCTTGCAATGTTGATCTCCTTGCCATACCATAAACCAAACAAATAAATAGCCCGTCGCTGGATGCGGGCGGCACAAGACCGGGAAGCTCGGAAAACCATGAGGGAGGCCTATGTCCTGCAGTGAGCGTCAAATGACTGATGATGATGATGAAATAGCCCAAAGACTAAAATGCAAAAGATCACCTGTCTCTTCACTGGACGAAAGAAAATGACAACTCTGTAATTGTTTCAGAAACTCAACTTAAAAACACCGCCATGTAATAATAGAGTAGATAGATGAACAGACAACTTCAGTCGACGGAAAAGACAAGCATTAAGTACGTTCCACCCTGTTATTAAAATAAACTTTGGAGGTGATAATTTCTGACACCTGTCTTAACTGCTTTTATTCTATCACTCTTCGACATGCTGTTTTCATAACCTAGCAAGCAAAGTAAATAAAGTGAAATAATGCTGGCGTATTAAACAGATTTTTTTCAGTGAGAAGTAAAATTGATGGCTTATTTGGTCCTAAGAATTTTCAGGTTCATAAATTAAACTTAAGTAGCCTTATTACATTCCACTGCAGGACAAACGCCGTCTCTTAGAGAGAGAAAGGGAAATAGTGAGGGCTTAATGACTACACGTGCCCACCGCGGATTGATGTGAGGTGTGTGAACACTACAAACACTATGAAAATATTGTGAGGAAACCATCAGGAGGTTTTTATTCACAGTGTGTGGCTTCTACAAATGCACAAATATGCGTAACTCGGAAAACAAAATGATGCCATAGAATCCCGGAACATGACGAACGTGAAACACCTGATCATGAGAATAGTGGCGTGGTAGCTGGGTCACCTACCTCCCTCTAATATGATTGAGTTGAGACTAGCGATGGCTGACCCCACGCGTTATGCTCGTGAACGGGTGCTGCCCGTATCTCTGGCCGCAGCATTTGTGTTTTCATACTTTTGTAAGAGCAGTAACTAATGTTTTGTTTTGGCATTGCAAGTTGTTGATTGCACTCATGGGATGTTGTTCGATAAGTACTCGTACCAAATTATGTATTAAATGTATGATGATTTGAGAAAAGATAGTCAGAGTGGAGTTTTGTTTGCTGTCTTTTTCTCCACTACAACACGACCCGAAGACAGCGGACAACAGTAACATTGTGCATTGACGTTCAACAAACAGAATGTAAATTATTAACGTAATTCCGGATTCACTTACATGATTTTTTTGTCGGATTAAGCTCTGCAGATCAGAGCAAAACTAAAAAAAAAGTAGGTAAGTAAATTCGGAATTACGTGAATAATGTGTAGAGCTTACGAAAGTCTTAGTTCGAAGAATGTGAATTCTTTACGTTGAAATATTTTTTTGATTTCTGATTTGGTGATCTATCTATTGCTATATTGGAAAAAGTGAGCATCATCTACGCATCCTTGGAGTTTGATGCAGGCTAAAGTGGTTGCCCGTCACTTACCTCTAAAAAGGCGTTGGCACATGATAAGTCAGCCATCCGTAACATAGATTGCAACTTTGTCCTTATTTCAAAAACATTGACATCACTTTTTACCATTAAAGCACTTCTTATTTAACATCAAACTAAAGTCAAAAAAATATGTAAGCGTTATTCTAAAACGATCCGTGTTATCGCTCCTTATTGTAAATATTATTACAATAAGGACACAACATTGTTGGTCTTAGAATAATGTGCTATGTATGACACTAAATATACTTTCTGAAAGTAAAATGATAATACGGTTTATATTAACAAAGGCTAAAAATTAAATGTGGAAATAATAATATGTATTACGATTCTACAGAAAATAAATGAAAGCTACCGACCAATACAGGCAAGATATTGTACCCACGCCGCGGTGGGCAGCATTATAAATCATATAAAAATAAATAATAAATCACTCAGGAGGTTAAAATGTGGAATACTTTCTCTAAACAAAAGGCATTGTATATGCAAAAGTGCATTCCTCGGCGAATACTTTTCGTCGCCTGCCAGCCGCGCTGCTGTTTTTGTTTCCTTTTTAATTTTATTTAAATTTTGCATTTATTTTATTATGTCTGAGCATTGATATCTTTTGTTATCCATCCTTTTTTGTGCGAGCACTGTCCTTTTGAATGATACTGACCCTTTTTTAAAAGAAAACAATGCTTGACCTTTTGCAGACTTTTAAAGTTTCTGGCCACTAATAAACAATAAATCAATAAAGAAGGTTGAAGGCGTAATTAAAATCACTCATCTTCTAAATTCAAAAATTGCATCTCGCGAGCCGCTCAACTGAGGATGAGGACGTAAACAATAATTTACGACTACATCTCATCGGTCATCGACACATAAACTTTCTAATTTGCAGCCCTCAGAGCGGACTGTTGCAATAATAAATTGCCCAGTATTAAAAACAGCACCCCGGTTGAACTATAAAAAGTATATTGCCATCACTTTGGCTTCGGCAACACTCGAAAAGCTACATGATAAGAGACTGTTAATGTCTGTCAAAGGAGCAATTAAAAGGTGTTTGGTGCTGCCTAAAGGCTGGGATTAATTTCCTCCTTGGGTATTTTACGACTGCACTCAGAAAAAACAACCAAGACTGCATTCTGACGTACGCCCAGGCACACGAAATATTTGGTCGCGTGCTAGGTCTCAGATGCGCGAATATATTAGTAAAAAACGTAGGTGCATTACAAATCACTAACACAGACGCACAATCATTAGACATATTAAAGCAGTGGAAGCGTGTCCCGAATTAAGTTTACGCCGTACCATAGTTTTTATTATGCTTTTTTACAGCTGTAATTGGACCGTGATTTATGGCCGGATTATGACTTTTTAGACGTCGTTCTCAAATAAGTTTAATGGGTTTATAATCGACATTTGGGGGCCAAAAGTACTAAATGTTTTATGGTTATAATTACCCCGACTCGATGTTTCGAGATTTACGAATATCGGTACTTACGTCTGTGCACGCAAGAATTCCCTTTGCCAGTTTATGGTTATCCAACAAGATTGTTGTCAAAACACCCATAATTATTGGGATCACACGATAAGCTGGATTTTTATTCATCTCTCGCTCGCACTAATCGCGGACAAAACATCGCGGGTCGAAGTATGGATACCAACTATCTTTTAAGAGTGAGTAATTTATTTTAAAGCTCGTAAAGCCTCGCTCTTTAAGCAGTAAAAGTAACATTTTGTGCAAAGTAAGTAACTCCATGTAACCTTACGGCATTCCCTTAACAAAGGGGTTATGCATTACCTCGCCGGTTACTGGCTTTATTGCCGTGACGTTAAGAATTACTGTCGACTTTGTGCCAAGAAAACTCTGATAGCAACTGAAACGGCTTTATTATTTTAATAAACTAAGCCTTTAATTCAATATTAAACACGCTTACCCCTAAGCTCCGAAAAAACGATCACAACATCTCACATATTTTCAAGTGCACTAATTGCATCACAAAACTTTCCGTTTGTATTTCACATTTCAGTCTTGAGCGTAAACGGTAATGAAGGAGGGCAGGAGAAAAAAAGTGTAACTAAAGAGAACAAGATGAGAAAAGTTACGTTGAGAATATACGGAAGTTAATTAACAGCGGAACGAAAAACAACCGTAACTGAAGGCGAAGTTGGCCGTTCTAGCGCCGCCAATGGTACATGGCACGCACACAGCCTCGCGAGCTCACAACCACGAATCTAGGCATTTGCATATCGCCCGCCCAAGCGCGCCACCGCCCTACGCGCGTGACAGGGACAGACTGCGACCCCGACAACTATTTGACGTGTCACTGTCTTCTAAATTTAAAAATTTATTGCTTTTCTGACATTTGCAAGCCAGCCAGCATTTCAGACGCGTTTGAGTAGAAAATTAAAATACGCAAATTTTTTTTTTAAATTACACTCTTTCAGGCTATTGATGTATGCCAATTAGGCTGCGCCGCGCAGCGAAAGGGATGAAAGTAAATTTATCGCCGTCGCTACGGAAGCGGAGCTGGCTGATAAGTAAATTTGGATAGAATTCCTGTGGTGCCGGAGACTGGGTATGAATGGCTGTAGGATGTGACGCTTTCCTGTAATGAGAGCGTATGTTACGTTATGGAAGCACCGCTTTTTTACCCGAATGCGGCGGAACCCAAAAGGGGATAATGTGTTTAGCTCGTATGTATGTATGTAAGTAGGTATATCTGATTCTATGCTCTCTCATAACTCCTAAACCAATGATCACATTCTGATAAATAAGATCTCAATCAATTCGGCATGTCACCGCGAGTGAAATCTGCAGGGCGAAATCCAAATTCAACAAAACAGTAACTTAGGTTGGTACCTAGTTCGGTCCCGCCTGCTTAGTAGTCAATGCTCAGCAGTCGGGTTGTTGGTTATTTTGTATTTCTGTTTTTTTTTTTTTACTTTTTAGTGTTTTAGTATGTTTTTGTTGGATTTATGCTGGTTTCATATAGCCTATGACACTCGCGCCGAGATGACGAATTGATTGAGATCTTATTTATCAAAATCTGACTATTGATTAAGGAGTTATGAGGAAACATATAATCGGTCATCAGTCGGGTTGTTGGTTATTTTTTTGGCATTAAAATGTCAAAATTGCTTTGGTAAATTCCACCAAAATCCCACAAGCACCATGCAGTTAAATGCACCGCCCTCCCTTCCACTTTTTCAAGCAGAAGCAAGAAACAAACGTGGTGTGTTTGTTTCTTGCTTTTCGCCTCTAACACGAGGCATCCTCAGGCTCCGATGGTCGACTGATTATTACTGGTTATTTTTTTATTTCAGTTTTTTACTATCAAAGTATTATGACACAACTCTGAATATCACTTATCTCCCGTAGATATTTGCGTCTGAATTATCTGAAACTGAATTATTCTTGCAGATAACTGAGAAGTAGTTGGACGAAATGATTAAATCAAATAAGAACACATTTTAATGAAGCAAACAGTTTTCTTGTATGTCTTGGCCATTAATGAAAACACACAACCGACACCAACATTGTAATTACGAGGAGTTGAAGATTTATTACTACGGAATAGGAAGGAAAGCATCCATACGTGACCACTAAATACAACGTGGCAATTGAAAATCAAATCTTGTGGTGGTATAAATTGACGCTATTTTCGGTAAACGGGCGCGATAGTTACGCTGATGTGGTTCTGGGTTCGCACGTGCATATGCATTCAGTGTGTCCATGTGTGATAGTAAAAGTTAAGGAGATGTACTTGTTATTAGATACTTAGATTTGAGAAAAACATATATCCTTGAGTCTGGGAACACATGCATCCAAAATGCTACATTAAACAAGATTGAATATGCTTTTTTCTCAAATTAACTTAAAATCCTAAAGCCGGGTGTATCTAAAGCCTGGACACTCATGATAGTGTTTTTTATAAAACATTACATGCTTTAAGGTGTGGTTCATTTGCGTCTCCCATTCGAGAAATAATTTTGCGAAACAATCCGTTTTCAATGTACATATTATTTCACTTCCCTTGGCAACGAAAATGATTTGGTCATGGAAAACGGATTCTCTTATTGAGCAACGTGCTCAACAAAAACACACAAAACACTGAAGCAGCTCCTCATCGTTAATCGAGGACTTGACCTTAACTAGGACATGTAGTGGTTAATTTTTGCGAAAAGCTGGTGCGAGGAGAGGCGCCGCTCATTTACAAACTGTTTGCCTAAGTGTGAGAGAGATAGCCATAGAGTAGGTTAATTAATGAACGTGGAAGCCTGCGCTCTTTATTACTTTCCTGGCTGGACGCTAAGACGTCGGCGCTTAAGGAGTTTCCTTAGAGAAAATAGTGCTATGGCAAAGATAATGTCTGTTTTCTCTACGTGTTTTCTTTGCTCGTAAAATGCTCCATGATAATATTATTTTAATGTAACGCTTTGCTCTTACGTTGAGTATTTTGAACTGGAGTAGAAAACTATAGTTCCACGTTGTTGACAATTTCTAAATGACGCAACCTACAGTACAATACCGTTGCATAAGCAGCCTATATACGTCCCACTGTAGGGCACAGGCCTTCTCTCAGGGAGATAGCATGGGCTTAATCACCACGCGTGCCCACCGTGGATTGTTACTGTTAATATACTGATGGCCCGTCGAAAAAATAAACCCGCAGCTTGAAAACTAAAATGTTTTCGCGGCGAAGTTTTTCCACTGCTTTAGAGGGGCGGTGTCGAAAACAAACGCTGGGATATCAACAGCTCAGAACTCGCGTCTAATTAGATCGGGGGTGGCTGAAACTTCAACCCTCCTTTCTTCGAGCACATTTCATTAGACAGTGCGTCGGCCAGACGAACAGTCTTCAGCCCGATTAAACACCAAAACACGGTTAACCGACTGAGTGCGAAATCGACCTTGCCACTGGACGCGTCCACGTGTGGGACGCCAACGCTACTCTGCCACTTAACCACACATACAAATATAAGCATAAATGCTGGCCACTTAATGTGGCGAATGTTTTCTTAATTTCATCCTGCTGTGCGAGTGTAGTGGTTAAGAAATTAAGAAAACCGTCTGTGAGCCACTTAAGCCGGCCAGCTAAGTGAGTGTATTGTCTCCGCTAGGTATTTGTTGATAGTTTTTGTTGTAATAAAACGGGCAAGGTTTGTTAATGGCTGTAATAACCGCTTTTATTCTTTTGTCTTGAGCTTTGTTTAGTGCAATAGAGGAACGGACGAAGCTCACAGATACCCATAGAGGCACCCAAGTTTTTGTGCACTGTCCCGTATTAGTGGCGACGAGCAAATCCAGTGTGTTTACACTAATAGAAGACGAGCATTAACAAAAGTTAGTAAAGTCAGTTCTTCGGAATATTGAGAAATGTAAATAAAGCATTTAGGAACACACTGCTAATGGTACAGTCGACAAAAGATCAACTTTCAAATTTTGTTGCGAAATTACCTAGTCCTAAATCAATAGGAGCAATTTTCCGCTAAATAAATGACAAATGAAGACAAAAAATGTAAATTCATACACACATACATAAACTCACGCCTGTATCTCAGAGGGGTAGGCAGAGACCAGGGACTGCTACTAGCTACGATCCTGACAGATCACTTTCGCTTCCTCAACATTCATTAGTCGTTGCATGCACGCACGCCGGTTTCGAGTTCTTTCGAAAGACTACTATGTGACTTCGATCGGACGAATCTACCAGGAGACGGGCAGCAGCGTCTTCCTGAGATTCCAACCGCTTACTGCGAATCGCCAACCCGCCTGCCAAGCGTGGCGATTATGGCAAAACCCTTCATGGTTATGAAAACCACGGAGGAGGCCTATGTCCTGCTGTGGGCGTCAAATGGCTGATGATGATGATGATGATGATGAATTCAATCGCAACAGATGTTAATGATAAGAGTTAGTTTATCTAGTAGTTTATCGGGCTGGAACCAGCCCTTTTTGCAATACCCCATAAGCTCTCAGTCGGGATCGATATTTGATATATAAGGATCAAGTATATTATCTACTATCTTTCTTCCTTATATATTTATATCTACTTATGTTGCTACAGTTTATATGTGTATATTATATATATTATATGTTTATTTATTTTATGTATTATAAGTTTATATTATAAATATTTACTTATTTATTGTTGAGTATTCGTCTTCTTATGTAATTTTAGTTAAAGTTTTCGTTTTATCCGTTTACTTCGTATGCCTACCAGTTAATTTCTTGCACCTCCCGTGGTTGACTGGTCATTAAGTCCGCCACATTGCCATTGTATTTTTTACTTAGGTATGTGCAATAAACGTATTAATAATAATAATAATAATAATAATAATCTCGCTAGATGGCTGGATCAAGGGGCAGATACAGAAGGCGGTGCTCTTGGACACGGCGCGCATCGTCCGGAGATTTCTCTCTCTGGGGCCCTAACTACCGGTAGCTTGAGCCTAGCTCCGTTACCGGTGGCCAACTAGGATAGGTTTATAAAATATATTTTGTATTTTTTTATATTTTTTTACTTTTATAAACCTATTCTAAGTCATGAAAATAAATAAAGAGAATAATAATAATAATATTGGTATCAACTACGGTGGGACCTTAGACGAAGTTAGCTACATAATTACGATATCCATCC
Source organism: Yponomeuta malinellus (assembly GCA_947308005.1). Classification (NCBI taxonomy): domain Eukaryota; kingdom Metazoa; phylum Arthropoda; class Insecta; order Lepidoptera; family Yponomeutidae; genus Yponomeuta; species Yponomeuta malinellus. The sequence goes on along the minus strand of OX371004.1, from coordinate 11,440,819 downwards.
GTTGCATGTTTGATTTGCCTTCACGGTTATCAAGTCGAGTTACGCTTCTTGCCTCTCGGACATCAGTAAGTCACATCAATTGTGTGCATTAAAAGTCCATCAGAAGTTATTTTGCATGGCTTCCGTGAGAGTTGGGAGAGCGGGATTGAACTATTATAAGGATATTGGGGACATCGTTGCGGGGCTCGGAAGAGTGAAGATAAATCTTTAGAGGGCTTATATACGTAATATAACGTAAAGCGCATAGGTACAGTCAATAGTATATATGTTACAGTCATAGTGATTAAATAGCTATTATACATAATGACTGGTCATTATATATAAAAGCCAAATTCACTAGACAAAGTAATAAATTATTATGCTAACGTTTTATTTTGGCAAGTGTTATATAGCAAATAATTGTTTGATTAAATTTATATTTCGCATTTTGTTTGTTAGGTCAGTACACATAAGCAAAAATAGGTTCGAAGTTCCAGGATGGAGCGGAGCGCAGCGACGCTCCATCCTGAAACTTCGGGTGTTAGTTCTTTTTTTTTTTATATAAAAGCGAAAAAAAATATTTCACTAAAAAACTTAGTTTTGTGTCAAACTTAAACAAGGTTGGTGCATGGAAAAGTCATAGGTACTGTAACGATTCCTCTTTATAGTAGCTGGCTGGCAGAGCCTTCTCATCTTATTTTGAATATTTTGAAGGGAATCGTTACGTTTTGTTTTAGATGTCAGTCGATCCCGAGCTAGGCTAGGGAATCGATAAAAAAGAGTAATAAAAAGATATTTTCCCTTAATTTGAATTTTAATTAAGTAGAGCATTACATACGAGAAGCTAAAGAATAGGTAGCGGTTAGGGTTGTTGATTCCAGGGTACAAGTCTATAAGTTGACTCTCCCTTCACACAACAAGCATAGCTTGGTGAGGAAGCTTTGTTGGCTTTTGGCGAGTTCAACATGGGCTTGGATCATTGTTCAACAGGAAGTAGACAGGTTTTGATATGCGATTATTTGTCGACTGCTGGTAGTCCAGAATTGAGAAGAGAGTGTTGCATTGTGCATTTGATTAGAGATATTGGTCTTGCTTATTTGATGCGGGTTCTTGAAAAGGAAGTCCGGACCACAGAAGCTTTGCCATTTCACTATTTCAAAGGTGGAATCCTCACAACTTTAACAGGAGTAGGCAGGTAGAGTGTTGTTCGGTTAAAGTGAAGTGCGATAGTTTATTTAAGTTTTTAAGATTGTAGAATGTCTAGCTAGTTTATTTAAGTTCATGGGGTAGGTAGGACTTATAATTGTGAAACTCGAAGCGGCGTTCGATGGTGTCTTCTCGGTTTTTTGTTGGGTTTTGCCGAGAGGGGGTCTGTCCGTTCAGTCATAGACCAGTTTTCTTTTGCGTTTTAATTGTAAATAACTTGGAGTTTTTATGGATGTTGTCTAGATTATCTTGATGGTCTTTGAATTGTTCTGGCACACTGACCGAATTAGTAACGGAGCGTCATGCGTTCGCCGGGATTGTACAATTTCCCCGACACTGTAGGACAGATGACTGACGTAAGGTTACCGAAGTGTGTTAGCTAGGGTAAATTTTAATTGTAATTAATTGTAATTAAAATTTTATGATAACCGGGGGGGAAATGTAACGATTCCTCTTTATAGTAGCTGGCTGGCAGAGCCTTCTCATCTTATTTTGAATATTTTGAAGGGAATCGTTACGTTTTGTTTTAGATGTCAGTCGATCCCGAGCTAGGCTAGGGAATCGATAAAAAAGAGTAATAAAAAGATATTTTCCCTTAATTTGAATTTTAATTAAGTAGAGCATTACATTACGATATTAATATGATATTAAATAAAATTGCTAGTAAATGTGATTAATTTTGTGTTAATTATCACTTTATCTAAACTGAGTAGACATTATATATAATGACTAGACAATATATATAATATCCAGATTTATTACTTTGGCTGTAACATATACATCTTTCATTTTGGACTTTCAACCGTACTTATCGCAAAGGCATAGAGAGTTATTAGCATCGTGATCAAGAATTTGCTAGGAATCTGTTAAACAATTTAGAAATTATGAGGAATTGAAAAACAGACAAAGATACTTACATGAACCATGAAAACATTTATTCTTGTAGCAATCAGGCCGTTTAAGGCTACTCTTCAAGCTCTACGCTCTATTTTTATCCCCCGTAGGGTACATCTGTAGGATGTCATCTGCGCGTACGCATTACAAAGCTGATGCAATTGTCCTTTGCTACTAGTGTTTAATGTAAAAGGTTTAAAATGAATTTTGGATGCATTTTGCGAAAAAATAACATAACAGTTGAATAAATAGAACATAAAAATTTTGAGTAATAAAATTAAATATTCCGCAAAATGGCACGAATAATGTCGTGCCGAAACATACAAGTGTACAAGAATTATTCAGTTCAAATAAAGGCATTTCATAGAACTATGCTATTAACTACAATAATCTACAGTTGGCAGCACTGTTTCCTAAGCTTGAGCTGTACTTAGAAAGGTTACGGGTGACTGCAAAGAAATATTATAAAGGTTGTTGTCTGACTATACTGGCGTGATATGTGTAAAATCAATTTTAAAATCTGACCAAAGCACACATTCTTTTTTAAATGTATAATCACAGAAGTTAATCATCATGGTGAGTAAGTGGCCACTGGTAAGAAGAGTGACACGCCGTGACTTTTGTTTACTTTTTTATTTTTGTTAAAATTTTTATTTCCGGTTTTGTACTATGTTATTGTAGCGTGTGCCCTGTCCTCATAATAAAGGTTTTTCTTCCTCTTATGATCCGCCCATTGACACCCATTGCTGGGTATACTCTGTTCACGTTCACACAAATTTTAAAGGTCCTCTGCCATACTCCTGATTGCCTACTCGGGCCTACTCAATTAAGCCACAGTCTGGGTGTATTTCCATGTTTGCTATGTCCTTGCCTGGTATCATATCACATTGTATTCTAGTTTGGGACCAGGACAAGTGATCGTGTTGTGTGGAAGTTATTATCGGACCATCTGGCTGGTATTCTGTTGTCTGAGCACTTCCACTGTTGCGGTTGCTGCCTTCGAGCATGTATCGTCAGTCCACCTAGCTAATCCAGCTAAGCTTAGTTCATGTTATGCTTTAATGGAAGCAATTTTTTATTATATCAAAACGTTACGAGCCCATGTAAGACTTAATAATTTCTTTAGATTTGCGCGCGCGTGCCTTGAGAGGATTAAGCTAGCAGGTAAGCAGCGTTCGCTTAAACCTCAACTGGCCGTTTTATACTGTGATAAAGCTCTTTATGGTAACATTTTATTAAGAAAATCATTACGTTTGTTGCTTAACATTTTTATGCCGCCCTGTTTATGTTAATTTTGCTCGTTTAATGGTTTATTTAGTTGTTCTTCGTGTAATCAAATTGGCGTTGTAAATCGATTCTAAACAAAGTGAAATTTTATTGGTAAGGATTTAGGTATGAATCCGTATCCTAGAAATGGTCAGCAGAGGTACCAACTCTACAAATCGTTCACACGTTCGGCAGCAAATGTTGCAAGTTGTACGTGCACTCTATTCAGTTGGATTAAGGGTTAAGGACTAAGGGTTGGATTAAGCTTTGAAACGAAAATGTAAAGGTTTTGGTATTAATTTAACAATGTTAATTCAAAAAACCGTTTCTACAATATCGATAATTATCGACTATAATTTATTTATGCAATGCTACAATACAATAACAAAACAAACAAAGCAAATAACAAACAAAAGTTTAAAATTCCAAAGTATGTATCATACCACCAATTAAAATTTTACGTTGTTGCCAAGATGAGTTCAACTCAATTGTGTTATCACAAATTGAACTCAGTTTATCAGTGAAGCATACATACATAACCAGCCTATATACGTCCCACTGAAGGGCACAGGCCTTCTCTCAGGGAGAGAGTATGGGCTTAATCACTACGCGTACCCACCGCGGATTGGCGGTTTCAAGCGCTGAGGTATGTGAATAGCTCAGACACTCAGGTTTCCTCAGTGAAGCATCGCGCTGAAAATAACCAACCCGGAAAATGTGTGTAACACGGAGTCTGTCGTATTCAGCAACCAACTGACAAGTCATCTGGCCTATCAGTCGCATTCGAGACTGCGATTTTTGATTGCACAGTTTTTATCGTTCATCTGTACAGTTGACAGCATAAAAACCTTTACACGCATGCAAACTCCTCAGTCACTCAAATATTTGATACAATTTTAATTAGTGGTAGACTGCATCTGGTCTAGTCATGTTCGCTCTTCGCTAGTACGTAGGCCCTATATAAATTGAGACTAATATTTCACAGGAATGCAATAATAACTGTCTAAGGGTATCCCTCTAGATGTCTTATAGGAGCTGCATGTGCACACGAATGCACTTTACACACCCACAAGTGGACGCGCTGTAATATCGTGTCGATTACATATCTATTTGTGGTTTAGGGTTGCACTGACGAAGTAATGTCGAAAAAACTGCCCCATAGGCACGGCACTTAGTCATGAGGATATGACCAAGAAGAAAGAATATAGAAGAAGAAAACATAGAGAAATGCTATAAAAATACCGTCCAATTTTATTTAGAAAAAACTTGGTGACTTTTATTGAACCCTTATAGGGAGTACGTTTCGCACTTGACCGGTAAGAACTGTATAATTGCCGTTTTTAGGGTTCCGTAGATGAGAAAAACACCCTTATAGTTTCGCCATGTCCGTCCGTCTGTCTGTCCGCGGGCTAGCTCAGAGACATTATTACGAGAAAGCTGAAATTTGGCATAGATACATATTAATCACGCCGACAAATTTTAAATATTTTTTTTAGCCCCCCCGACAGCTAAATTAGATATATCATTTTTTTCTCGCCTACGCCATAGTGGGGAGTATCGTTAGATTGGTCGTTTAAATATAATATACTGTGGGTGTAAGATAATTTTTTGATTAAGGGTTCCGTTTGTGAAATAGTAAGCTTTAAGGCGACCAACTTATACAAGGAAGATTTCGTACAAAATACATTGAAAATTACGTTGATGATAGATATAGACATGGAGAACACTTTATTGTACATAAAAATGGAAATTACACAGATATTTCTCAACCTAAGAGTACAGATGGCGGCCTTGTCACTAAAAGTGATCTCTTCCAGACAACCTTTGGATGGACTGGACATCATCATCATCATCTGGACATTGGAGAAGGAAGTAGATGTACTCAAAGAAAAAAATGATAGTTTCAGAGGTATATGAATTATACATGCCTAAATAACCGAGCACTTATATTAAATTATCAATAGATACATACAAATAATTTAAGCAAATAAAAATAAAACTAATATCATGTATAAATACATAAATTTATAAGCTAAGCCTACTTAACAGAATATACATATTGACAGGACATCTCCACCGGTAAAGCATTCCACAAACTGCATGGTGAAGGAGCGGCTGTAGAAAGTGGTGCGATGGGATGGGATTTTAAGGAGTAGGTTTTGGGAAGAGCGAAGAATAAGCATATGAGAAGAGTGAAGAAAATCGAAGCGCTGTTTTAGATAGGAAGGAGTTGCTGGATTAAACAGCACGCAATACACAAGAGAGTGTATGTGCGTATTCCGGCGGAGGCGGATTGGGAGCCACTTCAAATTCAGAAACGTGGTCATATTTGCGCAGACCAAATATGAACCGGATGCAGAAGTATTGAAGACGCTCAAGTTTGTTTAGTTGCTCATCGGTGAGGTCAAGGTACAGGTATAAGCGTAGTCGAGAATAGGAAGAAGTAGTGATGATGTTGTTAGTTCTGTTAAGCAGATAAAACCCCCTCTTTCTACGGAACCCTACACAGCGCGTGCCCCGACACGTACTTAGCTGGTTTTACTATAAAGTAAGAACAACACTTAGTTTTATAATAAGACAATAATATGTGCTATTTAAAACAACAGTGTTAAAGGATTAATGAGTAATGAGGCTGAGTAAATTTCGAAAGGCAGCTTATTTGTTACCGCACTAGTACAATCTCCTGTTTTTTCGAAGATTTCCGGAGCATAAAATATATTTGTCGTTTATACAGTTACTTACAGTACCTATATTTGTTTGTGTGCACAAACGTGGCAACCCTACAACGCACATGTATCCCACCATCGCCCCTAAGGATTAGTAGGCCGGCTGTGGGATTACCACATTGGCCGCAGATAGGGAGTCCAATTGTCCCATATTTTATGTGATATTCCTTATTTTAGCAACAAAGGCTGTTTTTTCAAAACACTTGCCTTTTCGTTTTGGTTGCAGATTTAACGGATCTACTGGTGATTTTTATTAGGTTAATTTAATTACCTTAATTCCCTGTGGTTTCGCAATTGCCGCGTCTAATAAATAATCACAATTAGACCCGTTAAATATATATTATTCAATGACCATTGAGATTTATTAAAAATCTATTTTGTTTTGGTTTCGAAATTCAAATTTTCGTCACTTCGTTAATGCTTAGGACTTATCATTGTGGCTCAGTAGCGAGTTGTGTAACGAACGGTATAAAAACTATTAGCTTAGATGTGCCTCCTTGCTATTGGAGGTTGGCCGTCAGCATTGCATAGTTTTCAGCAGTGCTCCTACTAAACAATTCCATAAAATTGCTTTCGTCTCGACAGTACGACATACCAAAAAACAATGAGGCATAATGTTGAATAGTCTTAAAACGTCCTCCTATTAAACATTCCCAAGTTATGGACATCTTTATGGAAATCGACACAGGACACTCATAAAGTTTTTGTGGTACGTCAAAACATCAGTAACGAGCGCTAAACATGTGTTTTATGCTCTCGACTTTCCCTTTTAGTACTCAAATTTGTCCTTAGAAACAGCGAAGTACTAAAACAAACAACATCTCATTACTTACTCATCCGAAAATAATCCAAACAGACCGCTTTCCGCTGCGTCTCAATGCAGTGCAATTAATTTTACATATTTAAGTTCATATTTCACGTAACTCTCGGATCGCACGCCGTAAATAACGTCCAAATAAATTCAAAGTGTAACGGTCGGACAACTTTTGTTTACATTTCAGATGCGAAACGTCACATGTGTATCCGAGTTTTGACAGATGATCATAAAGTACGAACACAGGCGCACTCAGGGCCACATTTACATACGCGACGCGGGTGTCGTCACGAGGTGCCTCGCAGGGCGTGCGTGAGTGTGCACGGGGACGCGATGCGATTTTGTTTTTGTGAGTTTTGCGTCCCGTTTTCAGCTCGTTTTTCGTGTGTCCGTCACACGGTTTGCGTTAGTACTGACCACAGCTTAGGGCGCCGACCACGCGGCCGTGTGTGCGTGTGTGGAGCTTTCGCACGCGATCTCCCAAACGAGCGGGGCGGTCTCCGTGTGTGCGTCCGTGCACGTGTGTTGGTGTCAGACTAGACTCATTGACTGCGGCCCTTATTGTATGAATGTGGAAAAATTATGGCCCCGAGCAGTGTTTTGCCTGAAATAGCCATGCGATATGTTTATTGTCCCGATGGTCTGCCGGAGCACTTAAGAGGCCAATTTTCGGCGCACATTAACGTGCGGCCGTTTTGTCTTGTCGGACGTAATATGTTGGTAAGTACTGCAATTAAAATCCGCCTATGACTTATGGTTTGTTGGCGCTGCTATTTTGTTGCCGAAATTCCTACACTATGGCGAGCGTTGCAACAAATTCAGTGGATGGATTTTCTTGAGAAGTTCAACTCAAGTTAAACAGAATAAAATTATAATACACTTTAAAACTATGTGAATAAAATTCCGCAGGCAAGTTCATTAAACATTTAGCACTGTATATATCATATGCAGTCAAAACTTCTCTCGTGCATTCGCAAACAAAGTTGGAATTGCACATTTATCACGGGCAGCGACCAGCCATGCGCAGTAAGGTCCATTAAGAGATTTTTCTGTATCATAAATCTCACTTCGCCCCATCTCAGTTCGATACAACAGATATGAAGTACGCACTCGACTCGGGAAGGCTAACTCTATATTGCAAGGCCATAGCCGGGTGCTAAAACTAGTGTAATTTTTTTAAAAATAAAATGTATAAGCAAATTTCCAAACACTACAGCACTAAAAAGTTAGATATAATTCAAAAGAAAACCAATACAAGTACGTATACATGTAGGTTTTGCAGAAGTATAATTTGGGGTCGGTGCCCAAAATATATGTAATGGTCATGAAACTTGACACAAATTATACTTCTACAATACCTACATGTATAAGTACTTCTAATTTAATGGTATTCTTTTGAATTATTTTTCCGTGTGGCGCCGGATTAAGAATAGCGTCACTCCATTTCCTTCCGTGGATGTCGTAGGAGGCGACTAAGGAAATAAAATTACCAGGAGACGGGCAGCAGCGTCTTCCTGGGATTCCAACCGCATACTGCGATCGCCAACCCAAAGCGTGGCGATTATGGCAAAACCCTTCATGGTTAGAAAACCATGAGGGAGGCCTATGTCCTGCAGTGGGCGTCAAATGGCTGATGATGATGATGAGTGTTTTGAAGTCGGTTTATATTTGTTATTTGAAAATTTTAGTTTTTAAATTTTTTGTGGGGTAATTTTTAGTCCCTTGAAACCATAATTTACCCTACTTAATTCTTTGCTGGTGCTTAAGTGGCAGGAAGGCGCTGGATGCAGGCCGCTTCCAACCGGTCTTTTTGGAAATCCACGGAGGAGGCATTTCTCTAGCAGTGGACTTCTTGTGGCTGAATGATGATGAATTCTTTGCTTTAAAATTTTAAGTTCTCAATTTCATCACCAAATTACCCTGGGACAATTTTCACGCTATATTATGAAACATAATATACATGTTACTAAAGGATGGGCCCCATTGGGCCATATTTACTACTGTCCATCGTAGAGTTCCGTTTTCCATTTCCATCACCCTACTCGCGCCCTATTGGGCCGTACTCGGACAAAAATTTGCGCTTTAAAGCTTAATATTTCGCAAACAGAATAAAAAATAGTCTTGTGGATGTACCACAATATTTTTCAACGACCAATCAAACGATGCTCCACATGGGGTAGACGAGAAAAAAAATCGTCCGCCCTTTTTGTGTTAGGGTAGGTACAGTAAATTTTTTTTTTTCAATATTTTACTTTGTCGGCTTGATAAGTATGTATACACATACCAAATGAAAGCTTTCTAGTACGGCTGGTCTTTGCGCTAGGCCGCGGACGGACGGACAGGCAAACCGACATAGAGACAGACGGACATGGCGAAACTACAAGGGTAAGGAACCCTACGTACTACGGAATCCTAAAAAAACATGATGAATTGAGAACCGCCTCCTTTTTTTAAGTCGGTTAAAAATTTGTGCAATGAAATCAAATCCTAAGCTTAGCGTTAAACTTTGGTCAAAAGTGCTGTGGTAAAAAATAATTAGTATGCTTGTTCTTAAAAACTGGACAGTTGCTACCAATTATTTGTTGTAGTTTCAGCCAGTGTTTGATAATGTTGGATACTGTTTGATTTGTCTTTGTAAGATCAGTTTGCATGCAACAAAAATTAACAACTCACGACAAACCAAATAAGTTCCTTACAACTGGGGCTACAGAGTTCAAATTCTAAAGCACACTCTGCAGTCTTCCAACCGGTAATAACAAAAGGCTTAATATTTAATTAATTGTTCCGTATTGTCCGTTCGTCAGTCGCCTCCGCCCCGCATTCAGTTTTAAGGCTACTGACAATTTAATAGGCCCTCCTGAGTAAGCGATTGATTAAGAATAAAGGCAATGCTTTTGTTTAACGCCTAAACGGACTCTTGGTATTTATTTAAACCCTTTCATTGTATGGGAAAGGATGTGATTAATTAATTATTCCATAGTTTGAAAAGGGACGTTATTTTAGGGTTACGTGGTCTGTTAGACCAGCCTCGGCAGCATGAGTCTAACCTGTACGCGAGAAATAGAGAAGGAATCGCCTCGTCCTGCGCTTACGTAGCAGATGGGAGCGAGATGGTGCGAGTTTTTTCTATTCTAGCAAGCGGGATAAAGGGTCATGCTATCGGGGAATAAAAGTTAATCCATTAAAGATAAAGAATTTTATTTGTAAAACATGAGTTATAAGTTGTTATAGCAATTCATTAAGGAAGTCCAGCATGCTTTGCCATTTGAAGCGTACCGGGTTCGTGAAGTACAGTCGACGGAAGATGAATCTGTTACATTTTTGTTGCAGAGCCGTCTTTAACGTAGCTAATAAGAGTGCACATAAGTAAAGGTTAATGTGCTGTTGACTGTACATCCATCTATAGATAACTACACCGTTTTTTTTCTGGAAAAGTGATGCCTAGTAACTCAATGTAAGTAAGTGCTACTTATTTGTTTCAACAAACACAAAGTTGTAGGAAATATGGTATCTATATTATTCAGAATGCCCTCTTTGTAACATTGTAGTGTCGTTGTGGTTAAATCAAGTAAAAATCCAGTAAACACAAGACGGCGATATCAAAAATTTTATCAAAAAAAATTGAGATAAATTATTATCATCATGCAGACAACTAACAACGTGCCTCTTCAATTATTAGTCTCGTCTCCACTCTCCACGGTATCCACACATCAACTGTCAACCCTATACTTACGGGTTATTATCATAAACGGCCCGTACGAAAATTAAATAGAGAATCGCACAACATATGGCTACGGAACGGAAGTGCGTCTCGTCTGTCGTGCCCTTAATGTTGTGACGCTCCGTTGCAGTTTAGTTCTTACGCCAATCGTAATAAAGCTCCACGACGGCCCATTTGCAGTGGAGAGATTTTAATATTGTAATGAAATGTACTCATTTTCTTTTTAAAAGTGACCACTCACAATGAAGACAATGCGGTCGGCCTGACACGGCATCGTATCCGGAGGGTTGGTTTGAGATTTCTGATTATGATTCTGTAACGTTGACGCGTGTTTCCTCGGTCATCATGTTGGCAATCATTGTTGTGGAGTTTTGGAAATGTATTAATTCAGAATTTTGTTTTAATAAAACTAAACTTTTTTTGTGCATCCATATACACCGGTCTACTCTTTTTATTTAATTATCTTATCTGATGAATGCTGTAAAACTAAATTCCTGTTTAAACGTGTGAAAAAAATTTGATGGATCTAGTCGATGAGGACATTGGAAACTAATAAGGCAGTTTCATAGTTATTTATTCTTAAATTTATGTAACGCCATGCACGAAGGAAATAATAGAATTCAAATCTTATGTACTCGTATGTACTTATTAATTGAAGGCCACTTTCGCCGAAAAAAAAATGCAATAATACAAGTTGCAAACTTTTTTCGTACAATTGTGCGGAACCTAAAACAAGTTAAATTAACTTTAGATGTGATGTGAATCTACATAATTGTTCCATTTTGAAACTATCGTTTAAGGTTGAATCACCCTTATTTTTCAGAGAAATGCTTTCAATTTTATCCCGCTCAGAAATCAACTCTTCCATTCATCCATTCAGCATGCCATCAAGAAAAGTAATCTATAAAACATGTTTCATGCGTTTTTTTCGCTCTTCGGCCCGCAGAATGGAACATTTTACGGCGTAGCACGGTACGGACAATCGACACGCGCAATTTTACAGTTGGGGGCGTTTAAGAAGCATCACTTTAAAATTGAAAGTGACGTAAGTGCTGTTTTAGTGCGCAATCGCCGGCAGAAGGTTGTAAATCAATGCTTTAGTGTCGAAATGTTGCGATGCGCCTGACTCTACCTCTGGGGTGGCTTCAAATGTTTTTGCTTCTTTTTTTTATGGTAAAGAAACAATATGACATCGCTGGCCAGTTGGTGATGTTCCATTATTGTCCGTTGAAAAAAGTGGCTGCTTACACCATAACTCTGCCACTGTTTTGTATTTGTGTTCGCGTACAATGTTGCTGCGATGAGCGTTTTTGTTTCAAATGGACATTGAAAAGCTCTTAACCTCTGTGGTTACTGTAAACTTTATTTGAAGTTTTGACGTTATGTTAATCCCCAGGGCCGCGTTTCATAAGACTAAAATTCATAGTTTATTATGACCAGTACAATTACTAAGCCGATCAGTACATTTATAGTCTTCCTACTTGTTAATCATTACATCGAATTGTCATAATAATCTATGAATTGTACTTCTATGGAATAGTGCCTAGCTTAAATTTTACGAGACAAAATTAAATCTAGAATTGGATACGTATGTTAATCCCAGATACTCAGGTTTCCGCATGTTATACATTACAATGAAACAGAATGCCAAAGTTCATCACCTCCCGATATTAATAAGCCGATCGTAAACGACAAAGTTGTCTCAGCCAGAGTGATTAAATTACACGAGCTCGTAAAACAATGACCACAGTCTGCGCCTGCGCCGGATTTCACTATCCTTAGCACTTGCTTGGAACGAGTTCGGGCGCGAATTCGTAGACGCAAATCAATTCTTGACGCAAATACATGGAAGCAATATTGGGCTTAGCGGCTTACACATTTTTTTTAATCGATTTTTTTTGTTAGAAAAGGGGTACTTAAGTCATGGATGGTCCAAAAAAAAATTGTTGGTGGGATCCATGATAAAATCATCGGCCTATTTAATTTGCAAAGGTTTTTTCATGGCAAGTGACTTTGCTATGAAAGGGAGTTACTTGAAGGGTGGTGTGGTATGAAGTTTGTCAAGATATTATAATGGGATCCATGAAAAGGATTTAAAACATCGCAAAGTACATAAATGATATGCGGCACGTTTTAGTGTGTTTTTGTGGAAATTAGTTTTTTTTATTAAATACATATTTTTTTCAGATGCGTCTGGTTCTTTGAGACCTTAAAGACTTACGGTCTTGTTTATAAAAAAAAAAATTCCACTAAAACAGCCCTTAGTGAGGCTTAGTTCGGTCTTAAGACAGATCTTAACTAAATTATGATTTATAAACTCAAATCTCCACATTAGTTAAGCTTTAAGACCTCCGCCACTAAATTCTCGTTAAATGTCCCTTAAACCTACTTTAAGCAGTGTCTTTAATCTGTGGTCCGCACTGTGCATCATGTCTGAATGAATGTCAAGCACAAACAGCTATCTCTGTCAGTGTTGCCAGATTATGGCGGCCAAAAATTGCAATTTCACCTACTGTTGTTTGTTTTAGGAGCTACATTATCAATATTTTCCATAGCGTTTAGAGATTCGTCAATTCAACTTCGAGGTTAAAAAAAGGTTTCGCAAAACTTCGTCAATTCTTTTTTAGGAATTTATAAAAAGATGTTTCTGACACAGACTTCATAAGAATGAATGTAATGCGTAATATAACATTAACAATAAACAACAGCGTTCGAACTTTTTATAAATCATAAAAAGTTCAACGCCCACTAAAGTTAAATAGTGTCTTACTTAAATAGACTCCTAGAGAGGCATTACTTCGATTTTTATAAATACGACCGTTAATGTATTTAAGAGTTTCGTCGTGAACCGGTAATATAATGAAAACTGCGGCCAAATATTGACAATCGTTTGGACTACATACTCGTATTATCCAAAATGTTGTACCTGTTCCCGGCACTACAGGGTGACTTTGAGTTTTTATTTGTTGCCCAAAATTACTTCACTTAAGAATAAACAATCAATATTAGGACGAAAAGTAATAAACACCAATAAAAAAAAAATATTGTGAGCGTCTCATGGCCAGCGCCGCCCAACTCAATTGTTTTTTTAATTGCATTTAAATTATTAGAAAACATTTTTCAACGTTACGGTTCAAATTTGGATACTTCGATTTTTATAAATACGACCGTTAATGTATTTAAGAGTTTCGTCGTGAACCGGTAATATAATGAAAACTGCGGCCAAATATTGACAATCGTTTGGACTACATACTCGTATTATCCAAAATGTTGTACCTGTTCCCGGCACTACAGGGTGACTTTGAGTTTTTATTTGTTGCCCAAAATTACTTCACTTAAGAATAAACAATCAATATTAGGACGAAAAGTAATAAACACCAATAAAAAAAAAATATTGTGAGCGTCTCATGGCCAGCGCCGCCCAACTCAATTGTTTTTTTAATTGCATTTAAATTATTAGAAAACATTTTTCAACGTTACGGTTCAAATTTGGATACTTCGATTTTTATAAATACGACCGTTAATGTATTTAAGAGTTTCGTCGTGAACCGGTAATATAATGAAAACTGCGGCCAAATATTGACAATCGTTTGGACTACATACTCGTATTATCCAAAATGTTGTACCTGTTCCCGGCACTACAGGGTGACTTTGAGTTTTTATTTGTTGCCCAAAATTACTTCACTTAAGAATAAACAATCAATATTAGGACGAAAAGTAATAAACACCAAAAAAAAAAAAATATTGTGAGCGTCTCATGGCCAGCGCCGCCCAACTCAATTGTTTTTTTAATTGCATTTAAATTATTAGAAAACATTTTTCAACGTTACGGTTCAAATTTGGATTCACTGTTTGGAGACAAGGGTCGGAAATCAAAAATATTTACAAATACGTTGTACCATTTCTCATAAATCATTAATAATACTGTTTTTCGCAATGAAGAGAACATTCCCGCAACATACGGTGAACGAATTCAAAGTGACCGTGTAGATAAACAGCATATTTGCCGATCGTCTTCATAATATCTTACTGTTTCTAACTCTAGAACGATATGAAGCATCAAATTATCTTATTGAGTACAGGTAGGTAACCATATCAAATATATAGACTAAAAGAAAACTCGGAAAAATGTATGATGTAAAGGACATTCATGATGGCGTCATAAGGTTTCCTGGAAGAAATTGCTGCTAGCAATAAGGCCGCCTATGGTACTTTTAACTTTCATATTTTATGTCTCTTGTTTCTTGTGTTAAAGGAGAAAGACGCACTGTTCAATGATATTATATGGATTTTATGCTAAGCGTGCAAGGGCGACTTCTTGTAGCCAATTCTGGTGACCTACAGTTTCATACAATTAAATTGGTCATGTATAGACTAAATGCTTAACTGTTTGGCAAAACTGGAGTTTTGAAGTAAAGAAAAAAACTGTAATGGGCACTGTGTTAAGTTTTATGACTTTTCATCGAACTGAAATTTGAGATGTAGACTCTACAATGTCTATGTAAGAAATACCCAACTGTAAAATAAAACGCGGTTAAAATTAAATTAGAAGAGATGGGAGGATTATAAAAAAAATAATATAATACTTTGGAGCTTCACCTAATCGAAGATGTGCCTCGTGAATGAGGTCAGACGCGGCCTTACAGGATCTTTCGACCTACAGTCTTCTAGGTTGAAATATTCTGAGGCTAAAATACTTTTCTTCAGAAAGGCATAATAATAACACGAATCACTTAATCTACCAGCACGTGAAAATCACAAGAGGTTTATCTGTCCCTGGTGGTGCCTTGTGTCTTGAGTAAAACTCGGTAGTTGTTCGAAATAGTAAGTTATAATGCGCAAAAAGTTACAATAAAAATTACAACGACGCAGACGCAGGCCCAGTATTTTTGACAGAGAGAAACATTGGAAATGACGTATAGTGATGTGCAATATGATATTGATGTGACAGATAGCCGTAGAATGTCGGCGTGAACAGTTGTCACTCGGTAACAAAACACAAATAAATGTTTCTCCAGCGAAAACGCATACCGTTGAGTCTACATCTATATAACGAAAGCAGCCAATATACCCCCGCCGCAGGGCGCATGCGTTCTCTCAGACAGAGAGTATGGGATTAATTACAAAGCGTGCCCAACGTGGATTGGCGATTTCAAGCGCTAATCACACCTCAACACCTCAGACACTAGGTCTTCTTAATTATGTTTCCGTTTCCTTCACTTAAATTCACAGATGTACAACGCACACGGACATTGCAAGTAACCATTCAGGGTGACCGGTACGGGAATCGAACCCATAACCTTACGCCTGGTCTATCAATGCGTCACAGCTGCTTCAACAACTTTTGCCATGAAACAAAACTACCAGCTTATATTAATTGCATGAATTGTTTACTCGATAATTCTCAATGTCACCAAGCAATTATTTCCACGAGCATAGCACGTAATTTGCACATCATAAAACATGCAAGAATGCAACCCGTCCGTCTGCTTTATTTCCAACAAATTCATAACAGCGCAAGTCACATCACAGCCGCTGTCTGTTAATGACAACCTGCGAACACAAAAGGCCATATAGCGGCGATTTAATTTAACCTGTGGTTAGTTAATGCCCGAGGAATATTCGCGGTGCGATGTAGAGGTCCGGCTTTTATAATTAATGTCGGTTTAACACCTTTCGCCGTCGCGGTTCGGTTTCTTCAGCATCACATCACACGTCGTACGTTTGTCTTCGACGCTTAAACTTATACAGGGTATAATTAAATCCCCAAATACATCTGAAAACGGGGGGGTTCTACTCGTCAATACATTACATTATTTAAACTCACGCCTGTATCCCGGAGGGGTAGGTAGTAACCAGGGTTTGCCACTTGCCACGATCTTGACAGACCTGTTTCACTTCATCAACATTTGCATAGAATATTCTTTATTATATGTACACCAGGAATTACATATGAGAATTAAACAATAATATGGTAAAGTACAACTGGCGGCCGTATTACTGAAAGTAATTACATACATTTTAAGGTTTTGAATGTACAACATTAACTAGCTGTCAAAGTGCATACGAAGAACCAACTGACAGCTATCAAAGGTAGTTTAACAGATTTTGGCGTACGAGAAACCGGGGGTTAATCTGAAAAAAAAATCTGGTTACGGTATTCACAGTAGGAGAGATTAAGCCCTTTACAGACAGACAGCGTTAGCATTGTAATAGGGTTCCCTATTACGACTGAACCCTAAAAATAGGATGCCAACGTTCGAAATTCAAAATGGCTGGTGACGTGAAATGCTACGCCACCTGATTATATTTTATTGTCACCAGTTGCGACAAGTTTGTCCTCTCCCATTCGAATCTCAAATCCGGTAATCAATCTCGACTTTTTGCATTCTCTCCCGCCTCGGGGCTCGCGCCATAACGACATCATAAACGTATTTTATACGCGCTCACACTCAACTACCCGACGTTTATACAGCCTTATAAAGAGTGCAAAGTGTAAAAATAAAACTAAAGCCACATCAAGAATGGAGCAATAACATCATTATCATAGTACGTCCGCCATCTCTTTCCAATACGTCTCACCCCTCCCTCGGCCCCGCCCACCTTGTATCGCCACTGTCACCTGTATATCTCAAAACATTACACATATGCAAAACTTTCCTCCGCATCTTCAGTCCATACAGCCTCCTCGCCTCCCGCACACACGCTCAGCGCTGCACTCAGTCGCTGTGTGCTCTGTACTATTTGTGCCACTAGAGAACTCCAATGCAGGTCGTCGTCTCTCGGGAATACAGTGCACAATCGAACAACTCCTCCAAGTCCAGCGTCAAGTACAAATCTGCAAGATAAAAATTCAGGTCGTTTCTACGTCGAGTCGCACGTGTGTGTTGCAATGGCATTCGATAGTGTTTTGTTTTTTTTGCGCGTACAGTCGATGGACCCCGTAGGCGTGCCTAGGAAATTGTTTGCACCTCGCACAGTGGTCGATACCTCACCTCGTCATGTCATTTACCTTTCATTGAATGCCCGATAGGTGCAGTGGGTAAATTATTTCATTGAAGTTTTAATGGTCGGCGGTTTCGAATCGATTTTTCTCTACGACTGTGCGCATAATTGTTTTAATAGTGCCCCCATTAGGTTTTGGCG
Source organism: Yponomeuta malinellus (assembly GCA_947308005.1). Classification (NCBI taxonomy): domain Eukaryota; kingdom Metazoa; phylum Arthropoda; class Insecta; order Lepidoptera; family Yponomeutidae; genus Yponomeuta; species Yponomeuta malinellus. Next base: position 11,423,067 of record OX371004.1, on the reverse strand, counting down.
CATCCGCTCTATTTTGAATGGCAATTAGCTGTTGTTCAATTTCAGTGATGGGTGACAATTTTACAGCGTTTAATAACTTATAATGATCCATGAATACGGTCGGTTGCTTATTAAACTTAACATTTTTGTCAATGTCACCGTGGTGTCGACTCTACCGACTGGCTGTAGTTAAATGTTACAATAACTCTAACTTTTTAAGAGGGTTGGTTGGAGGTAGGAGGGATCTCACACGAGACTTTTGAGAAAGGATTACCATTTAAGGTTACTTTTTATGGAGCCTTTAGTATTGATAGAAATACTGCTATATACTGCCCTACATTTCCAGTTTTAGGAGCATACAAATATCAGATCACTAAAATAATGTCCTCACGTGGAAGATGCTACACCGGCAAGAGTGTAATTCTTATTTTATTATACTTTATTGCACACAAAAACACAAAAAATAACACAAGGAAATACATGTACAAGGGTGAGCTCATATCTGTAAGAGATTTCTTCCAGCAAACCTTGGGGTGTCGGAGCAGAGGCGTGAAACAATGTACAATGTACATGTACAAGGGCGAGCATTGCCGGAAGAAATCTCTGTGGAAGATCACTTCCAGCAAATCTCGGACAGTCGAAATTGAGGTGTGAAACGGATTATAATGGATATACGCACATGTATATGATGCACGCAGATAACAAGATAATATTAATATTATATACCCAAAAATATAGTATATATGGTAATAATGAAAATAATAAACTACAAAACCCAAACCTCAAAGAAAAATACACACTACCATAAAAATATATAAATGTCAAGGAGTTAATATATTCGTAGATGCTCTTTCAAATATTTTCTTAAAATACTTATTAACGGGCTAGTACCAATACTTATTGGCAGTCTACGAATAAAATGGCAGTGCATTCCACAGCCTGACCGAATGAACGGCGAAGAAATTACTGTAGGCTCCGGCATTGTGGAATATAACGTTGATAAACTTGACGAGAACGGCACACCTATCCGCACCGAACGAATTTACCTCACGGAAGTCATTGGGATCTTTCCGAATTTTTAAATTCCAAATTTACCCTGTGTGGTGGTGAGCAAGGTTCCATAGGATTTGAAACAAAGAGTCTAAAATACTGTTCGTTCTGCTCACTTAGTTGCGCGTTTGGATTTATTAAGCTTTTTAAGTAAACTTAAACCTCATTCAAGTAGCAGGAAGACGCTGGATGCAAGCCGCTTCCAACCGGTCTTTTTGGAAATCCATGGAGGAGGCCTATGTCGAACAGTGGACTTCTTGTGGCTAAATAATGAAAATGATGAAGTAAACTTAGGCTTCCAAATCCATAAAAAAATATTGAAAACAAATTTTAACTACTGACAGCTTATTCCCTTAGTCCATCTTTTGATTTCTTTAGTCATCATCATCATCATCATCAGCCCTTTGACGCCCACTGCAGGACATAGGCCTCCGTCATGGTTTTCATAACCATCAGGGGTTTTGCCATAATCGCCACGCTTGGCAGGCGGGTTGGCGATTTCTCTAGTAAAACACACTAATTGTCTTCTAAAATTATTACGCCTTACTCTTAATTACATTCGTAAGAAGTTAATCGTGCCTACCTAGTTCCGAGAAGTGGATCGTACAGAAAAACGTTGTAATCAAATCGTGATTAATTTCCTCACTTCTTAATTACAAGCTGTAATAACAGTCGTGGTGCGTTCAGTGTAATTTAGGTGTAATTACAATGTTTAGACAAAACTGTGGTGGCGTACTGTGACTCAATGCTCGCTCGCGTCCGGGCACCGTTCCTGTAATTAAACATTTTAATAACTAAAATAAAAATAGGCGCTTAAGGCGGGGTTTTTTTAATTATAAAAAAATTAAAAGCGTTATTCAAGTATTATTCCGTTATATTTATATTTTTTACTTTTATTCCGTGTTACTGTTTGGAATTTAATGAAAATCTGCTTTCCAGGTGCCATAGTATCACAGTTCTTATATGTCGAAAGTCGATTGCTAGTGTTTGGCATCAATAATTATAGAAAAAAATACGTTTTTAATGCGCAAAAAGTTTTTTTTTTGTTATTTTCCTTCTGAATATGTTTTGTGCACGGAAAACGGCTTGCGTTTTGTGTAACGTTTGGTAGAAGGATACGTGCCTTAAATAGCTAAACAATTGCACAAAGTCCATTGACAAGGGCCTTTAAAAAAAGTCTTCCACGTTTACAAAATTCTAGATAAAAAAACGTAACAGGCCGCATGGATACAAACGCGTCACGCGTGTCTCCAATGTAAGTTAATTGCATGCGAGGTAATTATTTTAATTTCTGTAATTATCCTGTTGTATGTTTCTTTTTTAAAAGACATTTGCATTACGTACCTAGTCGGAATTAGATATTTAAGTGTCAAGTATTTATAAACTTAGTTTGTTAATTACTACATACTGCCAAATCTAAATCAATTGTTAGTGTTTTGGCTTTTATTGGACAAACCTTACACTTTTACAACTGAAATATTTCCGGCATAGCAAACGGGTGACTGCCTCGTTGGACTAGCCGTTAAGGCGCTTACTAGCAAGGTAAAGGTCGTGGGATCGATTCTCACTGGGGGCCGCGTACATTTGTACAAATGGCCTCTGTCTGGGTGTATTTCAATGCTTGTGATGTCCTTGCCTGGGTACCATAGCACAGGGTATCCTAGTTTGGGACCAGGTCAAGTGATTGTGTTATTGTGGAAGTTATTGTTATTATTATGATTATTATTCAGTCTGAGACACACAAATGTTCATATTTTATGGCGTCTCACACAGTACAGATAAGTAATTATTTTGGTCTCTTAACAACCTCGTAGTATAATCGCAATTATTTTAATCGTGATTATTTTAATTTTGCTAACTACAGTTTAATTATAGGGAGGATGGAAGCCGTCCGTACCTCACACGATTATTTATTATTGTCTTACGTGACACTTTGGTGACCCGTTGATTCTTCATGTTTTTTTATAAAAGTTGACGACCAGAAATATATCATTTGGTATTGCTTGGTAACTTTACTAAGTTTGCCTTCGACTCCGTTCACATTTACCTACATCATATTATTTAGCCCTTTTCTTAGAACTTGGATTATATTATATCCTGAATGTTGATGAAGAGAAAGAGGTGTGCCAGCATCGTGGCAGGTGGCAAACCCTGGTCTCTGCCTACCCCATAGGGATATAGGCCTGAGTTTATGTAATGTGTGTATATTCAAAGCTGTGAACGGCGTAGATGTCTACATAATATCTTATTTTATTACTTTTATCAGTCAAATATAAAAAAAGTACCCAGCTGCAAACGCATAGGAATTTTATGTTTTTTGCGCATTTGCAAGTAAATTGTCTTTACGACCGCGTAGAGACTAAACGGCTAGACTGATTTTGAAAATAAGGTATTAAATAGAGGTAATAACGACGATGCCAGTATAACTGGCTATATGACGTTATATTTCTAGTAAAAACTCCCCAAAAAGCTTTAACTAAAATAAATATATCTTAAACAAAAAAACTCGACTGTTGATAAGTCCTAAACAAGTCCGTATCCCATCATTTAGCCTCAGCAGGCGATACTAAACTAGAACTTACAAAAAATGTTAACAGTCTGCTGATTTTTAGGGTTCCGTACTCAAAGGGAAAGGGACCCTGTAACTAAGACTCCGCTGTCCATCCGTCCGTTCGTCCGTCCGTCTGTCACCAGGCTGTGTATCTCATGAACCGTGATAGTTAGAATTTTCACAGATGATGTATTTCTATTGCCGCTATAACAAAAATACTAAAAACAGAAAAAATAAATATTTAAGGGCGGCTCCCATACAACAAACGTGATTGTGTTGCCGTTTTTTGCTCGATACTAATAACGGCAACAGGTAGACGCTTGAAATATTCAAATGTTGTGTAGATAATGGTACGGACCCCATCGTGCGCGAGTCCGACTCGCACTTGGCCGGTTTTTCGTTTTGCGATCACGACTACCTACTGTAGATGTGAAATAAACTGTATTTAACGTGGAATAAAATATAAGCTGCCAAGTCATCAGCCTGTCACAGATGTGTACACGCACGTTCAAGTAGATGGATTAATTATTGTTCCTCATACGGTAAATGGTCTTAATCACAGAGTGACTAAGATTAAGTTCCTTGTCATTTAGAAGTGACTATGATATTTTGTGGAACTAGAAAATTACGAGTATAATTTTAAGTGTTTAAGAGCCGTTAGTATAGTACAGACAATTGTTAAAACGATGCTGGACATTTCGTAATGTTGAACAACAGTTAGAGCCATTCTAATTCACTATAATTCGATTACTGAAAGGGAATAAACATGGTGGCCTGTGACAACTGCATCATTAGCATCAGCAAGTTAGGTAGTTATTTTGTTTCTGTGATGTATCTTGTTGGTAGGTATAATAAATGTCTTTCTTCTTCTTCATTGGTTTGCAAGGAAAACGGGAATTCAAGTTTTTTGGTTACGTATTTGTTTTCTTTATAATTATTCATTATACTTTTATCTGTGTTTTCTGTTCAGCCGTTTTAATTCTAGCGACCCACAGGATATACATACGCATACATACATTCATTCCTGTGTCCCGAAGGGGCAGGCAGAGACCAGGGTTGCCACTTGATCCTGACGAACCTCAAAGGATAAGTCGAAGGTGGCGAGGTCGATCGCCGCATCTTACAGCCCTATTACACTAGCGATTTGCGTGTAATTAGAAAGCGATGCGATAGCGCAGCGGGCTCCACGCGTTTTGGACACATCAGTAGGAAATTGGATTGAATTGACGAGGAAACAGTACTGCTGGCTTTCTTACTTCGAAGACGAAAACCAAAGCAGATCCAAGTCAACGAGGAATCACTGGCAACACACATTGGTTATACACCTTTGTCTTGAGACACTAAGGTATTTTGGACGCGAAAATGTGTTTTAGTTTCCCGAACTGCCCATCCGAGTTAGATTCGACGAGTTACCTCTTTCTCGAAGTTGCACTTACCTAACTGGACTGTTTGTCCGAGGATGCATACCCCCGGTTTCTCGTATACTAACAAGCTGTTAATCTACACAGTAGATTGGGGGATAGTGGTCGACAACTTTGAGGTCAGAATCGCCGACGTTGATTTGTAATCATTAAAGTACTTTTTCTTTATTACAGGTTATAAAAAAATATCTACTTATAGCTTCATCTGCAGTTTTGACACCAATCCCCGCCTGTGACACAACTGTGATGTTGCTCTCCTTCAAAGCCTTTTATTTCCCTCTCTTCGACACCCTCTGAGGCACTAAGACAGCCCTAACACCCCCTGCAAGAGGTCATTGGCGTGACTGGGCGTTTAATTACACTCACGTAGCAAGTTGGAGCTGCTAATTGCAGCGCGATCGATTTTACTCGATCTTTTCGGTAATTGCTCGGGCTTTTGGCTGTAGCCTCAGTTAGTGTGTGGACAACGCGAGGAAAAAACTCGTGCAAAAGTGACATATTGTATTCACGCATATTTTGTGCCTGTTCACGAGTCAAATTGAGCAAGGCGTTCAATACTTTGTTCAAACTTTTTTGATTATTTGTTTGTCATCTATCGAAAAATTCCAAAAATCATTGACTTGTTCAAGGATTTTTACAATTTAAACAATTTTCAAAATATTGCTAAGAGGCCATGGTACGACTGTTAACAGTTTAAATTGAACCTTATCACCCTAAAGTAATGTACAAAAACAATGAAATATTCGATCTAGTCATGCCCTATCTAAAAATTGAAAAAATGTACAATTAAATAAAGGCTATAAGTATACATACTAATAATTTACCACAGAGTCGTACAAACGCGTACGTCATGACCGCGGATTGCCAAAAAACTTAAGGAAACCCAGAACCATTACACGTATAATACAAGGATACAATCAACTAAACATAGACATTTTTAATACAAATAAACACGCGTTTAGAAAAGACATTTCGTGACTAAAAGATTTTATTATGTTATTAGTCTGTAGGTTGGCATTTCACTAGATGTACTCGTAACAAAAAATTTTACATAAAATTTACTTTCATATCCACCTGTTTGGCGAGCGTTGTAGACGCATGTTATAAGTGTAAGTAACAGAATATAAAACTCAAATTAAGTCTTTAAGAATGCGATGTACTTTATACAGTTTGTAACCCTTATAAATAAACAAATTTAAAAAAATTATGCAGTCACATTGCCGCCGATATACTAATGTACCAAATACTTAACAGCTACACTCATGGTGCACGTAGCACAGGGAATCTTCTGGACAATCAACACGTTCTCCTCTTTTTCATAGGTGCATATCAGGGGAAACTGATTATCGCGACCTATGATGACCATAAGAGAACAATACGGCCCGAGAGAGCTATTTACACTAAGCTTTGGTTTCCCATAAAGGCGATCGTCATTGTCTAAGGCCAGTGTCAATTCGTCACTCCATTGTGGAGCGTAAGAGATGAGTGGACGTCGTTAGTGATCTCGGGAATGGGGGATGGGCTTGCTCCCAAATTAGACACATATCCTAACACTTACTTGAAAATTGATACGATATGGCATAGTAGCGGAGCGGTGAGACAAGTAGCTTTTTCAAATTTGTGTGACCTAAATCGCACTAGAACAGTACGACGAGGAATTACGAGTAAATTATTCTTAGTATATTATTATTCTTAGTATTTTTGCTGCACCGCGCAAAAGTATGAGCACCGTATGAAAAAGGTGACAAAATGGTTGCGGATCTGTTGCAGTAATAAATAATAATAATAAATTTGTTCATTGTTCAAATAAACAGAGTATATCGCACCTTCGGTAGTACAAGGGCAAAACTTACAAAAAATGGTAAAATGAGTTAAGTAGGTATGCAGAAATGCCTTAAAACACTCCTCTATCTGGTGGGATAAAGACTCTCATTAGATTCAGTTAAAAATTAACTGAATTTCTGCATCATCATAAGCAGCCTATATACGTCCCACTGTAGGGCACAGGCCTTCTCTCAGAGAGAGAGAGTTGGGCTTAATCACCACGCGTGCCCACTGCATACTTAACTTATTTTAGCATTTTTTGTGAGTTGTGCCCTTGTACTACCGAAGGTGCGATATGTCAATGGTTCCAATAGGTACTAATACAGTTGTTACCGCGGGCAATGACTGAACACCGACGCTGCGGGCTCACAGCCTCAGCATTAACAGTAAGTCAGATGCTTTTTGGGGAAATGTTTCTGTTTTACCTTAGTAATCATTGTTTAGTTTTTATTTCTAATTGTATAATTTGTTTTGGCTATAATGTTATTTTATTGATTTTTATACTTCTCACGTGTTGTTACAGTAAATGTATTTTCTTTCTTTGTTCTTACCTTCGTAAACTCTTATAATTTTTAAATAACATTTTTTTATTTAATACAAATCAATATTTTTATAGAACCTTGTATTAGTCTTATTTTTTAAGTCTACTCGTGACGAAGAAGTTACTCTTTTGTATTTGCACTGGCGCCTTACACTCCGCTGAAAAATTGTGGATAGGAACAGGAACAGTGCTTGTTATGGGAAGTTCCCGATCCAGCGATAACGTCTACGAAATGGCGCACAAAAGAGATCGGTGTTATCCTGATGTGCGTGCTTTCAGGAAACTGTTAGTAAGCTCCCCGCTTGCCTGTTTTGTTCTAAGGAGATTGGCCACAATATTTTTCTCTTGTAATGTTAATTACTCGCTTTTAAGTGGCTGTTCATATAAACCCATTTAGTCCCGTTAAGTTGAGATAGATCGTTAACGCTTTATTGTATAGCCAGAAACATATTTCTTATTAACTAGGGATATGCAATTCGTACTCTTACGAGTATCTTTTAGGATGATCTTTTTGAGATAACTTAATAATAAGTAAACAGTGTGTTAGGCACAAGTTCTTAGAGTAGGTAATAATTGTTTTTAGAGTCCCGTAGCAGAACCAAACCTACTATGTCCATTTTTACCTTTAAAGGTAAGACAGAAGTATAGTCTAAGCTTTAAAGGGCTAAATCTCTTGAACCTTAACAGGTACACAGTTGAAATTTTTACAGAATATTTATTGTTTAATTATAGTAGATAAACTAACAAATAAAAAAACAAGAGATATTGTATAACTAACAATAAATGTGTTTATTTAATGTTTCTTTGTTTTTGCTCTACCGCAAAAAGGTAATAATGGCTAAAATTTGTGTGATTCTAACAACAAATAATAAAAGCCAGCCATATTAATGAACAAAAGGTAATATTAACTAAATACGTAACACAAATATTAACACCAATATTATGTGATAATAATGAACGCTCTGTGCGAGTCCGAATAGCACTTGGCCGGTTTGTTATATGTAGAATACTTCGGTTTCCCAAATAAAGTTAGTTGAATATTAGTGATACTCTACAGGGTGACTTTAGATTCGTTGACCGTTTTTAAGTGCATATTCTAACCATGGTTTAGAAACGTAACTTACGTTACGTTCCAAAAAAAAAAATTATTTTGTGTTACCCAAAATTATTTCACTTAAGTGTACACAAATAGTATCAGGACTAAAGTAATAAAAATCGAAAAAAAGCTATAGTTCGAGCGTACCATAGTTGGCGCAGACCAATTTAAAAAAAATATATTTACGCATACCGGATGACATTTAATATATTAGAAAACAAAGAACATTATTTCCTCAAAGTATTGCTAACGATTTCAAAATCACCCTGTAGTTAATAGCCTAGCAGATAAGCTTTCATCTAACATCGAGACTGCTCTCAAACTCGAAAGAGGGTGGCCTCTTCTTCATTTTTCTTACTCCTCATAATATCTTACTAGCTTTTTAATGAAGCCTACATACGTGCCACTGCAGGGCACACGCCGTCTCTCAGAGAGAGAGAGAGAGAGAGAGAGAGAGAGAGAGAGAGTATGAGCGTAATTACTGTGTGCCCACCATTTCAAGCGCTGGGGTGTGAACACCTCAGACACTCAGATATTCTCACGATGTTTTCCTTCAACTTTAGCGAGTGGTATTGCCACTTCACAAATATATACGTAACATAGAAAACAAAGTCATTGGTACATGCCGGGATTCGAACCCATGACCGCCGGCCGGCGTTCTACCGATCCGCTACCACCGCTCCTCAAAATATCTGACTCATATCATGGAATATTTTTTTTCCTCATGTTAAGATGTAGGCTGACCGCACCCCTACAAAAGCCTACACGTCATCTCCTAATTGTAACCAAACCTACATTATTATTATCTTCTCTGAGTATGATCAAAACTCATAACATAAGACACTCATCCATGCTATTGAAAGTATGAGACATTCATTAGACGCAACACATACAAAAAATCATACGCACACACGAGCCAAGCGTTGTGTACAAACGAGGCCATGCTTCAACAGTCTAATCAAGCAATATTCTTCTTAATCAACCCCACCCACTGCTCAGGGGTCGATTCAACCAACAAAAGAATTGATTAAGTAACTATACCACGATATTACCCCGACGGTATTATTCCACAATAATGAAGAGCTCTCGGTAACTGGGGTACTTAATGAGAGAAAATTCGATTAGAATTCGTATTAATCTTGTAATAACTTTCGGTAGACGGAAAGTTGTCTGATTGCGTCGCTATACGATCGCAGCGATACCCCGCCAATGTCAGGCGTATTCGTAAATCAACGTTCAAACGGTGTATTAGCATAATAGATGTCATTGCAGCGTAATTAACTTGAAGCTGCGTAAATTATTGCTGTGACAGTCGAGCGAGACGAGATTTCTCGTTTCCGGGCGTTAAAATACGGTCCTCACTTTCTTAAAACAATTTTAGTTCTATTATTAACTTAGGTCCGGCTTAATTGTTGGAAGAGTTCGACCAGGTTTTTGTTTTTTCTTTCAGTAGCTAGCTTATTTTAAAAGAAAAATATTATCTATATCATAATAACATAAGAAGCCTATATACGTCCCACTGTAGGGCACAGGCCTTCTCTCAGGGAGAGAGTATGGGCTTAATCACCACGCGCCCACCGCGGATTGGCGATTTCAAGCGCTGAGGTATGTGAATAGCTCAGAGACTCAGGTTTCCTCACGATGTTTTCCTTCAAGGTTAGCGAGTGGTATTGCTACTATAACTTCACAAATATACATAACTTAGAAAACCACGTCATAGGTACATGCCCGCACCGGGGGGCCCGCACCGTCTCCCGCTTTGAAGTCCGAGGTTCTACCCATTAGGCTACCACCGCCGTTATCATAATATCATAATAACCTTTATATTTATTCTTATTATCAAACGCCGAACTTAAAACACAAGTGGCGAGAACCAATGTCTCAAGAAGGTTTTGCTATCTCGAAATAAGGATGGGCTGGTCATGTAGCTATGTCGTAAAGAAGTCAAACGATGGAGTCGCTAGCTACTAGAGTTACAAATGAGAACTGTAGGTAAAAGTGTAGGATGACCATCAGGTAGGGCTCTTTTCTTAAAATTGTCAGATAACGTACCATCAGTAATTTTCGCCCAACCTACCAGCCATGCGGCTAATTTATGGGTCTTACCTAACCTAACTTAACCTATTGGTCAGTTTCACATTGGAAGATAACCGTAACGACACGACAACTAGTTTCATACATTAACTACGGCCGTTGTATGGAAAAAAGCGGGCGGCTCAAAATGATGAGCTTTGACTATTCTAAAATTCCTTGTACTTTTGCTTCTTGGAAGTGGTCACACTTCCAGGAAGCAGAAGTACAAAATTACATTTTTTTTTTAATTTATCATACAAATTGACCACCTCAAGTTTCAGGATACATTGAAAAATAAAATAGAGATTGAAAATTTTATAATTTTGATTATCAGAAGTGATTTGATTGTCGATAATGAAGAAATTGTTCATAGGTTATTCTTTCTTTATGCCACACTCTGTACAATGTTTAATTTGATGTTCTTGAACATTTAAAATGTTGTAAAAAATACTTAGGACACTATTTCTATTGGTGTTATTTATATACATAATTAATTATATTTATCGAAAAAACTAGCAACTTAAACACAGTGTGTATTTGTATACTGTACCCTACTTTGTTTTGTATTTGCACTTTAACTTAAGTTTCTTTCATACATTCAGCCCAAGACAAACGACCCACAAATTACGGCGACCGAAACTAAACAGAGAGGAGACTAATTTCCCAAACTTTTTCATTGCGTCTCCATTATTAATACCCACCGTGTTTAATATCTGACATCTGTTACAAAAACTTTTATTATAAGTCTAATCCATTGCACATACACACACACGCACACCAGCGTCAGGTTTTCCTCTACAAACGCAGAGCTACTCACACACAAGTAGTTACACATAGTTTAGCGGCCTTTATATGGGAGGCGACCTTGTATGTAGCGGTCATAGCATCAGCTGATCGTGGTCTGGTAGAGGTTAGCGTTTGTTTGGGTAAGTACGAATACGTTTGGCCTATTCGTGACAGATCAATCTTGTTGTTTAGATGGTTGATGTTATATTAAGAAAGTTATTACGTATTTACAACGATTTAAATCTAAGTGACTTTGTGCTTTGAACATGAAATACCAGTACCTATGTCATAGACTTAGGCTGACTTGAACCATTTTCATAAATGGGCTTAAGTAGCATTTAAGTAAAACTCTTCACACAAAAGTCAATTTCAATGGCTTTTTAAGTGACAAGTGCAACAAGTGATGCAAGTCGGCCTTAGTAAGCAGATATTGCACAATATTTTTGAGAATGTTACGAAATAGTCCTTATTCCGACAAATTTACGAAACAATTCTGGGCTCTAAATTAGAGATTTATGGTTCGTTAAAGTATTGATATCAGTTAATAAAATTAAGTTTACTCAAAAAAATACTGGCAAAATGAAAAAAAGGGGAAAAAATGTTATTCTCGAAAATATCCATGTTTCTGGATCATATTATAGTTCTAAAAAAGCCGAAATAATCCCACGGAATAAACATTTACCAAATAGTAAAAATTTTTAGTAATCGTAAGGGAAATCAACTCATCATAATATATTTTAAAACATGGATATTTTAAAATAATTGACTAGCGTTTAAATAAATCATTTTATTACAATTTTCACCGAATTTATTTTAGGATGCTTTACCTTACTTACCTTTCATTCGTATCCACACCGACAGGCATAGCTGGGTCTGATATTCAGCCTCTTAAAACACAAACTGACAGAAAATCGTTGTGCAGTTTTTCACCCAAGACTACATCTTACCACACAGCGCCCACTACCGGCGCCGACTCTCATCTGCTCTGTTCTTAATTAACTTAGCTTATATAACGAAAGATGGTCTCATTTAGATAACGCCCCAACTTTAGTCTCACGAACAAGTTCCTTCAGTTAAGGCTTCCCTCTATTTACACTCTGGCTAGGGCGTAATTAGCTAATCGTGATTAGTGGAGAGGATGATAGAGGATCACTTTACTTAACTTACGGCTGTTAGAAAAGCGCTGGTAACAGCGGTGGCAGCGTGGTAGAACGTTTGCTTCAAATGAAATCAAATTACATACATACATAAACTCACGCCTGTATCCCAGAGGGGTAGGCAGAGACTAGGGACTGCCACTTGCCATGATCCTGACAGATCACTTTCGCTTCCTCAACATTTATTAGTCGTTGCATGCACGCACGCCGGTTTCGGGAACTTTTTATCTTGCTCTTTGCTAATACATCCCCTATTTGGTCGGGGCATGTCTACCTGGGACGTCCTTTACCTTTCCTTACGCCCAAAAATCAAATTAAAATGATTTTATTGAAAATAGCACAGGCTGTGACTTAATAAACGTTACAAGTAAAACTAGTTGTCCATTTCGGAGTAAAAATGGACAAACAAACTCCAAACTTAAGAGATCGTGTGTTTGAACCCCGGGCATATACCAATAGCTTTGTTTTCTATGTTAGGTAAATTTGTGAGTGTGTAGTAGCGATGCCACATGCTAACTGTGAAGGAGAACATCGTGAGGAAACCTGAGTGCCTGAATACACTGAACACAGATACCTTTTTATACAACTGAGAAAATACACATATTCTTTGTCATACTGGTTCGGAAATTATTCACCACTTAATGTTTGTAATGCCGGCTACAGACTGAAGCAAACCGCTGAATGGTTTAGAGTGCCAATCAGGATTTTTCTTTAGTCGTATTCAGAGTGGCCTCATTAGCTCAAATAACCGTTCATTCGTATTCTTTCAGTTGGTCTGCACCCGGAAAATCAGATCGATCTAGACAATATAACGCACCTTTACCTTCAAATCACGATCTACAGGATTGAATAATTCTATCTACTCTTTAAAAAACCATTTTGAGGCTAAAAATTCCACCCATGCCGGGACTTGAACCCGCGACCTATGGCTAGAGGTTAAAAATTCCACCCATGCCGGGTCTTGAAACCGTGACCTATGGCTAACCGTCCCAGCGCTCTGCCAACTGACCTAGTGGGTAAATTTTTAGCGTCTAAATAGGTTTTTTAAAAATTGTCCTCAGTACGGACTAGTGCAACAAAAAAGGATGTATCTACTCTCTCAGACTCTCCCAAGTCTATATGATATAGATACGATATTCTACGAAACTTGGCAGTTTTAAATTACATGTTACAAACGACTTCAATTTGTATTGCATTGTATTTTATTGCATTGCATTGTATTGCACTGTACTGTACTGTACTGTACTGCACTGCACTGCACTGCACTGCACTGCACTGCACTGCACTGCACTGCACTGCACTGCACTGCACTGCACTGCACTGCACTGCACTGCACTGCACTGCACTGCACTGCACTGCACTGCACTGCACTGCACTGCACTGCACTGCACTGCACTGCACTGCACTGCACTGCACTGCACTGCACTGCACTGCACTGCACTGCACTGCACTGCACTGCACTGCACTGCACTGCACTGCACTGCACTGCACTGCACTGCACTGCACTGCACTGCACTGCACTGCACTGCACTGCACTGCACTGCACTGCACTGCACTGTATTGTATTGTATTGTATTGTATTGTATTGTATTGTATTGTATTGTATTGTATTGTATTGTATTGTATTGTATTGTATTGTATTGTATTGTATTGTATTGTATTGTATTGTATTGTATTGTATTGTATTGTATTGTATTTACTAATAATACACATTGTCTGCGTCGATGCGGTGTTCCGTGAGTCACTAGACCGGGCCCTTGCTGAAAATCAGTGCTGTGGGCAACAAACCTGTAGCAAGTAGTGAGTCTGAGGCAGTTTTACCGCCGCGTGGACCTAGCTCGTATTCCCTAATAATTAGAGAACGCCATGTAGACATATAAAAGACGTAAAACAGAAAGAAAAAATAAAATAAAAAACACGGTAAAACAATAGATAAGACGTAAGACACAGAGAAAAAATAAAATTAAAAAATAATAAACACGGCAGAACAACATAAATTTTTGTTAATTTTTTTCATTTTGTTCATAATTTTTTCTTCAAATATACGAGAGAGTGAAGAAATACGTTTATTTAACGCCACATAGAAGACGTAAAACAGAAAGAAAAGATAAAATAAAAAAATAAAAAACACAGCAGAACAACAATAATTGTTTCCTTGAAGAAAAAACACGAACAATCTCCTTCGTCAACAAATCGACTCACATAATTATATCTTGGTTGGTTTAAGTCCAACCAAAGCCCCATATAGAGCCACGTTCTATCCCAGAAATGGACAGTTTACATAAGTAATTAGCCGGTGTCATACAACCGTTCGGGTCGAGGGGAATCGCGCAGATTGCGTAGCGAATTAGTTTGCGGGCGGACCTATTTACTTACGTGCCAACGTAAGTGAAGAAGGTTTAGAAGGTAGGTACATCGTTAAAATGCCCGAACCAATAATATCGATCAAGCTGTTTGCTCGTCTTAGGTCATTCATTCGTCTCATTATTTAAGAAATATCAACCGTAATCATAATTTTTTTGACTTTGATAGTATGTCAAAAAGTATTTGTTACATTATTTTAGCAGAACTGAGTAAAATACTAGCATGTATTTATTTTTATAGTAGCTGTTGCCCGCGACTTCGTTCGCGTAGTAATTTTAATGTATATTTTTCCGGGTTAAAAAGTAGCCAATGTATTAATCCAGACTATAATCTATCTCTGTGCAAAATTCCATCCGGATCCGTTCAGCCGTTTTTGCGTGAACAAACATCCATCCATACATACAAACTTTCGCGTTTAAATATTAGTAAGGATAAGGATATACGTTATGAGTTTCGAAATCATTTGTAAATAGTTAACTGAAAATTTAATATTTGAGAACCTATTGTTTTATAGTAGTTATTCCCATGCCAGGTCTAACCGTAATATTTTATTTCGTCGACTTATATTTGGTGCCAAACTATTCTAGAAAGACTACAATCTCATCAGATTATAACCATCTTTCTACATTTCAATCTCGCGCACATCACTATCGAGTCCTACTTCTGCCTGAATTTGTTCGTTGCGTAGCGCTACGCCGCTACGCCGTAGCAAGCGTAGCGCGTGATATATTTGCGGCAACTTATCAAAGTGCGGTCGCTACGTGTTTTATTCATGCTACATGGTGGTTTTACATAATTAAACAAGCAAGGAAAGTGATGTTATGACTAGGTACCAACTAACATAGTATTTATCACAAATTTATGTTATTGAGTTTAAAAATTTAAAAATTCTTTGAATGACAGGATACGCAATAGCTTGATTAGAGAACGTTGTGGACTAAAAGAGGATGTAGTGACTAGAATTTAGAAAGGAATGTTGGTTTGGACATGTGGAGAGGATGAAGGAAGAAAGATTGACGAAACAAGTGTAGGTGGAAGGGCCGGTAAGGGACGTCCCGGACATACTTCGACCGAATAGGGTCCCCTATTAGCAAAGTATTTATTAGCAAAGGGCAAGATAAAAAGTAGCGGAAACCGACAAGTATCTGAAATCGAGAAAAAAACATCAGCTGTTCATGAATTTCAACAGCTTTGTTGCGTAATAAAACTTGTTTTTATGTATGGTTTGAATAATCACCTGTAGAATGCAAGGGATTATTCGAATCATACAGATTCTAAGGTGTTCTCTGCAACACTTCGTCTTCACGCTCTGGATGAAACATATGAACACAACAAACATAATAACCTTTTTTTTTTTCGAATTTCTGCGAATGAAATTTGATAGATTGTAAAGCTATGGTTTCCTCCAAAAGCGGCGGCGTCTTATAGCGGTCGCCATTTAGTGGCAAATGAATGAATGAATAAATGAATAACCATTTATTGCCAATAAGAAACATGTGGTACACTTAACTTACAGACTAATTAGAAACTTAATTGCTCAGATGTTATTTTAAACAAGTAGACGTAAATTACGTCACTGAAACGTTGGCCCTGAAATCAAGATAACCTGGTTTCCTAAAGAGCATTGTTCGTCACCGTAACGTTAGTACTGGGGCCGCTATTTTCATGGCCGCCGTACTGTACGGTTTTGAAGAGTCCTCAACGTTTTTTTTTTATAGCAATGAACTATTTATTGCAAAATGAATGTAAAGGAGCAGCGAAGAAGACTTAATTTTAATAGATTTTGTGCGGGTTCATGAGATATTTTGGTTATTGCAGTAACGACGACGACGTACTAAATTTTTAAAAGCACCTTCTGTGGCATGAGTTTTGTATAAATCACATATCATCATCATCATCAGCCATGTAACGCCCACTGCAGGTGGTTTTCATAACCACAAGGAGTTTTGCCATAATCGCCACGTTTGGCAGGCGGGTTGGCGATCGCAGTATGCAGTTGGAATCTGCCCGTCTCCTGGTAATTGATTTCCTCAGTCGCCTTCTACGACATCCACGGAAGGAAATGGAGTGGCGCTATTCTTAATCCGGCGCCACACAGAGCCACATATAGTCCCATATAGTCTAAACATCACATATAGTCCATACGATTATTTTCGTCTTCTAATGACTATCTAAAAATAAATATATAATCAAATACATATAAGCAGCAGTTTACATGTACATAATATACATGAATACCTACAAACTAAATACATAATTAAATATTTAAAAGCAACAGTTTACAGTTCAAATAGTGAGGTAGTGAGATTTCGTCAATGCCTTAAAAAGATAAGGACTTTGCTTTTCTAACCTCCACGGGTGGGTATATATCTATTATTCCATATATGTCGCATTTGTTTGCAAGGTCTCAAATAAAAATTTAGAACAAAACTATTATTTCACTTTCTGGCTAGATGCCTACTAACCGTCGCCGGGAGGTGTAAACCCACTGCTCACTGATGACATTTTAATTGTGAAACGCGATTACGGGGCGTGTCAGAGAAGGCTTTGTCATGTCGCCTCATCCTGCCGTAACTGCGATTATTACGAATAATTGCATTACGGTTCGTTACAGCGCGGCGGGGCGACGGAAGACCGGCCATATGAAAGAAAGTGAAAGTGAAAGTGAAATTATCTTTATTGCCAACAGAAATTAAATAAAGTACATAACTGAAAAAATCTTAATAACTACTCAAAAGGCCTTATGCTCAGCCCAAAGTCGTCAAGTGCGAGTGAGAGTCCGTAAACCATCGTAAATATAATGTTACGTGTTTAACGAGGACGGTAAAATGGTGCATTGGCAAGAGGGCAAAGGGAAAAATAAAAAATAACCGCAACCGACGTGCGTGTAAGCAGCGACTAATTAATGTTGATGAAGCGAAGGAGATTTGTCAGGACCGTGGCAAGTGGAAAACCTTACTAACCCCTCCGGGATACAGCTGTGAGTTCATGTAATGAATGTAATGTAATGTAATGTAATGAGATGCAATGTGATGTAATATGCTCACCCACGCAGCCCACCGCTGCCCACGGCATCACACGGTACGGTATCACACGTGGAAACCTTTCTAATGAGGTGGTCGATTCAACACTAGGGACTCTCATCTACTACAATAAAATGTATTTTTTCAGGATTTTCGGTATTCAAACATGGTTATAAATTTGATAGGTCTAATCGCAATTGTTTGATAGATTAACTCAGTCACTAAACTTTGCCACTTCAGTCTACCCGTAACCACGGCAACATCGGGAATTAGGGTAATTAAGATTAACTAATAAATAATTGCGATCAGACCCGCTGAAGAACCCGAGTTACTATTTAGCTCGAAGAATTGCTCAGTTGAAGAGGCAGTGGGCGGGGCACGTAGCTCGGAGAACTGATGGCCGTTGGGCGGAAAAGTTCTGACCTGGCGACCGCGGAACGGACGACGCAGTGTAAGCAGGCTCCCACCAGTTGGTCTAACAACCTGGTTACGGTGGCAGGGAGTCGCTGGATTTGGGTGGCACAAGACCGAGAAGCTTGGAAAACCATGAGGGAGGCCTATGTCCTGAAGTGGGCGTCAAATGGCTGATGATGAGATCCGTTAATCGTATAATTTCTACGAAAAATATTCATAACACATTGATATTCATATGTTTTAAGTGCAACGTTTACCTATGACATTGACACCCAAATTACTGGCACCTAGAAATAAACGGTACACCAATCAAGATAGAAATGTGAGCAAAAAGAAATTTAATCATGAGAAACAATAAATAACGACTTCTAAGAAATTAGGCTGGTGTAACTACGGGAGCCACGCAAGTTAAACTTGATTGTAACATTTTGAGCCGCATCACACAAGCAACTAACACTTCTTTCCCTCACACCATAAGGCAGAGTTTCGTAAAGCTGGAGCACTGATTTCACTATTGTTAAGCCTGTATGACTATCAATTATGAGCATAGCATATTGTAGTATAGACCGGTAGCATGTCAGTGAATTGCGCGATTGAAAATTAAAGAACCGATATAATTTTAGGCAAATAGTGTTGTGTCATGCTTACCAAGAAGTACAGAGGGACTCGCAGGTGTATCATAAAACTTTTTATTTGTCCTAAGACACTCGACTTTGACACTAATTGGCTCTTTTGGTACCTACGTAAATTTTAAGCCATAGTGATTAA
This sequence comes from Yponomeuta malinellus, assembly GCA_947308005.1. Lineage (NCBI taxonomy): Eukaryota > Metazoa > Arthropoda > Insecta > Lepidoptera > Yponomeutidae > Yponomeuta > Yponomeuta malinellus. Next base: position 11,404,020 of record OX371004.1, on the reverse strand, counting down.
CATTTGTCAAATAAAATAGGTTTGTCAGTATTGTTATTGAATTTGACTTAATTCTTTAATTGCATCACGGCACGCACTCCGTAGTACAATTATGGGTTACCGTAGGCACTGACTGAAAATCAACGCTGAGGGATCACTTCCTCAGCACAACGCTGAGTCAGTTGCCTTTCGTGGCAACGTAGATACACCATAGGCTACATCTATGGTCCTGTTTTATTTATTCGTTTTGTCTGTTGTGTATTTAGTTTTCTTTCTGTTGTTGTGCATATAATTATGTTACTTATCTGCTTATTTTGTTTCTGTGATGTATCTTGTTGGTATAATAAATGTCTTTCTTCTTCTTCTTCTTATCGTGGTAAGTGGCAAACCCTGGTCACTGTCTACGCTTCGAGATATAAGCGTGAGTTTACGTATGTAGTACGTATTTTATTTTGTATCACAGATGTTTCTGATGGTGACTGGATGAGGTTGGCGGAGTAAAAAAAGAAGCGGCGTACCTTGGAGCAAGTCCAACAGTGGCCGAATGTGGGCTGATTGCTTTGATAGGATTGGATTGGTATACCTATCCCAATTAAGAGAGATACTAACGATCACTAAACCACCATATCGTATGTCTGGTTATTGAGATAGACAGATAGAATATTATTTATTGTCCACCAGGACACATAATTTACATTTGGATTACGAGTATCTTTCACTCTCTCTCCTCTATCATTATATGCGAGGAGAATGTTACCCAACGGTTGATACAAATAATATAAATTCACATCTCTGTTCCTGAGTGGAAGACAGTGACTAAGTCTTACCCTTTGCCCAATCCTGTCATTTATTTCGTTTCATTATCGGCCCTCAGCTTTTTTCGATCAAAATCCTCACGTTTCTTTCCGACTAACCATCTAAACTAAGCTTAATATGAATAAAGACACCCATCATCCCATCCATGCCTGCACCCCAGCGCAGCAATAGCTGTCAAGCTGCAGTAGTTTTATGAAGTGTGTCACCCTACTGACCACGAAACCTGTACAAGCGAGGTGGCATTTGTAATCAACTGAGAATGTCCCATAAGGTGAACGGGAAGGAGAATGGTGGACATAAAAGCCATCCTTTCATCACGCCGATTTCGATTTAACACAACAACTATCGATTTTTACATATTTATGATTCGAGAAGATCTAAACTGAGTCACATTCCATCCCATCCCTAGCCAAGCATTGTCCAGCATTAACACGTCACTCGAGGAGATGATAATAGCGGCGGCGGCCGTGCCTCACTTAATTGCTTTAATAACTTCCTGTGTCAAAATAACAAAAGAGCGCATGCAGTATTAACAGAACGAGTAATGACGGTAGCACGGCAGTATGCTACTGGATTGTGTACGGACTACGAGACCATTGTGAATGGGGCTGTTCGGATGGGCTTGTGGTACTAGGACGTCTTTTTGTTACAGTCAACCTGCCCAATGGTCTCACGGTTCAAACGGTGTTTTTTAAAATGGATCAAAATGGCCGAGGGTGGTTTTCAAAACACCAATTACATTTTTCCTTGTCATAGTTGTATTTTTTCTTGTCATTGTTTTGGATCTTCTCGTCGATACGAACAATATTTTACGGAAAAAATTTCTAAGACCCGAAGAAAAATCAGCTGTTTAGTTCTTTCCTGGTGTACACAATACATTTTTTTAATATATAATTTAATACCGTTGGTGGTAACTAAGTAGAAGACAGCTACAGTTTTGGTAACATATATCCGGTAAATATTCGTCAATGTGAATGAACAAACTTGTAACTCGAGTAAGTGAAAGATATTGCACATGAACCGACTAGAGTCAATTTGAAATATAATAATATTGATGCTATTTACATAATCGAAAACTCGGCAGTAATCTCCTAATCTGAACACTGATTGTGGCTACAATTAAAGGGGACTCATTGTATTGTTATTGTGCTCGAACCTACTTACGTCTCAACAAACAATAAATGATCGCGTTCAAGTATTTAAGCTGAGGCAGATTTTATTATGACTTCGGACCATAGTAATATTGTTTGTAGCTGAATCAGTTCTTTGAGTTTCATTCTATCATTACGAAAAGTTCATTTGCATGAATGCAAATTTCTACTAAAACAGTCATCTTGGGTTTGATTCCCGCTGTAGGCCGCTGTGCGAGATTTGTAAAAGTTGTCTCAGTCAAATGATCCCTATTCTACTTATCTATCCATCGAAGCGCACTTCCATATTTGTGACGTCCTTTCGTCCGTCCCAAATTTGACAGACGATTGAAATCGATCAGGATTTGGTACGCGTAATATAGAACGAACGAGGAGATCCGCAGAAGAACCCGAGTTACTGATATAGCTCGAAGAATTGCTCAGTTGAAGTGGCAGTGGGTGGGGCACATAGCTCGAAGTTTCCGAGCTTCGTTGGCCCCGAAGCCGTTGGGGCGAAAAAGTTCTGACCTGGCGATCGCGGACCGAACCAAATGATCTGACGACCTGGTTACGGTGGCGGGGAGTCGCTTTGCGGGTGGCCTATGTCCTGTAGTGGGCGTCAAATGGCTGATGATGATGAATATAGAAGCTGGCCTGATTATCATAGCACAGGCCATCTAGTTTAGGATCAGGACAAAGTAAGCCCTCAAACACATAACTTGTAAACAACCAAGTCTCGCAACCATGTAATACCAAGTCGGTTAATTTATTCAGTCCCTGCTTAAGCGTCCATTTTTCTTAAATTATAACGTAATTAGCTAATCTAACAACATCTTATAGTGACCATATCAATATTAAAAATTTGGCCAATCGCATTAAAGACTTGGCCATGGCATGAAAACACAAGTACCTAATACATAGTTTATGAAATTAGCTGGAGTGCGATTATACGGCTGTCGCGCCGCTTTTTTGCTCAACTTGGCGTGCCCCCAGATTGTTTTGTGTGGAAGTTATTATTATTATTACTTTATTGATGTAAGATCTGCCAAAAAATAGTAGTACATTGATGTAACAATTGGGACCCCATGCGGTTTTTGTTTACTAGGTCAAAATTGCAGTTCAATTATGTCGCATTTTTGGTGTGTAATAGCTTACCAATTAGCACTACGCCTCGAGGCGTCCTCACCACCGTCTAGGAATTGACGGTTGTTCAAGGAAACAATAATTATATTATAATGCCCGCCTTTGGCTCACTGTTCCATGTCGGTCATGCAACCCCATTGTAATTGTCGGTCTGGGCCGAAATTGGCGCTCTTCCCCATGTTTTTATGTGCATTCGAATGATTTTTTGGTTTCTTTTCGTCTGTACAACTGTGACGGCAATCAAAATATTATACGGTCATCATCATCAAGTGCGACGTCATTTGAAGTTTAATTAAGGGTGAAGACAAAATATTATTAGAAGAAACCGACAAAATGTCGGATGTTAAAGGTACCATAAGTTTTGCAGTTCAATGGATCTGTAACCGTTTTCATAAACGGTTACTAATCTCGGCCTCGACCGGAAACTTTGCGGTGAAGGCAATTTCGCAGAAATTCTATGCTTCTCTCCAGACATTGCTTCGTCTGAAGAACTTTCTCCCTATTAATATCAAAATTTCTCTTGTGAATTCCCTTGTCCTACCCATCCTAAAGCCGATGTCTGCTATCGCGATCTCTCGCAGGAATTCCTGAATAAACTCAATTGTCTGCAGAACGCCTGAATTCGCTTTACCTTCTGTCTGCGCAAATATGATCCTGTGTCCGAATTTCGCGCCAAGTTGAAGTGGCTTCCGATTCGAGATCGTAGAAACCTTCGAATTCCCTGCACTCTCTTCTCTGTTCTTAACGACCCCAACACCCCCCAATACCTCAAGTCTCAAATTGCCTTCTTATCCTGCACATACAGAAAACTCTGTTCTTTACAAAATCTTCTCCTTTGTACCCCTCTCACCAATCTGGCTACGTCTCTAGGACTTTCTGCTTCTCGGCCGTTCGTCTTTGGCCCTCCCTGATAATATCCATAAAGTCCCCTCTCGGAATTCTTTCAAAACCCTTGTCCGGGAACACTTCCTCGAGAAAGGTTACCGCAACCGCCCTTAGCCCCTCTTCGTGATAGGGATCTTTCAGTTATATGTCCTCTACTATTAAGCATATATTTTTTTGTATGTATGGTTAATTATAATTATTTTTCCCTTGGCCTCTCATAGTGTAGAGATATAATATGTATTGTATAGTGATAAGGTTTATTGTATTATATGTAAGTCTATATCAATGTGTAAGTTTATATATTTACACCTTAAAAAGTACGTTTTTAAATTTATTTAATTTTTTGCACGCCTACGTCTTTCTGCCACTTGGATGAGGTCATCTGTCCATCTTGTGGCTGGTCGTCTTGCGCTGCGCTTGACGATATGTGGTCTTCCTTCAAACTTTTCGGCCCCATCGGCCATCAGTTTTGCGTGCTATGTGCCCCGCCCACTGCCACTTCAACTTACTATTCCGCTGAGGTATGTCGACGACTTTCGTTCGTCTACGGATCTCATCATTTCTGATTTTATCTCGTAGAGTAATTCTATTTTTTATATAAGCATAATAAAAGTATCAATAAATGAATAATAATAAGTCCGTAGTTTACCCACACATAAACGCCAGTACTGCAAAATGCTAAGCAATGACCGCCTAGATAAACACAGGCTGCCAAGTAGTTCATTGGGTTCTGGCGTGATTTAGTTCCAGAATATCTAAAAGACAAGCACGTTATACGTAGGTTTCGTTTCATTCAGCTTTGGTCTGGGTCAAAGTCGACTATCAAAGTCATGAAATAGAATCGATAATAACAATTGATATTTCTTGAATCAATAGGATTAATAAATTACCTACGACGAGCAAACAACTTGATAGATTTCGATCACCGGTTTATTTACATGATGTTATCAGGTCATCATGTAAACATACAGTTGAATAGAATGAAATATAAAATCCTTTCTTTTCTAATATTTGCTTTAGTCTCATGAGATAAAGGAGATTACACTTACACGAGCCTAAAAATACTGTTAATACAGACTCCAGAGTAATTGGTAATTTCGAAACGTAGTAGTTCCCCTCTGTTGATACGCAATGGTTGAGGTGCCGGCCACACAGATGCGACGTAGTGTGAAGATGGGGCGGAGACGCAACCGCTGTCTAAGAGTTCCCGTCGCATCAGTTAGAGCACAGAATAAAGTTCCAATTCACATATTGTTAGAAAGTGAATTGAAAGGACACTTGACTTCGCTCCATCCTTGTACCACATCCGACATATGGGGCCCGCGCCTTAGTTACTGTAGCGTGAAGAAACTCATATTGTCGTTTGGTGCGGCTTCCTAGTGTACTTTCGGTGACACCAAAGTAATAAGTCAGAATGTCTAACAATAAACTCCACCTGGGCCCTGTTCCATAGAACTACAATTCTTGGTTAAATATGACAATTCAATGTACGATGTAATCCTACTCGTTAATCTGTGGGTTGATTGACTTTGAAATGTACATCGAATTGGCGTAATAAAGCTTTAATTGTAGTTCTGTGAAACAGGCTCCTGATGCATGTCACTGTAATTACAACATACATCACCATCTGTATATTTGCCCATACACTAGTGATGGTTAGAAATAGAAAACAACAAACAAGCGACATAAACCTCTAGCCTTTTCATTTGCTCCCAATGAAATCTTCCACATCGCTCCTGCATCCAGGGTCGATCATTTGTGGTGACTCCGACGTATATCGGATAATGCGGCAATTGTATGGACCCTCCATTTTTCTACCAAAATAGAAACAATAATTTCTAGTATGATTGAAAGAAAATTCAATTCAAGCTCTATGTAGGTTTTATACTTACCTCTTGCTCACTTTGTCTTCGATCCCTTTATAAGCGCACGTGTGAATTGACCTAAATTTTATGAATAGGCGCGGACCTTTAATTACATTTTATAGACTGTTTATTATTCAGCTAAGAATGTTTGACTAATAGAGGCTTGGAATATTTTGCTTCATAAAATTAGGTCGGCCACAGAATAGGTTCGTATTTTGTTACTATTGTGAAGTATATCAGACGATTTTAAACGCCTTTTTATAATAATCTATTGTAAGAACTATCAAGAAAACACACATTGCTCGATCAATTACATATATTACACGGTACAGGAGCAGCTAATTGTACCGAAGGAACAAAAACAATAATGTTTAATGTATGAGGATGCTATCTTTTACCGGCTATTAGGAGCTATCACACAGTTAACACCAATTACAAGTAAAGGGGAGGGCACACTTGATAGACTACAATAGAATTTTAATGCAAAACAAACTTTCATCAGCTTTTAACCAACAGAAGGTTGAAGCGGACGGTGATTTTATTCACGTAGAATTCAAATAAAAATATTCCTGTTCAATATACAATATTCTGAATTGAACTGACGTGCCGCTCACATCTGCCGAATAGCCGATAGCCGACGGGGTACAAAGGTACTCGAGTGGAGACTACGAACTGGCAAACGCAGCATAGGACGCCAACTAGCCCGCTACACTGACGATCTGAAGCCGATTGCCGGAAGCTAGCAGCTGGATGACGATGAACGAGAACGGAAAGAAATGGCGTACATTGGGTAAGGCTTATGTGCAGCAACGGGTGAACATGGACGAACCCACCTTAGTGAAATTTTCGATTAGCGATATTTAGTGATAACCAAAAATATCCAGGTAAAGTATAACATTTTTTCAGCTGATATTGACTGTTCTTCTGTGCTTAGTTATGATGTGTTAATATGCTTATAATTTGTTTGTTTCCACTGCCTAATTTGCATTTTATTGTATTTAATTGCAGCCGTTTGTAGATTTTGAGTATTTTTTTTATCAGCCACGCACCCTTTCTAGTGTCTGACGTTTAGGCAAATGGATACGTTTTTATGGCACATGATTGTCACGTTTATTAACTCAACCAAGATGCATTTGTTAAATTGAATGCAAGTATTATCTAGCATCACTATTATCTTTTATTATTTTTATTAAGGTAGGTTTACACTTGACCCCAGTCACGCCTGATGGTAGACTAAGACGGGGTCTAAGATGTTACGTGTTTACCTGTTAAATACCGATTGACTCTAGTTTTAAAGACACCCAGGTTATAAGTCTCTGGCAAAACAGATGACGGCAACGCATTCCACATCTTTGCCGTTCCTAATAAAAAAGAATCGCTTGGTGTAAATTACCTATTGACTTTATCAACTTTAAAACGGTCTGCGTACGAAATTTTAAGATTTTTACCAACAAACTTTATAAAAATCTCTTTAATGCTACATTTTCACGATCTTTGCGCACTCGGACTGAGTGCCGTATCGTATTTACTCTGATTGAAATAGCCATTTTTGTACTAAGATCAACGGAGTACACGATACGAGTAGCATCCTATTAGCTAAAAAAGGTCACTCCGCCCGAGCATACTAAGATCGTGAAAACCCGGCCTTAAGTGCGCATTGATCATCTTCTTAGAGCCTAATTTTCACTCCGAATTTGAAAGCACTGGGCCCACCGGCTTAGACTGTGCGTTACGTGTCAGTCAGTTAGTCACGGTAGTGTTTTATGAGAAAAGATAGAGAGAATATATTCTAAATACAACACTATACACTTTCACAAAAAAATAAGTTGCAAGACTGGATATTGGAAAATTGACACTCTGTAATGTGCTGACACCTCACCCGCTACATACGAGTAGTCATACAAGTATGTAACATGCTCTCTGTCAGTGCCGGAAGGCGTAAAATACTTAATATATAAGATATATCAAATAATACGTTTCATCAGGACAAAAAATAGAAAAAAAACTAAAAGTCACAAGTGTTTTTACGATATGTATAGGTAGGTGTAACTATCTTATTCACTACAAGGTGGTTTACCACCACTTCTGATTTTAGCACCCAGAAAAAGCATTGCTCTCGCTATCTTTACAAAACGAGACAATACAAACAACCAGCAATACCTCCGAGCCCTTATACTCAAATCCTCCCATTTAAAACATCAACAGTGCCACAAAAAGACCGCGGCATCAACGACAGTTAGCCGCAACAAAGGGAAGGAAACCAACCTGTTTATTAAAACTGGCAAACACTAAAGGCCGGCGCAACCTCTTCGGAGGTTTAATTGAAGCTTTAGCATGCTGTACAAAACGGCTAATTGTAGCTTATTGCCAATCTTTGTTCGGCTCTACTCGCGAGCTGTTAGCCTCCGGTGTAAGGCTTAAGAAGTTTCGCGGAAAAGGAGGTTTGGCTTTTCAAATGGGTTGGCCACAAACTAACCGAACATTTGAGGTAAGGCGAGGTAAAAACAAGATACCAAGAACAAGATGTGCCCCAGTACTTGAGGAGGGTCATGGCGGACTACTTCGTCGACCGGGCCATTGCGTATCCGGCCCGGGACGAGTGGTGCGCCTTGGAAATGTCGTGCGGTGTCCCACAGGGTTCGGTCCTCGGACCGCTCCTGTGGAACATCGGCTACGACTGGGTGCTGCGCGGGGCCAACTTGCGGGGGGTCGGCGTGACGTGTTACGCCGACGATACCCTCGTGACGGCTCAGGGCAGCACCCACAGGGAGGCGGCCATCCTCGCCACGGCGGGCGTGGCCCAAGCCGTCCGGAGGATCCGGAGCCTGGGCCTGGAGGTGGCCCTTAACAAGTCCGAGGCCGTGGTCTTCCACGGGCCTCGGAACGCGCCGCCTCTAGGTATGAGGATCGTGGTGGGTGGAGCCTCCATCACCGTCGGGCCGCATATGCGGTACCTGGGCATCGTGCTCGACGGCCGATGGAGGTTCATAGAGCACTTCCGGCGCTTGGCCACCAGGCTGGTGGCCTCGGCTGGAGCCCTCGCCGGGTTGCTCCCGAATATGAGGGGGCCCGGGGGGAGCTGTCGCCGCCTGTACGCGGGTGTGGTGCGCTCTATGGCGCTCTACGGAGCGCCGATATGGGTGGACGCCCTGGGTGCCGCAAACCGGACCCTGCTGCGACGTCCGCAGCGGGTCATGGCGACCAGGGTTGCTCGAGCGTACCGCACCGTCTCGTATGAGGCGGCGACGGTGCTGGCCGGTTGCCCGCCGTGGGACCTCGAAGCCGAGGTACTCGCGGCGGTCTACTGGCGCAGCGCGGAGGTTCGCGCCAGTGGTGTGATGCCGCTTCCGGAGGAGATCGTGCGGTGGAGAGAGGGAGCCCGCGATGATCTGTTCCGGGAGTGGTGGGAGAGACTGGCGCAACCTACCGCCGGCCTCGAGGTGGTGGCCGCCGTTCGGCCCGTCCTTCGGGACTGGGCCGAACGTAAGCACGGTGCACTGACCTACCGCCTGGCGCAGGTCCTCACCGGGCACGGCTGCTTCGGTGTGTACCTGTGCCGGGTGGCGGGTCGGGAGCCGTCGACGGCGTGCCACCACTGCGACGCGACGGAGGACACGGCGCAACACACACGTGCCGTGTGCCCTGCGTGGGCGGAGCCGCGTGCCGAATTGGCCGCGGCTATTGGAGCGGACCTCTCGCTGCCGGCCATCGTCAGTGCGATGGTCGGCAGCGAAGAGGCCTGGGCGGCGGTCCTCGCCTTCAGCGAGGCCGTCATGGAGGAGAAGGAGGCGGCGGAGAGGGCGCGAGAGGACGATCCTCTTTCGCTCCCTCTTCGCCGTCGGAGACCCGGTCGCAGACGGCGGGCGTATGCCAATCGTCTGCCACCGTAAGGGGGCCTTCGGGCGGTGGGTCGGGGGACCTGCCGCTCGATTGAGAGGTCCCGTGCTGGAAGGCGCTCCATGTGTTCCGGAGTGCCTTCAGCGGAGTGAGGGGGGAGGCAACGTTTCCCCCCGAAGGAGTGCCCGCAAGGGCGCCCGCTGACGGGGTCGCGGTAGTGTGCGCAAGCGTTCCCGTGGCCCCGTCCCTTGCGAGTGCGGAGGAACACCCCAGGAGTTTTAGTCGGTATACCGCCCTTTTCAGGGCGGGGAGTCCGACATAACCACCGTGCTCCCCCGAGCTTGTGGTACCCGTAATAGGGTTCCTCCTGGGTCAAAAAAAAAAAAAAAAAAAAAAGGTAAAAACAAGATCCTGATGCGTTGTGAGCTTGATAGGCATAGTTGTCTATAAATTGCGCCTTTGGTGCACCTCGTTTTGCTTGGCGAGTATAGACCTTCATATATATATACGAGTAGTATATGATAATGGATAATGGAAAGCCACTGTTTACCTTACCGTAACATGTTTACCATGAATGCCACAATTATGTTCTGACTCTGTCTAAAGGTCATTAGTTTATCTTCTGCCGCTCTGTATATATCGTGCTTAGATCCCACCTGGATTATATTATAATGTAGATTAAGGCCATGACATAAACACTAACAGTCTTATTTATAAATACGTGATTAATTAAAACACTCCTCAGAGTCAGTTTAAATATTCTGTGATAAAGGGAAAGACGTATTTAAACTGCTTCTGGGGAGTGTCTTAGATGAATTGTGCTATTTATAAATAAGACCATTTGAATCTACTTCTGAACACACAACATGTGAGTTTTAAATGCAACAACATCGTTTTCGCTTCTCGCTCATCTTTACATTTGCACCAAGCCCATATGCCTTGAGGGGTGAAATACGAAACCGCAAAGATATGAGTGTGTTAATGAGTGTTTGTAACTAGACAATACGTACTTACCCGCTAAAGTTAATATTTTTAATTTGCCCCGAAGACGTTTCATTGTAAACGATCGTTCGCGGTTTTTTGTTGCGAACATGTCAGCAGTAAGATTGTAATGCGCTTTAAAAATAAATTAGTGATTGTCACCTTCAACAGCCTTCAACGACGACGACTTATTTATACGTTTTGTGAATAATTTAATAAGTAAGCTCTCGTTTCCTCTGGTTCGATTCCCACTAGAGGCTGCCGTACTTTATTTGTACAAGTAGGGTCAGTCTAATTGAATCGTGTGATTTTAAAACAACACGTGTCCTTTCATTACAGCTTGTCAAGAAATAGGAAAAACTGTTTTATTCAAATACTAATATCTACAATAGCAATATTTTGGCCTATTATGTTAATTTCTGTATGGATAAACTACAATTTTTTTTTCCAATGTAAATCAATAGGTAGGTGTAAATAATTTAATAAAAAAAAAAAATGGACAAGTGTTATTTTAAAAACACATGTGACTTGTGTTGTTTTAAAATCACACGATTCAATTGTACTTCCATGTTTGTGGTGTCCATAGCACAAGGTATCCTAGTTTGTTATAAGGATAAGTGATTGAGTTGTGTAGAAGTTATTAAAAATGGCTTGCACAAAGTTACCTCTCAAGTTTGAAATATTTGAATCACATCTATTATATATAATGTGTTCAAAAAGGACTTTGTTGTATAAGTTTTTCTCAGATTTATATTTTTCTGCATGTCAGGGATTACATAATATATCTTTCAAATTCGCACTTCTCGTGCCCTACCAGTGTCGCAGATAGAGGTAAGTCATTACAATGTTTTTATGTCGCCTATATACGTCCTACTGCAGGGCATAGGCCTTCTGTTAGAGAGAGAGAGTACAGGCTTAATTATCATCCGTGCCCACCGTGGATCGGCAATTTCCAAGGCTGAGTTATATGAACACCTCAGACACTCAGGTTTCCTCGCGATGCTTACCACCACAAATTCACCAACCAGTGTTATAAAGATATAATATTCTCTTTATACATGTAACATGTAGCATCAAATCAAGATTAACGAAAAAGATGATTGGCCAAATTACAAAGTTTTGGTAACAAGACGATTGCCGACGTTCCTTTTATAAACCCTTATTACGATAAGTGTAAAATTAACCCTTAAATGGTTTCATCGACTAAAGGGACCAGACTGTTCGTGTTGTTGCATTTGAGTCTCACCTTCTTGTCTCTTTTCTAATTGAAAATCTAATATGTATTAAAATTTCGTGTCACCGTGTTTGTTATCGAACTCCTCCTAAACGGCTTCATCGATTTTTATGATTTTTTTTTTGTGTATGCTTGGTAGGTCGTAGGCAAATTAATATGCCAAAAAAACGTTTTCCGAGTCAGGTAGTATAATTATAAATTACAATGGGCCAATTTACTAGATCTAGGTTAGATAAAATTATGCAGCATTTATTGGTAAATCCTACTAATACTAGATTAATGAAGTGACCTTTTTAGGACATATTTAAAATCAGAATAGGCTTGACAAGCACCTATACCGTCCTCTCAGCTTAGTTGGCTTAACTTCCTCAGTCCTGACCTTGAAAATAACCATGGTTTTCCATTGTTATTTTCAAGGTCAGGACTGAGGAGGTTATTCAACGTGAAAAACAATACGTCAAGAGGTGCGGAGCTAACTGGGCCACGGGTTTTGTACGATGTTTTCCTATTTATTATTCTTTATCCATTAATGGCATCAGAAAACATTATTTAAAGGCTGTCATTGCCAAAAGGACGCAGTGGACGTAGCGAACGACTGGATGAAAACGCCAACAAGATGGCGAGAAATGGAATTCTTTAGTGACTATGGCGAAGATTCTCTTTGGATGGCTTACTCCCGGTTTCTCGTACACTAACAAGCTGTTAATCTACTGTTAACAGCTGTTAGTGTTTTTTTTGTATGCACTTTGGTCAATTGACAGCTGTTAACAGTAGATTAACAGTAGATTAACAGCGTGTTAGTGTACGTGAAACGGGGGGTGAGTCTGCCAAAATGTTCAATTAACGACCGAATGAACGAACGAACAAAAACCGATCATACATTCTACGAGTTTGATGTCAAATTGTGATTGAAAACAAAACTATAAGCATATCATCCCGAATTGCACACATATCATCCCAAATAGCACACGAGTTGAAAATGGAGCATGAAGTATCATTTTACTCCTAGGAAAGTACATTTGGAACCTGGGATCTAACTGCGAGACCCAATCGTAAACGTTCTGCAATTCTTGTTGTGGCTTTAATTGTGTTTTTAATAACGGTTATTTCAACGTGTGGTTTTGGAGAAATTACGAGCTGCGACGTTTCCTTTGTAATAATTGTGTGTATTGTATATTAAGGAATAATAAACCGAAGGTATCAGTTGGCAAGTGTAATAAGTCTTCTCTGTACATTGTAGTAAAAAAGTGCGTGCAGTTGTAGTCTACTCAGCCAACTCATTTAATCAGTTTGCCAGCCGAGCTAAGAAGTTCAATAAATGGCACTTGGCATGACTATTGGCTAGCTTTTTTGTTAAAAAATGTTCTACAACCGTACATATTTGAGATTTTGGACGTCAATTTTCTCTTGTACGGTAAATAAATAACCTTTCAACTCTATAAATCATAAAAAATCTTGTCCTCAAAGTACTATTTGGTGATCATGGACTTACCCAGGGTTTGGGTAGGCAGAGACGATATAAACATAGACTGGTCATTTCATACAAACCTCTGCATTTGTTCCCCTGTACCACAAATAATTAAGAAATTTAGATAAAAAAAAATGTCACACTTAGATAATAGGTAGATAATATGTACATAACACAGCAGGTAATGTCTGTATGTTGTTGTAATGTTGTATAGAACGAACTAAGGCAGATTGTCGGTGACGGATGGATGAGGATAGCCGAGGACAGAAAGAAGTAGCGTGCTTTGGTCCAAGAAGCTTATCTCCAGCAGTGGACGAATGTGAGCTGATGGATTAGACTGGACTGCACCCCCTTTTACGGGTAAATAAGGGGTTTTCATTACAACCTATACAGAGTAACTCTATGGCAGCACCGCCTACCACTATCGGCCATCAAATCGCGGAGGCGGCGCCTAATGACTGCTAATGAGTGGCTTTTATTATTTTACACTTCTTGGAGATAGTTCGACGGTGCCTATTTACCTAACACCTACAAACATTGGAAAGTACAGAAGCCTCTCGGTGGTTTTAAATTACATAGACAAATAACAAAAAAAGAGGATTGAAAAAGTAGTTTCTAAGCTAAACGTACTTACTGCTACTTAGATAAAACATAGTTGCTTATTGTATAGAGTGTACTCCGAAAGTCAACCTCTCGGGTTTATGTGATTATTGTTGTTTGTTTTGTATTTTATTTCGTGTCTTGAACAAATAAATTAGCACGTTAAAAAAGATTGTCATTCTTGGCTCCAACTTTGACGATAAAACTAAATCCTTCTGAATCTATCTTTGTTATTTTATTCAGTGTCTAGTGGAAAAACTTAGCTATACTAGATTGGTAAAGTGGCCATTCCAATGCTGTAGTGGCTAGGACAATTTTTTGATGGAGTATATATTTTTAAAAACCACCGAAAACACGGAGAGTAACTTAAAAATTATTTGGCGAACAAAGGACAAATTCAATGGTTGTGTGATAAAGAAGGTTAAAATTTTATGGCGCGTGCACATTTAGCGTGTGCACGCGAGACAAGGTAAGTCAGAGTTAGTCTCATAATAAAAGTTTTTAAGTAAGAAGAATAATTAATATACTTAGTTTAAATTTAAAACAATATTAACAAGTTATAAGTAAAAAGAAAATACATCCACAAATGTTTCGTCCAAAGTAATAAATATAAAATATACATACGAAGCAAGATGTCCAGAATGGGAAAAATATATATACAATACATATACACACACAAGAATACAAACAATAGGAAGTATAACTACTAGTGTTGCAGAATTTTTAGAATAATTGGCAAAATAATAGAATCAGTTCGTTATTCAAACAGATAAATTTTACTGAATCTTTCTCTAAGAACCCGTACACATGTCCAAACATTTTAAAATCTGAAAACAAAGTTCTTCTTATATAACTCCAATGCTCCCCCAAGGAGTTTATTTTATTTTTTATTTACTTAACAGTTTCTTCCAAATAAGATTTCTACTACTCCTCTCTAATCTTTTCTTTGCCTGTTTTGGTCAACACACCGCGCTAAGGCTTGTGTCATTTTATTTCATATGAAACTTTAGCATTACTCTCCCGCTTACAAGTAGATCAAGTAAGACTGGTCTTCTTGAGCCACCTCCAGGTAGATATAAAGCTCTCATTTCATATCTTGGGTGAGACTTCTGGACTTTCCGTTTCCGCGCCTATTACACCTAATATGCGTCGATAAACATCAGAACGCGCTTCACACCTCGCGCATTCATCTGATAGTGGAATTAATGCTCTCTTACAGTTTTCACGGGCGTCTTTATTGCCGTCTGCAAATACGGAGCTGGGTGGAGTAATTTGGGGTTGTGCCGTTCGATTGGAATCGATGTGGGGCAGAATTTCGTAAAGTTTTCTGTCATTATCTAGAAACCTAAAATGTCGTCACAGTCTTCAAACTAAAACTAAGTAAGTGAATCAGGAATTAAGCTAATAAATAGATAAAAAGGAAATTGCACAGATATTTCTTAACCTAAGAGTGCAGACGGCGGCCTTATCAATAAAAGTGATCTCTTACAGACAACCTTTGGATGGACTGGACCAATACATTGGAGAAGGAAGTAGTAGGAAGTACAAACAAAGAAAATGACAATTTCAGAGTACTTTATTATGCATGTATGAATTATACATGCCTAATTAAGAAAGTCGAAAAAAAAATATCAAAGAATAAAAAAATATATAAAAATACATAATATCATGTATAGATACCTACATAAATTTGTAAGTTAAACGCATCTCGGTAAAGGACATCAATAAAAGACAAATAATAATAGAACAGCATTAAAATATCTAGCAACAGTGTTACAGTACGCCAGCGAGATAGTGCTCTTTTACGATAGTCTAAAAAATAGGCAGGAACTTGACTTTCTTCACCTCCACCGGTAGAGCATTCCAAAGACGGACTGCTCGCACGGTGAAAGAGCAGCTGTAAAAAGTAGTGAGATGGTACGGGATTTTTAGGAGAAGGTTTTGGAGGGAGCGGAGAGTAAGGATATGAGAAGAGTGAAGAAACTTAAAGTGCTCTTTTAGACAGGACGGAGTTACTGGATTAAGCAGTACACAATACAGAAGAGAGCGTATGTGCGTATTCCGGCGGAGGCGGATTGGGAGCCACTTGAGCTGTGAACGAAATTCGGAAACGTGGTCATGTTTGCGCAGACCAAATATGAACCGTATGCAGAAGTTTTGAAGACGCTCAAGTTTATTTAGTCGAGGTCGAGATAGCATATTATGTATCAGAGTAATCGAGTATAGGAAGTAGGAGTGATTGTGCTAATGCAACTTTGGTAGCAGTGGGTAGAAAATTACGAAGCTATCTGAGAGAGCTTGCGGACGTGAACATCTTCCGGCTCACCACTTCCAGCTGTTGAACCCAGGATAAGGTACTACATACATACATACATAAGCCCACGCCTGTATCACAGAGGGGTAGGCAGAGACCAAGGACTGCCACATGCTACGATCCTGATAGATCACTTCGTTTCCTCAACATTCGTTAGTCGTTGCATGCACGCACGCCGGTTTCGTGTACTTTTTATATTGCCATTTGCTAATACATCCCCTTTTTGGTCGCAGTATGTCCGCCTGGGATGTCCCTTACCAGCTCTTCCACCCACATTCGTCAATTTTTCTGTGCTATGGCCTGGACGGAAACCAGACTGGAGAGGATTGAGAAGGTTGTTCCTGGTGAGAAAATGGCTTAACTGGGAATTAACCAGGCGTTTGAGGACTCTGGACAAGAATGGTAGGATGGATATAGGTCGGTATTCTGAAAAGGTAGTAAGGTTGGCCTTTTTAGGTAAAGGAGTGATCTGAGCTTCCTTCCAAGCTGTTGGGAACATCCCAGAGATGGAATTATTAAGGAGTTTTGTAATGTGTAACAGTCATAATGTGTAACAGTCCATAGATTTTTTTTAATTCTTTAGTCCTTCAGTTTTGTCCCATCTTTCTGTCAAGGTGTCCCCAGTTCAATTCTAAGTTTCCAGCCCAAGTTCGCCTAAGACCATTCTGGCAGATAATATCAAGATCGTCTTCCCAACATCTCCTAGGCCGGCCTCGACGATAATAGTGTCTAGCTCTACGGTGGTTATGCGGGTTTTTCACGTAGTGTAGAATTTTTAAGTTTCTACCCCAAAGGGGTTTAAAAAGGGTATAAGAGTTTGTATGAACACATTTCATTACATTACACATTTCATTTCTTGTAAAACAAGCATAAAGGATAAAGAATACCTTGTATGTTTGGAATGTAAAAAAAAATTCCACATAGATTGTGCATCGGTTTCCGAAAAATTGTTTAGATTAAAGACCAAAGAAAACAAGACTAACTGGAAATGTAGAGAATGTCTAACCAAGAAACCTTCGCCTAGCACTAATAATATAACTAAGAGAAAGCGAACAGAAAACTCTTATCCTAAACGAGTAGAGTCTCCATCCACATCTCCATCCACATCTATTGAACACGGAGACACCATCAGTAACAGCACAATAATGTCAACCAACGAAACACTTAACAGAAGTTGCCCAGAAAGTAATGAAAGAAACAGGGAAAGCGAGAAGGAAGAGTTAGACGAGCAAAGAAAGAGAATTTCACATCTCGAGATGACTCTGGAAAGTGCTAACACTGAAATTGAAAGTCTATTGGCTGAGATATACTCTTTGAAAGAGATCATAGCAAAAAGAGACGCCAAAATAAATCAGCTGTTACATATATGCCGATCAACACCTCAGTCTAATACCAGAAAAGACAGGCAGATAACGAAGACCCCGACCCCTACTCTACACGAGCCTTCAAATACTAGCACACCAATGGACCCTTTGACCGACAGCGGCAAAAATAATAGAAAATCCAATATTCGAGCCACAAAAAACATGGAAAACTCAATGTCAGACACCGAAAAAACACAGAGTACACATGGCGCTTCGGAAACGCTGGTCAAAACACCGAGCTCGCCGACTTCTTGCCACAACAACAAGCACAGGGAGTCCACCCCCGTCTCCCCCACGACAACTGACAAAATTATGCCGACCGGTAAAATCGACTCTACTACGTCCCAGTACATTCCCATAGAAAAATGCAATTCAACAAAGTTTAAAGCACAGAGAAACAGAATGTGCATCATTAGCACAAATAGAGACAACCAAACTCTAAATATAGCACAGGCCGCTTTTGAAGATTCATACGAACTTTGCCACTACTTACTCCCCAACAGAGGTCTACCACAACTACTGGCTGGAATTGAAGCAAAAGTAGAAGAGTATTCCATGGAAGATTTTATGCTCATACTTATAGGAGAAGAAGATTTCAAACATACTAACAATTACTACAACTTAGTTCTTAGCGTAAGAGAGATCCTTTTAAAAATAAATTACACCAATGTAATACTATGCCTTCCAACTTATAGACAAGGTAGAGAGGGCATGGATTTATTTAACTCGCGAGTGGAGTCGTTCAACAACCTGTTATGCTTAGATGTTAACACTCACAAGCACGCCTTCTTGATTGACTCTAACCTAAATTTAAGTTATAACTACACCATGTTCCTACGCAGCAATGGTAAAATAAATAATAATGGGCTAAGGCAGATATTTCAGGACATAAAACAAGCAACACTATTTATTAACAACTGGTACAAGGACAACAAATACTCAACCATTCTCCAAACAGGGCAAACAAACACAGAAACATTTTTTCGAAGCTAACAAAATACACGATAATTCTAAAAAGTATAAATTTAGCATACTCTATCAAAATATGAGAAGTCTAAAAAACAAACGTCACCTCGTAGAAGCTGCTACAGAAAAAAATCAAGATAATATCCAGGTAATTTGTTTAACAGAAACTTGGATCACGGTTAAAAAAAAGGATCTCCTATGCGTTGAAGGATACGAACTAAAATCATGCTACTGTCGATCCACCCGGGAAGGTGGAGGTGTCTGTATATTGCTGAAAAACAATTCTGATTTTAAATCACGACCAGAACTTGAGTCACTGTCCATAGAATCTATTTTTGAGGTCTGTGCAGTAGAGTTACCTAAACGGAACATATTGCTAATAGCTCTATATTGGCCCGATAAAAACAGACAACCAGAAATATTTCATGACTCACTAAATAAACTCTTACAGCTTGTATCAATCAAAGACAAAAATAGAAATATCATTATAGGCGGAGATTTTAATATTAATATATTAGAGCAAAATAATTTAACTATAAATCTGTTGAATCTTATGAAGAGCTTCAACTTTACGCAATTAGTAAACGAAGCAACTAGAGTGACCTCGAACACTAGCACCTGCATCGACTTAATATTCAGCAACATTCACAACCATAGGGACAAACCTATTATAAAAGTAAAGGATTATGGCTTTTCCGACCACAAGGGAGTATTAGTCAACATACCAAACCATGAGAACCCTGAACAAACATGGTACGCCTTTGAGAGGATTTATTCAGAGCGAAATACTCAGAAATTTCAATTAGAAATAAGTAAAATTGATTGGAATAACATAATAAACGAGAAACAAGGGGTAAATAGATCTTATAACCTATTCCATAAAAAAATTACAGACACTTTAGAACAAGTGTTTCCAAAAATAAAAATAAAAATTAAAAACAAATCCAAAAATACATGGATAACTAAGGGCCTAAGAATATCGTGTAGAAATAAAAGATTACTCAAACAATTTATATCACAAACAGATAATAATACACTTCACGGTTACTACAAAAACTACGAAAAAATACTGAAAAAAGGGGTAGCTAAGGCAAAGAAAATTTACTACAAAAAGAAGGTAATGAATTCCGGCAATATGTTAAGGACTATTTGGCAAATAATAAGAGAACGAACTAATAAAAACAAACAAAAAAATGAAAATAACATCAAACTAAAAATAAACAACACTTATACGGAAGACCCTGCTACAATTGCAGACCACTTTAACGACTTCTTTACGTCAGTCGGTGCACCCACACACGGTGGACAGCAGCCGCTTGGGCGACAAGTGCTAGCCCCTAGGGAAAACTCGGTTTTCATAAATCCTACAAACCCCACTGAGATTGTTGCGCTAATACGAAAGCTAAAGAATAAACGAAGTTGCGGATTCGATGAAATTCCACCGACATTGGTAAAAAGATGTGCAAATCAGCTGGCACAACCTCTATCGGACTTGATAAACCAGTCATTCTCAGAAGGTGTCGTTCCAGACTTGTTAAAAATAGCAATAGTTAAGCCATTACATAAAAAAGATGAAAAAAGCGACTGTAACAACTATCGACCCATAGCACTGCTTCCCACTTTTTCAAAATTATTTGAAGCTGCCATGTCCAACCGTATCTATTCCTTTTGCGAAAAGTTTAAAATACTCAGTGAATGCCAAAACGGATTCCGAAAAAAGCGATCCACAACACTAGCTGTAATTAATTTTGTTAATGACATATTAAAAATAATAAATGAAAAAAAGTACGCCATAGGCGTCCTATTGGACATGAGTAAAGCCTATGATAGAGTTCTCTACGAAATATTACTGAAAAAACTCAAGGGTATAGGAGTGCGGGGTATGGCACACAGCTGGTTTGAATCATACTTAAGCGATAGAGTACAATACGTAGATGTGGAACACCGTGACTTTTCAACCGGACAGATCACCAAAAAACGATCTAAAAAAAACCATCTATGCAACTCAATACCTCAAGGAAGTGTAATCGGAAGTTTGCTCTTTTTAATCTATATAAATGACCTGCCAAATATAGTGGACATACCTTGTACCCTTTTCGCAGATGATATATCACTTGTGCTTTCCTGCGAAAATACAGCAGAACTAGACGTTTCTTTGAATTTTAATTTAACTCGCTTAACAAAATGGCTTGATGACCATAACCTTGAGATTAATTTCAAGAAAACAAAACTCATGCAGTTTGGACCTTGGCAGAAACGCCCCTTAAGCATAAGCTACCAATACAATAAAACAACAATAGAAACGGTAAGCTCACATTGTCTTCTAGGCATAACAATAGACAGCAATTTAAACTGGAAGATGCACATAAGAAAGGTATCAGGTAAATTATCTAGCTTCGTTTACGCTCTGTCTGAATTAAAAAAAACAACAGATTTACAAACTGCTACATGTGCATACTATGCCTACGCTCAAGCCTGGCTTCGATACGGGATAATACTCTGGGGAAACAGTACGGACGCAAAACAACTCTTTACTCTTCAAAAAAAGTGTATTAGAGTCCTGGCCAACATTGACTCAAGGACAAGTTGCCGAAACCACTTTATTGAATATGAAATTCTTACAGTTACATCCATTTATATCGCAGAGTTATGCATTTTTGTAAAAAATAATATGACCCAATTTCCTCAACATACCCGTCATGAAAACCTGAGACCCCAAAAACGTTTAGCCACATTCACGTCAAAATTAGAATTAGTTAATAAAGGACCACACGCAATGGCAGCCAAAATATATAATCTACTACCAGTCTCGATCAAAAACTTAGATAAAATAAAACCCTTCAAAACTACTTTAAATAAATACCTAGCAAAAAAATGTTACTATTCACTACAAGAATTTTACGATGATAGATAGACATTACATAATAAATTAATGAATAGGTAAGTACTAGAGCACCAAGAAGGTGTTATGTAAGTGTGTATAAAAAAATGTATGTGTGTAATGAATAATGTGAAAAATGTATGTAATGAA
The DNA here is from genome assembly GCA_947308005.1 of Yponomeuta malinellus. Lineage (NCBI taxonomy): Eukaryota > Metazoa > Arthropoda > Insecta > Lepidoptera > Yponomeutidae > Yponomeuta > Yponomeuta malinellus. The sequence continues at coordinate 11,382,407 of OX371004.1, read as the reverse complement.
TAATGTAATTTACCAGGAATAATGAGGATTAATGAGGTATATATAAAAATGTATTGTAATGAATAATGTAATTTACCAGAACTAATGAGGAATTTAATGATTATTTTTAATTTTATGAATTTAATGATTTTATTTTATTTTAGATTGATATTGATAACAACAGTTCTCAGCACCTATTTAAGTGAAAGCTAATATATTTATGTTAATTTACGTTTAATATTTCAGAATTTTAATGTCAACATTTTTTTAAGTGAGTTGAATGTTGTATACATAGTATAATAGTATTGTAGTGCCCTTACAGGGTGTCATGTACCTTATCAAATTATATTTACCAGCTGTAATATTCACATGACATAACAATAAATGATTGATTGATTGATTGATTGATTGATAGTCATTCTTTCTTGAATTTCATGAACGAAATACGTTTTCAAAGTGTCATGAATATGAAACTACAAAATAAAATACAAATAAAGGAACGGTAGGCTTAGGATTTTTCAAACTGGGTCCTGGGTCCGAAAAGATGAAAACTTTCGTGTTATCTAGGTGCAGTCATATAAATCCATATTACTTCATTTCTACAACTGCAAATATCATGCTACAAGCTGCGGGGATTACCTAGTTCTATAGTAAAAACTTAAAAATTACAACTAAGAGGAGATGAGGTGATTAGGTTACTTTAACACACTTATTGCCGTGGCTGTATTTGGTGTACTTTTTTTAAGTTAGACTTTTTGATTACGAAAAGCACCTATTAAGTCTGTTTCAGTGATAAAATAATAATGCACATTTATATTTAATTTGCAAATTTAATTTGACATTAAATGTCAGACATTAATAAAACATTTCAAATTTTGAACACCCATAGAACATCGACCAACATAAAGAAGGCTATATCAGCTAGCGATCAGTTGATCGGTGCACAAGATAACACGGCCAGTTCTCAAATAATGCAAGAATTAAGGAAAGTGTATTATAATGAAACGACTCTTTATTTCCGCCTGTTTATCTTTTGTGTTATAACAACCGTGGAGTGTTGATGTTTCTTAATAACATGTAATTTGAAGCCGAATTTTGTTTCGACATCGCCTAATTTGGGTATAATTTTCAGGTTTAATACTTTATGAGATCCCGATAAAAAAAAAACAGCGAGCAACAACTGTCCGTTGTTATTAACCCAGAAAACGCAAGAAACTAACAATAAGCCATGAGACTACTATAAAATGTAAGAATTTCCCAACAACAGCATTTGTACCATTTCAGTCAAGGGGCAATATTATTCAAGCAGTTGTACGAAAACACGCAATACCAATAGAGATTCGAAAGAAAAATAACAGGCAAGAGCCGTTACGCAACCCGCAAGTAATGCGCACACTCTTGCAAGTTCTCTAAAAATATCGATATTTACAATGAACGATCGGGATCGAGCCGTACTGTAATTAATACAATCTCTGCAGCCGGGTAATTTGCCAACGCTAATGCGCGCGTGTTTAATCTTCAAAGGGATTTTAGAAACACGCGTCTATTCTAATTTCGGACGCGTTCAGAAACAGAGAAATATTTACAAACGGCCGACTGGCACTTCAGCGCATCCGAAGATCGTTACAAACGCATCAATATCCACTGACTCATACCCGATCACTTTGATTGCTTCAGTATCTTACGCCAAACCGCAATCGAGCCCCGTCGTTTCCTCAAATACAGCTCTTATTTTCACCTCAGTAAGAATTAGGAACTCAAACTTGATCGGGCTATCGCGAATCACATCGTATGCATTCATTAATTCTTAATGTTCAGAATGTTTTAGGCATGTGATGTCATGCTAGGAGAGCGAGTCCAAATACATTCTGCTAATTCAGATCTGCTTCGATTTGCACGAGTCATTGTAATAAATAATTATAATTATAAGATTTACTGAGCTCCGGAATGCGTTGAGTATTATTTATTGTACATTGTGGATATGTGTGTGCAATACGTAGGTAACCGGCCGCCTTTCTAAATCACGCGACCACAAATTCAACATTTACTAAGCTACATATCTCCCTACATTCGTCATGGTTTTTTTACGATGATTTTGAAATATATCTTCCTACGAAACGTGAATATTCTTTAAAATGATCATTATATTAATCCGCAATGATATAATTTCTATCGCAAGAACATTCCGCCGGACAGCCAACGGTACTTAATAAAAATTTAGGACAATAACCCAAGGAAAATTATTCTAATAATAGGAACCTGGCGGCTAGGAAACGTAATAATTTAGCCAATGCTTTTTCATCAACACCATCGCCTGCCCACGCATCCAGTAATTAAAAACGAAAATAAACAGAGCGATTCGAATCGTAAAAAGTCTCTTCACTCACGAAATGAGAACAGATGGATATGAGCATAGCTTGTAATAAAACGTACGCCAGTCACAGAAATAAATCTATAAGTATTTACGAGGCAAAGGTGAGAAAACTGGCGTTATTGTAACGAGCACACTTCGATATTTGTGCCAAAGCGAGCCGTTCACTCCGGTATTCAGTACATTTACAATAGACTACCAGATGTTGAAGAAGCTACTGGAAAAATTCTACCTATTATAAAACGAAAAAGGAATGTCATTAAAATGTGTTTTTACCTGTGACACAGACGAGGTTGTAACCGTATGGTCAAATATGTTTGATTTGACAAAAGCTTTTTTTATATAGCCTATACGTTCCACTGCAGGGCACAGGCCCCCTCTCAGAGAGAAAGCATGGGCTTAATTACTACGCGTGCCCACCATGGATTAGCGCTTTCAATCATTGAGGTATGTGAACACCTCAGATATTCAGGTTTCTCACGATTTTTCTCTTCGCAGTTAGCATGTGGTATCGCTACTAAAACACATAAACCAAAGCTACCAGAGCTACCAAAGATTCTATTTGATATTTTGCAGAGAAAATCGAATTAAACGACTTTCTCTACGCATCTGTACAAAGTCATTGTGTGAGGTATCATATCTTACTAATTCCAAAGAGTTGCAATAAAAAATCGGTCCAGATTCCAAATCAAAAATAAGACGTTCTTTGGTCGCCTGCCAAGTTCATTATGAGCGTTCATGAAATTTCACATTTGAATTATTTTACTGCCTGACTTATGGACGTTACTTAAATATTTGGTAAAAATAATAAAAAGTACGAAGCTGATCAATTCTGAAAAAGAAATAAGTTGGTGACCCATCAAATAATTTAAAACTGATTCCTTTAATATAATTTGATGAATTCTGAATTTTCGCTTATTGCGTGCGAGCATCGTACTAATGACATGATCAACTAACATATTTCTGTTGAAAAGTCACCCGTAGCAAAACTGAGAAGAGTGCCCCCATATATAACTTATTTAATAAATTTGTCGACTTAAATTTTATTACCATACCATAAGGGTCAGTCAGCTTTTCTAAGGTAAAACGGACTATGATAGATTGACCATCAAATGAAAGGGAAAAGAAACAAGATAATGTTTTTGATTTCAATAATAAGAAATATCTGTGCAATTTTCTTTTTATGTACGACAAAGTGTTCTATGTATCTATCTAAAGCACAAAATAAATCTACTTATAGTGGGAACAATTTATGCTCGCTATCGAAGTATCTTTAACCATATTAATACTCTCTCTGAAGTTAGTAAGACTATCCAAAGATCCAATAGTATGAGATAACGCTTTCAGTTTTAGGGTCTTCTTGTGCATTGCTAAAATTACTCTTAGTTTTACGATTCAACCGGCAGATCACTGGTTGTAAAAAAAGTGTTACTCAACACTTTTGAATATACTGTAAAGAGAAGTAGAACTGATGACGAGTATTTATATAATTGAAATTTTAAAATGAAAGAAAACAGAGAGTTGCAAAATCGATAAAATATTATTCAGATTGAAGACGACGATAAAAAAAATCGTTACAATGAGGGCTTTTCAGTGACAGCTTTCAATTGAGTTTCATTACAAAAAACTAAATGACGCTGCAAGGAGAATGCCAAAAATGAAAAAAAGTGTATGCGATAAAAAGACAAAGAAAGGTTTTGAATTCTAGTGGGTGCCAAATGAATCTGTGACTTCATTTAAGCTCAAAGCATGTCGCAGAGCCTTGCACGCTGCCCTATGGGTACTGACCACCGCTGGAGTATCACTCCGCAGCGCATGCTGACTCAGAGCCCTTTTGCATTTGCCACACCCACAGTACGCATAATGGTTAATGTATTGCTGTGTGTTTCACTGTAATATTACGTTTTTGTGTTTTGTGTGTGTTGTTTGCTGTCCTTACTATTGTACTGTATAATCTGCGTTTTTTTTCTTCTTTATTTGTGTGCGTGCAAGTGTAAATAAATAGTTCATCAATCTTTTCATCTATTTTTAATTCCAATGCCAACAATCAATTTGTGTTCACCCCGATGAACCAGTTTTGCCAATACAACGGTAATTGATGTATTATTTACGGCGTTCTGGTCAAAGAACTGTTATTGTCAGATAGATAGGAAACACTTATATGATAGTAACGAAAAAGACATTTCACAAAACAGATCAAAACCATCACACGATATAAAAGTAATAATATGACATGAGTACTAAGTTGTGGTCTAAAGCATGCACACACCACATTAGTCGGTTATTTCTTTTACCTGACCATGATTAAGCCTTGTTTCTTAATTTCAGAATAACAAACAATATTGTACTTTGTTCACATCTAACCTGACCAGCTGTTATAGTCTCAAAGGCTCAATTTTCCAAAGCCAGTTTTGTTCTTGGAACAAAAAAAACAAAAGTGATAAAATTGCTTGCAATCAAAGAAGTACAACAATTTAAAAAGAAGACATAAGCAATAGTTACACAACTCTGTAGGCTGCATTGCGCAGGCCGACAATAGAACTGCACAATATGAATCATTCCCGCTTGATCCGTACTCAGTCCGAAGATTATCGATATAGAAATGGGAGCACTTGCGCGATGCATTAAAACCGCACGTGAATCTAATTTACGCCCGCAAAATAATCCACCACGCCGCGCGCCGCAGCCAAGTTTAACAAAGTAGTAGTTGATGCATCAAACGCACATAATATTTGCGGCTAATAAGTTGTGCACATTAAAATATCACGCCGGACGACCGTAGCAAAACGGACGTTGAAAACCAATGCGCTCGTGCTAACTAGAGCCGCCTTATTTATAGTGTGCCATATGTCAGTCCGTAACCGTTCCGTTTTCGAAATTCAGACAGCGTTCTAATTGGGATGAATCTTTGTTTTTAAATTGTGTTCTTAAGTACTGGCCGGTGCAGGCACATTGTTACAGTAACAAACACATCGACGTCGTGTTTATGCGTCCTCAATTAGAGTATCCATTGATGTATTGCTTCGTATGTTCGTGTCCGATCGTGAAGTAACGCGGGCCTGGAACTGATTAGCAGCAGTGCATGTGTGTGTTAATACGTAGATATGAATAGAATCATGTGTTGTTGCGCATTAAGTGTGCTTTTGATTTTATTATTTAATGATTCATCATAGAGATTTAGAAATAGTCGAGAATGCTTGCGCTCAGTCGAAAAGCCAGTAATAATAGAATATTGGCGCATCTGCCACACTTAAACATGTTTTAATGTTATTGTTACTGCTATATGAAATTCAATGATATTTCGAGAATGTTTTAATTATGGTTTGTATTATTTTCGTTCGCGTGTAAAATTCTATTTTTATTTCCGCGATGACAGAGTTATAATTGTGTTTTTGGAATGTCTTTCGGCGTTGGCCGATAGAGATGAAGTAAATTGGCCGATATTTCATATTTAATACGGTTTTATTTTGAAAAACTGACATTATAGTTGATATGACGTTATGAAAATTTGTGTCAGAAAACACAACCGAGTAGCAAAGATTATATTATAAATATCATTGGCTATAAAAAAATAAAGACATTGACCTTTCTTAACAAACACGTTGCACTTTATTATATAGCAAACAATAGATTTGTTATTTCGTAAGTCCAGCACGAAAGCGCCTAAATCTGAAATTAACGTGCATAAAACCAACATTAAAAGGTCTCCCTGGCTTTTGTAACTTGTTAATCTTGTTACTCTATTATTCAGACTCAAGAATCCTTTCAAGCAGATGTGAATCGAGCCACGGGTCAAGACAAACTGGTAACATCGGCCAAGCTTGGCCTAAAGTAATGCCATTAATGTCGATCATTAAATATGAATTATAAATACAAAGAAAGCAAAAGGAAAAGAAATCAGACCATCTACTGTTACGTTATAAATCTTGTAACTCTATCAAACGACCTTTATGAAGTACCTATAGAGTCAAAGAAAACTTACATTTAAAGAGCTATCCATTCTCAAAGGCACAGTTTATACCGGGTGTAATTAAATGCTCTTATCTGTCCGAAAATTTACTTCAATTAAAGTTAAGGTTCGGCAAGTAATGACAGTATAGCCTGAGTGGCTGACATCAAGACCACCGTCCTCCACCACCACCTACCATAAGACGGGCATTTCATCGCATCTGCCCACTATTAGAGGCCTTGGCGTCATAGAGATTTCATTGTATATTGACCTAGTTTATTCTTCTCTTTTTTTCACAAAATTTTGGTATTGTTAAACCCGAAAAATGAGCCTTTATTTTCTAAATCTCGGATTTGGTAAGTAACCAGGACACGTTACCTATCCACAGTCCCCTGACCACTATCTATAGATGGCTGGTAATGACGCTGGCCGAGAAGATAGCCAAGTTGCAACGAATTAGCAAAGTTGCAGCAAAATGACCTCCTGAAGTTGTCAATATCAGGAAAGACAGCCAAAGTGCAACGAAATTTTCGTCTACGTTGCCGATAGTAATACATAAGCAGCCTATATACGTCCCACTGTAGGGCATAGGCCTTCTCTCAGGGAGAGAGTATGGGCTTAATCACCACGCGTGCCCACCGCGGATTAGCGATTTCAAGCGCTGAGGTATGTGAATAGCTCAGACACTCAGGTTTCCTCACGTTGTTTTCCTTCATACTTAGCGAGTGGTATTGCTACTATAACTTCACAATTATACATAACTTAGAAAACAAAGTCATAGGTACATGCCCGCACTGGGAATCGAACCTGGGTCTCTCGCTTCAGAGTCCAATGTTCTACCCACTAGGCTACCACCGCTCGATAGTACAAGGCCTTGTCCAGAAAGGGTGATTTCGCCGCGAATCTCGCGCGAGTTGAGAGTCCGGCGAGGTGCACGCGATTAACCCGCGTATATAAATTCGCGCGATGCTTGTGGACGCGATGCACTGGCGCCTAGTACCTCGCCGACGCGCGTATAAAGTCGCGCGAGACGATTCGCGGTGAATTCGCTCCTTCTGGACAAGGTCTAAGTCATGAAAAATTGCTGATTCATTCATTCAGTCGTATACCTTCCCAAAAGGATGGAAACCTCGATAAAAATTAAGCTCCGATTACAATGGCATACCGTAATCGTAATGACACACATTTCTCGTCACGTGACCCGAAACGAATTCTTCTATTGTGATTACACCCATAAACATCAAGAGGGCAATAATGTCCACAAGTATTCATATTCATAAGTGCCTCGTGGTGGCGACTCATTAGGGGTCCCGGAGCCTGGTAAAAGCAACCTAGTAAATCGTCTCCTGTTAGTGGTGGGGCGGAGATGTTCAAAGCCATCCAGGCGGTTGTGCAGTGTATCTATAACTTAGTTTTTAAAGGATAATCAAAGCTATTTATTACATTTTTACATTATTCAGCCCGAAAATTGAGCCTTTATTTTCTGACGCACGGATTAGACAAGTAACCAGAACACGTTGCCTGTCTGCAGTCCGCTAATCGCCGTCTATAAATATCTTTGTAGGTGATGAGGCCGTCGATATTCGAGAAAATGGCCAAATTGACTTAAAACTACCTTGTAATGACGTTATCTAAATTCGGGAAGATAACCAAGTTGCAAAAATGTTACCCTGTAATGACGTTGTCGATTGTAATAAGTTGTGAAAAATAGCCAGTCCTTCATTCGGTCATAATTATATCTTCCCAAAAGAAAAAAAACCTCGTAATCGTAACCGTAATCGTAAAGAACAGAAAATCTGATCTGCATGTGCGTCACAGAAATAAAGGAAAATCGTATTATGAGAATGAGTTTTGGTTATGACGGAAACTTAAGCTACCTACTAGTTTATGTTTACTATGCCCAAAATTACCCAAAGTGTGACGGAATCTGATAATGTCCGGCTCTTAGGTGCCCGATTAGTTTGCGGTTAATGGAAGGTGCAAGAGGCTTGTGGGTGCGAGATTGTTGTTTAAGCTATTGCGGTATGCCTCCAAGCTAAAAGTAAAAGCAAGGATATGCAGAGGTAATAGATCTACTAATTCCAGGAAATCGGCCGTAGAATCAAAAAATAGAATGCAGTTAGGCATGCGGGCACTTACCGCAACGAGGGCTTGTAATATTCGCCTATTTACCCAATAGTATTTACCTATTTGCCTATTGCCTAACTATTCGAATAAGTCGAGTTTTCTAATATTTGCTATTTTGTGGAGAAAAGTAAATTTATTTTATCCTAACGTCATGATTTTATAGTTTTTTGGAGACATCATTAAACGTAGTAGAATTTTTGGGTTAAGAAAAACTCTTTTACTCTGATGAAACCTAGTCTGTTCTGGAATTTTTTTAAAGATGCCATTTTCAAATATTTGACTTGAATTTGACGAAAAAGGGTCAGAAAATAAGTCATGGACAAGTATGTTGGCAATTCTCTTTAGTTTTGTCCAAACCGCTGGCGGTAGCGTTGAAAATTGTTCGAAAACACATATTTATTCAATATTAAAAAAATTCGAACACTGAAGTCCAAATAATTCAAATAGGAAAACAGGTGAATTCGAAAACGAACATTCGAAGACCAAGCCCTACCCGCAACCTTGTGCGGGTGCGAGTGAATGAAAAGATCCAATCGTACCACAAGTACAGTCGACAGCGCATCAACCTTTACATGTGTGCACTTTACTCAGTTGCGTTGTAGGTGATTTTGCAAAAAAAATGTAAAGGTTGACCTGCAGTCGACTGTACGAGCGTGACAGTGCATTTTCGTACATTCTTGCATGCTAACTAAGCGCCAGTGAGTTTCAGGCCTTTATTCAGCCAATTGATTTTTTTTGTGGAACAATGAAGAATTTAATAATAAAAAAAATATTCTGCTCAGTTGTGTTACAGGTGCGTTTAAGGCCTCAGTGTATTTTCTACAGTTACGTTCAAGATACATGCATTGCAACAAAAATAAGTAAGATAAGATAAGATTATAAAAAAAGTAGATTCCACTAAAACACTCTTAAGACAGAGGTAAAGTCGGTTTATAACAGGTACTCCTCCCATAATCCGGCTTTAACTCCGTCTTTTAGAATGTTTTAGTGGGATCACCTTTTGTACAAATAAGACCAGTAAAGTTTGAACTGCTCTTGACTTCACCTAAAAGCTATAGTGATACAAAAGTGTAGATAATGATTTATTTTTTATAATTTTCTTCAGCTGTTGAGGCGATTTGTAGTAGAAAGCAGACTTTTGTAAGGACTAGCAGATTTTCATATCAAGTACTATGGATTAGATTCTGCATGTATGTTTATTTGGAGTGAACTCCCCACCTCCTTTGCCAACCGCAATATCGCCGGCCCCATATGCACTACGTCATTCATTGGCAAAGAAAACAAACATAACCTTGTTTATTATGTCTCCCCCCACACGTTTTCGCGGAGATTAACCCCCCAACGCTGATAATTTATTAATTTCGTCCGGCCCTTTGTTTGTTCCGTATGATCAATGTTACTTTCTCCCGAAAGCCCGGTGATAACACTTTTGTTTCCATGATTGCCTTTTGTTAATCATACTTTCCTAATTAAGGGAGAAACTTCCAGAAATTACCTACGCCTGCGCGCTATTTGGGGCGATTGTGCGATAAGAGAACAAAGTTGCGGCAAGTTTTAATGTAACGCTAATGACTTCATAATTAGAGGGCTGGTAATGAAGTTTTGTGCCTTACCGGTTTTGTGGTGCGACCGCGCATCTGGTTTAGATGCAGAATGTCCTATTTAAAAAATGGACATTTTCTAAGTAGGGCTTCACGGAAAATGTTCTATAGAGGAATTCACATATTTTCTATTCGGAAATGTCCAATCCGCAAAATGTCCTATTCGCCATATGTGCCATACTCAAAAAGTCCAAGGCATTGAATTTGTGAGATAATAACTTTTGAATACGAACATATAAATTTGGTCTAGTAATTGTGATTTTGAGTTAAATCAACGCATAAGATTTTGACAAAAGACAGTTGTGAAAAATAAATTTTTCCTAAATGGGACGAATCCAGGACTAGGACATTCTGCGCCCGAGCCGCGCAGATCGCCCGCGGTGTGTTCTCCTATCAATCTCACCGATGATAGGCTCTATCTCCGGAGCAGGAACACGAGATGCATAATGCTCGGCTGCGATGGCTGTCTCGGACACGAAGCCTCCAAGCTTCGCAATTTATTGTTTCACGATCTTGGCCCGGCTCATTATTAAAACGGTTTGATACGTTCCGAGGTGTTGCTGACGCCCCGGGCTGCCCTACGCCAATTACTCCGCCAGCATGCCCATAGCCGTTTCGCTTTAACAATAGCGCGGACTTTGCTTTGTTATGATTCCTTGATCCCCTGGTACTTGTAATAGATTTTTACGCCGTGAATTGTGTTTATAATAAAACTCTTTCCCGGCTCGATAAAAACTTAGCGCTAGCCAAGCGTTTTAACAATCAAAATAAACTGCGCTCAGAAGTTAAAAACTACCTACTGTACATTATTGATGACACTAAAAGACAAATCATAGTGTTGAATAAACAGAGGAAAAAACCGGTCAAGTGCATGTCAGGCCACGCGCAGTGTAGGGTTCCATATAAAGAGGGGGTTTTATGTGCTTTAAAGATACCAACTTCATTAATGTAATTTTCAATGGATTTTGTACGAAGTTTTCCTTTTTTAAGTTAGTTGCCTATTACTCGTTAACTTGTAAAGTCTACTTAGCTGTGATAGTTTTTCTTTTAAGTTCATTATATGTGCTACTATTTTGATTTTTTTCACGTTTCTACAAAGCCAGGAAAGGGGGGGGGGGGGGGGTTGGGCACTACTCGGACAAACATTTGCGCTTTAAAGCTTCATATTTAGCAAACGGAACCCTAGATAAAAACCCGGCCAAGTGCGAGTCAGACTCATGCACGAAAGGTTCCGTACTATTATCTGTACAACATTAAATACAAAGATCGAGAACAAACGGCAAAAAAACACGTTTGGTGTATGGTAGCCTCCCTTAAATATTTATTTTATTCTGTTGTTATAGCGGCAACAGAAATACATCATCTGTGAAAATTTCAACTGCCTAGCTATCACGGTTCCTGAGATACAGCCTGGTGACAGACAGACAGATATACAGACAGACAGACAGACAGACAGATGGACGGACAGACAGACAGACAAACAGACAGACAGATGGACAGTGAAGTCTTAGTAATAGGGTTCCGTATGGCACCCTTCGGGTACGGAACCCTAAAAATGAATTGATTACACCCACAATATTTTTAAACGACCAATTTATTGATAACCCACACTATGGAGTAGGAGAAAAACAAAATGAATGCCTAATTTAGGTGTAGGAGGGGTACCCTAAACATTTTAGTCTACAGATTAAGATTTTAGGACAGAAATACGGACTTACATGGCGAAACTATAAGGGCTCCTTGTCTACTACGGAACCATAAAAAAGAGCCCGGGGTTAATTTCAATAGCGAGAATCCATTAAACCTCGTAAAACGACGTCGATTAAAAGTCGAGCTAAAACAATTTCGTCCATCAACTTCAACAAACAAAATCGATTCGAGTTAATTGTCGGGCTGATCAATAACTAATCGTGCTCGCCACACGTACAATAGGTCGATAAAGGATAATTAGTGGTTGCCGGGCCCAAACAAATCGATCGACATCAAAATGCGAGGATAATCCATCACTTAAACATAACGGGCCGATTGGGCTTTTAACAATTTTAATTTCCAAAATTACTATACTGTCGCCGTATATACTGGTGAAGGCGCCTAAAAGCGTATAGGGACGTAATTACTAAGCCGTAAATTGTGGAACACGAGTAGGGGGTCAGTGGGGGTTGATTAGTCGGCGACGTTAAGGCTCACACCGACCTGTCGTGTTATTTTTGTAATCACTTTTATTTCGTAGAACGCGACACTAATTAAAATTTAGTTTCAGACCATTAGTTTCCATCGCGTTTCTTGGAGTTCCATTTTTCCTCGGCTGTGTAATTATAGGAGCGCGGGTGTGAGGCTAAATGGGTACCGTAATGATATATAACATTGTATTGTAAGTAGTCATGAATTTTGTATTCAAATCAGCCTGACTAATAGCGGTTCAAGCTACGAACGGATTTTTATTAGGGAATTCAGCCTTCCATGTAATTATACGCGACTGATTTAACACGTGTGCTTGTTGTACCTACCTCAGTATAAAGTGATATTAGAGTCAGAGAAAACATGACATGTTTTCTCATTGATACTTATAACAGCATTTTAATTAGCGGCAGGTTGACTTACAGCTTATCAATCTTTATATCTTGGGCTTAGGATCGTTTTCAGATTGACAGTGTTAAGTTCGACGCATTGTTGACTGTACTTTACGCGAGTAAGGTTTTAAATTAGGTTGGAAAATATGAGTGACAGTAAAATGCAAAAATAACAAACAACACATATACAAATAAAGAAACTGTAGGCTTAGGAACTTCCTCCCCTGGGTCCGAAAAAGATGAAAAGTTTCGTGCTATCTGGGTGCATTCATATAAATCCATAATATTTCTTTTCTACAATTGCAAATATCATGCTACAAGCTGCAGGGATGACCTGTTTCTATCATGTACCTAGTAAATCAGCAAACAGAACTTGATTGCATTAACGAAACAAAACCGATTGGCTACAAAGCAGAATGGCGCACACTACATCCACAAATTACCGGCAATATTCCCGAACACTCATGGGTTTTAATTAGCGAGCGCCCTATAAATACGTTGCCGACTTTACTGTGTCATCAGAAAATGCACGACGGGAATGGGTTAAGACTTAGGGCGCGGAGGAGTCACGTAGAAGTCGCGATTTGGCATTCCCTTCATTTGAATAGTTGTCTCCTTAAGGCTGCCTTTACACTGCTTACATCTTTTTCGAGTAGGGCCTGCCCGGCATTACCCAGTAAGATGGATGCGTTAGTGAACCCACAAGCTAAGTTCTGCTGATTTTATTTTTGGTACACCTCTCGCCCTCAAACATTTTTAATGATTGTAAGAGAGATAACAAATACAACTTTTCCAAATTGATCTACGGCGGCATTAGGAAATGAGTGATGGACATTTTAAGTCTATTTTAATCATAAGCAGCCTATATACGACCAGGGCACAGGCCTTCTCTCAGAGAGACATTGGCGATTTCAAGCGCTGAGGCATGTAAATAGCTCAGACACTCACAGGTTTCCTCACGATATTTAATTAAGTCTATTTTAATATTTCTTGGAAATTAGATTTATCAAAAACTCAGTAAATATGCTTAACAGTGACTACATTTTTCAAAAGTATTCAAAGTAAAACAGAAACTGTGACTTAATGAACGTTACAAGTTAAACTAGGTGTCTATTTCAAAATTGAGATATCTTTGGAGAAAATATTGACAAAAAACTCTAGTCTTTTCAAACAACATATACTGTCGTACCCCCGCCAAGTCGAGCATAAAAGCGGCACATCCGTACTTCCTTCTCTACTATATACTTCTCTCGATGCGATTCAGGCTATTTTCGACCCCCTATTACTTCGTTGTGGATTAAACTAGATGCCTAAAATTTCAGTAACCGAGCAGGCATTGTATAAACACGGTATATTTCAAATTTCATTCAATTTGAACCAGTAGTTTAAGAATGATAACTAGTCAAAGTTTGTTAATTTTGTCACTCACTCACTCACTCATTGACTGACTGACCGGTTATCAAAACTCTACGGCACCTCTAGCAGACAGCTTCAAATTTAAAATACAATTAGTGCTTAGTGTATAAATCATGGAAAAACTAAAATATTTCGCAATTTCGGTCCAGTTTTCTAGATACACTAACTGCATAAATAACTTTGTAAACCTATATAATTATATAGGATTACAAAGTTACATTTGCAGTGAATGAATCAGTGCACCTGTAAATGTATAATATAATTGAATAATAGATGTAGACATAATTATGTTCACTAACTTGCAAGTTATGTTTTTAATGGCTTATATATTTCAGGTGGCGCCGGATTAAGAATAGCGTCACTTCATTTCCTTCTGTGGATGTCGTAGAAGGCGACTATGGAAATCAATTACCAGGAGACGGGTAGCAGCGTCTTTCTGAGATTCCAACCGCATATTGCGATCGCCAACCCGCCTCCCAAGCGTGGCGATTATGGGAAAACCCTTCATGGTTAAAAACCATGATGGGATGTCATGCAGTGGGCGTCAAATGGCTGATGATGATATTTCGGGTTAACATAACCTAAAAGTGCGTAAATGCGTAAGAACTTCTGGACCTTAATAAACCTGAAGCTTTGAGCTCGTGACTTGTTAGATTTTACCAGTAATAAGGCTGTGTACATACTGCGCTCTCGGTATGTCATTAATTAACAGGTAGACGACAAACAGACGGCCGGCTACTGGGGTCCACTCGGCATACAATCGTGTTTGCTCGGTTCGACTTCGGTGAATCCAGGCGGGGCCAAAGCTGAGTTTCTCGGAACATCGAAGGTGAGAAATAGTCTTATGCGGTTAATAGTTGTTGTTGTCACTTTTGAGTTTAGAATTATGTTTGAGTAGGGCCGTTTGATGTGAAGTCCGCTGTAAGTATGTAGGTTCCCTTTTATTATTGTTCTTAGTTTTTATCACATTATTTGCCGGTTAATCTTACCGACAGTAGATTTTTTAAATAAGTCTTATGGAATAAATGTAACATTTTAACTTTCAGTAGCTATGGATCGTTTATAGAAAACAGTCATTAACCTCCTCAGTCTCAGACAATTATTTTGAATTGTTATTTTCAAAGTAAGGACTGAGGAGGTTAATCAATAACTACTAAATTACTTACTTACCATAAGAAATGTCCATACATAAAAAAAAACCATAATAGGCACTCAAATGCCTTCCAACCAGCGACAGCTAATTACGAAATTCGAAAAAAGATTACCAAGAAAACATCCACGCCACGATATTTACCGCTCAAACATTTGTTCACTGCCCACAGGCGCGACCGGACTGTTCACTATTTGCACTGCACTGGTCAGAAGAAAAAGTAATTAAAAACAAAACACTGTTGCAGAGACAATAGATCAAAAGCGCGCGTCAATACAGTCGGGTTTTCGCGCCTTTTGGTTGGGCGGGCGGCGCGCGCGACGGCCAGCCGTCTTCTCTATTGAGGCAGGATACAACGCGCGTCGGCTTATCACCGTTGCATATTATATTTTGATTCCTTTTTTATTGATGATGTTGTAATGAAACCCGAAGTCATAATTTATGAGTTCTTCACGTTATAAAGTCTTTCCGTTTTAAGACCTCTTGTGGGAATAATGCAATAAATTATACAGGTAATTTTTTAACATAACAATTTTCTACTTTCAGATTTTTGTGCTTGCGAACATTATAATTATTTAATAATAATAATATAACAACTTCTATACAACACAATCACTTAAGAGCATAGTTCATCATCAACCCATAGCAGTCCACTGCAGGACATGGGTCTCTCCCTGTATGGGAGGTTTTGCCGTAATCTCCACGCTTGGCAGGCGGATTGGAGATCGCAGTGTTTGGTGGTCTGGTATCACAGGTCAACGCTGCTGCCCGTTCCCTGGTGTCCGTATTTTAGTCATAGTTAGTACCTCTATATTGCAATATTATGACCATGTTATCGACAATGCAATATGAAATAAATTACAATTTGTTATTGAAATAACACAGAAACCGAAAACTCTTTCTTCAGTTTTGATAATATAATTAAACCACTTCCAATAACCACAAGATTTATATTCTCAATTTCTTTATTATAATACAAATCGACCGCTTGGTCGATTTAAACTTTTGATAATTGGAAGATACTGAATGACCGGTGTTCAGGTCTTGCTTTTTTTATTCCACATTGTATGTCGATGAATGATGGGGAACTAAATATCTATTCTCTTTATAGTTTATCTCCACATTAACGTGGTTTATTAACGCCTTTGGCACTTTGATATAAATAGTCCCTATTATCGAATGAGATCAAAACCTGAAGTTTAATCGGAGTGGCGCGACTTGTCGACGCATCGACTTAGTGGGTATGTAATATTGTAAGAAGGAACATTCATTAGAGGTGCGGAGTGATCTTTATAGCCTGCTTCCGAAGCATGGATAGTGTTCGCTGATGCTTTTTTCTGCTATTTGGGGTTTTCTTACGAACGACGATAAATTGGTTCTAATTCCAATTAGTGTGAAATCGGGTAATGTTATGCAAGGTAAGTGTAAAGTAATTTTTAATCAATATGACAGAAACAAGAAAGAGAAATGATTTTTAGTTAAACTGTCCCAGAACACGGAATACACGAGCAAGATACACGAAAGGAAAGAAAACCAGCCAAGTGCGAGTCGGACTCGCGCACGAAGGGTTCCATTATCTATACAACATTTGAATATTTCAGGCGTCTACCTGTTGCTGTTGTTAATATCGACCAAAAAAATGGCAAAAAATCACGTTTGTTGTATGGGAGCCCCCCTTAAGATAGATAGATAGATAAATAATTTATTCATATAAGACACACACACGTATACAAAGCAACGCAATACAAATCCATTTAAAAGTCACAATACGAAGAAAGAATATAACAAAACAATAAACACTTTTTAAGAACACTTAAGTATTTATTGTATTCTGTTTTTACTATTTGTTGTTATAGCGGCAACAGAAATACATTATCTGTGAAAATTTCAATTGTTTAGCTATCACGGTTCATGAGATACAGCCTGGTGACAGGCGGACGGACAGACGGACGGACGGACAGCGGAGTCTTAGTAATCTACTTACCATTTGGGTACAGAACCCTAAAAAACAAAACAACGAGACGATCGAGAAAAGAAAACGTGAGAACATATCATGAACTCAGTACCTACGTAGTATTTTAAAAGGACTCGCGATCCACATACACACTTTTACATTTAACGGGTCTAATCGCGATTGTTCATTAGGTCAAGTTAGTTACTTTAAACAATCGCGATTAGATCCATCAAATGTTTAATGGAAAGATATATTCTACTTCCATAACGGCGATACTTTGAAGCTTGAGATTAACACTGGCATTTTATCGGTTAACGTTCATAACGAATCTTGTCTTTACAAGTCATGTCATTATCTAGAGTAGGTACCTATAAATTTTAAAAAATCCTGTTTTTTTTTTTTTGGTTTCGCAGCCAAAGGGTAAGGGCTCCTATTACTAAGACTCCACTGTCCGTCTGTCTGTCTATCGCCAGGCTGTATCTCATTGACCGTGATAGCTAGACAGTTTTCACAGATAATGTATTTCTGTTGCCGCTACAACAACAAATACAAAAAACAGAAAATAATAAATATTTAAGGAGGCTCCCATACAACAAACGTGATTGTTTGGCGTTTCTCCCGATATTTGTGTCTAATTTTGTATAGAACCCTCAGTGTGCAAGTTTGACTCGCACTTGGTCGGTTTTTTTATTATTATTTTTTCTCTAGTTTTGCTACTTTTTCCAATCGAAATGAAAACAGCTGCAAAAGCGGCCCTAATTATACGACAGAAGGAGCGAATCGTCACCGAGTTTGTGTTCCGCATTATTCTTACAAATGACTTCATGATCCAATTTTTTCGGATAGCGGAAAGTTATAATGAGTAGCCGTCTATTTCTGAATACACTTATGATGAGAATACTTTTATTATCATACCAACGGTTTTATTTCAGCCCGGCCTTGGACATTTAATCGAAAGTGATGACAGGTTTTGATTTATACCCCTCGTGAAATTATGAACCGTGTTACTTAGTGAAATTTCTCGCATGAGGATCGTAAATTTTGGGACGTCAAATCTTTCAATAAATTTGTTGTTTTGCTGAAACCGAAATAAGCACCCATTTAAATTGAAACAAAGCCAGTAAAAAAACTGGACTTTTTAAGCAAGACCTAAATCAATGTTCAGAGTTTTTTACAACACTGCTTGTGAAATGGTATCATTTTATACTGTTGACTATATTATAATAGTAAAATTGTAACAAATAAAAATCTCGTTCACCGATTTTTATTAATTTTTTTGTGTACATTTGGTAGGTATGGAGAAATAGGTATGAAAATAGGCCGTATGCTAATTAATATATCAAAACAACGTTTGCCAGGTCAGAGAGTATATTTATAATAATGCTGTATACTGAGGCCCTACCTGTAGAACACATGCCTCCTCTCTTGCAATTTCAAGCGCGCCGCGGTATAAGCCGCGCTGTAATAGCATAGGTTCGATACCAATGAATTACTTTAGAATTACATGCTTTGGAAATGTATTAATTTGGAGTACCGATACCACTCGTTAAGGGTTACTGAAAACATCGTGAGGAAATCTGAGTATCTTAGGTGTTCCCTAAGCAATTGAATAAGAACAATTCAGCCTATTTTCTGAAGTATTTGAATACTTAGTGCAATGGCGCAATAACCAGTTAGCTTAAAGCTTAGCTACAAAATAAAAAAGCCCAAAAGTCTTGAAATTTCCCTGCACTTCTGACGCCCACCCTTAACTTCTCAAAACAAACAAATAGCGTCACTTTCCTTCACCTTCGCAATTTGAACTACCTGAATGACTTAATACCAAAGTCGGCTCCAATCAGCTGAGCAGCGCGCGTAATTAGAGCAGTTGGTAATAAACCTCTTAATTGTTGTAATTAACCTGGTTACGTCGAGTTTTCCGGGTCGACTCATCAATTGAGTCATTCGCAAAGGCAAATCTCGATACGAGAAAAATACCTTCTGGGATATCTAATCATTTTAAATACCAAAGTGTTTTTTGTTGGTGTGTCCTTCTTTAGATTAGAGTAACGAACAAGAGAGAAAAATAATAATGGAGAACTTGCAAAAAAATCTTTTGATCTCATTGGAGAGACCGTGTTAAAAGATGATTAATTGTAACAAAGATTTTTATGTAGAACTTATACTTTTTATAACATAATCTGTTAAAAAGTAATTCTAGTCAAGTGGTAAGAAAACGATCCATACAAATCGGTCGCAAGCTGTGACGACACAAGGCGTAATAATAATAATGTACGAAGCATTTATAAATGTTTTAATTGAGAGTTCAAGTGTATTTTTATTTGTCTACACCCTTATGAGAAAATGTTTGGAATTCAATGGAAAAACTAAATCTAATAGCTTTTAAAAAAAAATTATTTAGAGGCTAAAAATTCTACCCATGCCGGGACTTGAACTCGCACTTGTCCGGTTTTTTTAGTTCCTCGCGATCCTCAAACATAGGTACCTATATATTTAACCGGCTTAATCGCGATTAAAATGACTGCGTTACCTTTAAATCCAACTCTCGGGCAAACAAGCCCGCGGCACCTAGCTGTATCAGAGTTATCCTTCCAAGTTATTCTTGCTCTGATCAAAGCAATTGTTAACAGAAACGCCAAACCCGAAAACACGATAGGTTGATACTTCCAAATAAAGCTATCTTCACATTGCAGCGACAGTGTCGACATCGCCACAACAACAAAACAGTTGAGAGAGAAAACAATAAATTGTGATTTAGGAACGTCAATTAGTGCTTTAATCACGACAATGGCGTGTTAAGTAGTGACTGTCGCTCACCAATAAACCACAGACTCACGAATATACTTTCTGGACCATTACAATTAAATGGTTTAAATGTGAAATTGAATTGAAAAAAAATCTTTATCACACAATATAAATATTTGTTCAAAGGCTAGATTAATACTCATGAGTATTTTCTTTTAGCTGACTTTGGGGTAAGTGAATAGTAGAAAAGGTACTGCCAGAAAAAATTGGTTTTGCATAAAATTACATAACAACAATACACACGGTCGCGGGTTCAAGTCCCGGCATGGGTGGAATTTTTAGCCTCTAAATAGGTTTTTTAAAATTGTCTTCAGCACGGGTTAGTGCAACAAAAATAATATAACAATACACACTACAATACAATAAATATAAAACTACATATTATTACTCTGAAGTTCTGAAATAGTGCTCACGAATTCTACTCTTAAGCACGTCGATTGACGGGGCCTGGCATATCTACAGGGGTAGCGCCTTCCACAATTGCGCCGCTGTCACAATGCCTTCATTATGAGTAATCTTTATTTGTCCCACTGTAGGGCATTAGTCTTAATCACCACGCGTGCCCACCGCGGATTGGCAATTTGAAGCGCTGAGGTATGTGAATACCTGAGACACTCAGGTTTCCTCACGATGTCACGATGTCGATGTTAGCGAGTGGTATTGCTACTATAACATCACAGAAAATAAATAGGTACGTTGAAAATTTCAAATAAACTGATAAATTGTAGGATTTTAATTAGACTCAGGGTGACTTGGCGCAAGTCACTGGATAACTAAGTAAAAAGATAATTATTTATCCAGGGATAAACGAATAAATAGCTGATTGGCATGTGAGTCATACAATTTATATATAAAAGCTCTGTAACTGTTATGGCATAAGACGTGTTTGGACTTATCCATTGGATAGTGCTATGCCCCGCCCACAGCCAATTCAACTGAACAATTCTTCGAGCTACATCAGTAACTCGGGTCTCGTCTGCGGATCTCTTCATTCCTTCGATCACGCAGTGAAACTCCTAACATAGCTCTCTCCATTGCTCGTTGGGCGACCTTAAGTCTTCTTATGAGGCCCATAGTCAGCGACCAGGTCTCATCACTGGCAACACACATTGGTTAAACACCTTTGTCTTGAGACACTGAGGTATTTTGAACGCGAAAATGTGTTTTAGTTTCCCGAACGCTGCCCATCCGAGTTGGATTCGGCGATTGACCTCTTTCTCGAAGTTGGACTTAACTAACTGGACTGTTTGTCCCAGGTATAGGTACATAGTGGTCGACAGTTTCGAGATCAGAGCCGCCGACGTGGATAGGAGTGGGTGCTACATGGGAGTTCGACATTATTTTAGTCTTGTTCATGTTCATTTTAAGACCCACTCTGTTAGAAGCTCTGTTCAGGTCATTGAGCATGGAACTCAAATCTTCCAAGGTCTCAGCCATAATCACTATGTCATCATCGAATCGAAGGTGAGTGATGTACTCGTTATCTATGTTGATGCCTGATCCTTCCCAGTCCAGAAGTTTGAATAAGTCTTCAAGTGCAGCTGTAAACAGTTGTCTCACTCCGTGCTGCAAATAAATAGGAATGCGGAAATCGGTAGTGTACAAAGTAAATAATCGACATTATTTACTTTGTACACCTCAATTTTTTTATTTATGCTCATCGAATGTGATTCGTAGGCCTTTTAATGAACGATGAATACAACTCTGTTGCTTTTAATGATTAAGCTCGGTCGCTTGTTACGTTTCAGAATATATTTTCTTGAGTTACCAAGATATAGAGCAAAGTGCCAGAATATAATAAATATCTACGGTGTTTATTAAGTGGTTCCAAACAGGTCACACGTTAGTAAGTGACATGTTTACGGATGTGTGGTATTAATTAAAATTTTTAAAAATAAATGTGGTGGTAAAACTGAGCAGATTCAGTCTTACTCTCCCATTTTTGACTGCCTCCTTGGTTTAGCGGTAACACGTCTGATTACCCTGCCGGAGGTCATGGGTTCGATTCCCACTGGGGGCCACCGTACATTTGTACACATGGCCCCAGTCTGGGTGCATTTCCATGTTTGTGATGTCCTTGCCTGGTTACCATAGCACGCAGGGTATCCTAGTCTGAGACTAGGGCAAGTGATTATGTGGTGTGGAAGTTACTGTTTGCTAATACTATTTTCTGTCTCTTTGTGCAGACATAAATCGATAATTTGTACGGGGTAAAAAAATCCCGGTAGGCTATTTGGATCCAAAAAGGAGGAGTCGTAGTAGTCAATATACTATTTTTTTTACTATAGTGACAACTTAAGAATATAAAAAAAATAACAGCAAAAATTTTTTTTTCGGCCACTTCGAATTTTTGCTCATAATAAAAGTTGTTCGTCTTCCTCATGAGAAACACCACCAGCCATTTTCAAATAGACATGGGTATTTGAAATATATCCTGTTTGTTAAGGACAGTTTACAGTTACATACAAAGGTAAATCGACGATCGATCGATTGAAAATTATTATGGATATTAAAATTGTAAATGTAAGTATAATCGTAATTGTATTTGTACTTCCTTTTATTAAATATGTAATTCTGACGTAATTTATCATGCTGTATGCACATGTTTTGGTGTTATGGTCTGATTTGAGCGTTTTCATGTCATTTAATGTTTGTAATTTATGTCTGTAACACTGTTTTGTGTATCTAATAAGTAAATAAAATGAAAAGATTAGCACCGGCCGCAAGAGTGAAAAAAGATACAGTGTCTATCAAATAGGACCTTTTAGTGATTTAGGACAAGTTGACTTAGCTTTGTACCGAGCTACCCGTATAACATTGTACAATTGGTCCGTGTCACGCAGAAACATTCCAACCCACAATACGTGACTTGCGAGAAAAACGTTTTTATGTATTACATCGTTTTGTTCAGAAGTTTCATATTTGTAATCAAATCACTATGACATTAAACAGGTCTGAAAAAAAAAAACAATGTTATACAATAAAAAGCGTTTTTCTCGAAAGTTACATATGAGTTGGAATGTTTTTGCATAACACGGTCCAATTGATAATCACACAGAACATGTCGCACCCTTAATCCAATACTCTGGCACTAAGGGAAAAATGTGAATTGTGCAGGAGAAGCTATTAAAGATTTTCAATGTGTAGAAATGTATATAGAAATTTAAGTGAACTAGTCAGCGCTTAGTGTTACTTTGTAATATTTGCAATAGATGGCATTAAAACCAGAAATTTAGAGATTTTTGTTAAGTGACGGTATTGGATTAAGGGTGCGATGTGATTGAAACAGAATCTAGGGTATAGGTTTCTAGAATGCATATTATTCTCCTCAAATGTTAGCGAAAAAGGAGACTAAATTTCCGGCAGGGCCGAAAACCCTCCTTTTTCCTTCTCAGCTCTATGGGGAATTCGAAATGCGGGCCACCTAATTGCGTCGAATTAATTGTTACATCCATTTAAAAGCCAACAATCGGCCACCATTGTGTGTTCTGGATTCACAATTCACGCGTTGATTTGTACACCACGGATTGGAGGAGCCATTGCTTCTATTGTATCGATAAACATCTGCGCTTTGTCTAATGGTTAGCTTCTTTATAGATATAATTAGGGCTTAGTGTTTGAGCTATTCACATACCTCAGCGCTTGAAATCGCTAATCCGCGGTGGGCACGCGTGGTGATTAAGCCCATACTCTCTCCCTGAGAGAAGGCCTGTGCCCTACAGTGGGACTTATATGGGCTGCTTATGTAGTCAAGACAACATCATATTATTACAAACGTTCTGTGTGTTTGTCATGTGTTTGGTGCTTGCCTTAGTAAGTGGCTTCATTGTAGCTGGCTGTGACATCCTTTTTTAAGAAACAACAAGATCTTTTCTTTCATGTTCTATTTTAGTACCTATTTAATCACTTCAATTTATATTATGTATGTTTTTCACGTAAATAGATAAAAACTGCCATGATGTCAGTAGTTTTTCATATGTTTGGTACCTATTGCATCCTGAGGAAGGAAGCATTTAACATACCTTTTGACGAAAAACTGATAGAGTTAAATAAGGGATGAAGGTTTGTAAAGGGAACCAATCATATCACAAGTAAGAAACTTGAATATAATATGTCAGATTGATGCATTATTCTTGTTTTTACCCGACTGCAGCGGAACCCAAAAGGAGAGAAATGTGTTTGGCTCGTTTGTATGTATGTATATAAGTATATCCGGTTCTATGTTCCCTCATATCACTTCTTAACCAATGGTCAGATTTTGACAAATAAGATCTCAATCGATTCGTCGTGTTTGCGCAAGTGTAATAGGCTATTTGAACTTATCATAAATATTATAAAAAAGCACTTAAAAGACAAACATAAAAAACTGAAATAAAAATTAACGAAAAACCAGAATGCTGTGTATTAACTAGCAAGCAGGCGGTACACAAATTCATCAATGTAACTCATTGCGAGGTACGTAGGTATTCATCAATGTAACTCATTGCGAGGTACGAGTTGTATTCCGCCTGTTCAGTAGTTAATTCTCAGCAGTCGGGTTCTCGGTATTTTTTTTATTTCAGTGTTTTTATTTCATTACTTACCCAATGCAAGCAAAGCTGTATGCACCAGATAGTTGACAATATTAGCAAAATGAAAAAAGAATACACGGCAAGGTATTTAGGCTTCATTTATTAATCGTCGCCGCATATAAATTCCCTTGTCCGTTCTCGAGCAAAGGAGACAATTTAAATATTTTCATGTTACACTTAACAGACGTTTCACCTTCAGAAATAGAAAACGCGAATAAATGAGCGTAATCAACATCAAAAGATATTTTTCGCCCGAACTATTAACGAGTATCCAGGAGAATAACTCATAAATAAGATTAGAAGCTTTTCCGTCCTCAATTTGTGTCACACTTAGCAATCGTTATACATTTCCAAGGCCCATATATCATAGAAAGTGTGGAGACGACGAATTCTTCTTTGAGTATTATTTTCACAATTTTAATGAGCCCAGCAAACTTTTGGGTAACTGGCCACAGTTAAAAGAAATGTATTACTAATTAACCTGTAATTAACCTGACTGCCTCGTTGGTCTAGCCGTTATGCGCTTAGCTTCCAAAACAGAGGTCGGGGATTCGATTCCCACTGGGGCCGCCGTACATTTGTACAAATTTAATGGCCTCAGTCTGGGTGTATTTTCATGTTTGTGACGTCCTTGCCTGGTTATCAGATCACAGGGTATCCTAGTTTAGGACCAGGTCAAGTGATTGTATTGTGTGGAAGTTATTATTATTATTACAAAGCATAAGCGGCCTATATTATGACATAATGTTGGACACAACGCTCCCGTTGAATTTAAACCGGAAATCGGAATTTCCTGCTGGACACAACGCTCCCGTTGAATTTAAACCGGAAACCGGAATATTTAAGGTTGGGCGATTCCCTTACAAATTATTATTTCCAAAGTTAAAAATTTACATAATTATACACTGGAATTATGCCTGTCTGCATTAATTAAGATTTTCATTTGCGCCCATAGGTATTTCCTTGAATAAAACTCTAGTTTAATAGATTAAATAAGATCGATAATGTTTGTACGGACTAAATTATCGAATTCATTTAAGCTATAAAACCAGTGTTTTTTTTAAGAAACTGTATATTGGCGCAAATAAAAATCTTAATTAATGCAGACAGATATAATTCCAGTGTATAATTATGTATTTTTTTAAAATATTTGCAAATAATCACAACGCTCTCTTTGAATTTAAACCGGAAATCGGAATAGTTAAGGTTGGACGATTTCTTTACTTAATGCAGACAGATATAATTCCAGTGCGAATTATGTATTTTTTAACATATTTGGAAATAATACCTCCAAGGCGTATCGATTATTTTTGAACGATTATAATATCTGGCACTTCACCTTCTAAATTACGTACATTCGATATTGCCCGAAATAGATAAAAATTACGATAAATTCCATTAATAGAACTTAACATATCTTACAGTTCATTTAAAATAAATAATATAGAATAAACGCAATAAGCAGGTACCATATATAAGTAACCATATGGTTATCTACTTGTAAAATGTACAATTTCTTAAACACGTCAATTAGACATTTTTATTTACAAAAGCTCCAATAAACAATATTTATTTGATTACTCTTACTCTATGAACGTGCATATTATTTTATTGCCTTGTTATTTAAGTAAGTTTGAAATAAATATTTTCAATTCAATTAAGTACTTTTAAGTACGGCTATTGAGTATTTTTGTTACTTTTTATTAAATTTTAATTTGGTGTTGTATATACATTTTTTTACTTTCTAGTGACAATTCTTTGAGTAAAACAATGATTTACCGACATCGACGGAGCTAGTAAAGTGCAGTAGAGCCCGTAAAGCGCGAATTAAATTAAATTATGTAAACCGTGATAAGTCTGTCAATCTGATATCACGAACAATATCACAAATCCTGATTGTTGTGTTTCAGGAATTGTGCATTTTAGAGGTAACCCTATATATAATGCGGTACTGAAATAAAATAGTTTCATAAGTATGTAATTATAAACACCCTATTTTATTTTTGATACAAATTGTTTTTGTCGATTGAATGAAAAATCATATAGAAAATGTTTTGCTTATTAGAAACATAACATAAACTCACGCCTGCATCCCAGAAGGGTAGGCAAGGCAGAGACCAGGGACTGCCACTTGCCACGATCCTGACAGATCACTTTCGCTTCATCAAAATTAATTAGTCGTTGCATACACGCATGTCGGTTTCTGGTACTTTTTATCTTGCCCTTTGCTAATACATCCCCTATTTTGGTCAAAGTATGCCGCCTGGGACGTCTCTTATCGGTCCTTCCACGCACATTCGCTCGATTATTTGTTTCGTCAAGCTTTCTTCCTTCATCCTCACCACACATGTCCAAACTAAAGCAATATTCCTTTCTCAATTCTATTCACTACATCTTATTTCAGTCCAAAAAGTTCTCTAATCAATCTATTGCGTATCCTTATTGGAAGTTGTTTTATTTATCTTTAGCCGATACTACAGAAACGGTTTACAGGTTTTGCGTTATTTTAATAACATGCTATATAGCCGACAGCCAAACACCCTGTTGGCCTTCAGATACTTGGCTTCTCAGCAGAAATATTAGTACCACATTTTGTAGTCGATTTTTGTAAATTGACATGTACAGTATTTTAAACTTACAATAAATTTTAAGATGCTTTCGGAGCCCGTTTCTAAACGACACGTAAAATTATTTTAAACTTGAAATAAATCAAAAACTTGCCGTTTTAATTAATTAATAATCTTAAAAACAATTAAGAAATACTAAATCCTGTCTTAACTTACAACATCTCTCTAAAAGTGTTTTAGCCATCTGCGTCAGCAGGCCTGGGCCCCAAGTCTACTAAATTATTATCAATCGTCCAATAGGTTACATTATTTTAGAACTCTTTATTGTACACATTAGAAAACAAGATTTTTCTGAGTACACCAATGATGCCTGTTTTAGGGTTCCATGCCTGAAGGTTGCCAATGGAGCCACAGTACTAGTAGCTTACGCTTTCTATCCACTCACGGACTATATTTCTTAGGGCTTTAATATTCGTCTCTTGAACCGTAATTGGTAGCCAATTGCAAGCCTAATTTATAAAATCTGTTATTATGGAAGATTTTCCAGCAAAAAACACTATTTAAAAATATTAACAAGATTGCTATAGTTACAAGAAATGTGATATTTAAGTGAAAATATTGACACTTCAATGTTATTTACGATTTCACGCAATCAACACATACATGCTTGATGTAGTTATAATGCAGTCTCAGTAGTATAACTGTAAAAATTAATAAACCTAAAATGTGTACACAAAATGTGTAAAAGGAAGTCTCAATCTTATCTTTGAAAAATTTAATTTTAGAAAGATATTTTATTTTTGTTTTATTTTTTTAATTTTCACAAATATTAGTCAGACTTCAGTGAACGGTTTTGAACTGCATAAAAGAAAATATATTTTGGCTTAATACGTAATTCAAACTACGTGTTGGTAGTGATTCAGAACCCATAGTGTGTGAGTCCGAATTGCACTTGGTAGGATATTTTTGACACTATTAGTGGTATACTAACCTTTTTCAATTTTATTGAACTACCATCGATTGGCCATTGGACGAACCGCTAGACAATTATGCTGCCAATATATATTTGTGTCACCGCAAAGAAGCTCTGACGTACCTATTACGATTTAACGCAAGCTTAGAACAACAGCATTTGTACAAACTCGCCTTTGTACAAATGCTTTTGTTGTGCGATAAAGAATGGTTAAATTGAGATACTATTGAAATACCATAGAGTAAATGTCGTGCTATTGGACAGTTGTGCATTTAACAGACTTGGGGTCCTGGTGTGAAGCCGCGCGAAATAAAAGCAATTCTTTCTAATTAACTCCTGACTCAATCTCAAGTGGACGGAAATAGACGGAACAGTCTCGCTTGATTTACGCTCGGCGACTGTTTTGAACGCATTCGGAATCACTCGGTTCAGCTTTGAAAGAAAAATTTACAGAAGTACTCGTATGCCAACAGGCATACTTACAATTAATTTTTTGTTTCTGTTTTTTTTTTTTTTTTTTTTACTTTTTAGTGAATCTGAAACTGTCCAAGATAAGAAAGGTCATAACCGTCATATCGTACTGTCAACAGTAGTTTTTAAAATCTAAACACTAATTACAAGGAAGGAATCTAGACAGAATACCTATAAAATTAAAGTTTACATAGTATCGAAACAACATGCTTTTGTCACTAATGGATTGGAAAGAAGAAAGTATCGATCCCTACGGAATGTTTAGTGGTTGCTGGTTAGTGTAGTTTAGTATTTTCTACTTTTTGTACATTAATGATAAAAGCGTCTTCTTATACTCCGAATCACACAATCCGTTTGCCTGTTTGTGCAGTGACAGTTCAACTCAAGAGGCAAACCTGCCACCTAAATCCCAGTGTGTATGACCGGCTTTTCGACATAATATCCTATGTCCCCTGAGTGGGGCAGAGGGCGTTCGCAATACTCTGCCATCTTGTTCTGCCTTGGGCTGCGCTCTTCGGGCCACGTTAGGCCGGCCGCCTTCATCTCCACTGCCACTGAGCGCCGCCAGGTTAGTTTGGGACGGCCACATTTCCTCGTTCCTTCGGGGTCCACTTAAGAGCTTGTCTAGGTATACGGCTGGGCTCCCGACTGGAGTGTGGTATATCTATGCCCACTTTCGGCGCTTGATCTGGTGATCGACTGGTGTTTTGCATCAGAGCTGTTACATATGGTTACATGTTTTCTCGGGCCCGAAAATACCGAGAATCTGTCTGAGGTGAATTGGTTGATGAAGATGAGTATGACCGGCTTTATGGTAATAATACTAATAGAACAGATTGCGCATCAACTGATTTCAAAGAGTAGTGGTAGCGGGTTCGGAAGAACCCTTGCCTCACAGGCTATCCAGGATCCATAAGGTCGTGGGTTCGAACCCCGGCGCATTTACTTTGACTCTGTTTTCTACATTTGTAAATTTTTAGGAGCACTACCACATGCTAACCGTGAGGAAAAACATTGTGACGAAACCCGAGTGCCTAAGGTGTTCACATAGCTCAGCGCTTGAAATCGAAAATCCGTGGTGGGCATGTGGAGTGATTAAGTCCATGCTGCCTCTCTGAGAGAAACCCTGCGCCCTACAGTTGTACGTATAGTATAGGCTGCATTATTAAGACTTCAACATTCTAACCTCATTTGTCAGAAACTTGCAATTTCGATGACGACATGAAACAACAAAAATATCTTATAGCGATGCTTTTTTATTAAATAGCTAAAGAAAGTCACTACCAATCGGTCGCAGCGGCCAATCGGGCATTTGCCCAATTAGCCCGTTTGCCCGCAAGGCTAGTCCGGGCCTGGTCTCTACAAACTTTGCAACAAGGTCAGACGTGTAAGGTTTGCAGAGATTGTCTTTCTGTTTTATCGATTCAGCCGGAACGGAGTTTACGTTCTGCTGTTTATTTATCTGCGTGTTTTGATTTGAGCGGATTACTCGGACGAAATGTCCAGATTCCCGATGCGTCGTAAAATGTCGAGGCGTGAAGGAATGACAGTTGCTGATTCGGCCATACCGAGATACATAATAACTGTTGGTGCTGTGAGCAGTTTCCTTACAAGTCGCCTAGTTGACAGCGTGATCAAAGATCACAATATTTTTGTTGCGAGTTCTGTTGGTTGACATTTCGGCATTATGGGAGAACCATTGCATCGCCATCGCCATCGCCATTCGCCAATACAGTCTTGTATTTATTTTGATTTTATTAAAATTATTGAGCAGGGAAATTGATGCGAATTACTTGTTTAAAGTTGCACGCAGTTAGTTTTATATCGGGCCTTAAGCTAATTAAGAGACAAGTTTCTTATTTACAGTCACTGAGTAGGCTGTATATCGTTATTTAGTGACACAAAAGTGAAAAATACGCGGTAAATTAATTCGAATCTCACAAAGTCAAAGATTTGTAGCCACTTTGCTCTAATTAGTTCAAGCTGATTTGCATGAATAACCAATATTTTTCTAGATTATTCTCAAAAGACTGTATTCCAGATTGAATCAATTTGATTTGTTTAGAGCAATTTAACTTGTTCAACTAAAGATAAATTTAATCTTGTTTGGAAGCTTCCTCACCACAAAATTGTGGTCATATCAAAACTTTTGAAATCAACTTGGTAAATACAGTGTCACTGGCTGAATTTTACATTTTTGATTCAAAGTCACCCATATTCATCTAAGTAAGTAACTTGAGATCGAATCAGAAATGATGAGATCCGTAGACGAACGAAAGTCGTCGACATAACCCAGCGGATTAGTAAGTTGAAGTGGCAGTGGGCGGGGCACATAGCACGCAGAACTGATGGCCGATGGGGCCGAAAAGTTCTCGAATGGAGACCACATATCGGCAAGCGCAGCGTAGGACGACCAGCCACAAGATGGACAGATGACCTCATCCAAGTGGCAGGGAGGCGCTGGATGCAGGCCGCTTCCAACCGGTCTTTTTGGAAATCCATAGAGGACGCCTATGTCCAGCAGTGGACTTCTTGTGGCTGAATGATGATGATGATGATGAAGTACCTTGTGTGTGTGCAGTGTAAAGGTCAATCTGTGACTTTAATCATCTATAGATTTGCTGATGTAAATTTCCTTAAACCTAGTATAGACGCATACAAAAGCGGACGAATCTTTTTTATACTTTACAGTGAAAAAAAATCAATTTTTTTAATGAAATTTCTGTTAACATATATGGTTAAATGGAACGGGTTTAATAGGGATTATCTTTATTGACCTCGGAAAACGTGTCATTGAAATAACACGAGATCTAAAAATCGATTCTTCAGTATCGCGTATTGCTCTTCTTTTATCTACTGCTATATTTTGACCGTATTTTCGCGACATAAGAAAAATTTTTGTTGTTTCCAAAATTACTTCACTTAAGCATAAACAAACAGCATCGGGATGAAAAGTAATAAAAATTCGGCGCCGGTTAATCCAATTATTTTTTTAATTAGACAATTTTTAATCGGACGTCAGACTTAAGCATTTAACATACTATAAAACATTTACTTCATTCGAACTGAAAATTTCGTAAGCACTACACATTATTAACTTAATTCCGGATTCACTTATTTAGTTACGGTACTTTCTACTGCTTCGAATTTGGATAGATAGTTTAGAGCGAAATGTCGGAAATCACGAATATTTACGAGTAGGTATGTTATACTATTACTGATAAATTATTAATAATACTGTTTTTCACAATGAAATGAACATTCCCTCACGATACGGTGAACGAATTCAAAGTCACCCTGAAATACTGCTTATATCACTCCCGTTATTGACGCCTTTCCACGAGAGAAAAAGAGAGAGACTTTACATGACAATTTCAGTTAACATTGTAATTAAATTCACGTTATTCTACGCTTTTTTTCTTTGCTCCTCGACAGCAAACAATATTTCAT
This sequence comes from Yponomeuta malinellus, assembly GCA_947308005.1. Classification (NCBI taxonomy): domain Eukaryota; kingdom Metazoa; phylum Arthropoda; class Insecta; order Lepidoptera; family Yponomeutidae; genus Yponomeuta; species Yponomeuta malinellus. The sequence continues at coordinate 11,350,453 of OX371004.1, read as the reverse complement.
TTGGTTAACAGTTCAGATTACCAAAACACACGCTAGTTAAGGGGACATTAAATTTAAATTATGTCTCATCAAAACATTTCAATTTAATCCCGTGTCGAACGACGCCTTAACTGCACCATATACCTTAAAATTTTGTCACATATCCCATTACTAATCCAAAGTTAATGGCTTTAGACATCGGATCGTATTACTATTAGAATCTTCGTGCCGTGTGTGGTTGCCATAAAAAAGGAAATTTGCATAAATACAACATCCAATTTGAGACCATAAGTAACATATTAATTAGACAGACTTTTTAACCTCGAATTTTTTTGTTGAACCCTATCGTCGGATTAAAATATTAACGGTGATGGAATCGATTCGCATTAACATCGAAATGTAATTAAAATCGTGTATGGCCAGACGCTTTCGAAATGTTTTGGAGGCGGATATGAATGGCCAAAAACATTGGCAGAAAGCGTGTCGTTAATTTGGTGGATTTAACGACATTTAAAATTGAAATTGAAAAAATGAAATGTAGTCTCCAACACAACAGTACATGCATAGAAAAAAAAATCTTATCTTACCTTATGCAGACGTGTGGCGCCGGATTAAGAATAGCGTCACTCCATTTCCTTCCGTGGATGTCGTAGAAGGCGACTAAGGAAATCAATTACCAGGAGACGGGCAGCAGCGTCTTCCTGAGATTCCAACCACATACTGCGATCACCAACCCGCCTGCCAAGCGTGGCGATTATGGCAAACCCCTGTATGGTTAGGGAAAACCATGAGAGAGGCATGTGTCCTGCAGTGGGCGTAAAAATGGCTGATGATGACCTTATGTAACTTGTCATTGAAGTAACCTGCATACATCAGTAGATGATGTAACTAGTGTAAATAATTTAAATGGGGTAAAAATTATAATAAACCGACCAAGTGTGTGTTGAATTCGGGCACTGAGGGTTTCGTACAAATTTGTATTGCACTATTAGTATAAGAAAGATACTGGAGAACTATTTAGTTAAAATAATCGAATATTAGAATAATCGAAACAATCAAATAGAATATTGAATAAACATTTGTCTATATCTCACATAATATGGACGGCTTTGTTGTTAAAACGAGAAGCAAATAGGTAGTTGTCCAGTCCGTTTCTTCAATTGACAGTGTTATTTATACTTTTGTAAATAATTCGTCGATCACGATCTTTTTTTTGTGATATAAATACATACAAAAACTCACGCCCGTATCCCAGAGAGGTAGACAGAGACCAGGGACTGCCACTTGCTACGATCCTGACAGATCACTTTCGCTTTCTCAACATTCATTAGTCGTTGTTGCATGCGAGCACGCTGGTTTCGTGTACTTTTTAACTTGTGATATACTTAACTACAAATTTACGTTTTACCTTTACTTTCGTTGTAAGACGTTACTTTCTGCCAAATTTCATGATTCTATGTCGACGTGTAGTAGGTACCCGGTATGTTTTGATTCCTTAAGGCTCTTTTACGCCAGAGCAACATTGTGCTACAGTGCGGCATGCTACAAATTGTGGCATCCGGCTCCTTGTTGCATGCTACAATCGCCAACATCATGCGGCCGACATCTGCCGTCTGCCACATGATGCAAGGTGTTGCTGCGCCGCACAATTCTTGCCACAATGTGCGATATTTTTAATTATTGTAGCATGCAGCTTGTGGCATGCCGCAATGCCGCACTGTGTTGCCCCGGCGTAAACGGGCCTTTAGAGAGTGTCAAAACGGCCCATCTCTTTTATGGGTTGAATTCAGTATTTGATATTAATTTTTGATAATAATTAATAACGCGTAATTAATAATTTTTAATAACGCGTTCCTGATAATAATTGTTGTTGACAGACATACAGACTGATTTACTATATTTCATCTACGTTTTTTAATAATCATGAAAATTTAAACTAACCGACACAGAAAAAGTAAATGAATGATATTGCTACTTCAGGTCATCATCATCATCATCATGAGGCATTCGACGCCCACTGCAGGACGTAGGCCTCCTTCGTGGTTTTCATAACTATTTGCCACAATCGCCACGCTTGGCAGGCGGGTTGGCGATCATAGTATGCGGTTGGAATCTCAGGAAGACGCTGCTGCCCGTCTCCTGGTAATTGATTTCCTTAGTCGCCTTCTACGACATCCGCGGAAGGAAATGGAGGTAATCACGTGAAATATATTTAGTATACATAATGTACAAAAAAAAACAAATTTGAGTTTGATTTTATTTTGGGATAAAGGTACCTATTTAAAAACAGTAAGTTATGTGATTACTTTCTAAACAACTATTGTGTATTCATAGGTAAAATTCTGAAGTCCTGCCTATATAGATAATTTGTGTAATTGTTTATTTAAATAGAAATAGCCTTATTTATAAAAACACGAAATCTGTAAAGCACTCCTAAGAGACAGTTTGTTTTTTCTGTGGTTACTAATTAGCCTTGTAAAATCTCCACCACAAATTATTTTGTTCTGCGTATTCAGGAATCATGTTTTTCGTAAATAAGACCGCAAATATGTAATTATTTTTGTAATCTATTCACAGGATTGTTTTTAGTACAAAGAACTGTCTACCAGTATCTACCTGGATAGACAGATACATAGATAGATAACTTATTTATTTCCACAAGACACACAAACGTATACAAAGCATTACATATTAAGTCACAAAGTTACGGCACAGAGTAAATATAGACAAGATAGAGCAGAGCATACATAAATGATAGAAACATAACAACTTGACATGTTACACTTACGGTAAGTACCTATTGGTGACATCTTAAGTTTTTGTACAACGGAGTGGTCTCATATCTAAAGGGTTTACCAGCCCTCAATCTAAGAATAGCTCTCTGCGGTCGTTCCGATCTGAGAATCATAGCCTAAATCAGTAAGACTGTATCAGTACGACTGTATCATACAGTACGATAGCGCTGATGGAGCTGGGGCGTTATGTAATGTCTTAAGGTATTAAAATTAATCAAAAGCCTTACAGTCTTATTTATAAAAAAAAAACTATGCCACTAAAACGACCGCTATAAGTCTAACTAAGTATCTATACCAAACTAACTAACTTGATATCTATGCCAAATTTCAGCTTCCTAGTGCTTATCGCCAAGCCGTGGACAGATAGATAGACATACGGACATGGAGACATTTTCCTTAGACAGATTCCTTGTTGACTATGGATCCCTAAAAAAGAGCTACATGTCATGATATTAGATGCAAAAAAATATCGGTGACTTGACCATAGACTATAAAGAATTGATTGTCTCGTCATTGCCGCAATAAAAGCGTTTTCTGATATATCCACAGGTAATATTAATTAATCTGTAAATGCATTTATAAGGATTTAAGCTGCGCCATTTCATAAATCATAAAGTTATAATACCTTTCTCCAAGTAACTTTAAGTAAAACGCTTAAAGATAATCGGAGAGGCATTTCCAATTTTTGTATAAAGAAGACTGTTGTTTTTTTCAATTAAAACTAGTGCTATCTTTTAAAGCGTCTAGATGAAGTTGCCGACTTCGCGTATTATTTGATGTTACTCCCAAATATTTAATTGTTAACTTCAATTATTCACACTGATGCAAAAGTTTCGTTTTTGATTTATCAGATAAGTCACGATAGCATGAAGCCCTCGACCTGGTTACGGTGGCGGGGAGTCGCTGGATGCGGATGGCAAAAGACCGGGAAGCTTGGAAAACCATGAGGGAGACCTATGTCCAGCAGTGGGCGTCAAATGGCTGATAATGATGATGATGATGATGAAGCCCTCTATCGCACTTTGTTAATTTTATTTAATTTCAATTCAATCGGTAGCACAATGCCAACAAATCTTCATGTAAGATCGCACTGTGCCTAAAATAGCCTAAAGCTATTTTACTATTAGCATGAAATGCTCACTATCACTGACTACAATACTTTGAATGCGTGGATCAACAAAAAAGGAAAACACTTTAATATTAAAGTGGGTATGGCACGACCCAATGTAATATTTCATCATCATCATCATCATTATCAGCCATTTGACGCCCACTGCAGGACATAGACCTCCTTCGTGGTTTTCATAACCAAGAAGGGTTTTGCCATAATCGCCACGCTTGGCAGGCGGGTTAGCGATGTATTATTTATTCATTTTTATTTTATTTATTAGAATAATCCAACAGGCTCTTAAATTTATGAATGAAGATTTGCAAAAGTTGTCATTGTACTACCGATTGTTTTGTAATGGAATAAAAGCAACAGAGTGCGATAGTGGGCACGCTATCAAACCGCAGAAACAGCCTTTTATATAATAACCGCCCTGGAAATTATGGCGCTTAAGTGCCTCGATTTTTCAGACCAATATTTATAAAGTCATTTTCATCTGTTTCTTCGGCTTCTAAGGCATTTATGTCCAGCTTCTCTCTGCGCATTTCAAATTCAATTTCCTGTAGGGTTTTATGACTAGTTTCAGGCATGAAAAAATATAAGAAAATTACACCTAATACAATTACTATAAAATTCACAATAGAACTCACAATAGGTACAAGCAGCCACAAAATACTAACGCCTAAAAATGAAACAATAAATGAAAAAAACCCAACAACAGCATTTCCCACACCCCGGTGTGAGAGAGGAAAAACTTCACTAAGAATATTGTTAATTATCGGATATAACCCAAGGTCACGAAATATGCAAAATATTATTAATATTATTAGGTTCACCCACGTGTAGTCGCTAGGGATGATGTCGTAAGAGGACAAAACCCATGCGACACAGAACAACAACAAAAAAAAGATGGCTGGCACAGCAGTAAAAAACATAACAGGCCTGCTTTGGATCACTTTTACTAACAAACCCGAAACAAATATGCAGACAGCCATCTGTATGTCCAGTCCAATATAAATGTAATTCACGGTTTCTCTGTGACATGAATGACATGACAGAGAAATCATGACTGTCATAAGCATCTCGATTATAGCTCTTATCAAAATACAAGCAAAACTGATAGCTAGTGCCTTTAAGAAGCATATGTTTATGAGGTGTCGCATAATGCGTAAGCACGAATAGATATTCGTCCTTAGCGTCGTTTTGCGGTGTGCCGCGCGTTGCGTGTACACGAGTGCACGCAGCTCATCCGAGTCCTCCTCACAGCGCAGCCATTGGAAGGCGCGTACGCAGTCTCGGTAACGCCCATGCTTTGCCAGCCACGCCGGGCTCTCGGGGCTGGTCAGTGACGTCACTAGCCCTAGTACGCATGGCGCTAATCCGAATAGCACAATATTTCTCCAATAAAAGAACTTGCACGTCACTTTTACAGTTAAGGCCCCCAATCTAGAAGCGCAGAGCATCAAACAGAGTAGGACGCTTCTGTTCTTGGGTGAAGTAGTTTCGGCAATCAGGATGGGCCCAAGAATACCAGCACCACAGCTTCCGAGGCCAAGGATAGCGGAAGCGGTGAGTAACGTAGAGGGGGCGTTCGCGATGGACATAATGATGCAGCTCACTGCGACAGGCACAAAGGCACAGCTGACCGCAACCCTGCGCCCTAGGCACTCTGATATGAGCGATCCCACACACTGCGCCGGGAACATTAGCAGGTACCGCAGTGACACTGTAAGCAATTTAATGAAAACCTGGGTCAAACTCTTCGAGCAATCTATTCATGTACAAACAAACTTAAAGATACTTCGCCTCAAGTCTTTATACTCGTAATACTCGTGCATCAGAACTGTACTGATAATAAGGTGTAGATGGCGTGTTAACGATGTCTGAGAATAAAAATATTTTCAATAATAATCATCATCATCATTCAGCAACAAGAATTCCACTGCTGGACATAGGCCTCCTCCATGGATTTCCAAAAAGACCGGTTGGAAGCGGCTTGCATCCAGCGTCTTCCTGCCACTTGGATGAGGTCATCTGTCCATCTTGTGGTTGGTCATCTTACGCTGTGCTTGCCGATATGTGGTCTCCATTCGAGAACTTTTCAGCCCCATCGGCCATCAGTTCTGCGTGCTATGTAATCCGCTGGGCTCTCCTATAAATGTTTTAGGTAAAAGGGTTACATTCTAGCCTTACACTAACACAAAATTTAAATAAAAGAAGGACGACTTACTTAACCAAGACATCTGTTCCATAGTAAGCTGCAAGTCTCCTTCCGATTTATTTCCAAAATTTATCATGCATGCTGAGATTCCGAACATGAAATTGTTCGCATAGAATAGACATATCACGTCGGCTGCTGCATAAATCTGTAAAAGACATTTTTTTCTCAACTTCTCAACTTCATTTTTCAACGACATTTTTTTTCACAACTTGTCTATTTTTGTTACGTGCATGTCAAAGGGTGTTAATTTAAATGGTCCAGATATCTCCGAATTAAAAAGCACTGCACAAGCTCGTATACTGAATAGAATAGGACAGGATAAAACTACGGGGGAAAACTTAAAAATCCCGAACTTCTTATTAATGAATGAGAAATCAAGTTTTTAAGATTATTTTTATGCATATAGAACGTATTCTAATAAAAAAAAGTTCGTCTGAACCTAATTTAACCACACCAATTTTACCCAAAATTTCCAATTTTGTGAAAAGACGCATGAAGTTATTATTATTTGTTTTTCATAAGTATTTTACTTTTAAGATATCAGATCAATTGAATTGGTAATACAGACCAAAACTTCTAACCTTGTTTATACGAATTTTCTAAGGTTAACACGAACACTAGACATAATAGTTGTAAAATGAAAAAATAAACGAGTAAATATCCGTGCAAATTCAGTTTTTATTTTGTTTATACGAGTAATTTATATTGTTACTTATACTTTTTTTGGTATGAAGTTCTGTTGGGCGCAAACAAAAACAGATTCTATGCCGCCGTGTCAGGGACTATACTGTCGACAGCACGTTAACCTTTACACCTATCCACTTTACTCACTTAAGATACGGGTGACTTTGCAACGAACATGTAAAAGTAGAAATTAGATCCTTGAGATGTATGTCTGGTGTAACTTTGAATGACAGGATACGCAATAGTTTGATTAGAGAACGTTGTAGACTGAAAGAGGATGTACTGACTAGAATTGAGAAAGGAACGTTGCGTTGGTTTCGACATGTGGAGAGGATGAAGGAAGAAAGATTGACGAAACAAATATATCGAGCGAATATGGGTGGAAGGGCCGGTAACGGACGACCCAGGCGGAAATACTTTGATCAAATAGGGGATGTATTAGCAAAGGGCAAGATAAACAGTAGCCAGAAACCGGCGTGTGTGCATGCAACGACTAATGAATGTTGAGGAAGCGAAAGTGATCTGTCAGGATCGTGGCAAGTGGCAGTCCCTGGTCTCTGCCTACCTCTCTGGGATACAGGCGTGAGTTTATGTATGTATGTAATAGTTGAAGTGTTGTCGACTATACAAGAAAGAATAATACGCTACTCTACTCCACCTAATAAATTATGTAAGTTATTAATCAATGATTTGCGATGCTTATACATAGTTATATATGTATTTATATATATATATATATATATATATATATATATATATATATATATATATATATATATATATATATATATAATCTTTTTGAGGGTTCCGTACTCAGAGTTTAAGAGACCCTATTGCTCAGACTCCGCTGTCCGTGTGTCCGTACGTCCATTCGTCCGTCCGTCTGTCACCAGGCTGTATCTCATGAACCGTGATAGTTAGACTGTTGAAATTTTCACAGATGATGTATTTCTGTTGCCGCTATAACAACAAATAACAGAATAAAATAAATATTTAAGGGAGGCTCCCGTACAACAAACGTGATTTTTTTGCCGTTTCTTCTCGATATTTATTAATACAACGGCAACAGGCAGACGCTTGAAATATTCAAATGTTGTATGGATAATGGTACGGAACCCTTCGTGCGCGAGTCCGACTTGCACTTGGCCGGTTTTTTTTATGTAGCCCCGATTGTGTCCGACTGCTGAGCATTTTCTTGTAATCTCTGATTACTCGTAATTAACTTTGTTGATTAAATTGTATGAAGTTTTTATTTGTGTTACAGGGCAAAATGGGCGGATACTATTTCAATTCAATTAATTTATTTTCAGATAATGTCGATCCATTATGTTAGTGTGACTTAATATCTATGTTAGTAACAATCATTTGTATGGTATAAGTAGATTTTTTACCTGTTTAAAAATTGGTTGTATCATTGCAGTGGCAAGAAATATCTATTAGTTGACCTTATACATGAAACTGAGACTTAACAGCAAAAATCTGCGATTGCCCTTATATTCTTAGTCAATAAAATAAAGTATTATGTCACTTCAGGAAATGTCCAAAACACGGCACACAGTCGTAAATTGTTAGATAACGATATGTCAAAACCACAGGAGGAACGGGCTTTAAGTGACGAAAGAACGAAAACGGTGCTTATTCACTTGCAGTATGTATGATTAAAGAGTGATAAAAAGTTGCACAGTAGTGCGTACGCCAAGTCGAGTCACAAACGAGAATGTCGAGAATGACAAACAAGGAAGAAACTTGAACGAACTTAAACTTTACCTTGTTATGTTGCCCTACCTAGTAGAAAACTAAACCACAAATACGGCCCGAAGGCAGCGGCTAACATAGTAACATAGTACATTGACATTCAGCAAACAGAATGTAAATTCTTTACGTTGAAATAAATTATTGATTTCTGATTTCGGTCTGGGTGAATTTCGACGTTTGTGAAGTGCTTGTCTGGTTAACATAGCACCGGCTACTCTAGACAGGACAAGTTGTTTCATAGTAAAACTATGTAATATCTTCTAAAAACTTACCAAGTTAGTATGTAAATTTAAAAGTCACACATTTTTTCCCTGTTTATCAAAACACTGCTGATTCCGCGAAGAAACGGAACTTGGCAAATTCTTATATACATGATATATATTATATCATGTAATTTTTACATTTAAGTTGTGGTGCGACTTTTTTTTCATTAATTTTTTCAATTTTGAGTTAACTACCGTACCGCATGTAATTACCAAAAGATAGAGAAGGCTTAATAATTCTTCGAGAAAAGTAATCACGGTGTCCGTCGCTTGCGCGACTTGGCTGGACCACTCCGGTGCCACGATAAGCAGTCTACCTATTTTTTGCCAGCGGTCTGTTTTGTGGCATAGGTTATCTTTCCAGGGTTAAGTAAAGGTTACCTAATCTAAGACGCGCGGCCCTGAAATGTACGTCCATACTGACTTTATTGTGACGGAGGTACTTGTTACAAGTTATTAACCACTTCCTATTTTTTAAGTGTATATAAACATATTGTTATAAATATGTAAATGATATATATTACGTATATTAATACATATATTACCGTAACATTAAATGTGTTTTACTATATTATTGCTGAAATATTAATTTTTATAGGTATGTGCCCCCTCCTTATCGGTAAAACTGTTAAAGGTTTCATCACCGACTGGCTGAACCTTGTTTTAATCCTGGCCGATCGCAACTCGACATTGTTTGATTGACATGATGTTTTATGTTGTACTCTGTTGTTTCTTCTTGTGCTGAATAAATACTATTGCATATTTTCCACTAAATACGTGTTTAAATCACTTTATAAACCGAGGCGGAGTATATAGCTTTGTCTGAAGCAGCCAAAGAAGCGGTATAGGTACGTCCGTGCGGTTCTTGCTGAATTGATAGGTCAGACTAACCCTGTAACACTGTATAGTGATAACCAGTCTGCAGCGAAGCTTGCCACTAATCCGGTGTTTCATAAACGGTCGAAGCACGTAGACATTAGGTATCACTATGTTCGTGAGGCTATGGATAATGAAGTCATTGAATTAACCTATATGCCTATCGAGCAGATGACTGCTGATGTGCTCACGAAGGCACTGCCTAATTGTAAACATAAGTCATTTGTTCAAGATATACTGGAAGTCGTCCAGGATTAAGGTGGCGTGTTAGAGGTTTCATCACCGACTGGCTGAACCTTGTTTTAATCCTGGCCGATCGCAACTCGACATTGTTTGATTGACATGATGTTTTATGTTGTACTCTGTTGTTTCTTCTTGTGCTGAATAAATACTATTGCATATTTTTCCAATAAATACGTGTTTAAATCACTTTATAAAAAAAAAACACAAAACTATCCGGTGACCTTACGCATGTGCAGGCTAATAACAACTTCCACACCACACAACACAATCACATGACCTGGTCCCAAACTATCCCTATAGGTCTCATGCTATGGTAACCAGGCAAGGACATAACAAACATGGAAATACACCCAGACTAAGGCCATTTGTACAAATGTACGGCGCCCCCCAGTGGAAATCGAACCCACGACCTCTATCGTGGTAGAAAGCGCCTTAACGGAGCAAGAAAGAAAAAGAAGAAGTTTTGCTAATGAGAGAAAGAATTCTCTCTTACATCTATTCCCGCAAATTTTTGCGTCTGCCCTTGACATTCGTTTATAGTCATTGCAAAGCAGAAAATGGTGGCTTCTACTTTATTGTGAAGTAACGCTTTAACGTTATAACTGGTCGCGTTGCACAGTTAACGGGGTTTAAAAGTCTATGATATGGAAGACGCGGTGGTTTCAATGAATTTAGAAATTCGACATGATAGTTTATAGCGTCTTCCGAGTTGACCAGCGTGTCTGTAAAAGTGTATACCTTTCTTCCCCATCAAAGGACATCAGATAAGGTCAAAAAGTATTTATTGTCTCATTAAAAATACAACAGTGTTACAATGCTATTAGCAGTATATTATTGATAGCCACAGTTTGGTCGTTTTTCAGAATAAGTATGGCATACTTACATAAACCTTCCATAGAATTATCATGGATATGAGCAATATCAGGATACATTTTTGATATTAAGTGCTCAACCGTAGTTACAATACTGTGCACAAATTTTCCGGGCTTGTTATCATTTCGTCAATTGTCGGTCAATCTTGATATGGAATTATGGATTATATATGCAGCTATCCTAGATGGGGCTAGAAGGTGTCACCATACTACAATATATGCAGAATTTGTAAAAAATTCAAGTTGATATTTTGTTTTCCTTTATAGATAGTTAGTGGTGTTAAGTTACAAATTTGGAAATTTAAGTATTATAAAAGCAATTTATTTAATAGCATAGTCTTCACACATTTTCTGCAACCTGGATAATAATACCTGATATACTCATTTTAACACCTACGAACGTTGTAACGTATCCTCTCCAACCACGTATTTTATTTTATCTTGTTCAGTACACTTAAATACAAATTAATACAACCCAAGCACCGGGTCTTAATGGTGGAGCGATGTTTATTTTACACCTCGCCGGACGAGACACGGCTATGTCGACTCTTTTTACTTTCCTTAATTTTATTTTTGTTGGTTTTACACATTATGACCGGAGATTGGAACGTGACTGCTTTTAGCGCCTCTTCTAATTGGGCATTCGGATAGACTCTTAAATGTCCCTACCAATAATTTTGTAAATTAGTTGAGGAGGTATGTGAAGAGTTCCTGAAAGAGTTAAGTCGGCAGAATATCGACCTTTGCTATTTTGAGGCAAAGTCTTCAATAAGGCGACTGAATAGTGTTCACACAAAGAGTTCAATTTGGAATTAGACTATACGAGGTTAGCTCAAAAATGGGCAATTCCGAGTTTGTATTTTACAACTTTTGTTGTATGAGTTTTTTACAGATTTATCCGCACACCAAAGGTTGACTGGTAGATAATGCTATTTAGCCTTTGTACTAAATATTTTTTTGTGCAATAAAGAATTTTAATACGACTAGTAATAATAGACTGCCTCGTTGGTCTAGCCGTTAAGGCGCTTAGCTACCAAAACAGAGGTCATGGGTTCGATTCCCACTGGGGACCGCCGTACTTTTGTAGCCTGGTTACCATAGCACAGGGTATCCTAGTTTGGGACCAGGTCAAGTGATTGCATTGTGTCGAAGTTATTATTGTTATTACTAATATATTCTTAGAAACATCAGGGTGCACAAAATATTGTTTAAATAACTTAATGTTACAGTAATTGCTAATTATGTAGGTAGTTCTGTAAAGAGACAGTTATACATATATTTGACGCGGTTACGCATGGTATGTAGATTGATTGCCTACTGTTTTCGAAAAACCAGCCGAGTGTGTGTCGGGCTACGCGCAATGTAGTGTTCTGTAGAAGAAGGGGTTTTTTACCTGCTTTACAGAATTAATTACTTTATCGAAGCACTTTTCGATGGGATTCGTACGAAATGTTCATTTCGTAAGTTGGTCGCCTTACTCATTGACTTGTATAGCCTACTTAGGCGTGATAGTTTTCTTTTTAAGTTCATTATATGCGCTACTGCTCTGATTTTTTTCAAGTTTCTACAATCTACCAGGAGAGAGGGGGACGGGGACGCTCTACGCTGCCACAAATTTGCGCTTTGAAGCTTAAAATTTCGTAAACGGAACTCTTAATAAAAAATGGTCTTCCCACATCGACAATATTATTAAACGACCAATCCAACGATACCCCACACTATGGTGTATGTGGAAAAAAATGCATCCCTAATTTAAGTGTAAAGGAGGTACAGTAATTTTTTTTTCAAGTGTATATTCTACCGTTTTGTTGGCATAATAAATATGTACGAGTATATCTATGCCAAATTTCAGCTCTCCAGTACTTATCAGACAGACAGACAGAGGGACGGACATGGCGAAACTACTCATGGTCATGAAAACCACGAAGAAGGCCTATGTCTTGCAGTGGGCGTCAAATGGCTGATGATGATGGTGACAATTTATGAATAAGAAACAATCAATTCAATTTTTGTGTATTGCACGATGCACAAATACACATGGAGCTATCACGAAAACCTGTTAGAATCCTGACGTTTGCGATAGCAGGGAGTAGGGTTGGGGATTTGGTCCACGTACTATAGGGGCAGAGCGGCACGGGGCAACCGAAACAAAGGCTACTAAACAGAAATTATTAATGAGCTTGTTAGTGACAGTCTACAGGTTTTTTGTTACCAAAAAGTTTGTTAATTACGTACATAACATGTATGTACTAGCCACAGGGACGTGACGTAACGTAAGTAGAGTGTACGAATGGCGCAAAGGTTGACGAGAACCTCAATTTCTTTCCAATAACCTCGGATTTCCACATCACGATGGAAAAAATGGAAAAAAAAAACTTATCTCTGCCAACTGTACAGACAATAAAAATGCCTGGCCCACACGCGTGAGGTCATTAGACACCTACCACAGGAAGATAAATTAAAGTAAACGAGAGAACTCGAGCTTACCGCCGTATTCTGTAACTTAAATATTTCGCCGGGTCCATTGCTCGGGGGTTGATTAAGTATTGAATTGTGCAACTTACCTTAAAAATTTTCAGAAGATTTTTTGAATTTCTCACCTTAGTAATAAAATAATTAACGGGTTGTTTTATCACCGACCGACTTATATCTTTAGAATTTCAGTAAACACTGAAGCGCCAGTCCATCTCTTCAGATTTTTTTGAAAAGAATTAGGCAAAGTGGCACTTAAGTATTTTGGTAGGTACCTTGTCAAATTATCTAAAACCAGTGGTCAATGTAAACTTTACAAATTATTGCTTTTCTACTGACATATCATTTGACAACATATTCTTAAATCAAATACCATAAGTCAGGTTTGTCCACGGCAACCACTTCTGCCACCTTTGGTTGAATATGCTTTTGCATAGTAGTTCCGTCATTAGTTAACATTTTTGCTCGTTGGGTTCTTTTGGAATTTTTACAGTTTCCTTTTTTGCGTATCCATCTTCCGAGGCTGCTACAACGTTCATACTAAGCCCTTAAGCCGAGCACACACTAGCGCGGTTGTGGTGTTTTATTTACTTTCGTAGATGTACATGGACATAATTGTAAAAAAACATAATTCTAATCACTATCGGGAAATGAAATAAATTCTCATTTCTGTTACAGCGACATCACAGATGTTTTAATTTTTTGCCTAGTTTTCCCTAGTTTGTGGTTGTGGCCGGCTTTGAAATATATATTTTTTAAACCAACGAACACAAGTAAAAAGCGAACTGGCGATGGGACAGGTTTGTAAATGTGGCGTCCACTCCAAGGCAGACAGAATACGGATGTAAGACAGGATCAATTAAATGTCATAAGATAACCCTTTAGGTATTAAGAAACCGAAAGTTATTGGATGCCCACTCGAAGAAGAACGAAGCACAAATCAGAATAAAAGTTGAAACATTAGCGCTTAAGCCGGGTTTTCACGGTCTTAGTACGCTCGGACCGTGTGCGTACAGTTTTAGTCGATTATGACGATGGTCAGTGCGCTCGGACCGTGTGCGTACAGTTTTAGTTGATTATGACGATGGTCAGTGCGCTCGGACCGAGTGCATCGTCATAATCAACTAAAACTGTACGCACACGGTCCGAGCGTACTAAGACCGTGAAAACTCGGCTTTAAGCAGATGAGGCATTCGCGTACTAACTACTAAGCGAGGCGCCGGGTTAAGTTGCGCGGGTTATACCACTGGAATGCGATTGGTTAGTAGAATTATTAAACAACCATTACAGTACTAATATATTGAACTGTATTGGACCACTATGCATTTAAGAAACTAGCCCACAGGGCCGCGATTCATAAAAATACAATTCATAGTTTATTATGACCATTCGTAGCCCAATCGTACAATTAGTCTCCCTACTTGTTAATCTGTAGGTTAATCGGCTATGCAATGTCCATCGAATTGTCATAGTAACCATGAATTGTAATTCTATGAAATGGGGCGCTGGGTGAAAGTCATTGGGCATTGTGGACATTGCGACAGATGCATTGGTACTGTATGTGCGTTTCACCGCAGGCTCAGCTAATAAATATTGTAGTCGAGTCAAAATTCCAATTTTTGGAAGTTGTCTTCAGTCAGATCGTGCAACGCCTCCTCTATTGAGAGTCCCTCATACCGTTTACTTCGGGCTTGTACGGGCCTGCCTTGAAAACTTGAAAAACTCGCCAATGGGAACGCAGCAGAACGGGTTAGAGGTGACGAACGATTGACATTCTCAACACATCACTTTATATGGAACTTAATTACGATTCAAAGGCGACGGGCATCGATTAAAAACTATTCAGTATTCGGAAAGGACTGTTCTAGCCAACCACCTGGTGGCTCGGCCTTTAGTAAACTTTGATTTATCTACACTAATATCTACATCTACATGTACACTAATAGTAATATATAATATTAACACATTATATACGCGTGGTGATTAAGCCCATACTCTCTCTCTGAGAGAAGGCCTGTGCCCTACAGTGGGATGTATATAGGCTGCTTATGATGATATATAATATTATAATATATTATATGTAACATTATAAGGAGCAAAGTTTGTATGTTTGTTCTCCGAAACTATTCATCTGATTTAAAAAATTCTTTCACCAGTATTTAGAATGGTTCTTCAGGGTGGACATATTTTATAGATCTTATTAAATGAAATGTCCTTTGCATAGATACCAATTTTGCAACGTAAATTGTCGAAAAAACGACTGAGCGAATGCGTTTCTTACAAACCCTGTCCCAACGGTAAGAGACTCCGGAATTCCTTAGTGGTTAACAGATCTGATCTGGCGCGTTTGGGCTTATGTCATGAGTTTTGTAGTATATGCTTTGAATAATATGGAGACAATAGTATGATGATGGGAATGAGAGATGGATACAGCATGTCTTCAACGGATAACAGCAGATCCATTGGGCTTATTTAATCATCATCATCATCATCATCACCAGTCATTTGACTCCCACTGCAGGACATAGGCCTCCTTCGTGGTTTTCCAAGCTTCTCGGTCTTGTGCCGCCCGCATCCAGCGAATCAGTTTAATCAGTTTTGCAGAAATGCGGTGGTAGCGTTGCGGTAGAACGCCGGCCTCACATTCGGGAGGTAGTGAGTTCGAATCCCAGCATGTAGATGACTTTGTTTTCTAAAGTTAAGTACATTTTTGAAGTTGTGGTAGCAATACCACTCGCAAACAGTGCAGAAAAACACCGTGCGGAATCGGTGTTCACACACTTACCGCAATCCGATTCAGAGACTAAACAATTCAAGTGTCGTTTGTCAATCAGTTAACTGACAACTAGTTAATGTAAAATAAACCTTTTACACCTGTGTTTCAATTTAATTCTGACAGTTTTATTTCAATTCCGAGGCAGTGTTTGTTTTCTAAACGTTTTGTTTTAATTCTTAACAATTTACGACACCTCGTAGCGCGTACACGCGATGATAAATCACGATGATATACAGCAATGATCGGATCTGGCTTTCGATGCTAGATATCCACTTTATTACTTCATACAATGTCGCGGTATCGCCTACTCTGATATCCCGATAGAAATTTACACGGTAGCTTACATAAACTGCGTCAAATAACATAAGAGTGAATATGATCTCAGTAACTACCTACCTAAAGCAAATGAAAGATAGGGTCAACTATCATAACAGTAACAAAATAAAAAAAACTTTTATTTTTCGTTTTTTTTTCCTGTCAAATGGAATCAGAAGCAATTGAAACTACGTGCAATCGACAGCAGGTCGAAATTTTTACATTTCTGTTGCAAAATCGCCCTTGCAGTGACTTACAGTGACTGATTAGAGTGCACATATGTAAAGTTTGATGAGCTGTCGAAGATACGAGACATTTTGGGAAGCCGCCTTAGATACTGAACACTGATTTTCATTCAAAAGTAAAGTAAAACGAGCAGCAGTCATTTATCAGTTTTAAAAGGAAAAACATGCTATTTAATGTGGGTAGCAAAATATGCATGTTCCGCCAAAACTGGATATTATTATGCATTTATTTCGTGTGAGGATTATGGCATTAATATTGTTGACTCACGCACGCGAATGACACATTCTCAAACGAATAATGCCTATTGGACACTTCGTACTTTGAGCAAGCTTTATTTTGTAGTAAGTAACTCAAAGATGCAGAATAAGGCGGCGGAACGAAGTTATCTTCGGAGGTACTCACACTAAGTTGTCATTGGACTAGTAAAATTTTATTGTCCAATAAAGAAAGCTCCCGCTAATATTATTGTTCTATAGGCATTTTTATAAAACTTGGCACTGGTCTACTTGACGTAGACAATTACGTCATAATCACTAGTTCGCACAAACGCTGATACCTGGATAAAATCTATTTTTTCTGTTCAATTTTCGCTCTTAAACAGTGCGCGACACGATCGTCTTGTTAGTCCCACTTGCAGACCAGTAGTGTCGCTTTAAGTAGTTTAATTTAGTTCCAGAATCTAAATCAGTCCGTTCTATCCTCGATTTCGAATTAATTATCGCTAAAGATTCGCATATCTTTCTTCGCCCATATTTCACTCGGGTGCAGATTAGAAAGTGTCCGCTGCGTTCGTGATCTGACAGTTTACAACAGCACATCGTCTGACAGATGCCATTAACAATACCGTGTTTCATTTTGGGCCCCTGTAAATAAAATAAACTAGGATCTTAATATTTACGCCGGAGAACAATACAATTGGTTCTACTATTGGCGCAAGAGCGAGGACTTAAAATAGGAGCCTTTAGAGCCGGTATTAGTTCAGTGTGGTAAGAATATAAATTGTAAGTGATAGAATATTCTTTACTACATATACACCAGGAATTAGATTTGAGACTTGAATAATAATCTGTATAGTACAATTGGCGGCCTTATTATCTTAGTGATTATTTTCTTTTAGAAACGTATCACTAATCGAAATAAAGACAATCGGTCGACGGCTGAGAGGCGAATCTAGAAAAAAAAAATTTGGACCATTGAAGAAAAATGTGAAACTGGAATTAAATGAAATAAAGCCTAGCGGTAGATCGCCGGCCTCACATTCGGGAGGTAGTGGGTTCGAATGAGCCGGTTCAAATGACTTTGTTACCTCAGCGCTTGAAATTTCCAATCCGCCGTAGGCGCGTGTGGTGATTAAGCCCATACTCTCTCACTGGGAGAAGGCCTGTGCCCGGCAGTCGAACGTATACAGACTACATTAAAAAAAAGTACTGTTGTTGTGTATGACACAATAACAAAGACCTTTTAATTTATTTGATTTTGTTCTACTCTTTCACATTAGTTTCCATCGCTATTATCACGTTACATTAGGAAAGGCCTATTCAGGGCCAAAACAAGATGACAAAGTAACCTCCTTAAGCTAACAATCGCAATCGTAAAGATAAAAATGCTTTTAAATCTCCAAACGACGACATTATCAAATAAATGGGCACAAATGAATAAAGATATAAATTCTTAAGCCACAATAACTTCAACATAACGATCGTATGCATAGCCACTCAAATATTTTAGTCCTGTTGATTTTTTCAGCACTATATTGATCACAATTGATCACTTAAAGTCGACGCTTCTAAGGACGTTATGTCTCTGTCAAGTCCTCAAGTAGTGTCCAAGCCTGGAAAATGTTCAAAATCTTTTGGATCCTGTGACAGAAAAACAGACCTTATGAAACGATTATCTGTGTCTCTCGGTCTTGGCCAGCGGCTACACAGGAGGGACGTGGGGCGAGGGCGCGGAAAAGACGCGTCGTTAATCCAATTCACTTTCATACAAAATGTACTTACGGGTTGGGACGAAGCAGACACAAAAAAGACGTCTCTTCTGTTTTTGTTTGTTAACTCATGCTTTTCAGTCACAGGATCCAAAATATTTTGAAGATTTTACAGGTGTGGTAACCATAACTTTGATGTGTGTTTGTTATGATTGAAGATCATTGTCCAAAAAGTCACCAAATGTTTTATCAATGTGATGTACGGCGAAATACTTAAAATTATACAAAAGGTAATTCCAAATTGAAGTGTTAAAAATCCCGTCCATGACGAGGTTGTGAGCATTCACAAGTTTTCATCATCGCACCGCTTGACGTTTGTGAATTTCTTATCTACATTCTTTTTTTGTATTTTTTTGTCTAATAATGTTAACTCTTTAATAACGCAGATAACGCACTTAGAACGCCTTTAAAACTTCCTGTAAACTGATACTTAGAAACAAACAAATTACGCCCTCATGACGTTTGTTGCGCAGATACCACGCGTTGGTGAAATGCAAGTCGTCAGCGAGTTTAAGATACGTCATTTGCATACTCTAGCAAGTATCTAGTTGTAGGTTTCCATACTGCAAATTATTGAAGCTTAGCTAATGAAGTCGTATTCATTCATATAGGTTAGAGAGTACCAGACGACAAACATGGCAAACAAGCTCCGCTAAGTAAGACTGACGAATCCCGAATCGAATTCATACTAAGCATGCAGGTGAGAGAAACAATCACTCTAGCTCTGCGTGTTTGCGCGATTGCGTCACTCCCTTATACCGCTAACAAGCATACCAACATTAATATGGAAAGCGGGGCACAGTCAATGTGCCAGCCAACGCTACCACCACGAAGATGGCCATTGTCTCAACAAGACGTGACTCCAAATGTTAATTGGACGATTAAAACCCGAATGCGGGTCATTTCAAACATTACCAGGGACCTCCGTTTGAATATGTATAATAAAATTATTAGATGGAGCGTACGTTTAATTTGTGGGTTACGTTTCTAATGAGGTTATGTGCTTTCTTGTCACAGGCCGCGGGCTGTGCGCGGAATATGTTAGGAGTAAGGCGGATGCGCGAAATGGCCTTTATCGAGTGCCTGACGCGTGAGTCAGTCGAGAGAATAGCGATATTGTCTGTGTTAATGTATTCGCAATTAGCATAAGTAGCTGGTACCTAAATACAAATTGCGATTCGGATCTGTAAGCACCTAATAACTTAAATAGTTGGGCTATTGCAATAGAATTGACCACGACAGCGTAACGCTGGGGACCACCGAGTGCAACTACAAAATTTTGCACCATGCATTCTTTACTAACTCTCTTTCTCTCTTTTTCGTCCTTGTATCTTATTTTATATTCTTTTTTGTCCTTTTTTCACACTCCAACCATCGATCTAGTTTGTGTATTAACCCCACAATTTGACATCAAATTTTTTTTAAAGATCTTGTTTGTCCATTTCATTTCACTTCTGGTACGTGTAACTCAAGTGAATGAAATAAAGTAAGCATAAGCTTTCAAATTAACTAAACTCTTGGTTGGTGCCGTCGATTTTACCTCATTGTGTTAAGTGTGGTTTCACAGTACCGCTTTCGCCAGCGCGGTTGGTAAGCGTTGCGGACCTCGAGCTTCAAGTGTCTTGGGTCGTTACATAGTAAAACGCTGGGCCCGCGCTGATTGCAATATGGCCCACAGGACGCGCTTACCACACGTGCGGACGGTAAGCGTCACTGCAAAACCACACTTACTCGATGATCTTAATCCTCTATCGTTCGGGATGCTAGACTAGATTTTGGCTCACAGTAAATAGCTGAGTGTGCTCGACATTCAGCAATAGACTAACTTTTTTCGAACGAAAACATTCGTAAGCATTACACATTTTTAGCTTAATTCCGAATTCACTTGCTTGGTTTTTTATCGGAAGAGTCCGACCAGGTTTCATTCTGATTTTCAGAGTGAAACCTAATTAAGCTCTGCACATCGAAGTAAAACCAGGTCGGTCTCTTAAGACAAAAGGTCAAGTAAGTGACTCCGGAATTAAAGCAAATAATAGTAACTCTCGGTTCCTGCAGATAAAAGTATCTTGTTTATTACTCGATGATTCCAGTCATAAAATATGTAAAGGGCCCTAGACTAGAATTTGGGAAGTTAAAGCAAGCTTGCCCGACGTTAAGTAGTCAGTTAGGAACTTCACATTCAACTATTTTACCACCGCAACCCATTTGCATATCTTTTGGCTCATTATCTGTAGACTTTCTTTTCTGCGGAAAGAGCCTCCTTTGGTATACTGCCAGCTCGAAACATATTCATGAGACAACCATAAATGTACGTGGACAGCACTATCTCTAAATTACTTTATACCTAAGACCTCGGCTTGAATTTTGGGCAGAAAATACTATTGTGAAACCTCGCAGGGGTTACTCGAGGTCGATTCATATTAACCTCAGCTTACTATGTAAATACATACTTTATTGCAAAACTTCGCAAGCAAATTAACTGACTAAACCTTTTCCAAGTATCATGCGTGACATTAAAGACAAAACACAAAAAAAATGCGGCGCGCACGCAGAATGCCAAATCAGTGAATTGTGTCAATTTAGAATTCCACAAATGTAGAGAAAAACAATACCCGAGGTGTCCTATAAATTTTCCACATAGTATTAAATAAAATAATTTAAGTAGCTGTGTTTGTCCATCTGTCAGTCGGCGCATACTGCATCGCACAGTATATTGTAATTATACAGAGGCGCTGCCAGTTGAATAACAAGCTGCGGTTCATACGAATGCTGGGACTCCCGCTCATAAATGTATGTTGAACCAGCAACGTTGGCACCAATAGCGAAACAGGTGTCCGATATCCGAAATTTTGCCGAAGATTTTTTTTTCAGTTTCCTCATTCGGTACGGGGGCTTCCAATTCGAGTCAGTTTAATTACAGAAATTTTGAAATTGACAAGAGAATATACGAGTGCCTTATTTTCGTCTTTGATCTCTATCTTCCCTAAATACGAGCTAAATACATTCCAATATTTTTTATTGTTGGACTTCATCCACACTATAATACAAGGAAAGTGGTTGACTTTCTTGTAGCATGGTACGGATGAAGTCACCCTCACTTACAATGCTTTTTTTCTTTACAACAACATGAAGTATTTTACATAAACGACGTCCACACTCACATCCGCATATATTTAAGGAAAACGACACAAACACTTTACCCCAATTCACAAACATCGAAAGCCTAAAAATGCATACCTACTAGAGCACATTTCCAATTCAACTCATGGTACTTAGCGCTAATACATGTGCTTAGCGGTATGGTTAAAAAGAGGTACAGTGCCAAATATGCGACGTCGTAACAGTTTACTTGCCTTATACGGGGTATAAAGTAGCAAGCCGAATAGAAAACTCTGTGGGTGCCTAGCAAAAACTGTGGGCCCATAAGACCTTATCTCTACATTAATTCCACAGGCTTACCTTTGTAGGCTTATCTCGAGTATTTTATTTACTTGATGCGTGGACTAGCTAGAGATAATTGAATGAGAAAATTATTACTTTTGTCATTGCTTTTTAAGAGTCGATAGCTCAGTGTGAAAAAGCTCTAAAAAGACAAAATGTATAAAGTTTTCCTTACCTAACGTACGAGTAGTTGAGAACAACATAGTAATTGGACATGAAAAATTAGAATTTGTAGATGATACTGTATTTCTGGGCATCACAATCGATGCAAAACTACAATGGGGTCCACATATTGTAAAATTAGCACACAGACTTAGCTCTGCAGCATATGCAGTGAAAAGAATTAGGGAACTCACTGACGTTGCAACTGCTAGGCTTGTTTATTTTAGTTACTTCCATAGTATTATGTCCTACGGTATACTACTATGGGGCCGGGCAGCAGACATTGAGACTATCTTCATCTTGCAGAAGAGAGCCATCCGATTTATTTACAAGTTAGGTAGTAGGGATTCGCTAAGAGATTTCTTCAAAGAAACCAACATCTTAACAGTTGCATGTCAATACATTTATGAAAATATTATGTACGTTAGAAAAAATATCAAAGACTTCGAAAATGTTGGTGGCCACCATAATGTTAATACTAGAAATAAACATAAATTGTCATTTCCACTATTTAGACTTGCAAAAGTTAACACATCCTTTATGGGGCACTGTATAAGGTTCTACAACAAAATTCCTCAAGATATATTAGAGTTACCTCCAACGCGATTTAAAAAATGTGTTAAGCACATTCTGTGCAAAAAGGCTTACTATAACATCAAGGATTATTTAGAAGACAAAGATGTTTGGCATTAAACAGTAGATTAATATTATTTAAAGGACGATTGTGACTAGTGTTCAACACATTCATGACTAATATTTTAAGTTGAAAACTCTGTTAATTAAGTTAAAACGTGTTTTGAAAAGAATAAATGTGGAGTTTCTTTGTTAGTTTCTTCTCCACATAATCCATTAATTGTGAAACTAGCAACTTTGACGTTCATTAAGTAAACATTCTGTTTTTACAATGAATAAAAATATTTGAATTGAATTGAATTGAAACATCGGACAGGGGTTACGTTCGCTGAACATTTTGGCTATTGGGGTGTACGGAAAATTAAGCAACTGCATCATTAGCCGGGAATAGAATGTTCTTAGCCTTAAGACTCCGTCTATATAATCGTAAGTGAGTTGGAGTTGGGTATTTCTGAGGATGTCGTTTTTGAAGCGATAGTAATACACGAGATTAGTAAAAAAAAAGATTCCGACGAATTGCGAACCTGCTCCTTTTTTGAAGTCAGTTAAAAAAGAAATACATACTGATGTAGATTATTTTGTAAGGTTATGTTAGTGCTTAATATAAATGTACTTTTCTTTGTGACCTCGAAGAGGTTAAACGGCTGGACCTATTTTGACAAATGGGGTGTGAACTCAAAGATACTGATGACGCGACAGTTATTGGTGGACGCAGTCAGCAGTAAACGGAAGTTAAAAAGGTTCAAATAAAAAACTTATTTAAAAAACTAAAAACTCAAATGCTATTAAACTACAGCAAGAGAGATTCGGCCTGCTGAGGTTTAAAATTCAACATCATCATCATCATCATCATCAGCCATTTGACGCCCAATGCAGGACATAGGCCTCCCTCGTGGTTTTTCAAGCTTCCCGGTCTTGTGCCGCAGACCAATAAGTTAGTTTCTAAAATAACTTTTTTTTTAGTTTAATATTCTTTCTCGCACGATTTTCCGTGAATATGACGAAATTTTGCCACAGTTTATAACAATCAAGCAGCATCCGCGGCATGAACTGTGGAGCGGTACTTTTATTCTGTCTAAGATACGCATCGCATACGTGAGTGTTGTTCATAAGCGCGAGAGGGGCATCTATGAATGTCTTTATTACACTGTTCCTTAGTCATTTGGAAGATTTTCTCATAATGATTGTCCCCAAAACGAGAGTTTGTGCCGTCAAAAGCTTTTGTCTAATCGCCGGGGCCACGACTTGCCTCTAACTACTCCAACATGTTTACACGTTTCGCTTATTTTACCAGAGCTTGCATATCACAGAGAGAGCATTGTCATTCTGAAAACTTCGAGTTCAGATTTGACGGTTATTGTCACTGTATTTACATGATTTATTTATGTTTTGGGATCACACTTCTTTTTTTTTATTATTTAAATCATCAACTTTGGAACAAGTGAACGCTGTAAATTCGATACTTCAAATCAAGGTACTTAGATCATTGGAGTGTAATTTAAAGCTTCTTTACCCTTCGGATCCGAAGAGCTATCAATTTTACTACTTACTGAATGTAATCGGCCCTAACTTATCTATTATCGTACATAAATCATTCACTTGTACCAACTAGTGGTAATTCTAATCAGTGGCATTAATTTCAAGCTCCCCGAAACATAGGTGTGACATTCTATTGTCCGAGTTTTGATGTGCACGCCCTGTACCTCGTGTTATCGTCAAAATATTTTTAACGTAATAAATAGTACTGCTGGAATTGATGACTTGCTGGTGCTTTCTAAAGGAGAGCTTTTAAACTATTTGTTTAAAATAAGACAGGGTAGCTCATGACTCCAATCTCGTCTGATAATAAGCAAAGACTTTGTCTTGGTTAATAAATGCTAATAGAGTTTAGAAAAATAGTCGTGCTTAATTCAGATTTGGAATGTAAAGATTGTTAGATGTAACATAATTTTATTTCCTGCTCTAAGGAGTAATACTTAGTTATTATAAAAAAATATTTAACCGTGAATTGTTAACTATTGCATGCAGTCAAGTCACCTTGACAGAGTTCACATCTCTACAAACCACTTATACCCAGAGAGTGCCTCTTGATGGTATCTTCCATTTCAATCATCAGCAATAGCTCTTGTAAATACTCGTCCCAAGACGATTCGTAAGTGTTATATCGGTAATCGGATTCGTTAGGTCGATATCAATAATTCATCGTGCAACTCGGTTATGCACATTAACCAACTGTTCTATGGAAGTTCACCGTTCATTAGTAGTGGAGCCAAGCCTCCGGTAACTACCTATAAATAATATGAAGATAAAGAAGGTTAACTCAGCCGAAAAATATGGTGACTTAGTTTGGTCTCGCCAATGCACTCTGCCAAGGCTGTTGTTTGTGTACGAATTATGAAACATCACATAGATGAACGGTGAGTTAATAAAATTAACAAAACAATCACCTAATCACAAGTACCTATAATTCATTTTACTAATAAGGCTGCCATATGTACCTACTGTAGATAGAGAACACTTTAACAAAACCAGCGTGCGTGCATGCAACGACTAATGAATGTTGAGGAATCGAAAGTGATCTGTCAGGATCATGGCAAGTGGCAGTCCCTGATCTCTGCCTATCCCTCTGGGATACAGGCGTGAGTTTGTGTATGCATGTAGAAAACTTTATTGTATATAAACGCAAATACTATACTATATTATTGTTGAATTCTCATATGTAATTCCTGGTGTACATACAATAAAGAATATTCTATCTATCTATCTACCTTCCTTACGGTGCGATGTTTTTTGAAGATATTTTTTTTCTGAAGTTCACTCGATTTGGGAATGGTATTGACTCTTTTTTCGAATTTCAGTCAACCTAACCTTATAGTTTGTTAATTATGGTTATAGTTTATTACGGTTTATTATTTTTGCGTTGTAAAGAGGAGAGAAATGGGTAGTGCTGATAGTCACCTAAGAGTTAAAAGTGTTTTAGTGTGTGAAAAATGCCAATGTCGTTAGTCTGATATATTAAAGCAATGTTTCTCTGATTTTCTCTGATGTTAGTCTAGCGGTGTCACACCCGATTATTTTCAATACAGTCTTGTGTTAGTTTCACGCTGGAGGCCGCTCTTTGATGTGTACAAATAGCCTCAGTCTAGATTTTTCCTATTTGGTCCGGTTACCTGAGTACAAAGTACCCTAGTTTGGGACCTGCACATGATTGAGTCGTATGGAAGTTTATAGATTTAGTTAAATCTCTGTGATCAAATAATTCCTAGCTCGGCGCTTTGGCAAAAGCCCGCGCCACATCGCGTATGGCCAGTTCGTGGATTGACGGTTTAATTACGTTCTGATCCGGCTCCTGGGCGATAATATCGTGGTGGGTGTTCAGAATACGTATGATAATTGTGTTCACGGGGTGACATGGTGCCGTCACGTCGGTCAGGTCTTTGGCAATCGACTTTATGAATTACTCTCTAGTACATTATAGTATAGCTACGTGTACTTTGTAAAAAAATAGACCTGTAGTAATTTCTTTACTGATAAAAATTATATATGTCAGCAGCCTACGTAATCGACAAAAGCGTGATTAAATTCATCATACTGAACAACTTTTAAACTACAAGTTTTCTTAGTTCACGAAACAAATACGATATTCTCTAGAAACTTTCAATGAGTGACACCACTTGTGTGCAAAACCGTTCTTTTTACGAATTAGAGAAAACTTGTAGAACAAAAATTGTTTACAATGATAAATAGACTCTCACCCTTCTATCGGTTTCAAATTTATAAATCAACAACCCGCAAAGGTTTCACTGCAGGGCACAGGCCTTCTCTCAGAGTGAGAATATGGGCCCGACGCGCATTGGCGAATTTGACTCCCCCGGTACGTAAACATTTCAGGGGCTTGGGTTTCCTCACGATGTTTTTCTTCGCAGTAGGAATTGCACTGAATGCGTGAAATTAGCTGGCTAAATCTACTGCAGTAAGGTTACATTATTATATGGTGTCGGTGCGGATAAGTCAAAGAAGGTAGCAGTTTACTCAGTAGTCTAGTAAATTATTGTATGAAATTATACAGGGTGCGTAGAAAGGTCCAGTGAAAGTTTAGGGGTTTTTTCTGCTTTCTTTTATATTGATGAGTAGAGTATAAACCGGAGTAGTAGCCTTTTCAAACACCCGGTAAGCTCGGGAAGGTTTCGAATATACTATAAATGCTCTTGTAAAGGAGTACGTCGTTCACAGGCGCATTTACCGAATATCATGCATTCATGCATACATGCTCAGTTGTGTGAAGTTGACCACTTGGTTAACCGTGAAGGAAACTGGAGTTTGTACAAGAAAATATTCTAAATATCAATATGGGTCAGCATTTGTTGCTTAAGGAATAAGGAGGTGAATAAGGAAACAAATGATAAGAAATAAATAAATACATCTAATTACAAAAACAACAAAAAAAACACTATCTCTCTCTCTTTAAGAGAAGGCGGTGGGACGTATACAGACTGCGTAGATATGCCAGTTAGTGCTATCGCGAGGGAGGTCCGAACGACGTCGCTAACTGTATTTTAGTTGAACTAAATACATACAATTTCTGTACTAGTAGTTCTTGCGAACTTGCCATCTGCCTCGTAGAATATTATAAGGCTTCAATAAATCAAAACCCGGTAATGGGCCAGGCGTCCCTCATTACCAAATCGACGTGAATTTTGCGCCATCGAAAATGCATTTACAAGCATACACCAAGTATTGTTCACGTAAGCCGCTGTATTACGGGCTACACTTAAGTTAATTATAGGATTATAGTGCGCTGCATTTAAAGTGGTATTTCGGTAATATAATAGTCAGATGGCACGCCCGATACGAGCTCGGCCGATACTTGGAAAGGCTTGCTCATTACGCATTCGGGTCGCAGCGTATACGTACCACTCGAGCAACAAACGAATATAATAATTATGAGCGTTGGATTAGCCGAATTAGCCTGTTTCGGCGTTGAGGGCATGTTTTGTTTTTTCGAACACGTCCGGCGATTGAAGGGCTAAATCTGATTCAAGATGCGTATCACCGTAATCACCTTTATTGGGGCATGAGATCGTCACGTTTGGTTGTTAATTAATTATACGGCGATCTGGTGCACGTTTGATAACACAATTTGCAATTATTCAGTGCCTTTCTTTTTGAATATGTACCGAGTGTAGGTGCAGTACGTCGGCCTTTACACGGGTGGACTTTATTAATTTAGTGGCATCATACGGCAGACATTTGTACAAAAATATTATATTATGACAATTGCTCAGCTGTAGTGCGGACTGTACTCACCTATCGCTTAAAGAAAAACCGCGGCTGATTTATGTGAGACGCAGCAAATAAAATTCTTTACGGCCTGCAATGAGGCAATTGTTTTAGTGATTCAAACACTACAATGAAAACATGCTAATAACTATACGTGACATGAGTCACATGAAATTCGCTGAATCTACGAGCGGGTTGATTTAACGCTGCCGGATTTGACTTAACCGCTTATATGGCATGTCACAGATCTGTGTCCGAGTTCGTATAGATCACCTATACATACCATTAGCGAGGACAGTTGCTATGTTAAAAGTTAATAGTCAGCTTGAAAAGCGAGTGACAACATTCTGAATATCAAAATATGTCAAAAATACGTATTTCGTACTATTTTATTTTACGCAGACCTTTCGTATTTACCTAGTAGTAAGTGGACAAACATTAAAACAACAAAAACATTTAGGATGTTTCAATATAGAAGACCACAGAAAACATAAGTTAAGACTGCAGTTAAAAACAACTGATAAAAATACAGTCAAAGTCAGATTAACATTCTTTTGATCGATAACGGCGATATATTGTTACAAAAATCCTACAAAACTGCTAAAATAAAGCGCTTACAACCGCAATTGCTACAATTACTTGTAATTGGCTAGCAATAACGGCAATTCGTGCAGCGCTGTACAGCTTAAGTCAGTAGAGCTAATTATAAGCTCGAGCGATAATTATTAGACTCTGTATAGTTGACTGGTGGCTTGCTTGATCGAGTCTCGACATAGTTGCAAACGCGGATTGACGCTTGTAAACGGTTATAATTTTCCCTTACCGCTGTTAATAGTAGATTAATAGATTTATTAGTGTACGAGAAACCGGGGGTTCGCCTCTATCTAATATTGCATTCAGATAACAGTGCAATGTTGTATTACACCAGAAGCGGTGGTAGCGCAGTGGTAAAACGCCGGCCTCGCATTCGGGAGGTCGTCATAAGTTTGCATCGCAATGTACCGATGACTTTCTTTTCTATTCTTTATTTCTTTTTTTTTATTTTCTAAGTAACGACCATAGTAGTAAAACCACTTGCTAACGGTGATGAAAAACATCGTGTGGAAACTCGAGTGTCTGAGGTGTTCACATACCTCATCGTTTGGAATTCCCAATCCGCGGTGGGCAGGCGTCGTAATAGGTCCATACTGTCTCTGAGAAAGGCCTGTGCCCTGCAATGGGACGAATATAGGCTGAAAAAATGGGCTGGATTATGTTCAGAGTCTTTGATGAATCACATCAGAAAGGTAACAATTCGCCGAAGAACTAACATGATTAACATAACCAAAAAGACAGCAAGTTAATGTGCTCACATGTGCTTAAAAAAAACGGTAGCCAATAAAGCTTCTAAAGTAGAGACCACAAAGTAAACGCGTAAGACGCCTCACAGATGGATGGATGAAGATGGCCGAGGACCAAAACATGGCGTGCAGTAGATAAATACGCCCTGATTGATTGATTGTAGACCATCATAATCGCCCAACGTGCATTACGGTGTAGGGACCCATGATGGCCTGTGTTTACTAAGAATACATAGAAGACCACGGGACTTGCAAAAGTTCCGAAACGACGGCAAATTGTAAAATGAAAAAATAAACGAGTAAATATCCGTGCAAATTCAGTTTTCATTAATACATAGAAGGTCAATGTGTAAAGGTTAATGTGATTACTTTTATACCCCTTATGACAATCCGGCTTGAGGTGGCGCCCCATGATCTAATTTTTGGCACGAGCCGCTGGTTTCTAAATTTGGAAAATTCACTTATTTCCTTTCTCTTAAGTTATTAGTCTATCTGTTAACATTTCTTAGAAAAGAACGAGACAGAAGTGGTTACTGAGATTCTCAGTTCAGAAACTAGCAATTTGTCGAGTAGAACTGACATTTTGTACATTTTACAGGAGTTCTATAGGTGACAGTTTGACCATTATTATTCATTGTCAAATTTCTCACAAATTAGGCATAGTATGCCCACACATATTGTTATACGCACTTACATGTCAAAAAAATAGAAGTCCACTCACGAATTGCCACCAGGCAATAGACCGCAGCATTCTGGGTGTGAAGATTCAGCATTCTTTTTGTTGCACTAATCTGTGCTGAGGACAATTTTTAAAATCTACTTAGAGGCTAAAAAATAATACAGAGAAGTTTGTAAAGAGGTACGAAATTTCGCCGATGCCTGCACTTGCCCATTAGCTCAGTTGGGAGAGCGCTGGCACAGTTAGCCAGTGGTTGCAGGTCCAAGTCCGAGCATGGGTGGAATTTTTAGCCTCTAAATAGGTTTTCAAAACCTTATTGGAAACACGATGCTGCGCCCAAAAACTAAAACTGCAGGAATCAGTGAGGTTACAGCCAGGTTCAATAGAAACTGGAGTGGCCATGTCAATCATATGAGCTCCAGTAGGTGGACAA
Organism: Yponomeuta malinellus; assembly: GCA_947308005.1. Taxonomy (NCBI): domain Eukaryota; kingdom Metazoa; phylum Arthropoda; class Insecta; order Lepidoptera; family Yponomeutidae; genus Yponomeuta; species Yponomeuta malinellus. The sequence continues at coordinate 11,319,893 of OX371004.1, read as the reverse complement.
AAATCGGGACCGACAATAGATATACCTACCTATGTGTGGGTTGAAGAAAAGGAAGAGGGCGACCGAGGTATGGAGGATGGCAGGGTGTTGAATTTGTTGGATGGTAGCAGTACAATGTAGAAGAAAGTCGTTAAAACTTTAGTTACTTACATCGTCTCCCTCAAATGTAAATAAGCATTTAATTTGGTTTTTAGAAAGGCACTTAAGCCTCATAGCGGTATGCACTGCAGTGCATTGCATAAACCTACTTTTCGCTAAAAATCCACTTAGCTAAAAGACTATGTGTGTTTTTGCAACTTTTTCCTCCTCATTCCGTATGCTGCACGGGATGTCGTAGAGAAGTTGTGCAAATACGCATAGGATTATACTTAGTGGAGTGAGTCATTATTTTAAGTGTTTCTATTGTATGTCATTCGGTAATTTGGACAACGGTAATTCAAATCGTGGGTACGAAACTGGATGAAAATTACAATCAAACTTTCCCAAAAGCATCGCCGGTTATCTAAGTCTGAGCTATGTGGATTAGTAGCATTCAACTCGATTCGCTGCAACCCCTACGTAGCATGACGTAGGCTTTTGCTGAACCTTAAGCCAGCTTAATATATCGTTGTAAATGACTGAGTACTAGGGGAGGTTCAATAAGTAGTAGGAATGAATAAGATGCAGTTAACTTTTATGAAATGTTATTTTATTTTTCAACATAGTCACCTGTTAGTTATATACACTTAGCATTTTTTTTTTGAAAAAAAGCGGCGGTACCCTAGTGGGTAGAACATTGGACTCGGAAGCGGGAGACCCAGGTTCGATTCCTAGTGCGGGCATGTACCTATGACTTTGTTTTCTAAGTTAGGTACATTTGTGAAGTTATAGTAGCAATACCACTCACTAACGGTGAAGGAAAACATCGTGAGGAAACCTGGGTGTCTGAGCTATTCACATTCCTCAGCGCTTGAAATCGCCAATCCGTGGTGGGCACGCGTGATGTATAAGCCCATACTCTCTCTCTCTGAGAGAAGGCCTGTGCCCTACAGTGGGACGTATACAGGGCGTCCGTCCCAAAGTTATGGGCCATGAAGGGAAAGTACCTTAAATATCGTAGATAGGGTATTTTGCTGAAAGAAGACTTTATGTTATTTTTAAAAGTTAGTAATTCTGCATTCAAATATTTTCAAAAAATTACTTGCCTTGTCTGGGAATCGAACCGACTTAAATGTAAAAAAAAAACACCCCTAATTTTATGATGCCAATCGAAAGAATGGCCAAAAAATAATAACTCTTCTTAAATAACATAGTATTTTAAAAGAAAGGAACAGCGTGAAATTGATCATTTTAATCAAATTAAAAACAAACATGAAACTGCCGTAGTCAATTAAGTGGGTATTTTTTTGTAAATTAATTAATTAAGTGTTCAAAATGTGATCCCTCTTGTCTTACGCAAATCGCCAATCTTTTAATGAGTCCGCTGCCTGTTGATTTTCTTATCTTTTTATGGTGAATACTCGATATGATATGGCACAATCCTGTTTGTAACTCGCCCACGTTCTCATATCGCTTTTTGTATAGCATATCTTTCACGTATCCCCAAAAGAAGAAATCTAATGGTGTAAGGTCCGGGGATCTGGCCGGCCATCTAATCGGTCCATTCGTACCAATCCAAGTAGGAAAACATTCTTTTAGAAAATCTGCTGCTCTCCGACTATTATGAGCCGGAGCTCCATCTTGTTGGAAAATTAAGTTTTCTTGCTCCGCAGCGGAAAGATTTCTTATCTCATCTCTTATAATTTGAAGTATTTCTAAATACTTTTCTGTGTTCAAGGTTCCATGGTAAAATGGATTAAGAAAACCCGGTTTTTTAAAAGTCCGCACCAACAGTTGAATGAAAAACGCACTTGGTTATTCGTTTCAGTGTTTCGTAGGGGATTTTCTTTAGACCAAATACGATTATTGTGGCGGTTATACATACCGTTATTGCTAAAGTTAGATTCGTCTGTCCAAATAATATTATCCAAAAAATTTGGATTTTCGAGTAAGCGTGCCTGGATATCAAGACAGAAATTTTTTGTCCTTTCTGTATCGCCTGGAAGTAATTTTTGAACCAATCGTCCTTCAACATAACTCTTGAAACCGTGTTTTTTTAATACACGATGTATTTTACTTTTTGAAACTCCCATTTCATTTTCTCCTTCTCTCACCGATGTTTTCGGAAAAGCCGAAAAGTAAATTAAAATATCAAGTTCTTCGTCGTTGATCGTATGGTTTTCTTGCTGTGGTTCTCTTGAGCGTTTATCGAAACGTCCCAAAGTTTTCAAATTATTCACAAGCCTTTTCAAAACCTTACGAGACGGTGTTTGTCTGTCAGGATATTTTACGCTATACCAGCGCAAACTTCGAGAGATATCTTTATCGTTCAAAAAATATGCTTCCATTAGATCAAAACTTACTTGATATGCCATGTCCGCAATAAATTAACACAATAACACGTGTGTAAGTGAATTAAAACTAAACAGATAAATATCGGAAAAGCAAATTCTTGCACAAATTTTTCAAATTTAAGAACAACAAGCAAACAATTGCATAGACTGTTCCATTTTCAAATTTAAGAACAACATTTAAAAATTTGTCTTCTTTTTAAAATATCTTAAAAAGCATGCATTCAAACAAACGCTCTCATAAATTGTTACATTTTCAAATTTAACAAGAACATTATTTTTGTTTTAAATTTGGCTTGTGTCTAGCTTACCAAGGACGTATTGAAATACTAAATTTTATCATTTTATCTACACTTCCACTTATAATAAGGAAAACTATGCTATAAAGTATTTTATGAAGTGGGTACTTATTTACGAATAATCTATGGAATGATAATATCGCTACTTTTCGAACGTCGTCGTCGGCAATAAAAAACTTTCTTGAAATTAGACTCAAACATTTTACGTTGTTCCTTTCTTTTAAAATACTATGTTACTCAAGAAGAGTTATTAGTTTTTGGCCATTATTTCGATTGGCATCATAAAAAAAAAAAAACGTAGTCTTTGAACGTCCTTATAGCTTAACGTAACCATATACTGGACTTAAAGTTACTCTCTGCAGTAGCTTAACGAAGTCTTTTGCCCACCTTAGGCCCACGCACCGATACGTAGCCTGAAATGGCCTTTTACCGGACTTCAGGACCTCTACTTTGCATAACGTAGCCTTTTTTTACTAAACTTGGGGCCGCTAAATAGCATAACTTAGCTTTCTACTGACCTTGGGGCCATGTAGCTTAACGTAGCGTTTGCTAAACGCAGTTATCGCTTTACCGAATCGAGACCACCCCTTTCGTAGGTTAACGGAGCCTTTTACAGCACAGTACATGCTTTTACTGAACTTGGGATTCGAACCCACTACTAGGTATGAAACTTTTATTATTATTAATTACCAAGAACTGTAATATTAGAAATAACTATTACCCAACTTAATAGGTATTTATGCTATTAAGTTCTACAGAACAATCAATCTACATGAATCCGCTGCCGCTGGGGAGATTCCTTTGGGCAGGCATCGAGGATAAATTCAGGTAGGTACATGATGTTAGAACATGAACCCAGGACCGGCAGGTAATGCATTTATTTCGAATCGAAGGAAACCTGTGTAATTACAATCAGACGTATAATGAAATCAGACAAGTAGGAGGGCCCGTTTAAAAAGCAGTAAACAAAATTATTTCGACCCACGCTGGCAATTAGTTCAGCTAGAATTAAGTGAGACGGGCTAGTCTCATTTGGTCACGGACAGGAAATTTTATTTAACCCGATGGGACCATTAAGGTTACTAAAAATTAAGAAAACCTGAAATTAAAGAGCGCAAATATAATATTGGTAAAATTAAATTAAGTAATAAAATTCGTTATTAAATTTCTAATCAATTACGGAGTAAAAAAATACGTAACATAATTTAAATAGAAAATGGAAGCCAGATCACTATATTCATCCGGTAAGGTGCCTAGATGGCTAGCATCGTTTTTCGCTGAATAGTGACTTCGCCGACTTTCACTTGGTCGATTTTTGTTATTATTTTATAGGGGCTATATTCACACCAACACATATTTTATATTTGTACCTATATTAACCACCTTATTATACTTCTTGTATTTATTTTAACTAGACATTTTAACCCTTCAAAGCTTAAATATACGAGCAGTCAGCGTAAGTTTAGAAAATGGGTCGTAGGCCTGGGGTTGTATACCCTTTAGATACCGAACGATAAAAGCGATCGGAATTTGAATTATCACATTATAACACTGGCTCAATGGGACTGACCCAATGAAACGTTTCCCTCGGACAGACTAAAACTTTAGACTTGAACGCCGTACGGCAAGTAAAATGTGAATAATTACGTATTTAATAACGCTTTTGTTCTCGGAACCCCGTCCGGGGAAATTCAAGTAATTCAATTGTGTGTAAGGCTGTTTAACGTGAACACCACGGCCGCTTGCTTTCTAGAACGGCTTTGTTGCTACGCCTTTTTATTTAGTCCTCCATTATTCTAAGCTCGTTTGTAACACGTATTCACGTATTTTGTATCAAGAACTACTTTCCTTTTTTGTATGCATTTGTGTTTATTTTTATTTGTTTTGTCGGCTAGAGTGTTTCGGCCATATTATTCGTATAAGTACATTCATCATCATCATTCAGCCACATGAAGTCCACCGCTGGACATAGGCCTCCTCCATGGATTTCCATAGACCGGTTGGAAGTGGCTTTCATCCAGCGTCTTCCTGCCACTTCGATGAGGTCTTCTATCCATCTTATGGCTGGTTGTCCTGCGTTGCGCTTGCCTATATGTGGTCTCCATTCAAGAACTTTTCGGCCCCGTCGGCCATCAGTTCTGCGTGCTATGTGTCCCGCCCACTCCCACTGCCCAAGTACATTCAATAGAAATATCTGTGTCGTTCTCGTTGCTTCATCATCATCATCATCGTCATCAGCTATTTGACGCCCACAGCAGGACATAGGCCTCCTTCGTGGTTTTCATGACCATGAGGGGGTTTGCCCTAATCGCCACGCTGGGCAGGCGGGTTGGCGATCGCAGTATGCGGTTGGAATCTCAGGAAGACGCTGTTTCCCGTCTCCTGTTAATTGATCCACGGAAGGAAATGGTATGACGCTACTCTTAATTCGGCGCCACACGGAATGCTTAATTATCCAATAATTAACTGCGTGGACTCCTCGATACTGCGAGTCAACGTGCTGTTCATCACAAGGTAGGTATGCTTCGTGCTATTGGAGTAACTTAACTATAAGATGCAAAGGGAAAAAAATGTTTCCTTACATACAAAATACAAATACAAAAATGTTTATTTTGACCACAAAAACACAGCATTATCTTAACATGTTATACGGAGTATACAGGCATTATTTACGAGAATTTAACATATTATGCTTACAGTTGCTATGTTTTTATCTATTGTTAGTGAACATAGTTTTATTTTACCTTATTTAGGTTCAGTTCTGTGAGAGTATAGATTGGGTCGAAAATTCTTAAACAGAGGTTACTTTAGTTTAGCATAAATTTTATACAAATTTTCATGTTCATATCGTAAAGAGGTGTATCGGGATCGTGGCTAGTTGGAAACCCTGTTCTCTGCCTATCGCTCCGTGATACATGTGTGAGTTTATGTATGTTTAGTAAAAAAACTAAGCTTCAGATTACAAGATTATTCCTTAGTCTTGTTCTCGTCTCGATATCACCTGAATATTAAGCCAAGCGTCATTAAAACCGCGAAATGGGAGAGTTTTTCAAAAACTTAACGCAATAAATCTAATTTATTGCGCAGAGGGGTCTCAGCGTAATCTGGACTAGGAAATTAAACGTGGAATTTCCATAATTGATACGCTACGGGAGAGGTGGTGCAGAAAACTGATCGCCTTTGTAAATGAAGGGACCCTTTAATGGCAGAGGAATCTTATAACGAAGCCTCCTTAAGAGATTGGCTTGATGGAAATCTGTTTCTGTTCCATTAAGTTTCGCAATTATTCCAGATTTGCAGTGTAGATGAATAATTTGAGCTTTATAAAAGTGTTTATACTGAGGTCCATAATGATAAAATGCGATCTTAGCTCTGAGCTCAATATTAAATGCGATGTCAGTGCATTTGTTATAAGAAATACAGCTCGCTAACCACGAAAAAAAAACACCACATCTGACAAAGAATGTCGGATTGGAAGTGGACTGAAATAAAGGATTGTTTGCGCCTGCCAAACAGTATGCAACCTCCTTGCTACTTTAAAGTTATTCTTTTTCTATACCTAGATCGTCTTTTGTTTCTTCTTCTTGTGAAAATATTTGCGCAAACAACATGTACCTAATTGTAGAAATATCTATTGAAACTATTACTATCAAAAAGTCGTCGTATTTTTGCTGCGAGGATTTACAGAAGAGATAAATCTCTTCAAGGATCATCATCATCATCATCAGCCCTTTGACGCCCACTGCAGGACATAGGCCTCCTTCGTGCTTTTCATAACCATGAGGGGTTTTGCCATAATCGCCACGCTTGGCAGGCGGGATATTGTAGTAAAATACGGTATATACGTATGAAAAGGCCAGAAAACGGGTAAAAGTCTTCCACAATACAACTTGCTTAAATAATTTTAAAATTATAAACTACAAAATTACCTCTTGCGGTTGACTGGTAGTAAATGCTTATGGCATTAAGTTCCCCATATTGTACAACTGCAATTTAAATACAATAAAAGTATTAATAATAATAGTATTCTGCCTGCCTCGTCGGACTAGCCGTTTAGGCGCTTAATACCAAGATAGAGGTCGTGGGTTCGGTTCCCACTGGGGGCTGCCGTGCGTTTGTACAAATGGCCTCAGTCTGGGTGTATTTCCATGTTTGTGATGTCCTTGCCTGGTTACCATAGTACAGGGTATCCTAGTTTGGGACCAAGTGAAGTGATTGTGTTGTGTGGAAGTTATTATTATTATTCCTATAGTTTTTTTTTACATCGATGCAATAATAAATGGGGCAGTGCTACCATTATAAAATATATCTTATTATTGTTTAGATAGATTATTGTTTTACTGTAAAAAAGTAGAGTTGTGTGACCAAAAACCTTATTGCATCAAAGTCATCAATATTTAGTTTCGCATAAAAGAAAATTATTTTAAAATACACTAATGTAGCTCACACAATTTTTATTTGGAAGTAAAATGGTATTATTAGTTAGTTTTTTTGACAGCACTTAAATGTTGATAACCCTGGGTTTGACACATTCGTGAAGACATAAGATAAGAATGTTCTTTATTGCATACAAGAAACGAGAGACATAAAATTTGAAAGTCACAATGAAAAAGTACAAAAAAGACAAAAAAAATAATTAAAAATTAATGAATTTTTATAATTAATTAAATTAAATTAAAAATTTTAACATTCTGTTTTTTTCTTGGTTACGCGAATCTTGTTTCCGATGTTTTCTTATGATTTCGACAATTTTGGCTGATTTTTCGAGTCCACGTGAATCGATGCAACATGTGAAAAACATTTCTATTGTATAAATAAAAGATCTTTTCACTTTGGTTTTGAACCTTAGATATATGGCCATCACAGGAAACGGCGTTAATATATGCGATATGTTTTCTACACAATATCCAACATGCAATAAGCGGTGGTAGCCTAGTGGAAGCGGTGGTAGCCTAGTGGGTAGAACATTGGACTCGGAAGCGGGAGACCCAGGTTCGATTCCCAGTGCGGGCATGTACCTATGAATTTGTTTTCTAAGTTATGTACATTTGTGAAGTTATAGTAGCAATACCACTCGCTAACTGTGAAGAAAAACATCGTGAGGAAACCTGAGTGTCTGAGCTATTTACATACCTCAGCGCTTGAAATTGCCAATCCGCGGTGGGCACGCGTAGTGATTAAGCCCATACTCTCTCTCTGAGAGAAGGCCTGTGCCCTACAGTGGGACGTATGTAGGCTGCTTATGATGAATCCGCGTCCACACACGACTGCGGTCAGATTTAGTAAGGAACAAGACATCGCGCGATATATTATTATTTTAGCCATCGGCTGACACGTCACATGACCTTTAAAAACCGGATTAAGAATAGCGTCGCTCCATTTCCTTCCGTGGATGTCGTAGAAGGCGACTAAGGAAATCAATTACCAAGAGACGGGCAGCAGCGTCGTCCTGAGATTCCAATCGTAAACTGCGATCGCCAACCCGCCTGCCAAGCGTGACGATTATGGCAAAATCCCTCATGGTTATGAAAACTACGAAGGAGGCCTATGCCCTGCAGTGGGCGTCAAATGGCTGATGATGATGTCCACATACGCACATATTTCCGCGTTCTGCCAGACTAAGAATAGCGTCACTCCATTTCCTTCCGTGGATGTCGTAGAAGGCGACTAAGGAAATCAATTACCAGGAGACGGGCAGCAGCGTCGTCCTGAGATTCCATCGTAAACTGCGATCGCCAACCCGCCGGCCAAGCGTGGCGATAATGGCAAAATCCCTCATGGTTATGAAAACCACGAAGGAGGTCTATGTCCTGCAGTGGGCATCAAATGGCTGATGATGATGTCCACATAGAGTACGTTAACAAAATGTAATGGGTTGTGATGGTTTGCTACTCCGGCACATATCGAAGTGACAGTATTTTTTTTGCATCAAATAAAAAAACAGACTTTAATGGATTTTGTACAAAGTTTTCTTTATAAGTTGGTCGCCTATTACTCGTTAACTTATGAAGCCTACTTATCCGTGATAGTTTTCCTTTTAACTTCATTATATGTGCTTCTGCAATATTTGTTCTAATTAATAATTTGCATCCCTAATTTGATTGTTGGGAAGAACCCAAAAAATTTTTTTTTAATATTTTATTTTACCGTTTGGTCGGCGTGATTAATATGTATGTAGGTTTTAGCTTTCTAGTACTAATCGTCACTGAGCGAGGCCGTGGACAGACTAACAGACAGACGGAACGACATGGCGAAACCATAAGGGTTCCTTGTCGACTACGGAACCCTAAAGAGTGTTTAACTGTTTGCGACTACATTATTCAACCCCGACCATCGTTACTCGCTTGTTTGACTCATTGCTGTGAAAAAGCTTGAGATAAAAATGTAGCTTCCAAATCGCACCTTGAATTTTGAAACGGACACAAATTTTTTTCACTGCTGAGAATGACAATCATTATTCATTAAACCTTGCTAAGGTTAGTAGAGTCAATCATCATCATCATCAGCCATTTGACGCCCTCTGCAGTACATAGGCCTCCCTCATGCTTTTCATAACCATGAGGGGTTTTGCCATGATCGCCACGCTTGGCAGGCGGGTTGGCGATCGCAGTATGCGGTTGGAATATCAGGAAGACGCTGCTACCCGTCTCCTGGTAATTGATTTCCGTAGTGCCTTCAACGACATCCACGGAAGGAAATGGAGTAGAGTCAATCAGTATTCCATTAATGCTCTGTGTGAGAATAGCCCTCCCCAAGCCCGATCTAAATATCAAACCCTATTTTATATTTCGTATCGAGAACAAGATCTAATTAACTCTTCCATTATTTTATAACTAACCCAAAAAAAAAGAAATCTATTGTGACTTTACATTCAATATAATAATTCCCACTAACTATAACAAATATTGATTAATATCGACACGCGTCCGCAATAAAAGCTCGTTTAACCCTTCCCTCCTTTGTATTAGAGAATTTGAATTAGTCAAATCATTCTTGTTACTTCACCCGATCCTCCGACCCATATTTTCCCAACAGTTCTATGAAGCTAGAGATCTTTAACGGCACTATGATTGGTCATTACTAGCCGTCTAAGCTGACCCACATTTTCTTACTACTCGTGAAAAGCTACAGGTCTTTAGTAAATGTTTGACTGGACGATTGCGGTATAGATTGGTATCTGTATGGTAGTGTATCTAAGAAATTAGGCCGACCAGAGAGCAGCGCGCGCGCAACGATTGTTTTCCTTCGCCCACGGGGCGCATGCCTCGCTTGCTCTTGTTTTTTATCGCCCAGTATAGTAACAGATAAGTATAACGGATTGTAATCGTCTCATTGTGTGACCTAAGACGCATCTTTTTTGGCTACAGGATGGTGCTAGTTTTACAGCTCGTCGTGTAAAATGATAGCTATTTACGGTGCCACGGTGTGACGAAAATGACAACCCTTCGAAATATACACGTAAGTAACTCAGATTCGGTAGATTGTACAGTCATGGGTTCAGATTGGCGTAAAATGGTGCGAAAGGTTTTCAGAATATCACGCTCAAAATTTTGACGAGAAACCGGCAGAATTTTCATATGGTAAACACTGTAGCTAGCAAACAATTTACACGATACCTAGGTATTTTGTGCCTAGAAAATGTTCCTAATGAAAACAATGTTTTGCGTACTGAAAACGATGAAACGATTAACTAAAAGTCCTGTTCAATCCATTTTTAAATTCTGACTGAATAAAATTATCCTCCTATCCACGGTGGCGGCTCTGACCTCGAAGTTGTCGACCACTGTGTAAACCTGGAACAAACAGTCCAGTTAGGTAAGTAAAACATCGAGAAAGAGGTGACTCGTCGCATCCAGCGTTCGAGAAACTAAAACAACCAAAATACCAAAATACCTCAGTGTCTCAAGGCAAAGGTGTATAACCAATGTGTGTTGCCAGTGATGACTCATGGATGTGAGACCTGGTAGCTGACTACGGGTCCCATAAGAAGGCTCAAGGTCGCTCAACCAGCAATGGAATCAGGAATAAAGAGATGCGCAGAAGAACCCGAGTTACTGATATAGTTCGAAGAACTGCTCAGTTGAAGTGGCAGTGGGTGGGGCACATAGCTCGGAGAAAAAAGTTCTGACCTAGCGACCGCGGACCGGACGACGCAGCGTGGGCAGGTCCCCCACCAGATTGTTTGACGACCTGGTTACGGTGGCGGGGAGTCCGGGTAGCTTGGAAAACCATGAGGGAGGCCTATATCCTATAGTGGGCGTCAAATGGCTGATGATGATGATGATGATAACTGAATAAAAACATTTTGGTTTAGTTTTATTTTATTTTATTACTCACACATTCAGCACGCCCATAAAAATCTGGAGTGATACGTGTGCCGTTTTGCACTTAAACAGAGCATTCCAAAGGTGGTAGGTATTGAATAAATAAAATTGGCCTAAAGAAGAAAAACCGTGGTAATACAAAACACCCTGTAGAACCTGCATATGATAAAACAACATGTGTTTCTTCACCTAACGAATCTTCCACAGCATAATGAGTACGACAATGTAAAGTGGGCTCGTATTTATATAATGTCATCTGCAGTTCTGCCAGCTCTAACTCTGCAAGCCGCCCATCTGAAATTAAACCTTATGCCAATGGTTTTAGGGGCGTGGAGTTTCCGTAAGATAAGTTGGTAGTATTCCTAAGTAGGTGTACAAAGTGTCACTTGAGCCACACTCGTCGTCGAATGTCATTAATCGAACTCTCGGAATGCCATTGTACGCCACGTTTATATTATTATTGTGTGTATTTTTTTACCGATGTTGGGTTGTACCGATTGTATCGGTGTGACTTCGTATGTATGTGATTATGACAGGTTGATTTTGTAATATAGGGAGTTACTTAGAAAGTGCCTTCCTTCATCTGCATAGAGAGATGAGTGACACTATGAACAATGAACCATTATAGGCACCTAGGTAGCTGTTGCAGCATCTTTAGATGATGTTGCCTTGGTGACTTCTAGAGTTATACAGTTCAGATTCGAGTGTAGATGGACAAAAATCAAATAACTTGCTAGGATTCTTGAAAAGAGATAATGTAGATCTAATTCTTAAATTGATAACTAAGGTTGTTTTATTGATTGATGTGGATCAACATAAATAATTTAATTTAGACAAATTGATATATTTTATGCATCAGCATTTTTTAGAAATGAAATAAGTAAATTGTGTTAAGAAAAAAATCACATTTAAAAAATCTATAGAGCCTAGACAACTTAACCGTTCAGCTTAACTATTACGGATAGAAGATAGTCCAACACACCCACCCTTCCTTGTGATGTATACAGTATATCCTTAATTTCCCTCTTGTCTGACAGTTAAGCACCCACTTTACCACGGCGACGTGCGGGCGCAACGATACAAACTAAAATAAAACCTTAAATGCAATTCAGTTAAAGACTAACTGAATTGCTAATTACTTATATTAATACTGCATTACTAATACTAGCGCAAAAAAACCACTTGCCGCCGACGGGCACGATTTATATTGTAGTCTCTATCTTCGTAAGTATTTAAGGATTATTTTGGATTAAAATCGTAACGTCGTCCGCGCGTCGTCAGCCCGTTGTAACGTGGGTAGACCTTTAACTTGGCGGACGGATTAGATTAGATTAATACTCTTTATTGCACACCATACACCACACGGATTTAGTTTTCCCCATAATTCTTGGTCTACCTGTACCTCAGATTATGATGCTCTTTAGTAATCCGTGACAGTTTATTACTACGAGAGAACCCATAAAATAATAATACGCTGACAAAAGAGAACTGGTGGTTGGTGGTACTTCAAACTTTTATGACAAATCTCGGTACAGAGATAGTGGGCTCCACACAGATCGCCGTGGCAAGAGCTCGAGGACGCGTAATACATACAACATAAATTCATAAACTCACGCCTGTGTCCCGGAGGGGTGGGGAGAGACCAGGGTTTGCCACTTGCCACGATCCGGTCAGACCTCTATCGCTTCAACATTAATTAGTCGTTCCATGCATGCACGCCCGTTTCGGGAACTTTTTATCTCGCCCTTTGCTCATACATCCGCTATTTGTTCGATATTTGGTCAAGGGGGGTATATTATAGTTGCACAATTTTAGTTATGAAAACACGACTCCTCAAAACACGTCTCCAAATACTATTAAAATGGTCACTGCCTTTTCTCAAGCCTATTTAAACTGCATTCGGGAATTGTTTTGTTTGGTAAATAATAAATTGTAAATACCTACTGAACAAATTAAACGCATAACTTTTCAGAGGCTAATGTCAAAGGCTTCGTACAGACCGAATATGAATACAATGGACACGATGCAAGATAGCGACGCCCTGCGGCGCTGACCACATCACGCACGGCTCAAAATGAGATAAAACTTATAATAAAAGACTTACAGTCAAGTTGGGTAACATTGAACTTCCTTGCAACTTTGAATAAATATTGTCTTTGGAAAATTGCACACATAAAAACTTCTAAGGTAATAGAGAGACTAACGGTAAAAACCGGCCAAGTGCTAGTTTTTACCGTTAGTCTTTCTATTACCTTAGAAGTTTTTATGTGTGCAATTTTCCAAAGACAATATTTATTCAAAGTTGCAAGGAAATTCAATGTTACCCAACTTGACTGTATGTAAATTAAATCTATAGCCTCCCGGACTATAAATAAATTGGGTATTTAAAAAACGTGGATAAACCGCCGTGTGGCCAAGTGAAGTTGCCCGTTTTGGGAGCTGCGACTTTTTGTGCTTGCACGAATACAAAATACAATCCTCAGTTGAAGATGAAAGTTATTTATCAATTGGTGGAAAATGGGGGGTTCTTAAATAAATATAAATAATCAGACAGATAAAAAGAACATAAAACTCAAATATAAAAAAATTCAAATAAAAAATATAAACCAACTTCAAAACACTAGAGCACTGAAAGTTAGAAATAATTTAAATTAGAAGTATGTATTAGGTATTGTCGAAGTATAATTTGTAGTCGGTGCCCAAAATGTATGTCCTGGTCATGAAACTGGGCACCGACTACAAATTATACTTCTACAATACCTACATGTATACATACTTCTAATTTATGGGATATTCATGGGATGCACCGCTCCATGTGGTGCCGGATTAAGAATTGCCTCACTCCATTTCCTTCCGTGGATGTCGTAGAAGGCGATCGCTAACCCGCCTGTCAAGCGTGGCGATTATGGCAAAACCCCTCATGGTTATGAAAACCACGAAGAAGGCCTATGTCCTGCAGTGGGCGTCAAATAGCTGATGATGATGATATATTTGACCAAAAAAAAGAATGATATTCTTTTTGTTGCACTAACCTGTGCTGAGGACAATTTTAATAACCTATTTACCTATAGAGGCAAAAAATTCCACTCATGCCGGGACTTGAACCCGCGACCTCTGGCTAACCGTGCCAGCGCTCTTCCAACCGAGCTAATGGGCAAGTGCAGGCATCAGTGAAGATCCAATCCTCTTTACAAACTTCTCTGTATTACGTACAGGCAGCGACATCTGGCCGAAGCAATTTACATCACGTGCAGCCCCGAGTAACCCACTTTGCATTTAGGTTTCTACATTGGAATGATATCGTTGTATCTTCATGATTATATTCTTTTTTTTGCACTAACCTGTGCTGAGGAAAATTTTAAATTAAAAAGAAAAGAATTGTCGTAAACAGTTAAGATTTGACGAAATTATGCGAGAACATAGCAAAAAAAAAATAGCCAGCCTACAATAAATAAATAAGTAGGTAGGTACAACGTTGGGAATGAAGCACCTTTTGCTGTAACAGAATCTTGCCCAGCACAGCAACAGAAGCTAATATTTTTCGACACAAGTATGTTGTCGCTGAATAAATAGATAATTATTGAAGAGTAGAAATAGTAGTTATTGTAACACCCTGTAGATTTAAACAAACTTTTTATACCACCATAAGTGGTATGACATTTTTTTTGAGATCCGTACCACAAAAGGAAAAACGGAACCCTTATAGGATCACTTTGTTGTCCATCCGACAGTCTGTCTGTCAAGACCCTTTCTCTCGGGAACGCATTGAGGTATCGAGTTGAAACCAAAACCATATACTCAGGTCTACATTAGAAGCCCTGAGTATATGGTTGAAGCTGTGAAAAAATCAAACTTCTAAGCTAACATAAAAAACCGGCCAAGTGCGAGTCGGACTCGCGCACGAAGGGTTCCATGCTGTGGTTCCATACCATTATCTATACAACATTAGACACAAAGATCGAGAACGGCAAAAAATCACAGGAGCCCCCTTAAACATGTTTTTTACTATATTTTTAGTATTAGTTGTTACAGCGGCAACAGAAATACATTAGATATATGCGAAATTTCAACTGCCTAGCTATCACGGTTCATGAGGTACAGCTTGGTAACAGACAGCCAGACAGACTGACGGACAGTGAAGTCTTAGTAGTGGGGTCCCGTTTGGCACCCTTCGGGTACGGAACCCTAAAAAAGATGCGTCCATTTATTCCGCAAAAAAAGGAAAATTGCGACACTCGCGTGAATCAAAATTTGTAGGGTACTTTCCGTCGACCTAGAGCTATGAAATTTGGCAAAGTAATGTCATCTTATGCTACAAGTATCTACAGGGAAAAATCTGAAAACTCTCTCAGAGAGAGAGTATTATCCACCGCGAATTAGCAATTTCAAGCGCTGAGGTATGTGAACACCTAAGATACTCAGGGATACTCAGCACACACACACACACACACACACATACACGCACATACGCATACACACACACACACACACACACACACACACACACACACACACACACACACACACACACACACACACACACACACACACACACACACACACACACACACACACGCACACGCACACATATACACACACAATCAATAAATGTATTGTAAAATCATGATTTCTAAAACTTAATATGTATACTTGTGCAAGAGTGGGATCTCCTGGCACAGGTGTATACACTTAAAAGGAGGTCTCAGCCTTGTAAAATATGTTTGTAAAAATTTTGTTTTAAAAATAAATATTTTTAATTTCTCATTTTTTTTTTCATTTTTTCATCCTCACGACTAAATAAAAATACATTTTCTTCTATTTAGATTAGATTAGAGATTAGAATAGAAAACTTTATTGTACACACCAAAAATCTCCAAATCAACACTTCTCTGGTTCTTGTTATTGGTTTTCGTACGATAGGGACTGCAATAAAATTGCGAGTCATCAAAAAAAAAATAACAGAAGTAACATAAACATAACATAAACATTTACATACAGGCACATACATTGCTTCTGGCCCCACACTAGGATACCCTGTGTCGTGGGAACCAGAAACAACGACATCACAAACATGTAAACATCCAAGACCTCGGGTTTTTTTTTTTGTCCCCAGCCGGGATTCGAACCCGGGACCTCTCGCACGGTATGCAGATGCACTACCGCTGCGCCACGAGGTCGTCAAGTGTAAAAAGACATGACATAAATTCACGCCTGAATACCGGAGGGGTAGGCAAAAATCAAGGTCTGCTACTTACAGAAGTGCAAAACGTCATAAAAACATTTCTTAAGACATTTTGGATAATTTTAATTTATAACTTTTGAATGTTACAGAGAATGCTGTTAACTTGCAGTACAATTTACGACAACTTGTTGGTGGTTTTTGGCGAGTCTTTCAGTCAAACATTACTGGTAGTTTCTTCTGATACTTACGTAATGTTGACCTCACCACTAACCAAGCTGTTCATGGATTTAATTTACAAGCAAACGAACATGTATAACAACTCATCAGTACATCATTTAGAATCATAATCAGTCCTATTAAAGAAACAAGATCATAATAAAGATATGAAACTGAACACGAATAAATCAATGTAATTAAAAACACTAAATAAATTACTATAATTTATTACACCTATTATAGGCTTGTCACAGATTAAACGAGATGTATTTAATAAGCTTTTTACTGGCGAACGACTAGCGACTGCCCGCAGATTCGCACATTCATCCGTTTTGACTGCCTCGTTGGCTTAGCGGTATCACGTCCGATTACCACGCCGGAAGTCGTGGGTTCGATTCACACTGGGGGCCGCCGTATACTTGTACACATGGCCTCAGTCTGGGTGTGTTTCCATGTTTGTGACGTCCTTGCCTCGCTACCATAGCACAGGGTATCCTAGTTTGGGACCAGGGCAAGTGATAGTGGAAGTTATTTATTTATTTACGTATTTATTTGTTTGTTAGGAGAAAAAATCACAAGAAAAATGCTAGTTTTCTATATGTCTTTATATAGTCGACAGCACATTAACATTTATATGCGTGCACCCTGTACAGTTATGCTACGGGCGACTTTGCAACAAAAACATAACAAAGAAGGAAGAAAGAAGAAGAAGAAGAAAGACATTTATTATACCAACAAGATACATCACAGAAACAAAATAAGCACATAAGTAACATAATATGCAGAACAACAGAAAGAAAACTAAATACACAACAGACAAAACGAATAAATAAAACAGGACCATAGATGTAGCCTGTGGCGAAAGATTGACGAAACAAATATATCGAGCGAATGTGGGTGGAAGAGCCGGTAAGGGACATCCTAGGCGGAGATACTTCGACCAAATAGGAGATGTGTTAGCAAAGGGCAAGATAAAAAGTAACCGAAACCGGCGTGCGTGCGTGCAACGACTAATGAATGTTGAGGAAGCGAAAGTGATCTGTCGGGATCGTGGCAAGTGAAAGTCCCTGGTCTCTGCCTACCCCTCCGGGATTCAGGGGTGAGTTTATGTATGTATGTATATAACAAAGAACAGAAACAGTAACAAACTTCTTTTTACGTTACGGATATTAATATGCTTTTATGAATCTAGATGATCTCCTTTAATATTTATTTCTTTCTTAATTTATCCACGAATCTACAGAAATGGCGTGACCATTACATAACTGTTTTTATTAGTCGTTTAATGTTTTAACTTTCTATCTGTAGGCGATGATACTTTATTGGTGTTGATTAAAAGTTGCATTTAATGGCCGCTTGGCAGGCGACGTGCGTTTCTAAACAAACAGTAAAATGATTATATTCTTTTTTTTTTGCACTAACCCGTGCTAGGGACAATTTTAAAAACCTATTTAGGGGCTAAAAATTCCACCATGCCGGGACTTGAACCCGTGACCTCTGGCTAACCGTGCCAGTGCTCTCCCAATTGAGCTAATGGGCAAATGCAGGCATCAGTGAAATTTCGAGCCTCTTTACAGACTTCTCTGTATTACCTACAGGCAGCGACATCTGGCCGAAGCAATTTACATCACTTGCAGCCCCGAGCAACCCACTTTGCAGTTAGGTTTTTACTCGGAATGATATTGCTGTACCTACATGATTATATTCTTTTTTTTATTTGTTGCACTAACCCGTGCTAAGGAAAATTTTAAAAACCTATTAAAAATTGTAACAAAAAGTATATAATTAGAATATGAAGTGCCCTTGCCAATTTATCAAGGCCATGGTCTATCTCTGTTCTAAATTTCGTCCTTTAAGTCCTTTTCGCGGTTGTATTTAATTTACTATTCTATTATTCTACGGCACCACGCCGTGTCCCGTCGCCCACTCAAACTCATTAAAGCATAGGTACGAAAGTATGGGTCAAGCGTTTTGTGGCTTGAAACGCGCGACTCGCTCCGTCTTACTACCCATCTTCTTATCGTGTCGGTGACCGAACTAGTTAGATTTCATTGGCCCAGAACTCGGCCACGCGCATTCCAGCGTCTTCTGTGGTCTTTCCGAGTGCATTTGGACTGGCCCAAGGGACACACAGGGAGGTGCTCCACAGTCCGCAACAGCAGTGGTTTCGCCCATGCAATGTTACTAGCTATGCTGGTGGAATAGAATACTCAATATAATTTATAGTATTTTTTTTTTGGATCTGTTTGCGAAATATTGCTAAACGCAGCGTCGGACGCCCACCAGATTACTGGACCGACGATGTAAGGCAGATTGCTGGTAGCGGCTGGATGAGGATGGTCGAGAAGTAGACTTTACAAGTTAACGGTAACGGGTAAATTAACAGTGACCAACTTGTAAAAGCAAAACTTCGTTGAAAACTTTGATGAAGTTGTTAGTTCTGTAAAGGTAAAAAACCTCTCCCTCTACGGAACCCTACTATGCGCGTGTCCCGATATGTACTTGGCCGGTTTTACTTCAGATCAATTGGGATTTTCTGATGTTCAATCTGGAATTTATATATAGATAGATGACACTTTATTGCTCAACCACTGTCTAATTTTGTTAATCTCTTACAGAGATAAGCTCGCCTTTTTACATGCTATTTCTTATGTAATGTCCTGTCCAGTGTTTTGTGTGCAATAGAGTAAAGTATTACTTTGCTGCCTAATTTTGTATATTTAGCCCACCATTGAATGCTGCTCAAAAGACTTCTGTTTTTGACAGAAAACATTTTTGTTTGTTTAGTGAGCAAATGAGGTACCTAAATATCTGGTACCTTGAATTAACTAACCTATTTAATAGACGTCATTTAATTTGACAAGTAAACTCATTTTTCTTTAAAACATATACCACTAATATGAAGCAAAGTCCAGCGTAAAATACTATAAAATTCTATACTAAAATTCATTGGAGTGTAGGCATCAGTTTTACTTTATTTATTTGAATACCTGTATTTAATTGGTACTTAATGAACGACGCTTAATCAGGATCTGTATGACAAGGTTTTATGAGTGTCAGAGCTATTTCGCGTCGAAGCGAGCTCCTGATATTAATGGAATTAACATGTTAATGGAATAAACATTAATTACATAGTGTGTTTCTAGATGTTCCACTTAATCAAGCCTTTTGGTCTTAAATATTTAGTTTTAAATAGGAAGGTACTTTAATACTTGCTGATCAAATATTAATATTTTCAGCCAGAAATAAAAATCATTTCAAATCAAACAGAAACGCATTAAAGTATTGCCTAGAGTATTGAATAGATTTCCAATAGAATTAGTTAGTAGAATAGAAAACAAAACTTGTCAGCAAACAAAAAATATTATTAAGCGGCACTTGTTTAAACCTACCTCAATAAATGTAAAAATATAATGTATATGTAAATTTATGAATAAGCAACTCCTTAACTCAAAAATCTTTAAATATTAAGATTTGAAGTTAAGTTCATGCCATGTAATATATATAATTTTTTGAAATAAAGAGCTTAAATTTTTTAATTTTTTTAATTTTAAAGTAATTTTTTATTCAGAAATAAAATTTAAAATAGTACATTACTTCAGAGGGAAGAAAGTGACAGTTCCATACCGAGATTATGGCATTTGCGCCACGAGCTTGCGAGGGGCGCAAACCATTTGAGGTATGGAACTGTACTTTATCCTGAGGTATGTATAGTGCTTTTTATTACACCTACGAGGAAAATTATAGACATAAATGCATAGAATCCTTTTTTTTTTCGCCCCTTTCTGGAGTAGGCTAAGATCTTATGGTCATGCAGCCACTTCTTCCGTGATTCCGCGCGTTTTATATACAAAAATATTTTTTTTTTTTAATTTTCTGTATGCACCAAGGAGGTTGGTAACTGGTAAAAAAAAACTGTATGTGGTCAGTAACAATTTACTTGAAATTTAATTAGTAGACAGTTAAAGTCTCCTTGCAGTATGACTGCTGACAAATTAAAAAAAAAACCGGGTATGTAATGGAATTTCATACATACTTCCCACCCTTGGGTCGGAAGGATTTTCATACAAACTTCCATACCTTGGGATGAAAGGATTTGAAGGGCGGGATAAAGGCGTTTCTTCCCTCTAATTGGTATAATTAGTATGCATTTTCAGAGCAGGTGTGATAAAAAAATATTACGCAACTGTTCAAAGAAGTTTCAAATGTTATTTTTCTTTTTCGATCAACTCATTCCTGTTCGATGCGTTTGACAATGCTACGTCAATGTCACTTTCTCTACGCTCTCGTATTTATTTACTTTATTGTTAACTAGTCTTTTGTCGAGCACGGTCCGCGGGACCACCAGGTGCGATGCGACGACCACGTGCGCCTGATTGGGAAAGCAAGTGAAATTCGGTTTAAAGGGTTCCGTAGATCAAGAGGTCACAAAATTTACTGCCTTTGTTAATCCAGATTGGGAGAAAGGTTTGACAGGATTCTTTAATGAGCTGTTGCTCTTTTTGTTTCTACTAACTATTGGGTGTTAGTAATAAATTTTCGAAACTAGTTGGATATGTTAAAAAATACATACATTTTTAGTATATTTTTGTAAAGCTAGCCGAAATGTAATGAGCAGTAGGGCATTTCTCCACGGGGTCCGAACTTGACGGCCCGGCGCATAAAATGTCCAGATTATCAAAATATACCCCTGCAAAAAATACTACAGTATCCTCTAGGTCCTTGTCTACCTGGAGAACATGCAAACTTTGCTGAAAACCGTTTGCAACTCACAGAAAAAAAATCTGAAATGGCTGAAAATGACCTTCGGTGGCTTGCCCCCAACCCAAAACTTGACAATTTATAATTATTTTTGTAAAACTCAGACTGTTTTCGGGGAATGTATTTATGTTCACATATTCTCAGATAGTTAAAGTACCTCTCATTTAAATACCAAAAGAATCTAAACAATAGCTCGCCTACAATAGCAAGATGTTTGAGTGTCCCTTGCTTCTGCCTGAATCCGGTGGCACTTATGAACCAAGCGTTTCTTCGGTCGTAGATTACTCTAGGAATTCGCGGTGTGGATGAGCCATTTTGTCAGTCAAGCCGTAGCGCCCGAGGTCAACGAACGGGTGATTGAATGAAAGTCGTGGGAAATATCAGGGTCAGTAATTGATTCTTGAGGTTTGGTCCAGGGCACACTTTGACTTCGGTGGAGGTGTTATTGGAAAGAATACTTGTTGACTGTAAAATCTAGTGCTTACTGTATAATTTATCTCAGTGACTAATTTCTAGTGCCTTGAGCTG
Organism: Yponomeuta malinellus; assembly: GCA_947308005.1. Taxonomy (NCBI): domain Eukaryota; kingdom Metazoa; phylum Arthropoda; class Insecta; order Lepidoptera; family Yponomeutidae; genus Yponomeuta; species Yponomeuta malinellus. The sequence goes on along the minus strand of OX371004.1, from coordinate 11,298,154 downwards.
GGGTTGATACATGTTGTTGTTTAAGAGTGAACTTGAAAAAACGTATCTTTTCTGAATTCGGTGTGCCTGATTTCGGTGGCTTTTTGAGCACCGACGTCAGAAAAACTTCCACCGAAGTCAAATTTGCCTGATTTCAGTGTATTTCGTTCGACTTTAGAGAACCGAGGTCAGATTCCTTACATGTAAGTTTCAAGTAGGATATGCGCATTTGTTTCTTTTTTTCAAAACTAACTAACTGTGAAAGAAAACATCATGTGGAAACCTATGAATAGTTTTACACGTGTAGATATTTTATTTACTGTTAATAATAACGACAAAAATATATATGTTGTTTCTGTCATAATTGATTTCAGTTAGATTGTTAGTTAACTTGAAAATGTGAAACATGTGTACCTATTCGTGTGTACATTTTTTCATGTGTATGTGTGTGCTTATTATGTCTGTATTTGTGAATTATGTGAATGTGTCAACAATGGTAAAAGGCCCGATGGAATGACATTAATCCCCTGGAAACATGGGAGGCCGCTAGTATGGGACGCTACATGCGTTGACACGCTGGCACCCTCTCATGTTTCCCAGAGTGGAAGAGCCGCTGGTTCAGCGGCTGGCGCGGCCGAAAGCCTCAAACGGCGCAAATACGGTTCAATAGGAAACAATTACATATTTGCGCCGTTTGGGGTCGAAACCATAGGCACCTGGGGCCCAGAGGCGCGCCTGCTGTTCAAAGACTTAGCGGCGCGCCTAATCGACGCATCGGGAGACCAGAGGGCCGGCGCGTACCTCGGCCAGAGGATAAGCCTGGCCATCCAAAGAGGTAACGTCGCCAGCGTTCTGGGCTCATTACCGCGGGACAGTGACCTGGGGCAGGTGTTTTATTTGTAAATATAGAATTAGTTATTTGTATATTTTTATCATTTATATATTAATTATTAATTCTCTTATTTTATGTTTGAAATAATTAAACTGTTTAAAATACAAAAATAAAAACAATGGCAAGTTTAAAGTACCTACAAGAAAGAAAGTGGGTGTACATTTCTTTAACATAGTTTTCTTATAGTTTGTGGTCAGTCGGTGTGTACGTTTATGTAGGTATGTACAGTAGGCTCTACATCAACCTACTCTACCTACCACTCTATTCTATTTCAGCTGACCATGGAGCAAATAAAGCAAAAACAAGCTGCGAAAAAAAAAACAGGAACAAAAAGAAAGAAAGAGATTGAAGGAGCGTGCTAGGAAAGTAAGAATCAAGAGTGATCCAGTCCTTTATGAACGACTTAAGGTAAAAGACATACAGCTTTACTTAAAAAGGAAGATGGAAGGGAAGATTGTAAAGCTATCTTTACCTGTACTTTGTATTACCTCATAAATTAAGTAAGACAATATTTTTAAGAAAGATATATTTTTCTTAGTAAGTTTTATCTTTATGTTAAATAAATATTTTCCGAAGACTGATTTAAGTCTGAAATTTTTTTATGGAAAGTTATGTTTGTCGATTTTTTAATTATCTCAATTACTATTATTGACAAGTACAAACCGTAGCATAAAAAATAATAATAAAAACATATCTTTGAATGTTTACACAACATTTTGTGTTGAATAAGTCCAAAAGACTATTTTGCTAAGTAAATTTTATAATAAGGTTATCGACATTGTTAAACAAATATGTTCATAAGACTGATTTAAGTTTAAGGAAAGTTTTGTTTGTAGAATTTTTATTTGATTATTATTAAAACACATTTTACCTAGGTACGTAGATTATTTTATTCCATTTTATGGCATTTGAAGTTGAGTAATGTTAAATTCGCTTTTCATGAAAAAAAAACGTTAAAATGGAATAAAATAAAGTCCAGAAGTAAAATTCGCATAGTACCTATGTGTAATTTTGTTGAAATCATTTATCTCTTTCATAACTAATTATGCCATGTTAAAACCAAATAAAGGGTGTCTCGAAATGCTTTTTGTTTTTGGTGTAGTCACTTTATAAAAACAAGGCTATACTGAGACAAAAATGTATAGTTTGACTTTATTGCGAGTTTTGATAAAACTTTGCCACTTTTTTTGGAAGGATTATTATTTTTCGTTCTAGAATAGTTAGCTAGAAATAGTTATCTACTCACGCAATTTGTGTTAGATTTTTAGCGCTTACATGACGAGCTGACAGACTGACGGATGAGAAAAACTGACTGAAAAAATGTGATTTTAGGTAAAAGAAGTAGGTACTTTAGAGCTTAATAATGTATGAGAATTACAATAAACAATTTGATTGATTATATCTGCCCGGTTTTTATTTATTATATCCTCTTCTAATTACTAGACAATGCCTTACATTACTGGTATCAAATTGTGACTTTGGCATGTTAAATGATTCTCTGGTCATTTTCTGATTCCAGTGAATTATTTCCTGATGTCGATGCTTACAATCTGATTTCGGTGCAGGTAGTCAGATTTCGGTGTTAGTTTTTCTGCTTTCGGTGCTGGTAGTCTGATTCCAGTGTACAGTTTTCTGATTTCGGTGTAGTCTGATTTCGGTGATTTAAATATTTCGTTTTATAACCGAAAATCTGGCTACCCAAAATATATCATGATTTATAGTTTTTAGCCCTTTATCCAAAACAATCGATAAAATTCCCGAAAGACGAAAAAAAAAAACGACCACCGAAGTCAGCCATTTTTGCCTCTTCTGGAGAAATACCCAGTACATAATATTATATAAGTAGGTATGCTTTCTATAAATTTATTGAGACAAATTCGATAGAAAAAAAATAACTTCGACACAACACATCACTAGTTAACCAGGCAAGGACATTACAAACATGCGTTTAAATATAGAAATTTGAGTATTTTTGTAACATTTAAGTGCAACGGTCATAAATAGATATAGAACGTATGGTCAAGGAGACAATCATTGGTTTACCTGCATCAATATTGCGGAACCCTCCTGTGCTCATTCACGAATTCACTGTCTTCGACAGAGTAAACAATTATTGTGCATCTCTCAATTCACTACTAGACGACTCTGTATAAATAATTACTCTGTGACTGATAAAAGACTGTAGAGTTGAGATAGCACTTGACAATTTTGGTTGACTGGCGCCTTTTTTTAACCAACTTCAAAAAAGGAGGAGGTTCTCAATTCAACGCATTTGCTATGTTCCTTCATAACTCTATCAAATCTGAACCGATTTCAACTATTTTTTTTTCGAATATATATAATATCCCATTGGTTCCATCTTAATTTGGTGAAGATCTGATGAAGACTTTCAGAAATGGAAAACGGAATTCTTCAATGGACAGCAGCAAAAGTGGCCTAATGGGGCCAATCCTTTAATAATATGCATATGTTTCATAAAATATTGGTGATTTTCTGGTGAATACTTTCGGAGATGGAAATTGAGGACTTCAAATTTTAAAGCAAAGAATTAGGTAGGGTAAATTATGGTTTTAATGATAAATGATAAAAAAGTATTAATTACCTCATCAGAAAAAAAAAACTTAAAACAAAGTAAGGCTTAACTAGTGATGACATAAAATAAGGAGACTTGATTTTTTTCTCCCGCTCCTCCACAAAAAAAAATTACTTTAAAACACTACAGCACTAAAAAGTTAGAAATAGTTTAAAAGAATACCTTTAAATTAGAAGAACGTATACATGTAGGTATTGTTGAAGTATAATTTGTGGTCGGTGCCCAGTTTCATGACCAGCACATAGAAGATTTGAAGTCGGTTTTTATTTTTTATTGAATTTTTTTATGAACGTAAACTTATGGCCACATGTGCCATAGGTTGGAACTCCAGGAAGGAGAAAGAAGTGGCGTTCAAAAACCACCTGACACCTATCAGTGACGTTATCACTAGAGGTGGGATGGAAAGACTTCGAAGTCACCGCTCAAGACGGCTTAAGTGGAGATCTTTTATTAAGGCCTGGTGTCCCTGGCGAGGGGCCACAGGATATAAGTTAGTACCCAATTAAACTTATTGAGGTCTTATCGGACTGCTGTTTTGACTTTTTTTTTTATTGTACACACAAAATTATGTGAGCAACCTTGGCTCCTATATGTAGATATTTGTATGCCATATTATAAAATATGTCTATCCCAATATCTGAATAAGCCACGCTGATTCCGTGTGCTAAACTTAGTACTTACTATAGTTATGACAATTATTAAAAATACCTCATACTTACAAGACCACATTACATACACAGTTAATTAATTCGCTCAGTATATCAGTATTTTTTTGTTCTTCATCATCATCATCACCATCAGCCACTGAACGCCCACTGCAGGACACAGGCCTCCCTCATGGTTTTCCTAACCATGAAGGGTTTTCCCATAATCGCCACGCTTGGCAGGCGGGTTGGCGATCGCAGTATGCGGTTGGAATCTCAGGAAGACGCTACTGCCCGTCTCCTGGCAATGTATTTTCTTAGTCGCCTTCTACGACATCCACGGAAGGAAATGGAGTGACGCTATTCTTAATCCGGCGCCACACGGACAATTTTTTTGTTCTTATTGTGGGTATTTTGTTAGCCGGCTGCGCGACGATATCCCGGCAACAGCCAATGGGCACCTTCGCACTGGTTTGTTTGCCATGACTCCTGTGAGTTGAGGCCCCTGGTGCGTCGGCGCACGAGCGACTATCACTGCTGTGTTGTGTACGGGTGAGTGAATAGAAACTTTATTTCATGAAATTTCGTAGAATGTGATAAATACTTTTATATCGTAGGAGAAAGAAGAGCATTTTGGATTACGCAATTTTATGTGGGTAGTCCATATACGTCCCACTGCAAGGCGCAGGCCTTCTCATGGAAAGAGAGTACCTATGAGCTTAATTACCACGCGTGCCCACCTCAGACACTCAGGTTTCCTCACGATGTCTCCCTCACAGTTAGCGAGTGGTATTACGTTATTAAGTTATGACGCATGATCAGTGGATAATATTCACAGTTTTTAACAAAACCTCACAGTACAGGCTAGCTCCCCTGCAAAGATCAGCATTGAAGTTGTTTACTGAAAGAAAGAAGACATTTTTTTAAATGGTCAAAGAAACACAAAGCAAACACGAAGGTACACAAACAAAATACACGAACGTCAACAAAACAAAAATAAAAACCAAACAATTGTGAAGAGAACATGTGAGGCATATAGAGTCGAAGGCAGCCGGGTACCATACAGTAATGTATGGCACCCAGCCAACTGCACAATAAACGAGTACTCTAAGATCAATGGTTGTTTGGTCTGACTCCCATAGGTCTTTGCAATTTCCCTAGCCGAAGCCAAAATTAGCCTCACTCAGTCAAGTATGAATTGTAGCACATTATACAACACCGCCTCTGGCTAGGCGTTCGGTGCGAAATAACCAATGTGCAAACCAACCAACGTGTAACTATAGAGGCTGAATAATAACCGTTAAAAACAACAGGTCATTATTTTCGTAAAGGTTTGTATTCGATGTGAGCAGCCAGTGAGCCTCAGAGTATGTAAAATACCTAACAAAAAGTGAGATGTCCAAAAGTGGAAGAGTTTTCAAATGAGTAAATCATTGTTTTACAACAATTCAAATTAATCATGTTTAATCAATATTGTAGTAAATGATCTTTGGTATTTTCTATTATACAAAATGTTAAACGTCAAATACAGAAGCACCTCTAATATTGTGTATCCTTTGGATTTTCTTTGATTTGGATGCAAGCCTGCTGTTTATTTTTTTTTAAGGCTGGGTTCTCCGACTTTACCCCTAAATCAAGTGTTTTAAAATACATTTTACTCTCTAATGGTTTAAAATCTGAAAAAATATATATTACTTTTCAATGACCAGAGGGCCGTCCGCCATTATTTTTATGATTTTTCAAACTTATAGCTTCAAAAAAAAATCGCGAACATCAATCTAACTCATCACGAGATTATGGTTTTATTTGAGCTGTAATGAATAATAAAAAATGTACCAAAATGAATATTACTAAATGTGTTAGTGACGTCGGTCGTCGAAATTGTATTAATAGCATTTGTATTTCTGTAATTTCGAAAATGCCTACCTTTCCCCCAACTTTTCGCTTGCGCAGTACAATAAGTCTCATACAAATCCGTGCGCCTGAAGAACGCAGCCTTCATTCCATACCAGGTTCACGTGCATGACTATTTTTCAAAAATTCAAAAATCTGTGTATGAAGTAGTAGTTATTTGTTAAAAATCCATCAATATCCTAAAAATCATCAATAATATTTCTTCCCTTGCATCATTATAGCCGTAAAAGTATATACATGTTAACTCCATGGTGTGTGTGACACCGTGGCATCCAAGAAGGTCACTATAATCTGTGCCATCGGCGAAGGTACAGTTAATCTGTGGTGTTCGGTTTTGGCGGGAAGACATTGACCTTTTGGAGGGCTTTTTTGAAACAAGTTTGTAGAGGAGAATAAAAGTCTTAATTTGAGCTCTATTTGTTTTGTCCTTGTTAATATTCAGAAGTGACATAAGTTCCTACGCCAAATGAAACGTTTCTTAAGTAATCGCACCAGCCCATATGGCCGGGCAACAAAGCAGGCTCGCTTGTCAGCCACACCTACTACAAGCGCCGGCTCCTTACGCGTGGACTTTCTTCCGGACATGTCGCCGTGCCATCAGGCTGAAGCTGATTCTGATGAGGACATTCCACCGAACGTAATGCTGGAACAGTTAATGACACAAAAATTGGAGAGGATGGTAGAACGATGTTTGATGAACCAATCAAGACCTCGGGCCATTTCAGGTGAGAAAATTGTTATCCCGTTCGATCCCGATGATAGTGAGGGGAATGTAAAAAATTGGCTGGCTAAAATTGATCAGTTAGGCCTAGTCCATAAATGGGATGACTACTCAAAAATATTGATTATGCAAACCAGACTGGCAGGACAAGCGCAACTGTGGTTCAGTAGACTTGAAGAATACAATTATACATGGGATCAGTGGAAATCTCTGCTTATTAATGCTTTCCCACGAAAGTTCGAGTATGCAGATCTACTTGAGCAGTTTGTTTCTAGAAAGAAAGTTCATACAGAAACAGTAACCCATTATTATCATGATAAACTTGCCATGTGTCGACGACTACGGTTGGATGACAATGCATCATTATCCTGTATCATCAAGGGGTTGCCAGCTGATTTACAGAATAATGCAAAAGCTTATAAGTGTGACACACCAGAGGAGTTCTATTCTGGATATTTGTCAGCTTTTGAAAGTTACAGCCATAAGCAAGAAGTAAAAAAAACTGAGTATACACCCACTATTTATCGTAACATTGAAAGGAAAAGGTTCCCCGACAATAATAACCGTAATGCTGTACCCGCAATACCTACACCAATCAACAGTGCGCGCAAGCTCAACTGTTTCAGGTGCAACTCCTTGGATCATATAGTTAAGGACTGTCCAGTAGCTGACAAACGAATTTGTAAATTCTGCTCAGAAGGAGGTCATGTTATAACAAAATGTCCTAAACTTGACATGATGAAGAAAGATAAGGCTGAGACAGCCACAATAAATGTTATACAAGACACGAATGAGATTTATAAAAAACTTGTACAGGTAGGTGGCCAGAATTGTGATGCCTACTTAGACACAGGAGCTCTGGTGAATGTGGTGACCCTTTCCATGGCAAATTCACTGAAATGTATGATAAATGAAAGTACTACATTATTGAAGGGCTTCACAGGCAGCACTGTGCCAGCTATGGGTGAAATAAATATTTCCTTGGTTGTGGATGGACTACCATTTGATACAAAAGCTACAGTTACTCACCTGAAACTACCAGCTGATGCTGATATATTAATTGGGCAACCTGTGATCAATGCCAAAGGCATTTCATTAGTCACCACTCAATCGTCAGCCAAGCTTGTAAGGGTGACCAAGGAAGACAGTTATAAGATAACCACCTGTGCTGAAGTCTGTGTCCCTCCAGGAAAGTCATTATGTGTGGAAGTAAATGTGATTGGAAACCCTAAAGAAAATCATGTATGCACTGCCCCACGGATTTACAACATGAAGCATGAGTTTTATGCTATACCTGCAACATTGCTAAATGGATCGAAGGGGTATGTTCGTGTGTACAACTTAGGAAGCAGTGAAGTTGTATGGCGTGAGGCCACGCTGATCACGCGTGCCACTCCTTGCGAGGAAGTTCCCAGTAATGAGACAGAGATGACCAAAGAATCTACTATGGAGAGCAATGTTCTTCAAAAGCCTGAGACCAACAATTTATTGGTATGTGGCAAATTCATGTAATTTAATCTGTCTGATAATATTCTGTCTGTCTGATTCTATTCTGTCCGATTACTTTCAGTATGTCTGAAAATTTCTGTCTGTCCAACTAACCTTTTCTGACTAGATACCTGATCATTTCTGTCTGTCTGATATTCCATATATTTCTGATGCAGCGAGTTATAGGGTGGGAACAAAGCTTTTAAATAATACCATAGCTTACAAGTAACCCTCTAATAAGTATCACACACGTACGGCAGATCTTTACAATATTATACGATAACGGTGTCTTTATATAATTATTCTAACACTTTTCATTTCCTGTAGTGTTCACATCCTGAGTAACGTTCTTGTAAATAACGTGTTGAAATGACAGAAAAACCGAGTGGGAGTTCGATGTTTTCCCTGGATTAAATAACTTAATAAATTTTACATTGTAACATCTCACCAACGTGATAAAAACATAAGATTTAGTTTTTCTTTTCATAGTTAACATTAACAGACTATAGATAGATTTCTTGATGTTTTGACATTTGATTAGATTAGACTGCGTTCAAGAAAACGTAAAAGGGGGTTATTCTCGACTCTCAATTCCTAAAATGCCCCAAAGGAACGATTTCACCCGACTCATGTATATTTTCACTAATTCTGCAGGGATCAGCTAATAAATATGTAAAAGCTAGTGAAGTGAACCATTTGGGAGAAATGGTTCCCGAACGTACACTATCCTGGCTAAAGGACCGCAAAATTGCCGATACTCAACTATCCAGTCTCGAAGTAGGCGAATTGTCGGCACAAGATCAGTGCCGATTATTTGAACTTTTATTATCTTATGAAGACTGTTTCGCCAAGAATACTAAAGATATAGGGAAGACAGATTTAGCTGAAATGAATATTGAGCTCACAACTACCACACCAGTGTTTCATAGACCTTATAGACTGGCTCAAAAAGATTTAGATACAGTTAGAGATAAAGTGAAGGACTTACTTGACGCCGGAATTGTAAAGGAATCGCAATCTAACTACGCGTCACCAGTTGTATTAGTGAAGAAAAAGAATGGCGACACTAGACTCTATGTAGACTACCGTGCTTTAAACGCAGTGACAATTAAGGATCGTTTTCCTTTACTACTTAAACTAACTGGAAAGTATTTTTTCTCGAGTTTAGATTTAGCCCAAGGATACCATCAGATACCGATGGCCAGAGACTCCATGAAGTATACTGCTTTCATTACACCGGATGGTCAATGGGAATATACGCGGATCCCATTTGGATTAGCTAATGCGCCGGCTGTCTTCCAACGCGCGATTTATAGATTGCTTGGAGCATTAAGATACGAGGAGGTACTCACTTTCATGGATGACCTTCTTTTGCCTTCAGTCGATGTTGAAGGTGGTCTAGTTTTACTAGAAAAGGTGCTGAAACTTCTGAGAGAGAAAAATTTAAAACTTAACATTGACAAATGTACATTCCTAAAAAGGGAGATAGAATACCTCGGACATATTGTAACACCAGATGGTATAAGACCGGGTTCCAAAAAGTTGAACGCTGTGGAAAACTTCCCTACTCCTTGCAACGTACATCAGGTACGTCAGTTCATCGGTCTGTGTTCATATTTTAGAAAATTCATCTTCAACTTTGCGATGATAGCTAGGCCTCTAATAGAGCTGACGAAGAAGACTGTTGCCTGGGTGTGGGGAGATCGTCAAGCGGAGGCGTTCGGAAAATTAAAAACGCTACTTGTGAGCAAACCTGTATTGGCTCTATATAATAGGGAAAATGAAACGGAAATACATACAGACGCCTGCAAAGCAGGTATCGCCGGAATATTGATGCAGAAACAATTGAACGGAGACTTAAAGCCAGTAATGTATTTCAGCAGAGTCACCAGCAAGGAGGAAATGGTTTATCACAGTTACGAGTTAGAGACTCTTGCAGTGGTAGAGTCGCTAAAGCGATTCCAAATTTATATCACTGGAATTCACGTGAAGGTTGTGACCGATTGTTCTGCAGTAAGGAGCACTCTGACAAAACGGGATATTATTCCACGTATTGCTCGCTGGTGGCTGCAGATTCAAGATTTCGATATAGAAGTCATGTATCGACCAGGAACGCACATGCGGCATGTTGATGCATTGAGCCGGAATCCAGTTTCCGCTATACTAGGCGTTGATAACATTGACGATTGGTTTTTGGCAGCACAGTTACAAGATGATCAGATACAATCTATTTACAACCAACTGCGGAGTGATGAGCCAAGTGCCGACGTAAAGGCCAACTATTGCATTAGAAACGGACGAGTATTCCGAAAAACACTGACTGGAGAACGACTTCTCGTCCCTAAACAGGCTCGTTGGCGCATTGTGAAAATGCACCATGACGATATTGGCCATGTGGGGTTGATACGTTGTGACGAGGTTATCAAAGCAGATTATTGGTTTCCGCGTATGACACGTTTCATAAAGAAATACGTTACCGCTTGTCTTGACTGCTTGTATAAGAAAGGTAATTACGGAAAAGCCGTCGGCAAAATATATCCAATAACGAAACCTGACCAGCCCATGCACACAGTACATATTGATCACATGGGCCCTTTCCCTAAATCTACTAAGGGTAACCAGTATGTTCTGGTAATTATAGATTCCTTCACCAAGTTTGTGTCTGTTAAATTAGTCAAAACGTTAAGATCCACTGAAACTGTTGCCGCTTTACGTGAACTCTTCGCCATATTGGGTTACCCAGATCGCATTATATCTGATCGCGGTACTTCCTTGACAAGCCGATATTTCAAAGATTTTTGTATCAGCCACAAAATTCATCATACCTTGAACGCTATCGCAGCACCACGCGCCAACGGTCAGGTTGAAAGAACAAACCGTACACTATTGGATGCTATACGGACCAGTACCCAAGAACCCAGTTCTTGGGATAAGTCTGTACCTGAGATAACTATGGGTATAAATCATACCCCACAGGACAGCACTAAGTGCAGCCCTTATGAGCTCATGTTTGCGCACAAGAAGAATCTTATACCTGATCTGCAAGGAAGAAGCGAAGTGCCTGATATAAGAGAACGACGTCAGGAGGCTAGTAAAAATTTAAAGAAGAAACAAGAATATATGTCAAAGAAGTACAATGCTAGTCGGAAAGATGCTAGAATATATAATATTGGAGATATTGTGGTGTGGAACAACGCTTATACTAACTCTGAGACGGGCATTAATAAAAAGATAGATAAAGTATATGCAGGGCCTTATAAAGTGGCAAAGGTACTAAAGAATGACCGTTACCAAATCCGCAGCATAAAAGGGATGAAGGGATACAAAAGCTTCATTGCAATTGTGCCAGCCGATTCACTGCGCCTATACAAAAGTTCTGTCAGCTATGATTCTGATTCTGGAAGTGACGGGGAAATAATTGAGCGTCAAGATCTAATTGATCTCCTAGAGAGCTAAATTAAGTAAGTTGTAGCTGGTTCCGAATTGTTGTCTGTAAACGTTATACCAATTTTTCCGTATTAATGCGTTTCTGTTGTGTCGGGTTAAGTCTGTTCAGATATAATATTTTTTGTAGACAGGATTCTCAACTAATATATATTTGTGAATACCCATGGGTATTCACTTTTCAGGATGGCCGATGTTAACTCCATGGTGTGTGTGACACCGTGGCATCCAAGAAGGTCACTATAATCTGTGCCATCGGCGAAGGTGCAGTTAATCTGTGGTGTTCGGTTTTGGCGGGAAGACATTGACCTTTTGGAGGGCTTTTTTGAAACAAGTTTGTAGAGGAGAATAAAAGTCTTAATTTGAGCTCTATTTGTTTTGTCCTTGTTAATATACAATAAAAAAATTACGTTGACTTTCTGGACATGACTGGAAAGCCGCCCATAACGTAACTGCAGATTCTACGTATACATGTAAACCTTAATGTAGTGTCGAATATATTTAGTGGTAAATTTTAAGACCACGTGCATAATAAGTTCCATACAACATAATTACTTGCCCTGTTCCCAAACTAGGATACCATATCTTGTGGTATCCGGGCAATCACAAACGTGGCAATAAACCCAGACTGAGGCCATTTGAGCAAATGTGCGGCGGCGCCCAGTGGGAATCGAACCCACGACCTCATGGAAATCAGACGTGATACCGCTACCACTGTATCTACTTTAGACCAAATAATAAGTCGCGGTGAATAGCGACATTTATTACTAACAAAGCCACTAAGTTCGCTTCAGTATGGCACGATCACATCTGCCCGTGTATTTGCATAGCACTGATTGGGCTGCGAGATTAATTCCCTATCATATTTTTTGTCTTCAACCTCATTTGTGTGTAATCAGGCGGGTGGAGAGAAAAAAGCGATCGTTATCATCCTTTCAGCCCTAGAGCCATTTTTTCAGACTATAACAAGGGGTTGTTTGTATTCGTTATTAGGTTAGGGTCGATTAGGTTTTTTTAACTAAGTTGTGTGTTTTAAAATTATTTTTTTCCTTACAAAACGAGGTATTCAAATGCGAGCCAGCTGATCAAGCTGTGGGATCTTGATTAGAATAATTTATCAACTAACGGCCTTACTTATAAAAAGTCGATTCCGCTAAAACAGACTTAAGACAGAATTAAAGTCGGTTTATAACAGGAACCGCTGTCATAAACCGGCTTTAACTCCGTCTTAAGTGTGTTTTAGTGGACTCGACTTTTTTGTAAATAAGACAGTAAATAAATAGTTAAGTTGATTGGTAAACATAACTGTTCTGAAATACAAATTTTAATTTATTACACAGATAAGTTACATTTTATTGCAAACAAAAAATAGTTTTAAAGACATTTTTGCATCCTCAGAGAGACTTACTCAAATTGGTAACATTTAACTAAAATTCTTCAGACAAAAGTCAATTAAAAAAGAGACATATAAGTGACATTTAAGAAGCAGAGTAATTTGACCTAAGAAGAGAAGAGGCGGTTTTATCTTTATTTTATTGGTAATATTTTTTTTTGACCAAATAGGGGATGTAATAGCAAAGGACAAGATAAAAAGTAACCGAAACCGGCGTGTGTTGATGAAGCGAAGGAGATCTGACAGGATAGTGGCAATTGGCAGACCCTGGTCTACCCCTCTGGGATACCGGCGTGAGTTTATATCATGTTATTTTTTACAACCGGGTAATTTTACCGGGTAACTGTTTTAACATTCAAAAATTTCTAGGCTGGCTAGAAGAAACTTTCTGTTTAAATAAGTCCGCCTTTGCAGTTAATTTTTATCACAAGGTATTTTATTTAGTTTGATTTTGTTAGAGTATTGATTGTGCGATAAAGTGTAATAGAAAGAAGACAATATTGTACGGAAAGCGCTTTCCTTTATTAACATTATAATTTTGAAAAAACAGGAAATCAATGTATGTGCGTATCGCTTATCAAAAAATTGTTTATGCTAATTTGTACTATAAAAGTCACATGAGAAAATGAAACTTTAAATTCATATATCGAAATTATCACTCCATCTCTAACTGCATGTAGCGGGTTGTTTCAACCCCTCAGCATCATTAGGTGAAATAAGACCATTAGCAGTCTTTTCTCTTAGCCCCGATAGAAGGGTTGAATCTCTTGCTAGTAACAGGACAACACAGAGGACCGGCTTCGTATCTATAGGCCAAGTTATATTAATCACCGTGCGTTAGATAGAAAGGCACTATAAATCGATCTATGAATGTAATAGAAAAACCGGTCAAGTGCGTGTCGGACCACGCACAGTGCAGGGGTTCGAAGAAAGAGGGGGTTTTATCTGCTTTACTGAACTGGCAACTTCATGAAAGTAATTTTCAATGGATTTTGTACGAAGTTTTCTTTTTATAAGTTGGTCGCCTATTACTCGTTAACCTTTAAAGCCTACTTAGCCGTGATGCTTTTCTTTTTTTAGACGAGAAAAAAAATTTGCATCCCTAATTTAGGTGTAGGGGGATACCCCTACACCTAAATGTTTTTATACACCCTAATAATAGGGGTTAAAGTATGAAATTGCCGTTTTATTGCAATAGGTTCTTTGAATTGACATAGAATCTTCATGGTTTGAGGTTTTCGAATGAAACTTTTTTCAAATGGTTTCTGTGATGTTCTTTTTTCTGTTCTCGAATTTTCGCTGTATCCATCTTTCTTGTCTAAATTGAATAACAAAAACAATTGAAAGTCGATATTCAAATGTTTCACATTTTCTAAAAAAAGAACATCATAGAAACCATTTGAAAAAAGTTTCATTCGAAAACCTCAAACCATGAAGATTCTATGTCAATTCAAAGAACCTATTGCAATAAAACGGCAATTTCATACTTTAACCCCTAATAAAAGGTTTTTTTGAAGATTTCAGGCCACCGTTTTGTCGGCGTGATTAATATTTATGTGTATGCCAAATTTCAGTTTTCTCGTACTAATCGTCTTTGAGCTAGTCCGCGGATAGACAGAGGTATGTCTAGACAGACAGTCAAACGGACGGACATCGCGAAACTATAAGGGTTCCTTGTCGACTACAGAACCCTAAAAAATGTTTCCATGTTCAAAGTGATTAATAGTGATCGGTATAAAAAAGACCAAGTGCGAGTCGGACTCGCGCACGAGGAGTTCCGTACCATTATCTATACAACATTTGAATATTTCAAGCGTCTACCTGTTGCCGTTATTAAAATCGAGCAAAAAACGGCAAAAAGTGGCAGTGGGCCGGTCATATCATCCGAAGAACTGGTGACCGATGGGGTAGACGAGTTGTTAAGTAGGACGTCCTCAGACGCGATGGAGCGATCGATGATCTCCGCAGGGCGGCTGGCAAGAGCTGGAGCGGAGTCTTAGTAATAGGGTCCCTTACCCTTTGGGTACGGAACCCTAAAAATGAATACAATTCCTTTATTTTCGTTAGGTTTCTCATTCAAAGGTGCACAGTAAGTTACTATTACAGTAACTGGAGTCACTTTTTAAGCATGTAACGCCTGTACTAGTTGACTTGGAGATAATTGGCGTGGAGACATAAGAGGTGGCTCATAAAATCACCAAATGTGTTCATTTGTTTTTGTTGAATCCTGAAATCGGGAAGCTGCTTTATGGCATACTCAAATTAGTCACTGCGTGCTTGCATCAAAATTAAATTTAACTTCAAATCAGATTGGATCCAAAATAACTATTCAAATTCATTCACCTTATTTAGATTAGATGATGTGGACGGTCATCAGAGATCGACCGTCCACATGATCTAATTACCTACTTATAGTTGTTTTAAAGATGTGCCGAGATTATAGCATAACCCATGTTTTTTTTCAGATCAGAACTTGGTCAGAGCATGGGCTCTGCCATCTGGACAGTGTAATCAAGTGTCAATGTATACAATGTATTCGAAATATGTATTTAGGTATACAATGAAGCATAAGAAACCCGGCCAAGAGTGAGTCGGACTCGCGCACGAGGGTTCCGTACCATTATCTATACATTAGATAAAAAGATCGAGAAAAAATGGCAAAAAATCACGTTTGCTGTATCATTATTATTTATTTTTGAAGCGAATATAGAACTTAATATACTGTGAATATTTCAAGCGTCTACCTGTTGCCGTTATTAATATCGAGCAAAAAACGGCAAAACAAATTACGTTTGTTTTATGGGAGCCTCCCTTAAATATTTATTTTATTCTGTTTTTATTATTTTTTCTTAAAGCGGCAACAGAAATACATCATTTGTGAAAATTTAAACTGCCTAGCTATCACGTTTCATGAGATACAGCCTGGTGACAGACAGATAGACAGATGAATACACAGATAGACAGGCGGACAGTGAAGTCTTAGTAACAGGATCCCGTTTGGCACCCTTCGGGTACGGAACCCTAAAAATATGTTCTATAAGTACTTATGGAATGGACGAGCGCCATAGTCTCGGCCCTTCCTTCTCAACTTTACAAAAGGGGGCCCAGAAATCCACAAATAGAAGAAGAAGAAGAAGAAGGAAATACATTTATTTGATGATACAATACTCAAAACGTAAACACAACAAAATTTAACAGTTTTTTACACATGCTGAGTAAAGCTTTTGTACCTTACTACATGTAGCGCCTGCTACAATGGCTTTATTCTATTACGGCCGCTTACACGCGCGATGTAATAAATATGAATGCGAACAGTGCGGATTATGCGCCTTTGCCGGGGGTCAAAATATTTGAATATTCCTCTGAGCAATTTGTGAAGGGTTAATTGGCTGCTGAGGCTTGCTTTATGAAGTCTTGCGTTGCGTTTTGCCTTAAGAGGAAGTATGTTGATTAAGGCTGAAGTAATACCACTCGCTAACGCTAAAAGAAAAAAAAACGTGAGGAAACCTGAGTGTCTGAGGTGTTCACGTACCTCAGCGCTTGAAATTGCCAATCCGTGATGGGTACGTGTGGTAATTAAGCCGACACTTTCTCTCTGAGAGAAGGCCTGTGCCCTGTAGTGGGACGTATATAGGCTACATAAAAGGCTGAAGCGGCGAGCTTTACTCATATGTTTAACATCACTAATTAGATATAATGATCATTCGTAGTGTCATCTGCATTCTTACAATGTGATGTCTAAAACACGATTTTCTTTGGAAATCTTCTAAAACACAGTCACTTGCCCAAGCGCCAGGGCTGTTGTTACATTGTTTTAATGTTTTAGGGGAATTGTGTTTAAGAAATCACTCCGCATGGATTTATATGGACTCTAATGCAAATTATGTGTACAATAAAGTATTATCTTTCTATGTTTTAATTGATTATAGGTTATTTACCGTTGACTCACCAAAAAAGTAAAAAAGAATAAGGTTGTGACCTCATTAATTAAAGTTATTATAATTATTAAAATTCTTTATTGCACTTATAAAAATAAAAGTACAAAGGCGAATTTAATGCTTAAAGCATTATCTTCCAGTTAACCTGGGTAATCAACCCTGTATTAAATCCTATATCGATGTATATGTACATTGATCTGCGTAATTATGATTAATTATCGTGAGTTTCTTGGATTCGATTCTTTAGGTGAATTTGGACTTAAATTAACAATGTGTAGTGCTTAAGAAAGCTTAAGTTCAAAAGTTACGGATATCGTGAGAATCAATTTTATTGTACGAGTTAAAAAGTGATGGAAAAAGCGGGGCCAAGGCTCCCACAATGAGTCATTCATTAAAATTAAAAGAAAAATGCGAGGCTACGTATAAAACTAAAAAAAACTCAACATGGAGATAACAACGCAAAAACGAAGTACACTGGAGTTTAAAATCGCAACTGCATCAAAATAATTAAGTATTCTCAACAAAATCAACGGCGACGCGTCGCTGGCTAATTACAAAGACTGGCTGAATAGGGGCCTTTGCTATATGAGTGAAAAGGGATTAAAAAAAAAACAATTATTAACGATACAGTGGCCGTGGAGTGGCCCGGTGCGGCGCGCTCACATCTGTTCGGTAGCTTCCCCCGCGGATTAAAAGTGATAATTATTCTCGGCGATAATTATTGGATTTTAGCTTATGTAATAATAATGTTCGATGATGGCAAAAATCGATATTGTAGTCGCGACAGGGGTGGTAATGCGTATTGAATGAAGTTGCTTTGTTATTATGTTATCAATGTACAATGTGTTTTAGGTGATTTTCGTTTTTAACCTAATAGTTGAGTGATAGACTTAGTTAACTGCTTTGCAGTTTGGCGAAATTGTATACGTAATAGTAAGGTTTTTTTTAATAAATAAAATATTTTAGAAAACCAACTAAGTTGTGATTCCTAAAAAAACGTTTTAATGCTGTAAAGTGTGTTTTTGGCAATAAATGTAATTCACTTTCACTTTCCTTCTTACATTCCAACAAAAAAAAATGTTCAAGAAGACTTGACCAATTTAATGCTTTTTTCGATGTTAGCCATCACCTCACAACGTTTTACACCACAATAAAACAATAAAACGATTACACTACGATTTCAAGGCCTTTTACTCACTCGAATGAAAATAATAGGCAAGATTATGAACGCGCCCTAACCTCCGAAGAGCATATGGCGGCACGTGGCCGAAAGGGTTGGGAAGCCATTGTTTCTTTGCTTTGACGAACAAAAAAAGTTGAATGACGGTATCGCTTTCAATGCGCACTGCAATTACTCCGATTTGACTAATTGTTGCCCTGTCGATGACTTTTGTTCTCGAGTGTACTCTCGCTTTGACCGTGTTTTCGCATGCTATATTGCAATTGTACGTCGCGTATGGGACGTTTCGCTTTGTGAAATGTAACTTTTAGCGTTATTCCGATTATGGTTTTATTTCAGCTCGTATTTTTCTGTTTATTGAAATTAACTGCGTACTTTTCAATATCTCTACATAACGTTGCGATATGAAATTATGATTATTTTGTTCGTCCGTCGATTTAAGCAAAATACGGCTCTAGCTGTAGAGTCATCTTTATTCCAAAGCGAATAAAGTGCAATTACAAAATGGTAACATTACAGGGCATTTGCTGTTTTAGCATTCATATCGCAGTTTAATTACACATTCATATGCAAATGAGTAGGCGAGTTCTTTCATACGACGATTGCAGTAGGCATGCATTCATGTGTGCCTCTATACCCGGTAAGTACTGTAATTAGTACAGATATGAAGGGTTGAACTTTTTTTCTTGCATTCGCCAGAACGGATTTGAATGTTGATTTATGTAAAGTGGATTTCGATTTTCTCAAAGCGGGGGATTATTATTTGCACGAAGAGTTTAGTCTAAGTTGAAGCGATCTGCATAATGTGACATTGAAATTATTTATGGAAACAAAAGATCGTAGATATTAAACCATATTACTTTGACAGGATTCGTCTTGAAAATATCACATTTGCATACCAATTGTAATGTTTCTATGCAAATGTGATAATAGTTTAATCGTAGGTATATTGGAACATTTCAAAATATACTGTTTGAAGTAAGTAATTGACCCGTGTGGCGCCGGATTAAGAATAGCATCACTCCATTTCCTTCTGTGGATATCCTACAAGGCGACTAAGGAAATCAATTACCGGGAGACGGCCAGCAGCGTCTTCCTGAGATTCCAACCGCATACTGCGATCGCCAACCCACCTGCCAAGCGTGGCGACTATGGCAAAACCGCTTATGGTTATGAAAACCACAAAGGAGGCCTATGTCCTACAGTGGGCGCCAAATGGCTGATGATGAAGTTATTAATATATAAAAATCTGTTAAAATTCATAGTAAAATCATTGTTTCGTTACTGGTTGAAGTCGTTTTATAATAGTTACAATTAACGTTTGTCTTGAAACTATGCAGCATTATTAAATTCTTAATAATGCTGCATACTTAACTCAAAACACTTTTAGACATGTTCTGGTAATGATTCTAACCGACGATGTGTGCGGTATTTTTTATTAAAACACGATACCTCTAAATCACTCCTCAGAGGCAATTTAAACAACCTATGGTTACGTCTTCCCCTTTACCACAGACTATTTAAACTCCCTCTGAAGAGTATTTTAAGGACTCGCGTTTTTTATAAATAAAAGACCGGTATAGTTTAATTTTGTGCCGAGATCACAGGCATATGGAAAACGAATAAAGGATAGTGATTGTACATTGTCCGAGGCACAAACTCGCACATAATAAATTCTGAATGTCTTGTTTGTATTAATTTTTTAAAGCATTCACTTTACGCTTCAAAGGCACCATATTGTAGACAATTTGGTGCTTTTATCGCCTTGTACTGGATCGGAGGTAGATATCCAAATGGTGTGCTTCGAGCAATAAAATAAATCTCCTCTTAAGAGCTACACCTGAGGCCGTCCACTAAACAAGCTCCGGGACCGCATTACTGGTTTAATTAAAAAACAAAATCAATTTTATTAATTGGAGGTGTTAAAAACGGGCGGAAGATGCGCCGAGGGCTGTATATATATCTTTAATCCGTGCCAGAATGTGTTATTTCAACTCTTCACGAATAAATTTTATCTCTCGGGACTAATTTGGTTACAAATTTATTTCGTCTTGGGACCGTTAACAAGGGCATACAATCGTACATCGAGTTGGCTATCTGGACCGCACTCTTGAGTGTGGTTAGCATGCACTCGATATGCGTATCGATGCAGAGATAATAGATAATAGAGATCATAGTCATCATCATTCAGCCACAAGAAGGCCACTGCTGGACATAGGCGATTGGAAGCGGCTTGTATCCAGCGTCTTCCTGCCACTTGAATGAGGTCATCTGTCCATCTTGTGGCTGGTCGTCCCACGCTGCGCTTGCCGATATGTGGTCTCCATTCGAGAACTTTTCGGCCCCGTCGGCCATCAGTTCTGCGTGCTACGTGCCCCGCCCACTGCCACTTCAACATACCTAATATAGATTGTAGGTTGATACCGATATTTGGCAGTATTACTGATACTAAAATATACACACATACATAAACTCACGCCTGTGCTACGATCCTGACAAACCTCTTTCACTTCATCAACATTCATAGTCGGTATCGGTTTTGGGTGATACTAAATATCAACCCAAATAATATAATGATATTCCAATTGATACCAAATATCGGTGATCCACTAATCAAGCCACACTAAATGTATCCGTTACTATATTATTTATCACGAACTACGCAAACTAATATGTATGATGTAACAAAATCCTAAACCAAAATAAAAATAGAGAGTTCTACTCGTCAATACTAACAATTTTCACTATGGGAGAAATAAAAAATTATAAAAAAAATATCAGATTTTACATATATTTTAATATTGCAGATGTTAGCTCGCTCGGTGCTACAACTATGCCAGAAAAAAGCTTGCAAAGTTTACCGCTACTTTCAATGTCTTTCTTTGACACACTGGTTCATTTAAAAAAGAAAACACAGTAAGGACACAACGCTAAGCCTCTCTATAATAGTTACAAGGAGCAAGAAGCAAGAATTTTATAATATAACCTTTGGAAAAGTAATTCAAGTTATACAAAAATCTCCATAACAATCGGGTGTAAACTATAACTTCACTAGGCTACTGATGCCTTATTATGATGAAGTATTTATCAATATAAAAATTTGGACTACCAGAATTTGGATTATTAGAAATCAGAAAACCTCTAAAATTAAATGAAAAAACTTAATATAATAAGTAAAACTTAATATAATCAATTTAATATTATTATTAGAGCAATTTGATGTTTCGAATTTTTTAAGACCTACGAGATGTTAATGTTTTTTTTTACACAAGGGATGTTACAAATACAATATCACTTCACTCTAATATTGAGGCATGTTGTCGTGCTAGGCATTCAGGAACGGCTGTAACCGTTATAACAATATATCGACACTTGACTAAACCTGATAAAAAATAAGACGAAACCATACTTAGGATTAAACAATATCGTTCTTAAAATAACACTTCGGGGTAGAGATTTCGAAAATGCTCGTGACAAATAAAACTTTTATAGTCGTGTCGAGGCTAAACTATAAAATAAAGGAAACGAAGACATTGATATCACGGATGATCGTTATGTTACTTTATATTCAATATCTGCATCTGATGAGGTTCATTTTGAAACGAATAAAGATTATTTATTCGCGATCGAAGAGGTTTTCGCAATTATTATTGTGAAATTTAAATTATTATTCTGAAACAACTTCGTTATGCTTTTGATTTACATCGATAGCAACCTTCGAAACTTTTGTATCAAAATCGGCTGAGTACATCCAATAAACAACCTATCATTTACTTTTCTCGAGAGTAAGAGTAAGTCGATGGATCGACCAAATTCTACACCTGCCCACTGTGTGATATAATTTAACCTCTAATTAATACGTAGCTACTAAGTCTGCTATCATTATTCTCATCTCTTCGCCAAATGACGATGTTGTGACTCCAAAGTGTAGTAAACAAGACAGGGGAATGTGCATTGAGACAACTCACTGCATTCTCGGCTTCTCTCGAAGCTTCCACCGAATGCCTAAGCAGCTAATATTTATGCCTCTTGCCTTTTGCTGCGCATTCTTCTTAGAAATGCGAAGGTCTTTCATTAACAAAATTAATGTAGCTTTCTGAATAGTTCTGGGATTTGACGGTCAAATTATACTTCCACGGTAAACACGGAAGATAAGAAAATAAAATCTAAAATTAAGCATTTCGACTTCGAAAAGGCGCAACAATTCCTAAAATTCTATCTATTAATCACGTTGCCCCTTGTATCACCCATTTATAAACTGACGTTAATTCGAAATTGACGAATTTGGCTATTGCGATCCGACTAATGTTCGCCTCTCCTCGGTAAGAGTGTAAACGCTACCCTAGTATTAATACGTCGACTATTTCTGATCAAAACTTTCCTGCTGTATGCGAATAAAGCTGCAAGTTTAATTGGCTCTAGACAAGTGACGGTCATTGTTGAATTACGGTTTGATAACTCTAGAGACATGTCTTGTTACCCTTGTCGATACTTTTCGTATAAATAAGGTCATGCTTGGTTACCGCGATTGTAAAACTAACGGAGTTTGTTTTACAATGCAACTTACGGAGCTTGCAATCAGACAGTTGTAGTAACTTTCTGCTATGCCTTGAAGGAGGCATTGTAGCACTTTTTGGGTAAAATATAATTTGAAGAAGAAGAAGAAATACATTTATTATACCAACAAGATACATCACAGAAACAAAATAAGCAGCATTTGTGTACAAAATACTTTAGCATGGAGCAGCTGTTAATTCTTTTGAAAATTTGAAGCTGTCCACACAGTATACGTTGCTTTTATTGATAGTAGTGCATTTTGATACAGGTTTCCTCGAAAATGCGATATTCCTGAAATACGTTAGTAAGATTTTAATACTAAAGACAACTGTTAATCCATAACCTTTGGAACTTTCCATTGTTACGGTTTCCCTGCTTTGAACTGGCGCTGTCTGATAGATAATCCATACATGTGTTTTAAATAGAATGGACATTATTCTATGTAGGATAATGATTTACTGAAGGGAGCAGTATTGGTGGAGTGCGTAAAGCGTAAATTTCATAAAAATAAGCTTATTTAGCAGCATATCTAAGAAAAAACTACTAGAAAAAAAAGTTGTTGTGAACCACAAATTCTATTGGCATATTTTAGAAATCTTCATTTCAGATGTAACGCTGCATATACTCAAGCTTGCAATGACAATAGCTAGTTGCCAGGACCACCATCCCACGTGGCCGAGAACATTGTAGTATAAATGAGATAGTTCGCAGCCGCCCAGTAAATCAGGCTGCGTCTGCGCTGTCGACGCGAGGGCCCAACACAGTTTTGCACTTCCCATATTCGCGGCTGCGCGCTTGCGCAGGGATGCGGTGCGGATTAGATATGATAATGTAAAATGTTGCAGATGAAGTTAAGAGGGCTGGTTTGGGTGGTAAAGTGAGGTTGCGATCATATGGTCGTGAAAGTTAAGACAGCGATGGTTCGCGCGGAATGCGCCCATAATTTTATAAGACTTCCGGATGCCACAAACACGAAATTCAATACAGATAGCCATTGGCAAGACTAGGGTTTGCTATTTCCCACGATCTTGACAAACCTTTTTCGCTTCATTACTTGCTTTTTATAATATTCTATTCTATTTTATTTTTATATGATATTTTTCATTGACTTTTTACCAACAATATGATAGCTGGCGTCCGTTATTTCTATCTTCCGTAAGGTCACAACGCCTTACTGGCGTTGGCTCACGTTGTCAATACCTTTCTCATGTTTTTTTGTCAAAATCGGTCCAGTCGTTTGACCTCTGCGGGGTCCTTAAAACATACATACTTACAAACAGGGGTACATACGTGCAAAAACTACCTCTTTGGCTTTCTATTTTTTTTTATTTCAAAGGTAAACTTACAGGTAAAAACCGGCATTTACAAATTATCGTAAATCTTGAACTATGCTGCAACCCTGAACTGTGCTTAACTGGACTGGACTGTGTGACAGTGATGTCCTAGCCAGAAAAAGAATGAGTCTTCTTACCCCCAACCGGAATACTTTAAGCACCTTTCCCACAAGAGCGTGAACGAACTCTTAGAGTACATCTTCCATTAGGCTCACGTGTAAGGTCAAAGGGTCGGCGGACTAAAGCACAGAAGTCCAAAACGCCATTTTTTAAGGCAGTGAAAAAAAAAAACTTACACAAAATATCTCTATTACATGTTTATAAAGTTTCGTAGTAACATTTGTCTTTATTACATTAACGGAGAGCGGTCATAAAACAATGTATTGAACATACGTGTTTTTTTACAAAAATTGAGGACACTGCTATTGTACTAAATACTATGTGGTATAGCAAAATAATTTAATGACAAGAGCCTTGTCGACTGTCCCGCCTTGTTAGCTAAGCTTCATCTCCTCGTCCCCTCACGTTCTCAGTCTCGCCGAAGACTGTCATTGTTTGTTCCTTGGGCTCGCACAAACTTTAGACAAAATTCTTACTTTCTCAGAGCTATACGATCTTTCAACGACCTTTGTATTGAAAACGAAGACATTGATTTGTTCGCTAGTAGTATTTCCGTTATCCGTAAAGTATTAACCTCTAAGTTTTGTGACTCGGTTGAGGCCTCATTACCGATATAACCCACTATAATGGTGTGCCATCTTCCTTCTTCTATTATTGGATATAGTTACCGTGTCTGGTGTTTCGTGTATCGTTTGTCTTTCACCTGTGCTAATTGCTCAAAATATTGCTAGCTGTGAAAACTTTTTGTTGGCTTTCTGTATCTATGTGTGTAATTTATTGTGTTAGTGATAAGCTGTTAGTTTTCCTAATAAAAAAAAAAAAAAAAAAAAAAAAAAAAAAAATTCGACTTATGTACTTTAGTCCGCCAACTCTGGAATTATTATTTCTCAGAGTCAGAGCTCTCCAGACTGCTCCGAATGCAGCCCTGTAGCATTATGAATGCAACCGGAGAGTTACAAGGCGGCTGCGCGTGTACTGTGCTACCCACACGCGGTGCTCGATCCGCTTGATCTGTTTATTCACACTTAGGAAACACCCTGATTGTCTTCGACGCCTTAAAGGCTTTGTGTTGCCACGTAATTTGACGGCTGTTTCGGCTAAATAATCCAGTTTGTAAAGGCTCTTGCAATCCAATACAATCCGTCAGCCCCCGTGTGTCCACTGCTGGACATTTGGCTCCTCAAGGCTTTCCACACCTTTCTCTCGTGTGGTTTCGTAGTTTACTCGTAGTTCAACCTACTATGGATGATGCCACATTCGGGTATGCTGACCCAGGGTCACACTCTCGTACACTGATCATAATTACCAATGAAATAAACTGATTGTGATCACATGCGCACACCGACACACTTCTTAATTGTGTGGGTTTTACACATGGTTCTCAACTTGTTTTATTCAACAAATTATTGATTTTAAAAACTTATTTAGAGGCTAAATTGCACCCATGCCGGGATATTAACCTCGCCTTTGTACGAAATTAGTTTTTTAGTGCAATAAAGAATTTCTCAATCAATCAATATTTTTTTATATATTCTTTTTGTTGAGTGCAACCGGTGCTGAGGACAATTGTTAAAAAACCTATTTAGAGGCTAAAAATTCGACCCGTGCTGGGACTTGAACCCGCGACGTCTGGCTAATCATGGCACAGTTAGCCAGAGGTTGCGGGTTCAAGTCCCGGCATGGGTGGAATTTTTTGCCCCTAAATAAGTTTTTATTTTAACCTTTAACTTATTGATAGGGCGCTAGACCGATATTTTTATAACGGATAGTTTGAGAAATGCAGAGCCAGAAATGAATGCCGGCCAGTACCATACAAGTAAAACCCGCTATAACAAACCGACATAGCTCGACTATTTTGTCTAACCGCCCGTTAAATAACCCCACGGAGAGCGTCGATACATCAATCAAACAAACAAACATCATTTGATAGAGAGTTGGTTATAAGGTGCACTAAAACGACAGCTCTAGGTTTGGTCAAAAAAGTTCAGAACAAGTGCGAGTCGGACTCACGCACGAAGGGTTCCGTACTATTATCTATACAGCATTTGAATATTTCAAGCGTCTACCGGTTGCCGTTATTAATATCGAGCCAAAAATGGCAATAAAATCACGTTTGTTGTATGGGAGCCCCACTTAAATATATATTTTATTTTGTTTTTAGTATTTGTTGTCATAGCGACAAAAAAAAACCATAATTTGCTAAAATTTCAACTGTCTAGCTATCACGGTTCATGAGATACAGCCTAGTGACAGACAGACAGACAATGGAGTTTCAATAACTACCCTTTGGGTCCGGAACCCTGAAAATACCACGTCTTGTTACCCACCATGTTACAAAAATATATGACGAACTTCATGCACTTGTAAAAAGTGTTTAAACATTTACATTGTTGACTCTATGCTTTGTGATAGGAACGTTCTAAAGAGCCAAATGTAAAGGTTAGCAGCGATGGACTTTATGACGTAGTAAGTGATTTTATGATTCCAATCGTACTTCGGTCCCAATGATTCTGTGGCTATCTTACTTTTGGAGGTTCCGCAGTCCAATAAGTAAACCGTTTACTTTCGTTAACTTTTCTGTTTGTTGTTCACTCCGTATTATGTGCGGGAGCTCTCACCACTCTGAAGAAAAAATAAAACACATACATAAACTCACGCCTGTTTCCCAGAGGGGTAGGTAGAGACCACGGACTGCCACTTGCCACGATACTGACAGATCACTTTCGCTTCCTCAACAATTTTTTTTTTTACGTAGCCTGGTTTGTGTCCCACTGCTGGGCAAAGGCCTCCCCCAACTCAGACCAGATGTTTCTGACTTGTGCCACCTCAATACATTTATTTAACGGCACATAACTAAAAACAAACACTGAATTCATTGCTGTGTGAAGAAAAACTTATATTTCTGAGTAAATATTTGTAACACCTTCTCACTAAACCTTAACTACGAAACCCTCACAGCGTAACTGGTTAACAAATTCTTGACTGTCTTAAGCTTCAATTAGATCCTTTGTAACGATGCGTCTACAAAAACGGCTATAAGGCCGAAAGTTAAATTTAATGCGTCGTTAAACCTCTTTAATATAGTTTAATACATGAATCTATTATTATGTTGGAGTATTGTTATGAATGTTAAGTGAATCATTGTTGTGATTTCTTTTTAGATGTTGTGTCATATCGATAGGTGTCAGTTCAATGATTGTGAAGTGGCTCATTGTGAACTATAAAGCAAAACCTATAATGAATAAGATCTTCGGTATTTCATCGAGCATACCCATGCTCTATTTTGCTTAAGTTTTCTTTTGTATACAAAAAAAAAACTAATTAATTAGTATACTGTGCAATAAAGACTAATCTATTTACACGTCAGTCAGCTGCTTGTAGATTACTGCTATAGTATGCATAAGAGTTGATTCAGAAGAGTTTTAATTCATTGTCAACA
Source organism: Yponomeuta malinellus (assembly GCA_947308005.1). NCBI lineage: Eukaryota > Metazoa > Arthropoda > Insecta > Lepidoptera > Yponomeutidae > Yponomeuta > Yponomeuta malinellus. Next base: position 11,270,518 of record OX371004.1, on the reverse strand, counting down.
TCAGTCTTTACATAGTTAGTAGTAAGAGCGTAATGATCATGAATATGTGTGGGAGGGACGTATCAGGCGGTCACACTTCGATCAAATAGGGGATTTATTAGCGAAGGGCTAGATAAAAAGTACTCGAAACTGGCGTGCTTGTATGCAGCGACTAATGAATATTGATGATGTGAAAGAGATTTGTCAGGATCGTAGCAAACTCTGGTTTTTGTCTACCCCTACGGGATTTCGGCATGAGCTTATGTATGTATAAATATGAGGAATGATAGTGGCGACGAGTAATCATATTTTTTTTTTAAATTACACGTAGCGATAAAACAAATTTGACTCTATTCATCACAAAAAACTTAATAGAATGTATGCCAAAGGTTAATTCATTCAGCGTTAATCCATATTTTTTTTGGAAAAAATTACACGTAGCGATAAAACAAATTTGACTCTATTCATCACAAAAGACTTAATAGAATGTATGACAAAGGTTAATTCATTAAGCGTTAATTCATTTAATTTATCAGTCCAAAGCTTGAGGGAAAAACTTAGTGCAGATTTCTTCAATGGTTAGAATAAGTTATATTATTAAGGTAGTTTCTTAAGCTGTCTTTTGTGTTTTTGCTCGAAGAGCTCAACGACGTCTTAAAATATTTCTATAAGTGGAGACTTATACTGGCCTTCTGTGTGTCTAAAGTTTCTGTTATTCATTGGTATGTGCTGTTAGTCTTCCTAATATTAAATAAATAAATAAATAAGTATAAAAAAAACTATACAAGGGAAATATACCATAGTAGGTAGAGTGTAATACAAAACTGAAGAAGGAGGAAAGACACTTTTCCATCTGAAAAATAACTATTTTTGTGTCCAACAGCTGGGCAAAAGCTTCCTCTCCTGCTTTCAACCTCTCCCTGTCCTTAGTCACCTCGCACCATTATGACAAGAATGTATTAAGGGGGTTCAGGAAGTAACATTAGCGCCACCGAGAAAAAAATAAATCTTTTTTACAAATCAAAGGAGAATGATCAATTTACTATAGGAGTTAGTCTATTTTTGCTTCTTCTTGCGTATTGATGAAACCAACGTTAATCTATAAGAAATTAGCTCTGGATTATGCAGGAAAAATATTATGAAAATATTAAATGGGAGTTTCGAGAAATCTTAATTTTGAGCCCATGTTTTGAGGTTATGACAACTTTGGTGGTTTGGTGTTATTTTAGGTTGGCATTGGCACCTAGTCAGTTTGAATTATAAACATAGGTCATTATGTAGGTATGGTTAGCTAGTGCTAAGTAATAATTCTGTATAAAATACAAAATATATATGACTATATATCACTGCAAAAAGTCGCAGTGTTTAAGGAGCCTAATGGGGGACAAAGAGATAATTTCTGATAAATAAGCACAAACAGTCTTAGGTCCTGTGCACAAGAAAAAAGTGCCAATACAATCTCTCAATCATATTTACAGCGATTTTTAGGATCCACGACAAAGATCCTAGGATCACGAACCTGGGACTAGATAGCATTTATACCAAAAACGGCCGTTTCTGGCGTTAATGCTATCTAATCCTAGATTTTTTGCCTTAGGTTCACGGCCACGGGTCCTAAAAATCACTTTTAACATGATTGAGAGATTGCACCGACACTTTTTGCAAATTGTATCTGTAAAAAAAGATACGATTATTTTCCCGTGGCGCTAGGGCACCGGATGTAGACTCTTAAGACAGTTCCGCCGTTTTTACCTTGGTATGGCGTTTCATCGATGTCCATTTTGCGGGACCCAACAGACCCATCAGTCCACCGCTGCTCACTGCTGGGTATAGGCTCTTTCACCCAATTGCCATCTCTCACGGTCCCTCGCCATCCGCATCCACGGACTTAATTATATCGTCCGACCACCGGTCTGCTGCTGCTGCGTTTTTTTTTTTTTTACGTAGCCTGGTTTGTGTCCCACTGCTGGGCAAAGGCCTCCCCCAACTCAGACCAGATGTTTCTGTCTTGTGCCACCTCAGACCACTCCGGCATGTGTCGGTCGAGGTCGTTGAAGGTTGAAGTGACTGATTATTGTGTTGCAAATGTCGATCAGTTTAATTGATCGTTCATACAAACGGGAAGCGCTCAAAATACAACCACTTAATCAATTTACCGAGATCGGTGCAAGTACCCTCACTGGATTTGGCAATGCCAAAGAATATCTTATGTAGAGTGAGAAAATTTGTCGTCAGCTGTTTTGAAACTTGAATATTCATACATATTTCCCGCACATACATACACACATAAACTCACGCCTGCATCCCGGAGCAGTAGGCAGTAGATTGGGGTTTGCCACTTGCCATGATCCTGACAAACTTCTGTCGCTTCAGTAACATTAATTAGACATTGGGCCGATTTCTGAATTGAGAATTTCACTACGTAAATACTTAAGTAACGTTCTGTCACGCTCTTTTCTGAGAAATTCAAACGAACATCACTACAGTTAACTATTTACTTAGCAAAATTATCAATTCTGATCCGTTAGAAAATTAATTTAAGGTGGGAATTGTTTTTGGAATCAGAACGGAATGTCTCTTTCCTTTCTGCTGCGTTAGCTTGATCACAATTAACAGAGCCCGCGACAAACCTGATGGATTTCCATTTCAACATTCCCATACACTATTGCATTTATGTTCAACCTGAATCGGATGTCACATCTACGGGTACATTAGTCACCAGTCAGTCACACAATCCGTCAGCATCACCGGTAAAGGGCAATCTTCAGCCGCGATTGGGCGCGCCCTTATCTCCAATTTATGGTCCGATCTTAAAAAAGATTTACGATAACACACGGCCAGGATCCAACCCACAAACATTTTAAAATAAATGACAAGGAGTCATTTCGATTGTGATGGAAATGCTTTCTGCAGTAAAATTAAACGATAACTCGCCCGTTTAGAGGGATTTAAATGGCTTAGGTGATTTTATTGTGCCTATTTACGTTTAATATTAGTGGTCTGTGTTTATGGGAGGCTTTTTGTACCTACCTGATAGTTTAAGATCCAAAGAACCTGCTGGGGTTATCATCAAGCACACTTATTACTAATATTATATAAATATTTACCCATTGTCCCTACACAAGTGTACAACTTCAATATACTTTACATTAAGTTGCGATTTGACTGAGTTTCTTTGAGTTACACTGTCTTAGATTCATATACACATTCTTACATTATTTCACACACAAATACTCACTTACTCATAACTTACACAGAGACACAAGTCACGCTTGGTATCAATTTATTATTATTACTGGAAATAATATGCTCTATAACCATAATATGGCCTACTTCTAGTTTTAAGTAATTATTGGTGTAGGCCTATCATGTATAGAATGAATAGCATACTGTATTGAATTTTCATTCAAAACTTGTGCATAAATTAACACAGGCTTCGGCTTATATTTATATAGCTTAGCTAGCTTATATTTAGTAATCGCTGTATATTTAATAAATAAACGAATTTATTTTATTATCGTATGAAAAACTCAGCAGAAAATATCCAAATCATGTAATAATCTTGCTTAACAATGGGTAGATAAGTCTTACCTATTATTAGGTGTTATACACTTGTTGACTCTCTGTTACTATAATGTACAATGTACCTTTTATCATGTTATCTTTAGTCGATGGTTTTCCTAAAACCCAATAAATAAATAACTGAAAACATAAAAATTTTGTTTTTGAAATAAAATATTTTCATTTCACCTGCCACTCGTATAGTACAAACTCTGCATGCTTGTGTGGCTGGCGACTAGCCAGTTACTCAATAAGCGCGGTTCTTTTCCTGTAAGATCCTCGTCTATGATCCTATGTTATGTGATGGTATCAAAGCGTTTGAATTACACGTCTTGCGTGTAATAATTATGTTAAATAACGATGTTCGATTACAACATCGAAGTGACAAATAAATTCGATCGTATATTTTATTTATATTTGAAATCCTTATTTGTTACTTGTTTTCTTATAGAGTAGTTCAGAAACAGATTGTTTTCAAGGAACGCACAATTGGGCACACATGATCAAGCTGTCACTTTCATGTCAACAATTTCACCTATTACGCAGCCCCATTGAAGTACCTTTCACTTAGATTACCATTTATTAGTGGGCATAATTTTGTGCCTTACCGTCGTATCGAATGACAATTGCAACGATTGCAACGAAAATTTGAATGTTTAAATGTACCACCAACATTAGTCAAAAGCGCTGGATTTAACCTACAGAATACAGCTGAATCATTGGAAGATTACTTCACGTAGATTTGGTACCCATTGAAACAGCCAATCACGTGGCGCTATATGTAGGCTGTACATTAAAGCACTGTTAGTATAAGAAAGAGACTGAATAACTATTTAGTTACGCGCTCAACGCGTCTAATAGCGATCATTTATTAGGTAACCTTAAATTATTATTATTCTTGTTATTAATAATAATAATCACTTCCACACAATACAATCACTTTACCTGCGTCCAAACTAGGATACTCATTGCTGTGGCAACTAGACAAGGACGGACGTCACAAATATGAAAATTTATACACCCAGATTGAGGCCATTTGTAGGTACAAATGTACGGCAGCCCCAAGTGGGAATTGAACCCACGACCTCTGTTGGTAGCTAAGCCTCTTAACGGCGAGGCAGTATTATTCAATAACTATTTGCCTCTCCCATACGATGCGGATTGTAAACCCAAGAATCAAATAGTTGTCCAGTCCCTCTCTTTAATGAACAGTGTTGTATCAAATCTTTTCTGATTCCATATTCAAACTAAATTCAAGTGGCATCCTCATTTCCTTATTTACTCATTTCATGGCATCTTCAGAAGCAAATTTTGCGATTACAACTTCGAAATTTAACTTCAAATAGCATCGGACACTAAGCGCCGGTCTTCTTGTGCGGTGACAAAGCCGCAACGCAACCTCTTTGGGGCAGCCTGACTGCCAGTCGGAGACCGCGGGTGGTCTGCTAACTAGACGGGCACCATTTACATCTAACATTGTTAGCGAAATGTCTTTAACACGAGGGTTTATTAGTCCCCAGTTTGTAATAGGAGAAAGTCTTTAAGGTTATAGAAGGATAGAGAGGGCCTTTTTGTACAGCCTACCGCATATCAACCTTTGCACGCGTGCACTGCGTATAGCGCAGTCAATTTACGCGCGGCTTTGCAACTGAAATGGAAAGATTTCATATTGAGAGCTAAACGGAAGACTGCACTATGTATATGCATACATAAGCAGCCTATATACGTTCCACTGTAGGGCACAGGCCTTCTCTCAGGGAGAGAGTATGGGCTTAATCACCATGCGTGCCCACCGCGGGTTGGCGATTTCAAGCGTTGAGCTATGTGAATAGCTGAGACACTCAGGTTTCCTCACGATGTTTTCCTTCATGGTTTGCGAGTGGTATTGCTACTATAACTTCACAAATGTACATAACTTAGAAAACCAAGTCATAGGTACATGCCCATACTGGGGATCGAACCTGGGTCTCTCGCTTCCGAGTCCGATGTTCTATCCACTAGGCTACCACCGCTCTCCCTGAACATAGGTACGTAAAATATATGTAACTACTAACTGACTCGGCAAACGTTATTCTGCCATGCATGCCGCATGGGTACTATTTATGTCGTGATTTGAGATACCTATTTGGAGAGTTGACTGACAGAATTTTTGGAGCTCTCTTATTCAGGTTTGCCCTCTTATGGATGCGCCTCTCATCCGTCTAGGATGGGTGTTTCTATTGGTTATGAAAGGATGGAAAAAGAAACCAAGAGCCAACTTTATTTATCTTATCTGAACAGAGTGAGTAAGATCTTCTTTTGAAAATATTCTTATCGCAAGAATGCGATGGTAGTAGTGTGATTATTGCATCTCTATCTTCCCCGTGTGTGACAATCTTAACAGTACACTATCGATGTTGGCTGGCACTTATCGCGGGTCTTATCCGAAGGTGGTCACACGTACCCCCATTAAGTTTGTTTATCCGATAATAAAGAGCTGAGTCGTTGGATTTATAAAGTGAAATAATAATCTCATTACAATATTTAATACATTGAAGCTGGTGCAAAAGTTAGGGCGTGGTATCTGCCATATCTGGGATAAGTAAGCGAAAGGCTTACGTATTATCGAGACACCGGGAAGTGTAGCCTTCGAAAGGATATAGACAGCGCGGTCGCTTTACGTTGATGTTTGCTCGGCTAAGGAAATTATAATTAAGGTCTTCGAGCTAAACACGATTCACGATACGACCAAATGGCGGCATCCAAATGGATTTATCCAAATTGATGCACGCTGAAGCCCACTGAGGGTGCATCCGCCGGGACGGCATTCGGCCGTTCTTCTAAATGAAGATTGGCCCATGACGCAATATTCTTTTTGACGTTTTCGTATTTCGTCCTTAATAATAATATACGCGTCGAATTGATAACCTCCTCCCATTTTGAAGTTATCAATTGGACGCGTATATTATTATTAATGACGAAATACGAAACAAAATCTCTTGACGTTGGCATAACGATGGCATCAATGGCATCGATAAAATGAAATGGTTTATAAACACGACCGATGTAGTCGTGCAGCAGCGCAAAATGAGTAGAAAATGGACGCCGTTTGGAATTCACGAGCGGGTTGGACGGCATCTAGCGTGCGTTTCTCACGCTGACACGGTCAATCCACTAAACCTATGCGTCCATTTGGCGTGATGGTTTGGACATCCACTCCTGGACGCCGCGACGTCTTAAGAATGGACGGCAGCTTCTACATTGACAAGAGGATTTTGGATTGCTATCAGTCCATTTGGTGTGTTGGACGCATCATCAATGGGGGCCTTAAGACTTTCGTAAGCACTACACATATGGTCTTGCGGTCGGCTCATCCCGCAAATAAAATCGGTAAGTGAATCCGGAATTAAGCAAATAATAACTAGAGTAATTACGTGTAACAGCCTAACAGCTAAAATGCTAAGAGGCGTGAAACTAGCGCCATCAGTGAAAATATCCTATCATCTCTTATATCTAATTTTTACAAAAAGTGGTAAATAATGGTAAAAGCAATTTTTTGTACCTACAGTCTAGAATCTGGAATTAATTTAATTTAACGGACGGCATAATTTGCCAATAACGGACTATTTTCGCAAAAATTTTAATAAGAATAGCTCACTTTATACATGCTAATTTCTTATGTAATGTTTCGTGTGCAATACAGTTTATTATTATTATGTGATTCTAGAAGGGTTACGTTTTTCCTTTTGTGGTACGGAACCCTCAAAATGAGACAGACAGATACATAAGTATATAATTTGTGAAATTCTCGAAACAGTAAGTTTCTTATCGAACAAAATAAACAAATAACTTCAGCTGCGATAACATTTCTAGTACTTTAGTATCGTCTGTAAAAAGATGCACCCGTGGGCGTCTCTAACGATTTTCCAAAACGTAATGTCAAAACGATCGACTCGGACGCGACCCTATAAACAGCAAAGCAATATTTTCAGTTTCAATAAGCCAAAAGAATCTCTATGGTAAAGGAGTTAAGATTCATGTCAAGTGAGCGCATTCGTTTGTGAAAGAGGCGTTCCATGCGACAATATTATTTTTGTTCCTTTGCTCGCTGGAGGTTCGACTTCAATTTGTTTTAATAACGACACTTAGCAGCACTTATTAAAAATGTGGGCGAGACTGAATTTGATTGAATTATTCTCTTTCATTCGGAGAAACTCACTCGGGCCTGACAAATTAAATCATCAAGTGACAACGGCATCGAAAAACAAACTCGTGTGAAATTTCTGACCATTTTAAATGCGGATGTCTCATAAAAACAGTCGACGTAATTTTGGACAAGGTTTTGGGAATTTTTGTGAATGAAATTCTGTTCCATTACGTTTTAATGCAACTCGTAAAGTTTTTATTGAAATGACAACAAAATGCGATTCATATGTGACAATGTATTTACACGGACAAAATTAGGAGCATGACCCCGGTGAAAGTGCACCGGGGTCGTCCATGAGAGTGTTCATTCCCACACGACTTCACAGCATTCGCAGCTCACTCATCTCTTTACTGGAACAACAAAACAGTATCATCTCCATCAGCAACAACATTAAGACGAACATAATTTTTACGGCCTTTAAACAAAAAGGCACTAACCCCCCCAAAGTAATTAACAACTTTTGTTCTACAATGTACTTCTTGACTAAAAAATTGCATCGTAAACTTTTACAAATAACAAATGGCGCTCATTTAACACCTCGCCTGCCCTCCCCTGGGAGTGGTGATTAAAAACGTGTCTTATTCGTAACGAACGCTCGACGGACAGCCAGACAGATAAACAGACAAATTGTGCACATTTTGCTGACGGGAATGCGAGTGTTAACACACGCTTTATGGAAATTGTGAGTGCAGTGCGAGGTTTAAATTAAGAATTTAATTTGACCTGTGAGATAAGACACAGAATATGATTATGAAACTAAACTGACTCTACGACGTCTTAACTGACCAAAATACTAACTTTGTAAGAAAAGTGGTTTGAGCAATTATACCAGAATAAGGTTATTTACAGCGCTGGTAGCCCAGTGGGTAGAACATTGGACTCGGAAGCGAGAGACCCAGGTTCGATTTCCAGTGCGGGCATATACCTATGACTTAGTTTTCTACGTTATGTACATTTGTGAAGTTATAGTAGTAATACAACTCGCTGACGGTGAAGGAAAAAGTCGTGAGGAAACCTAAGTGTCTGAGCTATTCAGATACCGGAGCGCTTGAAATCGCCAATCCGCGGTGGGTACGGGTGGTGATTAAGCCCATACTCTCTCGCTGAGAGAAGGCCTGTGCCCTACAGTGGGACGTATATAGGCTGTTGATGTAAGTTTATCTATAGCTACATACAACGAAGCTTAAACTAGTGTCTCCAAATAGTCGAAAGGCTGTACCACAATGAAGTTAATGACTTTCCAAGGTAAATTAATCGGTGTTATGGGAGTCAAGAACAAAGGCTGACTGCTGATGACACCCACAATGAAAGTAATGACGTTGACTCATCAGCTCTGCGAAAATACAGAAAATCTTAAGGATTACAAATTTCAGAGTTAGGGGACAAAAACTTGAAACCCAGTGACCCTTACATACTGAGTTGCGTCAAGATTGTAACGTCATAAGGTGAACGAACGCTCAGTCAACACAAAACCCCCAATTTCCTTTTGTCATTTTGAAAACGAAACAATCTCGGAGATCGTAAAACCACGAAACAACCAACTAACAATGAGGAGCACCGAAATTTATTGGTCGATTTTATTGGCCGGTTGGAGGAATTAAAGGTCCCAATATATCACATTGAGTGACAGAACCTGCGTTGCTTACGTCTGTACGCGCATTGCTTGCCGTTGTTTCGGTCAAAACATGTTAATTTCACAATAATGAAGCACATAAGCAGCCTTTTTAGTTTGATATAGACATGATTTTATTATTATTCATAACTCGTCACAAGCACAAACTTAAAATTAACAAGTCCCACTGAAGGACCCAGATCTCCTCTCAGAGAAAGAGATACACGAAAAGCAGTGAAAGTATAGGCTTAACTAACAAGTGTGCCCACCGCTGATAATGATTTCGATAGCTGAAATATGTGGTAATATCAGACACCTGAGTGGACACCTTCCGTGTGGCGCCGGATTAAGAATAGCGTCACCCCATTTCCTTCCGTGGATGTCGTAGAAGGCGACTAAGGAAATCAATTACCAGGAGACGGGCAGCAGTGTCTTCCTGAGATACTGTGATCGCCAACCCGCCTATCAAGCGTGGCGATTATGGCAAAACCCCTCATGGTTATGAAAACCACGAAGGAGGCCTATGTCCTGCAGTGGGCGTCAAACGGGTGATGATAATGAGTGGAAACCATTTGCCCACATTGAGTGATATTGAAATGAATTAAAATAGCAAAGTGCGACAGTGGGCTGCGCAATAGTGCTATCTAGCATATCATTGATACTACAGATTTATACGCGTCTTAGAAAACCAAGACATTCCGGAATTCGTACCCACGACCTCACGCATGTAAAGCAAGTGTAAACCAAGCGGATGAGAGCATCGCGAGTGATTAGAAAATACTAATAAGAAAGAGTCCTGATTTTGCTTTCTAGCACCGCCTCAGACGGTCAGACCACATTTGTCAAAAAATTATTTTACAATATCAAAGAATCTTAAAATGTGCAAACGAGAGGGATACCAGAAGAAAAAGCAGCCTTAAGTGTTTTACAAACTGTTTTTTTTTTAAATTATTTCTATATTATTTTGGGATCGGCAATGGTAAGTACGTACGTGACTTAACAAAGTATACAATACTGTATGGAACTCTTAACAAAACAAACATCTAGCCTTCTTTCTACACAACAATGAGGACGACTCAATAACCAATATTATAAGTGGAAAGGCTAACACTAATACATATTAATACATTCGAAACCAATTTTAATTCAGTAACCATAACGTCGCACTACTTGTAACATTTCGGTTGGAACAGTCGAGTCATGACTCGTTAATCTATATTATAATATTATGTCATTGTCTCACTAAATTTTAATTGAAATTTCATTTTCCTCTTAGCAGGGTGTCGGAAAAAAACCAAGAACGAGATGACGAACACTTAAATCACTAAAGATTACATTACATGACTTTAAGGAAGGAAACACAATCAGACTAAAACGAATCAGTTAGACTTTTAATTGCTTCGTGTTTTCCACTTAGATCACACAGATGATGTAATATTCTCATTTGCTTGTTATAATAGAGCCATGCTTTGAGGCATACATCTATCATTGTCATTTAGAATACACTAGTAGTTAGGTCAAGTCAAACTATTTTATTCAAACTAGCATAGAAAATTTCAAGTTAAACATAGGTATGTATCGTTACAGCAATCAATCACACTGTCAGCAACTTAACAGATTTTAACATTTTTGTTGTAATTTTCCATATAGTTAGGTAAGGTGTAGCGAAAGAGGCGTGTCAGAATCGTGGCAAGTGGGAAACCCCCTGGATTCTGCCTACGCCTCTGGGACGCAGGCGTGAGTTTAAGTAATTAGATTAGAACTCTTTATTGTACACACCAGAAAAAAAGGTTGGATAGCGCGATGCTCACTATAGCACATTTTCACTTTCATTATTATTCAATACCATAGATAGCACAGTGCCAAATATTACAAACCTTCATAAGTGTGATCTCAGTATGCCTAAAATAGCACAAAGTCTATTGGCATAAAATATTTGTTTAGTCGCACGATGCTTACTTGTACAGTCTGCAATACTTTAATTAAATGCATGGATTGCCACCGATTTGTGCAGTCAAGAATTAAAAACGAAAACTTTTTATAATTATTAAAGTGGGCATGGTACGAAGTAATGTATGAAGATTTGATAAAGTTGTTATTGTGCTACCGATTGTATTAAAATTAAATAAAAGTAACAAAGTGCGATAGTGGGCATCGTGCTATCAAACCCTCTTCCAGACAACCAATAATGTAGTGTAATGTAATGTAGACTGCACGTAAGTAAAGGTGGACATTCTGTCAAAAGTACGAATGAACTTACGAAATTGAATCGCTTTTATTTGAAACAATATACACAAACGGTCCGGAGTTAATCAGAACGCTAAAGATCGTGTCCAAAGACAAGAAAATAAATCCAAAGAAAAAAAAAACAATCATAAACACAATAGCGCAAGTCATCATAGTGAGTCTAGCGGGCGAGGTTCCCAATAGATTGTGTCGATACGATGAGCTCTGGGTGTTTGCCAGTTCAATTATCATTACCAGCGAGATTCCGGCAAGTCACCCCGTCGTGGTTGACCCGCATTAAATCGGTTAATTCAAACTATTTATCAACTTCATTCGTTATGCATAGGATCAGATTTGAAAATTGTTTGATGTGTTATGGCATTCGGATACGATTGTTGAGACTTGGGAGTCACTCGAAGCTCGTTGCTGGTGCGTTATGGTAATATCTTCTCCTTGAGCTGTTGTGTAAATGAAGCGACATTCTGCTCTTTAAGCCAACGTTAGCCTGTTATCGTTCATGCTATGTTCTACTAGAAAACTCTAGAAACATAATACTCAAAAACATACTCTCGGTCTAAAAGAAGTAGGTAATAGAAGTCTCTCAGACAGAGAGTACGGGCTTGAACACCGCGTGCCTACTGCAAATTGGAGCTTTCAAGCGTTGAGGTATATAAACACCTTAGACTCTCGGGTTTCTTCACGATGTTTTCCAACATAGTTAGCTAGTGATGACTATCTGATTAAATGGTATAAAGTACTGGGAAAGCCTACTCCATACTGCAGAGTCAAAGAGATTACTTTACCTACCTAGCGTAGGTAGAAATGCCACTAAACGCTGTTCATCATCCAGCGTTGTAAAAGGCCAAGATATAAATAGACATTCTTAAAGAATACAAAAGAGAACCTAATTAACATGACACTTAGTGTAGCATCTAAGAATAAACTTGACAAACATACATGCAACGCACACAAATAGATTGTTCCCAATAAACAAACAGCTACAGGCCACATTGTACGTTCAAACACAAATGAGCGCCTAACTAGATAGAATAGATACATTGCGACATCAATGAACTTATTTGTGCTAATGCCCCCATGTGAAAACAATGATGTAGACTCTACTGCACAATCCAGTTGCTTAGACAATCCTAGGCGCCTGGACCACTCACACCGAAGAGTGATATTATTAAACGATTTACTTAACTACTTGATTTGAATGTGTGTACACAATCGTTGCATTACAGGATAGAAACCGGAATATGAAAACTCAGAAAGCAGAAGTTGATTATTATGATTATGATTATGATAATTATTTATTTCAATTTGTTCAATATCAACGTATAATGTGAGCTGGCTTTGGTTAAGTCTGCATCGGAAAAGAACGAAGCGAAGAAACTCCACTCTCTTAGATCATTCTTAAAATAATTTTAAGCTTAATACATTAATTGGTACCTAACAAGATCCCTTGAATGCCATTAACATTTTCGAATGTTAGGAAAACTATGTTAAATATAATTTAAATACCCTTATTTCTGCGGAGGCACACGAACAGTAGGTACTCGGGAAAAACCAGCTCAACCACGAGTGCTGTACTTCATATTTATTATAGAAGTGAAAAGGAAAAAACTTTATTTAGAAAAGGGTTACAAAACAATGGTTACTGGCTCCCAAACTAGGATTCCCTGTGCTATGGGTAGGGCTACTTTCAAAATAAATAATAATAGCTAAACGTGCTTATCGGTATAAGCACGTTTAGCGTAAGTAACGACTACAGGAAACAACACAAATAGTAACACCAGCTTATAAACGTTGAAACACGAGTCCCACTGATTTTACAATATGAAAAATCGTGTTATTTAAAATTATTATTACAACAACACTGGAAGTTCGTTAGCACATAGTCTTAATTAATTAATTTTTAATGTAATGTAGATTAATTTGCAATGTTTTTTGGTGGAATTGACGAATTGAAAGTTGAAATAACATTATAATCCACTGAACTAACAACTGCCTAGCCTACACTAATCAGAGGTGATAGCTAGAAACCAAATCGCAACAATAAAATCCTAAGTAAAGAGTCTCTCCACCTCTTTGGTGCCCCAATTTCAGAAGAAGCTATACTGGCTTCATAAAAGACCTCATTAGGAACGTTAAATGTCAATACCTACAACATTTTCAAGCCCTTAAGCTGCTCTTAAGCTCGTATGCTGCCGCTGTTGAGCCCAAAAAATCTGCTGCACTCAACGAAGTTTCCTCACGCACCTATCTGCACGAAAGAATCGACTCAATTAATCAGTTAATCAGCATTGTGTTTGTCCACTGTCATACATGGGAATCGCCCATGACTCGCCACTTCTTTCTGTTTTCGGCAATCCGCATCCAGCCTGTCACTGCCAGCAATCTGCCTCAGATCGTAGGCGAGCTACCAGCTAGCTGGTAGGCGTCCTACGCTGCATTTTCCAATTCGTGGTCTCCATTCGAGAACCCTTGTACCCCATCGACCATCGACTGCGGTGAAGAAATTTAGTGCTTTTGCGTTGCCCATTGTATAACGCAACTGACAGAATTCAGTCGTTTCGTCCGCACTGTTCGCGCCGAATCTGATGACATCGTCCCGATTCGTCTAGGAATTAAGAGCCTTCCGAATGTTTCTAGCGATTCGCCAGATGCAGCGTATGTTGTTGATCTAGGTTTCATAGGATTTCACACAAAGAGTCCGAAAATTCTTTTCGTTCAGCTCGTCCGACTTGGCTAGCGCGTTCACCTTTAGTTGCTAAAAGGTTAGCCAAATCTATTGATACCTATCCAAACCGACAGACGATGGCATGTTGTTAATACGAATGTGTGCATGCTAAGAGCAATTTGTCATACAAATGTACGCTTACTTGGCTTCGTTTACCGTTCTCAGTCAGACAATAGCGGTCGAAAGGCCGAGACAAAGCGCCGGTAGCGATCAGCGATAATCCCCGAGTCTATTTGGTGACATTTTGAAGTGTGTCACTCAGTACGGAGTAGCATCATGTCGTGACGCCCGAAGTGGCGAGTTCGTGATCCAAATTAATTAAAACGGAGACAAAACTGAAGCTATCACGATTGAGTTCGGACGTGGAGCTCAGTATGGGATGGCGAAACTCACTTAAATTGCTATGGTGGAAATAGTGAGCGTGCTTCTAAAATTTTTAGTTTCGCTATTTTCAACAGGTCTATATGCTTAATTGCCTTAATTACATAATGTATGTGCATTGCGAGTCAACTACTCGTTAGTCTTTATGGTACATATTAGTCAAAATTAGTTATAGAATCCAATATGATAACCATTGCGGGTTTTGCTCAATCAGTTCCAAGATATGGCCTCTAAAACCCGCAATGATTATCACGTAGGATCTTACATCTACTTTAACAAAATAAAGGCCTTAGAATACAATATTATCATTTAGGTACGCTACTATGGAAACCAAGCTAAAACGTAACCAAAATAAAAACTTTTAGACTGAGGGCATTTTTTACAAATCAATGCACTGAGCCCCTGCTATTGGGATCGAACCTACGTCCTCTATTGACAGGCACGCGACAAACCGCCAGACCATAGAGGTAGTCAATATTACATGTCAAAAATGCAGACATCGAATAAAAATTCAATAAAAAACACGAGTCCCTCTTCCGTTTCTTGAATTCAGTTCAAAATAAACTTTACATTTTGGAAGACTTGTAAAAAAAATTGGCATCAATTTTAATCGCCCAAAGTTAATTAAACTGTCCATTATGAGGAGAAAGATGGAATGTCCACATAATGCAACCGTCATAAAGATCCTGATATTGGCCCACCGCTGAGTGGCATGACGCTCCACACGCCAACCGTCACAATTTCGAAACACAATATGCTAATTAACACAGCGCTTTTAGGACTCCGCACAGAGAAAGTAAGGAAACCAATCGAAAAATCGCCCGCCTATTCTTTTTCTATCCGACTGCCAAGGCCAAATAACATGTTATTAAATTTTATAGATCTACCAAAAGAGGGTGGTTTTCGCGCGTATTAGTATAATAAAAAAAAACTAAACACTAAGAAAACGTATAAAAATCTCGTTTTTTTCATACTATCTTGAAACTTGATGTGCTCAATTAAAAGTAGAAAAAATATAAATTTTATACGTTTGCCTAATAGAAGTTGTTTGAGGTATTGGTAATCACTAAGCTTATGACGTTATGAAAACGAAATGGTGGACACCAAAAGTCAGTAAAACCCTCCCTCCTCAAAAATCAACAAAAATTTTGGTATTGAAAAATATACTGGTATACTAAAGATCCCGTTTGTCAGGGTTCCATATTATCTCAAGAGGAATAAACCAAAACCGTATAGGATCACGTTGTCGTTGTCTGTCTGTCAAGACCCTTTTTCTCAGAAACACTTTAAAAGTTAAAATTAATGTCCTCAAGTCAACGATCTCGTAGAGCTGTCAAAAAATCAAACTTCTAACTAAATGCAATAAAAAATACAGCTGTTTATGCCACATATTATGAAAATCCCAAGAAAATCAAAATCAAAATATATTACTTTCTGTCGAAATAAATTACGAAATTTAGCAAGAAACAACATCTTCAGCATAATTAAAGGGAAAATCCGAAAACCGCAAATTTGCAGTTACATCACAAAAAATAAGAAAATCTTCGCGACTCAATACACGCATACCTCCATATAGGTTTGTACGAAACCCCTCAAGTTCAACTCGCACTTAGCCGGGTTTTCATTATCTATTTATAACTACGAAAGTTCTGATTACATTTTACGGACCCGGCAAATGTGATTCGTCGGCTTGCACTTGACCGATGTTTTGATTTGCACCCACGAGCTCGCGGAATCGCATGCAAATGCGATACGTGCATTTAATTATCCCCCGGACACGACTGGCTACAGGGTTAAAGATGCACTTTCGAGAAACCTTAGTGTCCCTTTAGACGTAAAAGACAATTTACATATGCCCAGTGTAACTTATGATACCTTTATTACTGTTAAGGAAGTCCCAGACATAATGGATGAACCAGAATTCGAGAAGTGCGTCGATAACGAACGGAAACGCGCAATCAACTCGATGTATCGAAACCGGTGTCCGTCACAATAAGCGTGTCCCTAACCATTCAAATGTCTCCAATCAACAATAGAAGGCGACATTAATTCTATTCATCATCCCGCACCTAAAAAGGGTTGTAGTTCATTAGAGGATGCATTCCTGGAGTATTATTCTTTGGAAACTTGGTAATAAAAATAATAACAACGCACGAGGCGGCCACCCTGCCAAGTGCTATCAGCCCCATCTGTTGTCGCGGCGGACAAACTCGCCTAATGAACGATGATAAATCATATTCGAGAGGTGGCACACCGCCGATCCCGTGTTATTCTTTGGAATCGCCTCCGTCGACGTCAATCGGTTGCTCACGTTCCAATACTCTGCCTGCCTCGCAAGCTCTGACGCTTTCTGGAGCTCGAGCGGCATTGGAAGTGAAGTCACTGTGGAGTGCCTCGTTTGTGGAGATATTTGAAATGAATGCTCTTAGGTGTCACTCGCCCCGTGTCCCTGCCCGCACACCATTGTGCTTACTAATGATTTTATGCAAATGCATCGTCTTTAGATCGGAGTCTTAGCGCGATCTCGAGCCGTCAGGTACCAAGCTCATTATTAACAATTTGAAATATGACTCGGGACTTTTAACAATGTTAACAAAAATAAATTGGGTTTTTTATCGAAGAAAAATTGTGATTGATCTTCGTTTCTGCTTATTTTAGGCGTTTTATTCCTTCATTTCGAAATTAGACTGTAAATGTTACTCAAAATCTCGTAATCAGGTACAGACGTGAATTAAAAATTATAACGAACTACTTTTTAGAAGCTTAGACGGTACTCACAACCCAAACTGATCAGCTTGAGGTCACTTAAATCCCACGACCTTCCTTTAAGCTTAAGAACAAAGGATACGGCTAATAGTTACTTAACCTTAATTGCTATAATTACACCTTGACAAACTTAACTGGACACCACTAGATACTCAAAGATGGATCTTAGACCATGAGAATAAGAGCTAATGAAAAGTAAAGCAGAATTGGGTCTGGTAAATAGACGTTGACAAAATGATTAATTGTTTACTTTTGAACAGAACAGTAGCTAAACATTCAAGTGTGAGTCCCAATGAATAGTTCGCTAATGTGTTTTTCGAAAAATCGTGGGAAAAATCTGAGATGGATAGAAAAAACACAAATTAACCTAACCAGCCAACTAATTTGAAACGGATGCAAAATACATATTTACAAACTACATCGTCGCTTAGAAATAAAAAGGTGACCTTTATAAAACCCATTTTAAATAGAGTTCAAGTTTGCTATCAGAAACCTCCAGTTTCAAACCTACAGTATATTTTATTTGCTAACTATATAATACTGAGATCCTATTAGCAAGAATGTTAAGATATTTTAAGACGAAACGTAATAGTTGATTGTAACTAATGTCCTTCTGAGAATCAAGTCAAGATCACAAACTTATTAATTGCCATCACATTCGATGGTACGAATCATTCTTTAAACTTTTGATACAACTCAAGTGAAGTGTTTTGAACGCTCAATTAGCTTTTCAGACTCGTTTCTCTTTCAGACCCTCGTGGTTGGGGAACATCAAGGAGTGGATCCTTGTAAAATCCTCCAGGTAATTATTAAGGATGGCAACAAATTGAGAACATTCTGTTGTCAGAATGAGATTGCGCCTAACAAATTGAAGATTAAAGAAAATTCCTGTGAATAAGTTTAGGCACTGATGTGCAATAAAGAGCTATCAAATCTAATCTAACCCAAAAGTGATACGTGAGTGTTCGAAACCGGTCTCCGAGTTGTACCAACCGCAAGGCATTTCCCGTCGGTCCCGATTCTCGATGGCGAGTCGTGTCGGCGATATTGTGTTTCTCGCTCGGCCATTGTTCTCTTTGCGCTACACTTATTAATTAGCGTCCTTTGCAACGCCAAATGACAATTGACGAACGTTTATGCGAGGAGAGATTCATGCCTCGGCGCAGCTCGTAAGGTCCGGTTCGGCCTGAGGTGTAAGTACCTGGTGCGAAATATACAAAATTAATTCTTTGTGCCTGGTTACCATAGCACAGGGTATCCTAGTTTGGGACCAGGGCCTAGATTCTGTTAATGCATTGTAGTAACATGACAACTGCATGAACATGGCGGTTTTCATTTCATGGCTGCTTTAAGTCTACGCGGGCACACCCATCAAACCTTCTAGGCGTCAATGGTACGAAAAAACACGTCACGTGACCCGACAGTGTACCTGTCATTATACTACAATGCACTAACAGAATCGAGGCCCAGGTCAAGTGATTGTGTTGTGTGAGAGTTATTATTATTATTAATGTGCAATTTCTGAGACAAGTCAATTGGAGTTTGAGTTTTACAAAGACTAGATACGCCATGCTATTTATTACATTTTTAGGTTTACGGACACAAAAGACGCCAGTACAGTAGACAGCACATCAGCATTTACCAGCTTGGACTTTATGCAGTCACGTTAAGGATGACTTTGAAGAGAAAATGTAAAAGTTGATGTGATATCGACTGTGCGTGAAAATTTTAAAAGTGCTACTGTCAGAAACTATAACAATACCAATTTTCGAAACTTCTGGTAAAACTCTCAAATGACTGAGCTATTCATGATAGATCAGAGAAAACACAAATATTTATCTACGTGTTATACCAATTTTATCATGTTTTAAGAAGTTGTTTTATGCATAGGAAGCGATTCGTTTGTTTTAACGGTACTTTGAAAATCGTTCGTTCGTAAGCTTTCGTGAATTTTGAAAACCTGTAGCCCCTCAGGTCAGAAATTTCTTAGCATGTTCTATAATTGTTTATGAAACTAGAGATCCCCTTCTTGATAAATCACCATCCAATACTTAACGATTAAGGAACAAAAAACCTCACAAGACACGATGAAAAAAGAACAACGGCTCTTGTCAAGCTGGTTAATGTAGGCTCATCAATGGGAGACCACGTCTATCGGACACAAACAAAGATCCACAATTGTAAATCCTTTAATTGGCATTAAGTATGACGACAGACAGTGACTTGCCTAATCTTTCTTGTAAATGATTTTATACGGAGCGGCTAGAGTGAAAGTTGGACTTACTCGTAGTTCTGCTAATCGTACTGAATGTTGCCATCTTTACACATGTAAGACTTTACTTGTATTGCATTCAAGAAGTTATTTCATATGCAGTAATTAGCTTTTTTATAAATTACAGTATTTCCAAACATCTAATTATCATAACTGTAGTGGATTGTTGATTGGTGATTTCCAAGTGGCCATAAACTACTGAAAGGAATTAATTGTGCAGAAGCTTCCAAAACGTTTGTTTTGGACTGACTCGTTCAATTTACATAAATAACTTCCACACAACACAGTCACGTGTCTCGGTCCCAAACTAGGATACCCTGTGCTATGGTAACCAGGCACAAACATGGAAATACACCACAAATATATTCGCTCCTTCGTACGCTTTCGTATGCAATTTTGAACTCGCTTGATATTTGTATGCTCTACGCTCTATACATTGTGCCTGCTTCTATACTCTGTTCGACGAGTCGAACTCCTAGGGAACAAAATACTCGCATCTCATAGGTCAATTCGCGCGGCTACAGATAAGAGAAACGATAAGCGAAGACGGTCCGCTTCGTAGGGTAGGTTTACCTAATGCAGTGGATATTAATCAATAGACGCACATGGACGATTTTCTTTGGGAGCTCGTCCCGTGGAGTGGAGTATATTTACCTTATCTTTTTATTTGACAGTCTCCAAACTCAAACGTACACAGCAATAAGAGCTCTCTACAGATCCCAACGTGAATACCATTCTAATCTGTCACGTCTAACTGTTCGGGCCGGTATAAAGTTCATCAATGTTGAATTCAATTATCGATTACACCATTGTGCTCCGCTCTTTCGATTTATATTTAAATACCAGCAGTTTACGTTCCTTGCATTGTGAAATTAGGCAACTATTTGACGAAACGGACCGCCCGCCTAGTTGGTTTTCTAGCTTAATTTTCTATTATCAAATTATTAGAAAGGTTAAAGTTATGCATTTACATGCTTGTGACATCCTTGCCTGGTTACCGTAAAACAGGGCATCTTAGTTTGGGACCAGGACAAGGGATTGTGCTGTATGGAAGTTATTGTTACTATTATGCACATAATGCACCACTATGTATACAACATTTGAATATTTCAAGCGTCTATCTGTTGCCGTTATTAAAATCGAGCAAAAAATTACAAAATAATCACGTTTGTTGTATGGGAGCCCCACATAAATATTTATTTTATTCTGTTTTTAGTATTTTTTTTGTTATAACGGTAACAGAAATACACCATCTGCTAAAATTTCAACTGTCTAACTATAACCGTTCATGAGATACCGCCTGGTGACAGACGGACAGCGGAATCTTAGTAATAGGGTCCCTTACCCTTTGGGTACGGAACCCTAAAAAACACGTATGTGTAAACGTATGTGTTCGCTGAGAACTCAGCGCGAGTTAGCCTTAGAATAGGTTTTTAAAACTGCGACAGATGTTTTTATCTTCTACTTCCTGTCAATTTTCTCGCCGACCAGCGCCATCTTTGACTTTGGCTGACTTAAGTATGTTTCATACTTTGTTGTCCTAGTTTTTGGGAGGCCCGGCGTCCTAAGATACAGATCTCTAGTCTAGTTTAGGACCCAGTCTTTCCACTGATTACTTCCATTGTGCCATATTGTACCATCTCTGCTGTACCTAATTTGTTTATGGAGAAATAAAGTTTATTTGTAAAGTTTAACTATTTGTATCTCGCTTCATTTCACTGCGTAAAACAAGATGGAACTACGGGGCAGGTAGATGAAAACGTTTATCGCGGTGTCATGCGCGGGGCACGTAGGGTCTTCCGCATTTTTCTGAGCTATATTCTTTTTCGCATTGTTCCTTCAATGGATATCTATTAGTTTACTGATCTAGGTAATAGTTCCTTTGTTCTTCGTAAATACAAATAGACGAAAACGGGTGACATTCGGTAGCTCCACAATTAAGAGGGAGCCATGTCTCATAAACTAAAATGTATCAGCTCTCACGAAAATACAATATTAATTATCCACTAAAGAAGGTTAACTCAACATTCAGAATCGATACAATCTTTCATGTAAAGCTACATATCTCTGATTTAATAAGTCGATGTCACGTTGTAATGAATGCTAAACCTTAACCGGTCCGTCAGTCGTCCAGTCGGGTTAGTGGCAATTGGCAAACCATGGTCTCTGCCACCCCTCCGGGATATAGGTGTGCGTTTATGTAGGTATTTTTTTAGAAATGAGATATTAAGCTCTTGAAATTATCAACTCGCGGTGGGCATCACCTTCAGTGAGCTATTCACTCTATGAGGAAAGGCTTGCGCTCTGCACTGATCATAATTATAACAAAAAATTGGATTTGTAGACAAAACTGGATTTTAATGTCAGCACGAAAAGTAAAGAGATGAATCAATGATACAATAAAATAAATCAATGAACATAAAACAGAACAAAAGGAATGAATGATGAATAATGGTATTGCCGTTAACACTAACCATTTGATGATCTACTGTTAACAATTCGCCTTCCTACGATTTATTTGATTATTACAATTAGCCTTCCTACTTAATATGTTAGTTAGTTGGCAATGATCGAATTGTCATAGTAAAATATGAATTTTAGTTCAATGAAATGGGGCCCACATTTTCGAGAGTTGTTTTATGCATAAAATTACTAAAATTTGGCCACTTTTAAATTTTTTCTTACACTACCAACATTATCTCTTATAAAGTGTTCATATCTAGCTTGCTTCCCCCAGTTAACCTTCTATAGTAAACACTTAGGCTCTCTGACGCGACAATTTTCGTGGTGGTCCGCCGCCGTCCGTGTAATCTGTCATCTGAACTGTCAAATTACTAACGGGCGAGCGAGCGATCGGCTACCGAACTTGTCGTAGAGATAACGCGCGGACGACTCGGACAAAGAGTAGCTTAGAGGGTCTATTTGATGTTTTGAATTTAACAGTCTTACTTATAAAAAAAAAACACCCTTCGTGCGCCAGTCCGACTTGGGCAATTTGCAATTCTTCTAGCATGTTCCTACCGTTATAATAAAGTACAATGAAAATAACTGTGAAATGACGAAGAAGTAATAATCAATGAAAAGCTATTTTATGAATCGCTCCTGCTTAGAGTTTGGCACCTGTGCTTTGGTATCCGTGTGCGAATCAAAATTGTTTTTTATTGATCAGTTGCAATAGCTAGATAGAGATGTAGAACAGTTTACTGTGCATAAAAATGGAAATTAAACAGATATTTCTTAACCTTAGAGTACAGACGGCAGCCTTATCACTAAAAGTGATCTCTTCCAGATAACCTTTGGATACCCTGGACTAATACATTGGAGAAGAAAGTAGATGTACAAGCATAGAAAATGATGATTTCAGAGGTATTATGAATTATACATGCCTAAATTATAAGTACGAGTAAAAAAGCACAGTTGTATTTGTATCTTCTGTCGCTACGTGTTCTTTGCCAAATGCACAAAACAAAATTAATGTGGGCGTGTTGTCACGGAGACACCCGGATAATTCCTTTTGTCTTTTTTACATGGAATTTTAATTAATTTATGCTGTCGTTGCACTCGAAACAAAAATTAATGATTAATCGGATTTTTTACGGTCCGATACCTCTCTACCTGATTAAAGATAAAGGCAGAAAAAACACCGCTTTTTGCATGACTTGTTTTACATCGTACGCAAATTCACATTCTCACAAACCAGGATTTTTTTATCACGCGCAAACGTTTACAATTATTCGTATTCTGGTGACAATTTTATATTTATTTATTTATATTACTGTTACACTTTATTGTACACAAGAAAGAAATATGTTACACATAAGAACAAAGCAATAAGAACGGGTACGGGTAGGCGAGCTTATTTCTATTTCTTCCGGCCAACCAGATCATTTCATCATCATTATGATCATTTATGATCATTTATGTAATCTATAGAATCCCAAATAACTCGATCGGACCACCATAACAATGGCTTTTAATAGTTCATTTCAAGGTCACAATCTAACAGTTTATAAACAGTAGTCGCTAAATGTGAAGGTTACCATCGTGAGGAAACCTGAGTGTCTGAGGTGTTCAGTCCTCAGCGCTTGAAATCGGCAATCCGCTGTGGGCACGCGTGGTGATTTAAGCCCTCTTTTCCTGGGCGAATGCCTTTGGCCTACAGTGGGACGTACATAGGCTGCTTATTCATTTATTCGCTTCTTACTAAGTACCTTACAGAGTAAAGATACAAAAGCATGTTCTTTGATTTTAAAAATTAGTCGCCTATGTACTGAGTTCAACCCAAAATTAACGCTTACTTATAGACGTTTCACGTAGAACCAACGGTCATGTAACCAGACACGGCCCCACCAGCCTTTTGTTGCAAAGTCGCCCTTAACGCAACTGATTAAAGTGCAGTTATGTAAAGGTATATGCTGCCGATTGTACTTAGTAGTAGATGTCACTCAATTACACAATTACACCTAGATACAAAAGAGACGGCCGTAATCGATGCAGATACTTTAACAAAGAACACCAAACAACCGCAATCAAATGCAAAGGCTCAAACAACTTGATTGGACTTTATTAATCTCCACGTCAGAGGTGAAAAAAAAAAAAGTTAATTAAACAAACAAAAAACCCGACTGGTGAAATCAAAACAAGTGATAATTAGGGTTGGTGTCGTACTTTAATGTGTGCAGTTGACAGCACATCAACATATACATGTAATTTTAGGTGCAAGTTATAAGCAATACTACCATTATAAACTTGACTTTTAAATAGTAATTCGGTGCGCTCAGTGTAATTTATTTCAATTAGTTTTATGGGCAAAACATAGAGATATCTGCTTGTCCCAATTGTAACACCTGTTTCACAAATTAATATTTATCTTATCTTACCTAAAGATTGATGTGCTGTCGAATGTAAGAATGGCTTCAGTCTGCGTGGTTTCCGATGTTTATTGAACAAGTTATTGTGCCGTGTGGATGTTACGTTGGTTTTTTATGCCACATTCTTTTTTTTATAACATTAAAGATTATTTAAATGACAAAAATCATCATCATCATCGGCCCACCTCTGCCCACTACCGGGTATAGGCCTTTTCCCCATTACGCTATCTTTTGCGGTCTCTCGCCATTCCCATCCACGGGCCCGAATTGGTCACATCGTCCGACCATCGGGCTGTTGGTCTACCAACAGACCGCTGTCCGGGTCTATGCCGCCACTCCGTTACTGCCCTCGTCCACCTGCCTTCTTCCCGGTTCCCCAGGTGACCCGCCCAATGCCACTTCGGACTCGACATTCGGTCACCAATATCGTTGCCCTCGTCCGACGTCGGATGGCGACTAGTCGGGCCTGCATGGCTCGCTCCATAGCTCTCTGTGCAGTTCTGACTCGGTGACATATCGAAGCCAGTTCAATTCATGTTTGCGTGTTTTTAGAATCATTATATAAACTCTGTTGAATAAAATTTAAAAGACTTAAGTTTGGAGTTTTTTGGATTTTTTCCTCCAAAATGGTGTACCTTGATCTTGAAATGGATACCTATAACGTATGTTTGTATTACAAATATTTTAGTTAAGCTAAATTTTGGTTTGTTCTTTCATGCAGATCGATGTGATTTATGATTTATGATAAGATCTCTGTGGGCCATATTTCATAGAACTACAAATTCATGGATTATTGTGACTATTCGATGTACATTTCATAGCCTATTTTAACTCATAGATTAACAAGTAGGTTTGTTTGTACTAGCCGGCTACGCAATGTACATCGAATAGTCATAATAAACTATAAGTTGTAGTTTTCTTAGAGGGAGAGTATGGGCTTAATCACCACGCGAGCCCACCACGGATTGGCAATTTCAAGCGCTGAGGCCTGTGCCCTACAGTGGGACGTATATAGGCTGCATTCATCATCATCATCAACCCATTATGTCCCCACCGAGGGGCACGGGTCTCTTCCCTGAGGAAGGTATAGGCCATACTCCACCACGGGGGCCAAGTCCGGATTGGTGGAGGCTTGTAGACTAGTGGCTCGTCTACTGTCAGAAGTTGTCAAGCCGCCCTAAGGCCTCTGACTTGGCTGCATTGCCATTATTTAAATTGTAGTTTTATGAAACGGTGCCTCGATCCACAAACAATTTCAGTTAAAACATCAGTTTCGTTGCACAGTCGGTTAAAAGAGCTCGCTGGGACAAAAACGACAAACAAAACGGGATCCTTAATGATCCTCCTAAGCAAATAAAATAATAAGACCTCGAACAATCACACTCGGATGAGCAATGACCGGCCGGCGCGGTCATTATGGAATGCGGTGTCTTATCTAACTGGTAATAATTAATGAAAGTGTCGATGGTATTGCGGCGTGCTGGGCTGGCTTGTATAGTCTGTTCAGTTAAGGAAGAGTTCAGCGATAAACAGGACTCACTTAGAAGAAATCAGACAGTTATTTAATTATCGTTTCCTAGATTTACTAATAGCTTTGGCGTAATTGACTAAAATATATATTTTTAAAGCCTCGACTTTATTTTTATATACCAGGGTATTTTTTTAAGAGTTTTTTAATATTTATTTAAGGAATTTAATAATCCTTATCCTTACTAATATTATAAACGCAAAAGTTTGTATGTATGGATGGATGTTTGTTACTCTTTCACGCAAAAACGGCTGAACAGATCGAGATGAAATTTAGCACAGAAATAGATTATAGTCTGGATTAGCACATAAGCTATTTTTTATCCCGGAAAAATACACATCAAAATTGCCACGCGAAAGAAGTTGCGGGTAATAGCTAGTAAATTATAAATAATGAAGGAATTTGTTTACTTCATTGTTGTCTTGTTCTATATACAATTTTGCCAAACTTTTATTCAAATAGTTAATGAATCTTTTTGAAACTCGTAATCAATGAATCGCTGATAAACGGTACGTCACTTCTTTCTGTCATCCACCATCCTCATCCAGTTGCTGGAAGCAATATACTTCGGATCGTCGGTCCAGCGAGTTGGTGGGTGTCCGGCATAATTTCGAAAACTAAGTCGCAAGTGGGTGTGGCGAATGTGTCGACGCTATTCCCATTCCATTATTTTCATTATTATTACCACTTTTCAGCGGAGCGGTGGTAGCCTAGTGGGTAGAACATTGGACTCGGAAGCGGGAGACTCAGGTTCGATTCCCAGTGCGGGCGTGTACCTATGACTTTGTTTTCTAAGTTATGTACATTTGTGAAGTTATAGTAGCAATACCACTCGCTAACGGTGAAGGAAAACATCGTGAGGAAACCTGAGTGTCTAAGCTATTCATTAGCTCAGCGCTTGAAATCGCCAATCCGCGGTGTGCACGCGTGGTGATTAAGCCTATACTCTCTCCCTGAGAGAAGGCCTGTGCCCTACAGTGGGACGTATATAGGCTGCTTATATATACCACTTTTCATGAGGTGGCTAATGCATAAATGCAACATAACAAAATGGACAGACTATATAATTTGAGTTTAATTTTAATCTTTTTGTTCGAGACGCTCTTTGGAAAAGTCAAGACCTCAGTAAGCTATGGGGTGCAAACTAATGTTTGAAGTTAAATAATGATATCAAGTTATTGGAATTATGAGTTCGCAGTTTCTCTCTGCCTCACCGCATACTTTTATACTCAGCAGAGTGATTCATAAAAGTCTTGCGTATGTGGAAAATTCGACGTAGGTGTATACCTACTATTACCTACGTCGAATTGATGTAAGTATTTTAAAACAATCTGATTACTCTGATTCTTCGATGCGAACAATCGACAGCCAGAGCACTTCAACTTTTACATCATCATCATCATCATCATCATCATCATCATCATCATCATCATCATCGGCCTACGCTTGTCCACTGCTGGACATAGGCCTTTCCTATTGCACGCCACTGAGCACGGTCCTTACGTACAACCTTTACATACGTGCAGTCTAATAAGTTACGTTAAGGGCGACTTTCCAACAAAAATATAAAGGTTGATCTGCTGTCAACTGTAGGATCACAAGAGACTGTAATTATCAAATATTTTTTACCGACTATCGATTGACTGCATTCGCCATTTTAGTCTACTAATGACCACGGCAACTGCAACGTTGTCGAAACGTCGGGAATTAAAGTTGAAAACTTAGGGCCCTCGCCCACGGCGACTTTTTGTAGCGAAGTCGCGATGAAAACGCGATACCGTCGCGCTTCTGTCGCGATGCAAATGCGATTCAGTAATGGAACCAAATGCCTGCGATCGCTACAGTTGCAAGATAGACTCCGTTGGACCGATGGACAACAGCACTCTCGATCTCTCTGTATTGCACTACTCATGCGCCACCCTTCCTCCGTTCTCCTCCTGATGTCTTCCGATTAGCGCGATCAGTAGCGCGTTAGTAGCGCATTGGCATCGCTTCTACAGCGCGTTGCAAATGCGACTAACGCGCGTTCGTAGCGATGCAGTTGCGCGTTTACGAAACGCGCGACAGCATCACTACAAAAAGTCGCCGTGGGTGAGGGGCCTTAGGCCATTGCATCTACGTAATGAGATGATTTATGCAGCGTCCAATGGCACCTTCACTCACACTAGATGGGTTGAGGAACCTCTCGGACTCTGCAGGGCCTGGGACATAGTATTTTAGATGGAGTAGGCTTGCCCAGCACCTATACCATCCTAACAGCTTAGTCGGCCTAGTCCACAGGAAATGCAAGTCAATACGCGCCGAGCCAACCAATCCGCGGGTTTCCTCAAGATGTTTACCTTCACAGTTAGCGTGTGGTATTGCTACTACAAATTCGCAGATGTACGTAACTTTGAAAATAAACAAAGTCGGTACGCACTGGGAAAGGAACTTGGGTCTCACACTTCCGAGTCCGTTGTTCTACCCACTGGGCTACCACCGCTTCTTAATTAAAGTCATCTACTTACTTAATAGACAATCGCGATATAACTGAGTATTATAAAGGTTTCCTTTTAAGTTTGTATTAAACGAAAATAAGAAGACCCTGACACCCCCGTCCTTGCACATGTTTCTACCATAATACGACCCACGGAAGATTTCTCTAGCTAGCAGATCTAATAAAAAGTAATAGACTATTTTGTCAGCGAGATTCGCTGGAGCCCAAGGCAAAGAACACGATAAAACTATCACTATATAAGTAATCTTTCCGAGCCATTCCCAGAATGGGCCTAAGGGAAAGAGGACAAAAAATAATAACATTAAAAGTGAAATTCTCTAGGGCTTTGATTGACCACAAATCAATATTAATGATGAAAGCCAGCGGGTGTTCTGTCCGTATCTCGCGTCTCCCTCCCTCTTTCAGACAAAAAAGGGACGAATTACTGCTTGGACACCTCGCCCTTAAAGCACTTTAAGTGCTAAAGGAATAAAACCATTAATTACACGCAATTCAATGTACATATTGAATTTATTCAAATGGTGATAAATGGTCATAGCGGGAGAAACAAGAGGTGCTAAGGAGATATAAGACGTACACGACGGTAGATATCTCATCTTTATGATTTTCAAGATGTGCGTTTGCTCTTGTTTGAATACCAAGCGGTACGAGATAAATGACTGGAGGATCAGCCCTTGCAACTTAACTAAGTTCATGGTCACCGCATAGACTCTTGAGGCAGCCCAGCGTCTCTATTCTCGACGTGTTGTGTTTCAAATTGCGCCACAATCAAATGTAATACAAGTATTTCAGAAGTAACGACTTAGTCAATGTTGACACGTTTTCGTCATAAAAAGCTATTACTTACTTCTTATAACGCTTTGTGCGTCTTAACTCCGGTTTCTCGTACACTTACAAGCTGTTGATCTACTGCTAACAGCTTTCGGTGGTTTTTTTTCTGGGGGTTAGCCTCCTCTACAAACTTCTTCAACATGTCTAAAGCCGTCGACTCTCTCTTCCAGTTCGCGTATTTGCTTATCGTTCTGAGGTCTTCTTCAATACACTCAAACCAACGTTTTCTGGCTCTGCCTCTTGGTCTCTTTTGCTGCGTCGTACAACCTATAATCTTGGTCTTTCTGTTTTCCGGCATTCTCTCCAGGTGACCCGCCGTCTAAGCTGCTGCGACTTGCAAAACCTGACAATCGTCTCCCGCTTGGTAAGTGCATCAAAAACTAAAGGCATCAGTCAATATAAATCAATCAGCCCTTTTTTGGCCACTGCAGAACATCGGCGTCTCCCGAGGCACGCCACTTCTTTCGGTCCTCAACACCTCAGCCATTCTGATCCAGCCGCTGCCAGCAATCTGCCTCAGGTCGTCGGTCCACCGGAGCTGGTGGGCGTCCAACTAAAGGCATATTTTGGGTAAACTATTAAATAAACGTGCTCAATTGTAAATTGGCTAAATTAGCCTCTAAAGTACAGGGGTAGGAGGCTTGTTGCTATGATTTCCAATTCTGTTTAACGAACAGTTTTCGTTTCATCATATTTTTTATTGAAATCCAACATTAGGTCCTATTGGATAAGCCTAGAATTATGAAAAGTGTTCACCTTAAAGACTATAATTTGTACCTTTTGGATTTAATTAACTACTTAATTACCTGAAGTCAATCAATCGTCTATGAAAAATTAGTTCATAAGGTAAGGTTCATTAGGAGCATGTTTATTATCTTTCATATGAATTTTCTTATGTTTTTATTGATTTCTTCATTCTTTGCCTAAACTTCACATTATGACCACAACACCAGTAGCGCCATCTATCTACAGTCACTGGTTAAACAAGCAAACTATGCGATAATCTCGAAAAAAAAACTCTTTTCTATTTATTAAATGTTAATTTTCTATTTATGAAAGATATTATTGAAATATTTCACAACCTGAAAACTTAAATTAAACCCCTTCGAATTAGGACCTAAAAGTTTAAAGTTCTTAACCAAATTTTTCATACCATTCTGAAACTTGTGTTAATTTTTTGCATGAAAAAGTGTGAAAAACAATTTTTACTTTTTGCCTTATTTCAATAACACGTTATATAGAACCTAAGGTTTTTAATTAATCTTGTTATTTATTTTCGTATTTTGTGCAATAAACAAACAAAACAAACAACCGTTTCTATGGTACAAACTCAAAAAAGGCTAAAAAAAAATTGAGCTGTTTTTAATAACAATATATTAACAGCTGCCTCATACTTTCACTAGATCACGGAATGAAGTCTTGCATGTAAATATTTTATATGAGTTGGTACAGTTTACCTCCTCAAATATTGATAGTAATGTTGCTCAGTCGGTTAACCTGCTTAGGTAGTTCGACGACGCTAGTCGCGCGTTTTAACCGTCAACAGTCGCAACTTTCCAGTACATTAACTGTCAAATTCTGACATTTTAGCGCCGCGAAACGCGTGACTCGTGCCATAGTACTACTCATGCTGAGATTTACCCATTTAGTCATACTCGGGCCATTGTACAGTCAACAGCAGTTCAACCTTTACATTTTTGTTGCAAATTCTCTCTTAACGTAACTGATTAGAGTGCACATACGTAAAGGTTTATGTGCTGTCGACTGTACATACCAAGTGCTGACTTTCTTAACACGTTCACAACAACATAGCATATGCACCGAAGTCATTATATGGTACATGCCAGCATTCAAACCCACGACTTCACGCACGTGAAGTTGGTACGTGTTCCACCGAATCGACACCACTGAAACGCCACCAGTTCTGTTCACGTATGAGGCTGTGTAGATCTCTCATTTCGAGTACCGCTCAAGTGTCTATTAGCGAAAGCAAGCGAAGTTTTTCCTCCTCGTTATTTCTTATAACCAGCTCGGCAGAGCACTGCTGAGTGCAACAAATCTCGTCTCGAGTCTATGTGACAAATGCAAAACCCATTAAAGAAAATTAATGCCCGATCAGCCTTTCTTCATTGAGACACTTTAGGGAAGGGAGACAGTTTGCTGGCTATAGCGTAATAGCTAATAAGCGATACATTGAAGACCCTTAGGAAGATTATTTTGTAGAGGACTTTCAACGCTCCAAGAGCGCGCGACTTACCCCCAGTTTCTCGTACACTAACTAGCTGTTAATCTACTGTTAACAGCTGTCAGTGTTTTTTTTTTGTATGCACTTTGGTCAATTGACAGCTGTTAACAGTAGATTCACAGCGTGTTAGTGTACGAGAAACTGGAGGTTAATTACCTACCAACGTAGTATTAATCACCTACAAATTTTATACCCTTAGTTAGATAAGAAAGTCAGCACATCAACCTTTTCATTTTAGTTGCAAATTCGCCCGTAAGGTAACTGAATAGGGTAAACGGATGTCAAGATAGATGTGTTGTGGACTGCACGTAATCTAATACGGTATTTGACACGATCAACAATAAATTATTTCATATGCTAGATTAAAACAAAAATTACGAATATCTCGGAAAATGTATCTCTAGTTATTACAATTTTTAAATAGATTAAACATAAAAAGAGTGCTCTGAAATGTGACGTCATAAGCCAGTATTTTCATACAAAATTCCGTTTTAAAAGCAACTCATTTGATATTTTGTCAAATATGTACCCAATTCACTATAAATATGCTTGCAATGGGCAAGCAGTTAATCAGTAATATTTAAAATGTCTATATAAAACACACGGACGAAACAATGTGGCGTTCACTTAGACTTTGGTTCATTTTAAAAATATGGTTATTTTTTGCCTTAAAATGGAACCAAGAGCCTGGAAGAGAACCAATAACCTCAGGTAGGTATACATTTTCCTGGCTTGTTATAAAAAAGTTCACAGAATCAATATGGAACTTTTAAATGGAAAAGCGCAAAGCACTCAACTTTTTAAATGAGATACTTCTTCAATTATGTTCGGGATGCGAGAGTTACCTCTTACAAACTTTATGTATAAAATACACCTTTTGCGTTATTCATTATTTGATGTGAATAATATTATTTAACACGTAGATTAATTTTAATTAGGTAGGTTTAGGTAGGTTGCTCTAGACCTAAGCCGTCATGTTTATGTTGTTATAGTGATATGAAAATAAAGAGTGGTAAATAAGCATGCCAATTATTTCTTAACATAATAGGTATATTTTTTACAAAGGTAGGGTACGTATGTTTACGATTGCAAGCAGCTAAAGATTTCTTCGAAGCCACCGTAACAAAATACTACCAGCGCCATCTAGTGCTGGGTAGCTACAACCCAAACTTTTTTTAGAGATGTTTTTGTTATAATTTACAGGAAAATAGTTAAATTGTGTGTCGTAACGACAAAAAATATAAATGTTTTTAAACAAAATTTCAGCTAACTTTGTGCTAATCAATGTGAAATTAAACATTGCTGTACTAAGTTACATAAAACGTTGAGCATATTCCTACTTAAATATAAAGAAGTTGTCTGAAAGAGCTCGCTATTAGCGATAATTATGTCAGTTACCTAATAACTACTTAAATATTATATTATTTTTGTTGCACTGAGGTCCTAACCCGTGCTGAGCCAGAGGTCGCGGGTTCAAGTCCCGGCATGGGTTCAATTTTTAGCCGCTGAATAGGGGTTTTAAACTACTTAAATCTAAAAAAAAAAATTAATAAGACATTTGGGGAGGAATACGTCCAACTTAAGATAAATGTTGGAAAACAAAAAATGCGTATTGCACAGTACTTGACGTACACATGATGTACGATTTACACGCGCGCACTCCACTCAGTTACTTTACGGGCGACTTTTCAACATAAATGTAAAGGTTAACATGCTGTCGAACCTACCTTGGCATTCCCTCTCGCCTGCGGATTCTAATATTTTAAATAATATGAGTAAAAAATTTTAAAATAAAAATTAAAACCCGACTTCGAAACCCTACAGCAATAAAAAGTTAGAAATAATTTAAATAATTAGAGGTATGTATACAATTAGGTCTTATTTATTTTTCTCTGGGCACCGCACCGACTACAAATTATACTTCTACAATACTTAAATTATGTTTTATTTAAAAAAAAATATTTTTCAATTTTAGTGGGGGGGCGGGAGAAAATAAATAAGTCCCTTATAATCATAATTTATCCTACTTAATTCTTAGATCTCCAAAAGTCTTCCACAGAACATCACCAAATTACCTTGGAACTACTTTTACGCTATTTTATGAAACATACGGATATTACCAAAGGATGTGCCCCATTACTGTTTACTGCTGTCTACTGAAGAGTTCCGTTCTCCATATCTGAAAGTCTTTATCAGATCTTCACCAAATTAAAATGGGACCAATGGGACGTTATATCTGTTCGAACAAAAATAGAATTGTCGAAATCGGTTAAGATTTGACGGAGTTATGCCAAAACACAGCCCAAAAAAATAATATATTCTCATATTGATATTCATATTCATATTATTTATTGCCAAAGCACGTACACAGTTATAATTACAGGTGGTATTGGTTATATATACGCATCGAATTAATAACCTCCTCCTTTTTTGAAGTTGGTTAATGATTATGTTTTTGAATTTTTATTTTTTGTGCCGCTCTATACTAGTCCACATCTGTCAAAATAACGCTCGTTCTTTTGCAATCATTAAAAATATTAGAATTCGCGAGCGCGAGGAATGCGAGAAGTAAAGGCAGCCTTAAAATACTATTGGAGTACAATAAAGGGTTATTTTCCAAACTCTGTAGTACTCTCTACTCTTCTCTAAAAAGAAACATCGACGTTGCTTATGCTTCGGTCACACACAGCGACTAGACGCTACGAGTACACTCGCCGCGAATAACAGTCGCAGCGACAATCCGGACAATGTCACACACAGCGAGTTCTACACGAGAATTTCGACTGCCAGTACGCAGTCGCAGCGAGTAAAATTGAACACGCTCAATTCTAGTCGCGGCGACTTCACACACTGCGAATACTCGCGGCGAGTAGGCACTCGCAGCGATTAGTCGCTGTGTGTGAGCGAAGCTTTAGACGCTGTCGTAGAAATCGTGCCGCTTTATCAAGTAGGTTA
This sequence comes from Yponomeuta malinellus, assembly GCA_947308005.1. Taxonomy (NCBI): domain Eukaryota; kingdom Metazoa; phylum Arthropoda; class Insecta; order Lepidoptera; family Yponomeutidae; genus Yponomeuta; species Yponomeuta malinellus. The sequence continues at coordinate 11,235,865 of OX371004.1, read as the reverse complement.
CAGTCCTATCAGGCCCGGCAGCTATCGGCTTTTCCCTAATTAGCGCAGCCTCTCCCACCACATTAACGTTTTATAGCCGTCCAACTGAGTGCACACGCGATGCTCTATCGAAGAGGCTTTCTACGTGTGCCAATTATGTGATTGGTGCAGTTTCTAAATCTGTTGTTTAGAAAACTTCGAATCAATTATTAGCTGCACCATTTTCACAATTTCAATGCTACTTATCTCAGGAGAGTTTTGTAGAGCATGTAGGCATATTATTATTTTCCAGATGTTCTGTCCAATATACCCATAAATAGAGCCCACTGTTGTGCATAGGCCTCTTCTCTTTCACACCAACCCATCAGACGATTTCCAGATGTCAATTTATTGAACATTTTGTGAGCTACCCACACTATAATTTGACTTTGAACTTTGCAAATATTCGTAAACCTACTCCACTACGTACATTAATAACATACATACCTACATAAACTCACGCCTGTATGTCGGAAACGTTGGTAGAGACCAGGGTACATAGGTATATTGACTCGTTAGTTTCAAGTTTAAACAGACCTATAGAAGAATCGTTTCCGTTCCTAGCAACACCAAATGTTTCGTTAACACCAAAAGTTTCCCTACCCTATGAAGACATATTGCGTTTCGCGTTTTTGAAATCGCGAACCCGACGCCTATTTACGTATTCACACTCGCATTACTGCTACTACTATGTTCAAGATGAGATGGCTCCTTGTGTGTGTTTTCAGTATGTGAGCGACTAAGCTGCCAGTGGATTTTGACCGTTGCCGTCTCTTGTAGTCCCCGGCAAGTCGGTACAGAAGAGGTAATCGCCTGTTGCGAGAGGGGTCATTGTAAAGTGGTGCCACGTGATGGAGGCTCCCGAATGTGTGCGTGTGTGTTGGTATGCTAGTCGCCTCTAGGCGCGCAATAGAAGAGGGTGGGCTCGCCCGAGAGGATGGGGTATAAAGGAAAACCATTTACATTTGAGCGATTCGTCCAATTTAAAATTCCTACAAGATAGCTCAGATACGGGCGCCATTCTTTTGAAGAGGCGAGCTCCATGCGAGGGACATTCGTGCTAGTATTATTACTTTAAATTGCTTGTTTGCTACTAACAAAATCTTGCCCTAACGAGATTTTTAACGAGACGTCCTAAGTACTCGGTAGAAAGTCCTGCTAGGGACACAATCAGTAGAATGTAGTTACAACTTTTTGTTCGTAGACATCTGCGAGCGCGCTTAAAAGTCGTCGTTTCAGCGAAGTTGGGGTTATGAATATGAATCCAGGGTCCAAGGATCGGCAGCGGCAGCGTTCCATCAAAACGTCATAGGTCGCTCTCAGGACAAATTTGCCCGCTTGCCCACGTCCCGCATTTTACGAGCCGCGCCGCCGAAGATTCAGCACCCGGGGGACACATTCTGCCTCCAAAAACTTTACCCGTTACAAATTTGTTTTTTTTTCTGCCTTATCTGCTCCCCGCGCTTTTGGCAAACCTAATTCCGTATTCAAAAATATTTCTGCACAAGTATTGTGCTTGTACAGGAACGAACGTTTTATTGCCGGCCATATAACGTTTTAAAAACTTTGCCAGGCAGTCGCAGTAACCTATTATATTGTAGGTGCTGTTTTCGAGTGCTTTTATATGTCTTGTAATTATTATTGTTGTTTAATGCGTTGTTGCGATCTATCTTTTATTTGACTGTTATTTTCTTTTTATTGGGTTGTTGCTTTGTCGATAGTTTCGGTGGGACTAAGTTTTTGGAGATTTATTGCTTGGTTGACGTTGGGGAGGTACTCTATTGAGTACAGTACAATATATATTAAACAAACTATTATTAAAGGTTGCATGTTTGAGTTGGGAACACAATCAATTAAAGAGTTTGCTTAGCAAATTTGAAAAAAGAAGATATTTTTTTTCTCATTACTTACAAATTGTGTTCTTATTTTAAATGTGCCAGGCAGGTAGGCAGGCAGCTTAGCCATAGTTAAAGCCTCCTTACCCGTATAGTACAGGCTACCAATAAAAATGTGGTACTCGAGAAGATGTTGTACAACAATATTTGCCTTCTTTGAGTTTTATCTCGGATTAAATTTTTTCGAAATACAAATTAGGGTGTACAAAATTTTGTTAAATTCACGCTTCACGAGCTCTACCAATGTCGCAGCCTCCGGTAAATCACTGTCCGACATAGTATATAGATTATTTTAAACAAATGGTTGTAATAACGATCGAACAGCGCTGCTACAAAGTAGAGAAACTATATAACCGTAAACCACGTAATGAAAACTCAAAACTAACCAAATAACAATTTTTAAAGTCTGTCATTTACAAGAAAATTATTGTAAATGACAAACCCTAATTGACGTCTTTCAGTAAATCGCGTTTTAGAGGTAACGATATAGGCTTATGGAAGTTTCTTTACCTGCATTTTCTCATAGCATTAACATAACAAGCCTTGAAAGCTTAAGCATCGGAAGCCAAGTGAAAATGCAAGTGTTATAACAACACAAGCCAGACGTGCGTTTCATATCGCCTCATTGTTAGGTGGCTTATTTTGCATTCATGGAATATTCTTAAAGGTTGTTGCTTAGTGGAATTCAGTGGGACACGAAGTCATAAAACTGGCATGCGAGGTACGTCGTATGTATGTGCCACTAACATAATACAAACAGAATCACGACAAGATCACGTCAGGAAATGCAAATAGTTTGCTATGTATCTAGGGAAAGCCATGCAAAGCAATTTAATAATATACTGACCTGCACAAGTAAGTATCACACTTTTCATTTTATATTTTTTTCTAAACTATAGAAGTTAAAGCTTTAAAATAAAAATAAACGTTTATCAACTAATTTTATCAGCTTTCTTTTAAACTATACTGCAAAATAAAACTTCTTTTCCAGTCCTTTTTATTTCTAAATTATATCTTGTGTACATAAAAAGTTATTGCAATTTTAAAAGTGTGATACTTAGTTTTGCGGGCCAGTGTATATCTCTATAAAAATCATCATAATCATCAGCCATTTTACGCCCACTGCAGGACATAGGCCTCCCTCATGGTTTTTCCTAACCATAAAAGGTTTTGCCATAATCGCCACGCTTGGCAAGCTGGTTGGCTTCGCAGTATGCGGTTGGAATCTCAGGAAGATGCTGCTTCCCGTCTCCTGGTAATTTATTTCCTTAGTCGCCTTCTACGACATCCACAGAATGAAATGGAGTGACGCACCACACGGTTATTATTTTCAATAATTAATTAATTTATTTATTTATTTATTAGACACAACATGTTTATTGTTAATCCAGTCATCATCATCATCATCATCAATTCAGCCACAAGAAGTCCACTGCTGGACATAGGCCTCCTCCATGGATTTCCAAAAAGACCGGTTGAAAGCGGTTAATCCAGTACCTAACAATATTTTTTAATAGTATTTTACACCAGTTGGCTATGTAATAAATAATTAACAAGAAAGGAAAGAGGCGCTGTATGCTGAAATACAGGCTATGAACCTAGTACAGCTGCAGATGCTATAAAAGACATGTTATTATGTAAGTGTAACTTTTAGTACTAGATATTGTATAAGTCAAATTTTGTTTTGTTTACATGTCCACACTTTTTTTTGGTTCAATAAACGTTATCTAACATGTAGGTATAGTGGATACAGCATGCTGCGACTAATGATGTTGAATGTCGATGAAGCGAAAGGGTTTGATCCTGACAAGTGGCAAACCCTGGTCTCTGCCTACCCCTCCAGGATACAGGCGTGAGTTTATATATGTGTATATAAACTCACGCCTGTATCCTGTAGCCTCTATTTAATATTAATTACTCCACCAATCCGGACTTGGCCCCCGTGGTGGAGTATGGCCTATACCTTCCTCAGGGAAGAGACCCGTGCCCCTCGGTGGGGACATAATGGGTTGATGATGATGATATTAATTACCGAGTACTAGCTATGTGCAACTTTCAGGGCAAAGATTGATTCCCAAACAAATGTTGTAGGTCGGTGACACTTAAAATTTTGTGAAACAAAAGTTATCTTCTTTTAAATCTTGTTTTTGCAATAAGTGTTCAGACATAAATCTAACGGTAATAGCTGTTTTTAGAACCTTCAGCTTAGAATCTAAGACAACATATCCGCTAAAAACAGCCGTTGTTGGCTTTTATTGATCAATTCTTACTAAGTTGTTCCAGAACTTGCTATTACCATTAGTGATTTGCGTCTAGAAATATGTTTCGTAAAACGGATCAAAAGAGATATTTTTTTTTAAGAAAAAAACTTTTTAAGGCGCATTTTGCGCTCTTTCTGGAAGTGAACGAAACTGAACCGTCACGCTTGGGTCGGCGACGCTAAATCGGGTAGACTCGGCTTCAGTCGGTTGACTAACCGTCAAGCTCGGGTCGACGACGCTAAATCGGGTAGACTCGGCTTCAGTCGGTTGACTAACCGTCAAGCTCGGGTCGACGACGCTAAATCGGGTAGACTCGGCTTCAGTCGGTTGAATAATCGTCAAGCTCGGGTCGGCGACGCTAAATCGGGTAGACTCGGCTTCAGTCGGTTGACTAACCGTCAAGCTCGGGTCGGCGACGCTAAATCGGGTAGACTCGGCTTCATTCGGTTGACTAACCGTCAAGCTCGGGTCGGCGACGCTTAATCGGGTAGACTCGGCTTCAGTCGGTTGACTACTTTACTTCTACCATGTGTTCATAAACATACATCCGCTTTTTCATTAGTGACACTAGTTATCCTTTAATCCAAGCTTAGGCCTGCTACGAGTATTTCCGCCATGGCAGACGCGACGGCACGAGTGTATGGTAGGCTTTGTATGTTGTCACAAACATAGGCTTAAACTGACCAAGCTTGTTGGTATTTTTTTTTTGCCTCTTTTGATAAATCATATCGTGGCTTCTGTAACATTTACAATTTTAAACATATGTAGGTATGTGGTAGGTACCATCCAATTGCCATTCATATTTCGAAGCCAATCGACGAAGTAATTTTCATAGTTGACGTGTAGATTTAGTCCGCAATTGGACGCGATGTAAATTCACCTTTCGAAAGTTGTATTGAGATTTTGAAGATCCCATTTACTTGCGGATTCTTCAAGTATAGATCAATATAAAATTGAAGGCAGATGGAGAAAAAAGGAATGGTATTCATCTGATTAATCAGTCTTATGAAAGGTGTAACAGATCTAGGAAATTTGGAAGGTCCTACTTATTAATACGGACATTGGACACATTTAACACACTACGAGAAAATCTTTGAAACCGCGAAGTGCTCGCGGAACAATAGTTTAAGTAATAATTTTTTTTATTTTATTTATTTACTATTTTATTTGTTCCTTCTAAACGGGCTAAACCTGGTAAACCATGTACTTATTATAACTACATTTTGCATATGAATTTAGAGCAAGCAACGGTAACATCTGATAATTCGCGCCCTAGGATCACCCGAATGTGCATGTGCACCCGAAAGGCGCCTATCAATATATAAAACATTTTAATTTTAGACACAAATTTGGCCGCATTCTTATTCATAAACAACAGAATAATATTAGGTAATCCTGTCATTATTTTTGGAAGTATTAGATTTTTTTCATGAATGACATTGTTGACTATCTCGCATAATAATTAAAATTCCAATGTAGATCACATTACATGTATTCTTACTTTATTTAAATCAACTTTACTGAGGCGTTATTATTATATTGTTACGAAATGTTTAATCTATTGCTAAATCGATTCTAATTAAGTGGTTTATGAATTTTTTTTACCTACTATTGCAATAAATAAGTATAAAAAATATTCTCCTAAATTGACATAAACGTTATTTATATTCGAATTTGTATTACTTTCTCATTTAGCACAAATGTGTCTATTTATTAATTATTAATTACCTAGTAGTTTTATGTTTTTTTAACGGTAAGCCCTACCTGCATGACACGTTTTCTTTGTTTGGCGTGGAGGTGCTATTTGAAAACCAGCGCTGTTTCAAATAGAAACAGCAAACGCTGAACTAGTTTCATTGTCACTTTATTTTCTATTATTGTATGTAAGCATGTTTGTTTGTGGCAAAAAATCATTCATTCATTCATAAAAAAGCTGAGGTAGAGTCAGCAAATTGATAAAAGTTAGAACAATGAAATAACCCAACTTTTAAGACGAGGCAATTATGAACAACATTCTTGAATAATCCCAAACGAGGGTCTAACTTTTTCATAATCTTGTACCTACTAGTTATTTACTATAAATACAAACACAATTCCTATCTCTAAACAGCTTATAACACGAAATAGCATTAAAAATCATAGCGTCCACGTCATCAACATTGGTGCCATACAAAGTTGCAGTTAATGTCAGATGGGTCACATGATTAGTAGTTAAAACAGCATTTTAGCAGCGTGAGCAAGAAAATTTGCCCATCCTAATGTGCTTCATGATTTGAATGAAAAATCAATTTCACATTTACACAAGCAATTTGCCAGCGAATGCGCGCGCCCGCGACGGCATATGATTGCCTTTATTATTAAACTGAGGCCTAACAAGTACCTACACTTGGGCATGAATTGATATTAGTTTGCTCGGTATATTTTCTTTCTTTTCTCTTTCTAGAGAATCGAGACCTTTTGTATTCGGCCTGGATTAGACACAATCTACATTCAAATGGAAATTGAAAAAAGAAATCGTATGAAATGAAAACAGTTTGCCTTTCTCTATAAAACGGGTGCTCTCCTTGATAGTGGTGTTCGTTTAGTAGGTAAGTCACATAAGTCATCGAAAAACCCTTTCGAAAACTACTTTTATTAACGTCTTTTATGGCATCAAATCGGGACACATAAATAATGGAAATCGGCCTCTAAAACTCGAAGAGTTATTCGAAAAGACAATAAAATTAAAATAAACGAAGACATGTGCCTCCTCAATACAAAGTCGTGACGAAAGCTGAAAGGCTATTACGCCAAATCGTCGGCAATTTCCGTTGGTTTCCGTTAAAAGATTTGCAAATGCCTATTCCCCATACGTCATAATTCCTTCGCACACAATAAAATTGCGACTCACCACTTAATATTTCCGACTGTTTGTTCCCGAGGCGTAGACAAACTATCTAAAGTATGGAAATGTCTTTGCATTACTGCCACTTGCAACTGTTTAGCACATTTGCCTATTGCAAAGCTATTCGATCCAAATTGAGACAGAGTTAAGGATACTTAATACAAACGCCTTCTATGAAGGCCTACGAAAGAAATTGCTTCCGTCATTTAGTTGGTCGTGCGACACATAACGTTCTAGCATGGCAAATCGAAAAAAAATCGAGTAGAAGACACGGCACGCCGCAACGCTTAGAACCCCAACTAACATTAATATGGAAAAAAGTTGAACAAACTAACGACGCACTGGCACGCACCTGTAAAACTTATCCAAATTAAAACTATACGCGTATTGCAATAAAAAACAACACAACCCTAAAAATCTGAGTGATCACGCTTAATCGTGCTTAATTTGACGCGAAAGGCATTCACTGAAACTTTCCACGTTCTGTTTTCTCATTAAACTTACCCAAATAGAATGATTCTCCACGTCAAAGAAATATCACTGATCTTTCATTTGAGCGAATAATTACTACTACGAAACTTGGTTGGATCCGTATGTTCCTATTGATTTGTCTTTCCTGTGCGATAGGCCTACTTAGCAGTAAGGATGGTATAGGTGCTGGGCAAGCCTACTCCATCTAAAAAATAATGTCCCAGGCACTGCATGGTCCGAGTGGTCCCTTCACCCATCTAGTGTGAGTGAAGGTGCCACTGGACGCTGCATAAATCATCTAATAACGTAGATCCAGAGGCCAAAGTTTTTTTTACAAACCAACTTCACAATAAGTATGTAGTTTAAATTAACGATGATTATAATGTGTATTTATCTTTGCAAAGTGCTGTTTTAAAAGAAGAATGTCAATGCACTACAAACAAATAGCTTGAAACAGAAAATTATAATCAAATCACATGCATTTTTTCCCTAGACGTAAACGGCGAATGTCAATTACGGTAGCCATTACAAACAGTCGCTTAAGGTACAGAAAGGAAAAAACTACCATACGTAAGTAGGTAGCAATTACAAAATCGCCCTAATGGACCTGGTTAGGTATTCACTGACAACTTTGAAAATAATTCTCATATAAAACGACATTGATTGGCCTGGGCCAAAGACCTACAAGGCGCCAAGAGTGTAGATACTTCAAATTTTAATATGCGTTCCCAGGCTCTCAAATCACTAGCTGATGTTAGGTCTATTGAGACGGGTAAGGAATAATATTGTTTTGAAAACGTTCTTATTTAATCTGACATAAACTATTAAAAGGACATAATATCGATCGCTCTCTTTCCGTCCTTTTAAAATAGAATAGAAACAGTTTATTTGTTGCATACAAACCACACAAAAGAGTTTTAACACAGAGTCAACAAAAGAAATACATAGATATTTAAAACTAGGGGTTTACATATTTAGCCTTTGCAGTACCAGACCAGGGGCCGCTGTACATTTGTACAAATGGCCTCAGTCTGGGTGTATTTCCATATTTGCAAGGTCCTCGCCTGGCTACCATAGCACAGGGTGTCCTAGTTTGGGACCAGTTCAAGTGACTTGTGTTATGTGGAAGTTATTATTGCCGCCCCACACATCGCTTCTCTGGCGTATCTATTTCTTAACGCTCTAAGGTTTCTTTCATGAAGGCTCCATACTGCACCTCACCGTCTGAATATAACGACAATTTAAAGACTTCTAAAGGTCGACTTCATTATGGTATTGTATGCTTCTTCAGCTACTATTAACCCTTATGACAATATTAGGGTAATGACCAGTACGCACGCTAGCCATTTTTATTATCACCACGGGCTGTGTCTTGAAGCCCACTGGTTGTGTAAATCTCATTATGTTGTTATGCTAGCGATCCTATAAAGTTGCAAATATATTAGTAGTAGAGAATTTGACTGCCTCGTTGGTATAGCGGTTAACACGCTTGACTACCAAAATTGAGGTATGGGGTTTGGTTCCCACTGGAGGCCGGTGTAATTGATTTGCGCAGATGGCCTCAATCTGGTTTTATTTCTATGTTTTATGATGTCCTAGCCTGGTTGCCACAGCACAAGTAATCCTGATTTGGGACTAAGACAAATCAGTTGTCCTGTCCTATTTACAAGTGATTTATTTTATTTTGTGGCAGTCCCTGGTTTCTGCCTACCCCTCTGGGATACAGGCGTGAGTTTATGTATGTATTTATTTTATTTTATCACAAAAAAATACGATACAGAAATGTACCTATGGGCAGGTAGCTGTTAAAGACATTTCCCTAAGATTTCTAATTACAAAAAAGTATTTTTCAATGATTTATCTTAAGGTACAAAAAGATTTCTCCCCAACCACATACATAATTTAACTTATAAGCTTTAATCCTATTCAAATTTAAATAAATATTATATGTTGGCCACAAAGCAAGCTATCGTATTGACGAATAGAAACCCCAGAAAGATAGAGATTATGATACTCAGATTAATTATAACCATTGGTTTTATATGATTTTAAAGAAAATAATATCTCTTATTATTTATAGTATCACTATCGTATTTAAGTATCATATAGAAAAACTCACCTTTTTAGGGTTCCGTGCCCAAAGGGTAAGGGACCCTATTACTAAGACTCCGCTGTCCATTCATCCGTCCGTCCGTCAGGCTGTATCTCATAAACCGTGATGTAGTTAGAAAGTTGAAATTCTCACAGATGATATATTTGTTGCCGCTATAACTACAAATACTAAACACATAAGCAGCCTATATACGTCCCACTGTAGGGCACAGGCCTTCTCTCAGGGAGAGAGTATGAGCTATGATTTTAAAGAAAATAATATCTCTTATTATTTATAATATTACTATCGTATTTAAGTATCATATGGAAAAACTCACCTTTTTAGGGTTCCGTGCCCAAAGGGTAAGGGACCCTATTACTAAGACTCCGCTGTCCATTCATCCGTCCGTCCGTCAGGCTGTATCTCATAAACCGTGATGTAGTTAGAAAGTTGAAATTCTCACAGATGATATATTTGTTGCCGCTATAACTACAAATACTAAACACATAAGCAGCCTATATACGTCCCACTGTAGGGCACAGGCCTTCTCTCAGGGAGAGAGTATGAGCTTAATCACCACGCGTGCCCACCGCGGATTGGCGATTTCAAGCGCTGAGGTATGTGAATAGCTCAGACACTCAGGTTTCCTCACGATGTTTTCCTTCACAGTTAGCGAGTGGTATTGCTACTATAACTTCACAAATGTACATAACTTAGAAAACCAAGTCATAGGTACATGCCCGCACCGGGGATCGAACCTGGGTCTCCCACTTTCGAGTCCGAGGTTCTACCCACCAGGCTACCACCGCTCTATATTCAATACTAAACACAGAATAAAATAAATATTTAAGGGGGGCCACCATACAACAAACGTGATTTTTTTTGCCGTTTTTTGCTCGATATTAATAACGGCAATATGTAGATGCTTGAAATATTCAAATGTTGTATAGATAATGGTATGGAACCCTTCGTGCGCCAGTCCGACTTGCACTTGGCCGGTTTTTCCTTTTCATCAGCCAATGAAGTTCTTGATAACCAATTTCCTTGTGATTTTCTTTCTAATTGGATTACTTAACCGTAATGAAAGAGTATTGGCAAAACCTCAATAATATGACCTAAGTAACGAACCGGGGGCAAGTTGCCTTTAATTTATTAACCACCAGCCCACCGTTTAGAAATTAACTTTTACAATATTGCCCTCATCGTGAGTATTAGAGTAGTGCGACTTTAATGTCTTGATCGATTAACGGGATCCTTAAGGTTCACCAGGGCCACCAATAAATAAGTCTTTACAGACCGTTATTGCAAAAAGTGTCCGATAAATCTCTCAATAATATTGATAGTCATTATTAGCACCCATGGCCGTGAACCAAAGGCAAAAAAGCTTGGACTAGATAGCATCAACACCAAAAATGGCATAAGTGCTATGTATCTTCAGGTCTGTAATCCTAGGTTCTCGGTAGTGGGTCCCAAAAATCACTATTAACATGATTGAGAGATTGTAGAGACACTTTTTGCAAAATTATGTGTAAAAAATATATGATTTTTTAAGCCACTCTTACACCAAGCCTATCTGACAGCACTATCTATCTATGTATCCAGTATTAAAGTACAAAAATATCTTGCACCATGACATTAGCACAGCTATCCACTCTTACCGGGGTTTCTCGTACACTAACAAACTGTTAAGAGCTGTCAGTGGTTTTTTTGTGTTCACTTTGGTCAATTGACAGCTGTTAACAGTAGATTAGAGGCGTGTTAGTGTACGAGAAACTAGGGGTAAATCAATGAAAACCTCAGTAACATGTTATAAAAATATATTAGAGCTCGAGGATTCTAAGTGATTGTAGTGTGTTAAAGTTATTATTAGGTACTATTATTTATTTAAAATTATTGGAGAATAAATGTTGTATTTTTGACCAATTGATTGCATCGAGTTTCTAGATTGCTTATAAATACATAAACTATTTTAAACTTGTTATTGACCGTGAATTAATTTATCAATACTCAAGAAACAGTTTTGATATTTTTCATTATTTCAAGAAAACGTTGGCATTCGTATTTTTTTCCACGTTTAAGGTAAGTTTTGTTTTTTTATTTTCGATTATTAAGATCTTTCGTCCTTTCTACACAAGGTAGGTTAATAAGCTTCGAATTTTCGTAAACAGAAAGAAGCAAAGATTTTCCCATTATAATAGTGAGGGTGAAATATAGATACGCGTGTTTATGTTGATATGTAGAGCACTGATCTAAATTGATAGGGCGTTACAATGTAACATTTTCGTGTTGTATACAAAGTATGTATGCTGCTTTTGTGTTAGAGTAGAGTTGAGTAGGTAAATAACCTATTAATTATATATTCTTTTTGTTGCACTAACCCGTGCTGAGGACAATTTAAATTTCTCTGTACGTAATACAGAGAAGTTTGTAAAGAGGCTCGAAATTTCTTCGATGCTTGCACTTGCCCATTAGCTCAGTTGGGAGAGCGCTGGCACGGTGAGCCGGGGGTCGCGGGTTCGGGTCCCGGCATGGGTGGAATTTTTTGCCTCTAAATAGGTTTTTTTTTAAATAACACTTTATTAATCATAAGAAAGAAAAATACCAACATACATAATCTCACGCCTGCATCTGAGAGCGGTAGGCAGAGACCAGATCCTAAAAATAAAAAATAAAAAAACATATTATTGCTTTTTTAAGTACAGTCGGGTACTAAACTATGCATATATATAAAACAATGTCTAAAAGTATAAAATTTATAACTCGAGAACGACTGGATCAATTTTTTATATCTTTGATTTGTTGGATTGCAGAATAACTTAAAATAGGTATGGAAAAATTTCACAATTTTTTTTATTGATTCTGAGGTGGTACACATTTTGCCGGGCCAACTTAGATATAATACCGAGCAGCAGGAAAATTGGTAGGAATTTTCTTGACATTTCTTGTTGACTCAAGTTTTTAACTTTATTCTTTTGAGTACAACAAATTCGGAGCCCTTATTATGAAGGAGCGATATGTTCGGAAGGGTCCTAGATGTCGCGCTTGAGCCCTATAACTGGGCCCTTGTTGTGAAAAATGCAACCTTATCGGAAGTAGCGATATGGTCGCTAATCCGTATCTCTAGATATGATATGACGTCATTGGGCTAACAAAGAGCCATGCATTTTTAGCGTTCATTACTCATTGGCAGGAAATTTCTAAACTTTTCATAAAAAGAACAGTATTTGTCACTAGATTCGAGTGAATTATCGGGCTGACGACCCTTCCAAACATACCGCTGCTTCATAATAAAGGCGCTGTAAGTAAATGGAATAAGCTTCAGAATCCGACTATGGTATATTTTATATCCAGTTTGGGTATAAATATAGGTACCTACGACATCGAGCAATTATCAGCAATTTGTCTCTTGCACGTCACATGACCGCCAGACATGACGACTAGGCTACGCGGTCAATTTGCACGAAAAATCATTAACATTAATTTGCAGCTGTAAAAAAAAATACTAAGCATTCGGACAAACTTTTTGTTTGCCTAGCTGGGTTAACGTGCTCGCCTATGTACTAGTTTATGCTTACTTATGTCCTGTGTAAATGACATGACATTGACATGACATGACATGACATGACATGACATGACATGACATGACATGACATGACATGACATGACATGACAGGACATGACATGACATGACATGACATGACATGACATGACATGACATGACATGACATGACATTTACATACAGGCACATACATTGCTTCTGGTCCGACACTAGGATACCCTGTGTCGTGGGAACCAGAAACAACGACATCACAAACATGTAAACATCCAAAACCTGGGGGTTTTTTTTTGTCCCCATTCGAACCCGGGACCTCTCGCATGGTATGCAGATGCACTACCGCTGCACTACGAGGTCGTCAAATGTTCATTTATTTGTGTAGTATGAAGTAAACTCAAGTCAAATGTAATATGGCTGCGTGTTATGTGGCCAGCTGATGCAGCATTATTTGTTTCCCTTATCCCCCCCCCCTTACCCCCGTGGTTTCCGCTAGCTGTGGCAACCACGGGGCACAGGGGGGTGACGGAATGATTTTCATTTGGGAAATCGGTTGACGTTGAGGAGTCGTTGCTATGACCATAGTTCCAGCATACCTGATGCAAAAGATTTCTTTGGCGGCGCAGCGGGGGAACGCTCCTAGCGTCATGGGTTCCTTTGGGCGGGTGTGTCTTTGGGTGGTAATTTAGTTTTCATTTTCAGTTTTTTTTTTTTTTTGTATTTTTGTGTCCTTTAAAATATAGCGAAGCTTTTTGTGATGTTATGAATACCTGTGTGTTGCCTTTTTATTTTTTTCAAGTAAAGTTAATGCGTGTAGAGCACAGTCAAAACCCAGCACACCTTTATACGTATGCACTCTGCTAGGTTACGTTATGGCCGACTTTGCAACTGATATGTGAAGCTTGAACTGCTGTCGGCTGTATAATCTTTTGTGAACTCTTGTTAGTCACGGGCAAGATTTAACAAATTGTAATTCAGCCGTACGCAGTTACACAATAGCAGCTCTAATTGTGAGGGACGTAAGTGTGAGTATTAAATGAGTATAGTCGTTTCGAAGTCGTAACTCCGTACATTGCTAACTGAGATACTGCCCTCCCCTTCTGAATATGTAGGTTTTATTGCTACAAGTGATAGTCATCAACCAACGTCTTTCTCAACTATGCATTGCAAATCAATCAAATCTCCATCCTCTCTGAACCCAGTAATTACTCTGTGCAATTAGTCTAGGAGTTCGATTAAAATCTGGTGCTGATTCTAGCCGTCGCCATCCGTAACGAACGACAATCAGCACCAATCAATAATCAATCGGCAATATAATGACTCGTCAAGGATGCCCGACAGTATAGTGGACCTGTTCTGCTTTTGTGTTGGACCCTTTGAACAATTCTAAATAATCCTGCTTTGGATGTTTGAATGTTTGGATGTTTGTTACTCAATCACGCAATAACGGCTGAATAGATTTACATGACACTTGGCGTACAGATAGACAAAGACCTGAATTGAGACATAGCATACAGTCTCCATATCCCGGTAATGCGTTCCCGTGAGATAATATTTATTTTAAGTTTAAAATAGATGGCGTTGTGCGAACGAACGTTGTGTTTTGAAAATAGATGGCGTTGTGCAAGAATCGTATAAACGGATTCTGTGGCGATACGAAGTTCGCCGGGACAGCTAGTAAATGAAAAACTTTCACATAACACGATCACTTGTCTTGGTCCCAAGCTGGGATACCCTTTGCTATGGTAAGTAACAAGGACATCATAAACATGGAAAAAACAGACAATTCTAGACAGTTCACAATCTCACTATACTACAGTCTACAGCAGTATAGTGGGATTGTGAACTGTCTAGAATGGTCTGTTTTTTCCATGTTTATGATGTCCTTGTTATAATAAAGCAGCCTAAATACTTACTGTATGGCACAGGCCGTCTCTCAGAGAGACAAAAGAGAGAGAGAGAGAGAGAGAGAGTATGGGTTTAATCGCCACGCGTGCCCACCGTGGATTGTCAATTTAAAGCGCATAATTTTCAAAGGCTCTGAACCCAACTTATAAGTGTGTGGTGTGGTGTAAGATCCCAAATAGCATAGGGTACATGAACTGGTAGACTTTTTTTTGTAATAATGAATTATAAGTTTTTTGTGACTTTTTTTGGGTTTTTTTTTTAATTTTCCAATAACATTTTTATTCCACAAACCAATAAATGGCGACGAAATCAAAGAAGCGACAAAATTTAGCTCAAAACGTCTTTAGGTTTTGGGATGAAACTCATGAGTCAGGGAGCCCAAATCCGCCGCCAGTTGCCACCGGCCGTAATTGGTAACCGCTGATAATAATTGGACGCTTCACAGCCGAGTCGGAATAATTAAAATGATCTATCGACTCGTGGGCAATTGATACAAGTATTTTTATTGGCAATTAATAACATCTGTGTCACCTCGATTTTGGTGCGACCTCCTTTTGGGGAAACCAAGTAACGGCGTACAGTGTAAAACCATTAGGTTTATTAATAAAATTAAAAAAAATTAAGTGTACTTGTGGTCACATAACTAGTGAATAAAAATCCTTACACTTTATTTCACAATTTCAACTAAACTGATTCAGCGCTAAACTGTTTTAAATATTACATGAAGCAACACTACGGTGAAAGGATTTAAATGAAATTCTACTTTGAACGATTAAACCGATTCATCATCATCATCAGCCCCTTGACGCCCACTACAGGACATAGGCCTCCCTCGTTGTTTTTATAACCATGAGGGGTTTTTCTATAATCGCCACGCTTGGCAGGCGGGTTGGCGATCGCAGTATGCGGTTGGAATCTCAGGAAAACGCTGCTGCCCGTCTCCTGGTAATTTATTTCCCTAGTCGCCTTCTACGACATCCACTGGAGGAAATGGAGTGACGCTATTCTTAATCCGGCACCACACGGAACGAAACCGATTGAATTGAGTGTTATTGGGCCTTAGTGATTGATGATTTACAATTTATTATTTATTTATTACATTTTAAAGAAGCCTAACAGCACAATATAACAGCGTAACAATCTCACTTTTTCTTTATTTGGCGAAATACCAAGGCCCGAAAGTAGACTACTGTAACTTTGTCTGGAAGAGATCGCTTTTAGCGATAAGACTGCCAGTTGTATACTATGTAACTCACATATTTAAGATTTTTCGTGTACCATGCATTATATGGTGCGCAATAAAGAGTTTTAATCTAATCTAATCTTAAATCCTCAGTCTGATTGAAAAATTCTTTCACTACGATTGCAAACCTAGTCTGTCATCACATCATCGATGCGGAAATCATTAATTTATTTCAACGTAAAGAATTTACATTCTGTTTGCTGAACGTCAATGTACTACGTTATACGCTAAAAAAGCGCATTGAAAAAAAAACAGATTAAGTGAGAGTCGGATTCTTGCACCGAGGATTATGTACCACCATAAATATTATACGTACATGCATACATACATAAACTCACGCCTGTATCCCAGACGGTAAGGCAGAGACCAGGGACTGCCACTTGCCACGATCCTGACAGATCACTTTCGCTTCCTCAACATTCATTAGTCGTTGCATGCACGCACGCCGGCTTAGGTACTTTTTTAAATATTATATTATATGTATAAATAAATAAATAAAAATGTGTTTTCTTTGGTTCAGTCCGAGACCCATAACGACTCATATTTGGTGAGTTTTTATTACGTCATAATACACACTAGGATACCCTGTGTCGTGGGAACCAGAAACAACGACATCACAAACATGTAAACATCCAAAACCTGGGGGTTTTTTTTGTCCCCATTCGAACCCGGGACCTCTCGCTCGCATGGTATGCAGATGCACTACCGCTGCGCCACGAGGTCGTCTATAGTGACTCCCCTTTTTTGTTTTTGATTTGGTTAGTTTCACGGTCTACAATAATTACACATATTCTGTAAAAAAATCAATCAGCTACCCATTAACGATTCAAGACATAAATCCCTTTAAAAGTCACGCAGACGGACGAGCTGACTCCGTAAGCATAGTGAAGAGCTCAAAAAAATCTTGATCCTCAGATAGAGTCACAGCGGTAAAAGTGACTCATAAAACTATCAAACAGATCGAAAAACTGAGGTAGGTCGCTCCGAGCGCCGAGATAGGTACCCCGTCTTCTTTTTATCGTCGGTCCAGCTTCATAATTACTACTTAACACGAGACCACCAGGCTGTATCGTGATGCCCACGCCCGAACGCCAATAAACTGTACTGTAAATGTAGGAATAGGAATCCCACTCTTTGCTAAGCAATTGTTGCGTCCGGTGTTAATAAAACGACGTATATTTTAGCTATTTTGACAGTCCAATCGGGCTGTTCCTGACACACTTGTCGCTTGGTTCCTGGGTCTCTTTAGTTTGTTGAGCAGTGTTTTGAGAGCTATAAATTTCCTAGTGTCGCTAGATATTTTCCTCTATCTTATTTGACACACTGGACCCTCTGCTTTTATTCTTGACAGGCAAGGATTAACTCGACCGCTTATTTTATAATCTAATCTAGTTGCATTTTACGTTTCATTCTATGCTATGTGAACATCGATATGATAAATTTATCCCGGTATATCGAGAAATAAGTATTATCCGGCCATTGTAACAATAACCGAGGACTTATCCTTTTTCCTTTTGCGTTTAGTGATGTGGTCGGGTGTTCACCAGATGTACGACATCAACGCCACTGAGAAAGACAGACAATTACTTAGAAGTAGATGAAATACGAGTATTATCAACTTCAATAGTTCAACATAAGTCAATAGACTTAGAAGGAACTTCTAAGTATTTACCTATAGGTATTAAAGTTAATAAATAAATAATAATAATAAATACATAACTTCTACACAACACAATCACTTGATATGGTCGCAAACTAGGATACTCGATGCTATAGTAACCAGGCAAAGACATCACACAAGTTGGAATTTAATTAAGACCTGATTCGTTATTTTTAATATTCTCACTAATGGTGCAGCGGCTATGGTGGCGGCTGGATGAGTATGCTTGAATGCCCACCTTAATGGAAGACTACGTTCAGCAGTGGACTTTATACTGGCTGATAGATTCGATTGAATCAACAATATAAAACAACCCTAAACCTTGGAATTATCATAAAAAATATCGTAGGCCTCGTCTATGCGAGGCTTACATGCTTGCTTGTTAAGGGTCGCAGCACCAGATAGGCAGCACACATGAGATAAATCTTGGTGGCTCTTTGTATGGCGGGTAGTTTATAGCCGTGGTCTAGGCTTGTCACAAAAAAGGTCATCGTTTGACGCTACGGAGCTACTAGCCTCAGCTACCATAAAGCAAAGGTCGAGAATAGTTGGTCAGTTAGGCGCATCCCATCCTCTGCTGTTTGTGGCAGCTAGCAGCGACGGAGTAGCGTCCAACGCCTACGGCGATCGTGAAAGCCTCGCTCGACCGTGATTTGTGGCACCGTAGATTATTGCTCCTTAGACTCTATTACTACAAAATAACCATACCGTACTACAGAAGATTCACTCAGAGGGGATTAAATCATTATCGTCAGCCAATGTTCGTCCACTGCTGAACATAGGCCTTCGCCAAGGCACGCCACAAAGATGTGATGGCTATGCAGGGTTCTGCCCGTAATCACCACGCGTCAGGTTGGTTGGTGATCCAATAATAGAAGTTTACTGTACACAAGAAATACTGCTGCAAATCTCCTAATTTTCCTTCTTATCTACAATTACATAAATGTCTGTATCCCAAACAGGAGTTACTGTTTGCCACACACAGTCAGACCTCATGCCAGACAGAGGCTAATGATGTTGGCAATGGTCCTGGCATACCTTTTTCTCTTCATCGTAGTTTATAAGTCACATCAGGTATCTCTCGCCGAAGAGAAGGGATGTAAACGATTTTTTTTTGGAAGCCTAATATTATACGAAGTAGACCGACTACAATCGCAATTTGTTACAACAGCATAAGTCGTGTTATCTTGCCCTACGCAGTTAGGAATGAAAGCCAAGCCAAGCGCTTTATATGGAATTTAGAGATCAGCAAACGTAGCACGTGGCACGTCACACGTTTTGTGGCGCTAAGATGTCATAATTTGACAGTTAATGTACCAGAAAGTCGCTACTTTTGACATTTAAAACGCGCGACTAGCGTCTTCGTACTACTTAGGCTTGTTCAAGTTCATGTCCAAGCCTCTAGGTACTACTATGTTACACCATCAGAACATATTATCATAGTTTGTTTACTGTGCATTTCATAATAATGGTTGATGTCAGCTGTACTGATTTTACCTTCTGTAGTGTTTTTATTCGCACTGTTACTGTTATTTCACCTAATGTAGATTAGCCGCGGACAAATGGCAAGTTAAGACATGACTCCTTATAATAACAAGGGCTTTTAAGTCGTATTTATTACGGTCTTTAGGACTAATTTAGAGGCTAAAATTATATGGTAAGTTGGCCGTAAAGCAACCTATATGTCCTTTGCTAACACTATCCTGTACCTTAAGCACTTTCGTTGAATCACTTCACACATCATGGTATAGATTCACAAATTCTAGGCTTGTAAACAATTTAGATTAAAAACATTTATTGCAAACATTTAGAGCAAAAAGCTGTGCAAAGTGAGCACGGGGTACGGAGATTGGCTTATAAACCAATTCCATGTCCAAAACAGTCCTCTCTCGCCCCGCTCCATCTTTGCTCCAAACGGCCCCAAAAATCGACTATTGCGAATTTCTCAACATATTTGCATCTGTACTTCTGATGTAGATTTTAATGTGTTTCATTTTCTCATACATTTACTTAAATGCAATGCAATGTTTGAGCTGTAATAAAAAAATTACACGCGTTTCCTTGTCAATAGAAATATAATTCGTATAGTTTTATCACTGTTCTCAAATTATCTCGATACAGTGGTTTTGTTTACATACAGTCGACACTAGATTGAAATTTACTTGTCTGTTGCAAAGTCGTCCATGACGTACCCAACTGCAGTACAATCTCAATAGTATCAATAGTATCTAATCTAATATATAAAAATCATGTGTCACAGTCTTTGTTATCGAACTTCTCCGAAACGGCTTCACCGATTTTTATGAAATTTTTTGGGTATAGTTGGTAGGTCTGAGAATAGGTTGTGGGCTAATTAGTATGGCAAAATAACGTTTGCCGAGTCAGCTAGTAAGTATAAAAAATATTCGTGTCACAGTGTTTGTTATCGAACTCCTCGGAAACGGTGTCCAAGATTTTCTTGACTTTTTTTTATGTATATTTTGCTAATAAAATTAATATGGCAAAACAACTTTTGCCGAGTCAGCTAGTATATTTTATAAAAAAGCCCATGTGTTGGTGGGCTGTACAAAATACCCTGCCCGAAACTTCAACAATGAAAACAAGGTTGGCTTTATTCTCGAATTTCTTCTTCGGCTAAGACGCTGGTGATGTTTTCTTTTTTATTTATCTTGCGTTTATGACAATTTTATTAAGGCGGCTGGCTACATGCCTGCGCCTCACTCGTTCATTACAACTGAGGGCGTAAGCGTAGACCACTTTTTTCAATGTAGGGTTTCGTAGAAACTGTGAAAATGTTAACTGTTTGACTATTACCACTCATGACCTACAGCCTGGTGACAGTGAAGAACGGCGTACGTCATGGCCGCGGGTAACGGACTGACAGCGAAGTCTTAGTAATACCCTTTGGGTACGGAACCCTAAAAATGCAGTTACATGCAAAATCAACTCTGTCCAAAGTTTTCTACAAGCGAACATGATTTTGTTCGTATGTTTGAGCTAATTAATAGTTTAATAATCGAATATTATAATCATTGTCTTAAACTTTTGAACATCAAAGACTCCATTTAATGCAGAAATACCAAAAATAATTATTATCACCTAATTAATTTATAAATGAACTTAGCTTTTATTTCAATTTGACACTTCATGGACCGAGCTAACTTTGCTTATACACCGCTCAATAACCAATGAGTAAATAACCAATAAGTAACTTAGTGTGAAGATGAAATGTACAGTAGGGTGCATTAATCACATGAGGTCAAAGAGGTAAAAGAGAGCAGGAATCCCATTTTTCAAAAGGTTGTCTGGAAGAGATCGCTTTTAGCGACAAGACCGCCAATTGTTTATGGCAAAACGTAGACATGTAAGCCCTTTTAATGTATCTTGTTTTCTGATGTATACAATAAAGTGTTCGAATCTAATCTAATGGGGCGTCAACTTTTTAAGTGACTTTGTATGATTTTTGTGAGTCAGACTATAAAAAATACTTTCGTACACTACAATTTTTTAAATAAAAATAATAATGTAGTAGCTACGATAAACACTTCATGTAATTGGGGGCGTCCTTTTAATATGCTAGACGGCTCAGCAATATCAACCAATGAACCCTTATTAATAGACAGCCACGCAGTGCTACCAACAAAACGCACGTAGGTGTCTCCGAGCGTTATCTGCGAGGATCGCATGCGCATCTCGACGAATTATTTCATTACGCGCGCCGCCCGATGTTACTAAACAATAAACACTTAAGTGTCAGCTTTGAAGATACGCTACACAAGTGGTCTATGCCAAAACAACCCTCAGTAACGGAGACCTGTAAAAGTTGTGTGAAATTTTTGTGCAATAATTTTCTGTGAACATTTTAAAAGGTTGTCAAAGATGCCTATGGAAATATTTCTGTTTGCAAAATACAGGGTATTACAGAAAGGGGGTCATTCTACTCATCAATACAACCACTTAAGTTATGCGCAGACGCCAAGTGAAAAAATTATCCTCTGTTTCATACGTTCGCTGGAGCCAGAATCAACAATTAGGCGCCTTAGTGGCTCTAAGCGGTTCACTGATGCCACCAATGGTAAAAAATCATATATTTTTTTACAAATATTTTTTGTAAAAAATTGTTAGAAAAGAAAAAGAAAAAATGGTGTTTATTGCCAGACATAAAACAACATAAGAAAATTAAAACTAATGTGTGTATCTAGGTGTACTTGAATTGAGTAACATAAACTTCTCGGAGCAACACAGCTTAAAATTAAAGGTTCTGGCAAAAGGTACCTCGCTCAGCGTAATGCCTCTTGAATGTTATTATGCATTCAAAAGGCGCTGATTTTCAGCGAGGCCCTTGTAATTTGAAAAACTAAACTAGAAATTTAAATAAATAAATAAATAAACTGAAATACAGATATTAAAATGTAAACAGGTAAATATAATGCATGCATATAATTATAATTAAAAATATACATAAATGATTTTAAACAAAACATAGGTACATAGATATTTTTAAATACATACTATTTATTTAACTCATGTTATAGAACGTGACGTGGTGTAGAAAAGCATTATATTAGTAGATTGAACTAAGGATATTAAAAAAGAAAGAAATAAATAGTTAAGATGATAGGTAGGTACATATTTGTTCCCTGGTTTCAAATTCCCTGCAGCTTCTGACTATAAATATATTGCGCAGCGTTGCTTTGTGCTTCCAACAGTATGGCTTTAAGCCTTTGTTTAAACGCCAATGGCGCCATGTTGTCATGTAGCGGTGGCGGTAAGTCGTTCCAAATTTTTGCCGCAGAGAACTTGAAACTGCCTCTGAAACCAGCTGTCTTACTCTTTGGTATTTTCATTTTTAGGCCAATCTTGCTTCTGGTTAATTTTGTATGAGATTCTCCTAGCCATTGAAATTTTTCATATAAATAAACCGGTCTTTTGGTGTGCACTATCTTTTGTACCATCCCTGCAAGGTGGAGGTCTCTCCTATTTTTCATCTTTAGGATTTTATTCTCGTTTAGATATGGAGTTATATGAGCACGTTTAGGGATAGCAAAGCAATATCGTGCGCATGCGTTTTGGACGCGTTGTATTGCTCTACTGGATTTTTCAAATATTCTTGGCCCATAAACTGTGTCACAGTAATTGAAAATCGACAATACGAGAGATTCCATGAGCAGACACCTGATTTCCAGCTTCAGATGTTCCCGAATTCCATAGAGAACCTTGAGTCGATAGAAAGCAGTCTTTATTTTGGAATTTATGTGTTCCTCAAATCGCATTTCTCCATCTAGAAGGAGACCGAGGTTTCGTGCAGTGTGCACTCTTTCGAGTGCTTGATTGTCGATTTTTATATCCTGTACGTCGTCAATAATACGCTGTTGTTGTACTTTTGTACCCATTACTACATATTTCGATTTGGTAGGGTTTAGCACTAATGCGTTTTACTTTGTCCATTGGTAGATTTCTTCTAGGTCTTCGTTAATCAGTTTCACAGCTTCATGTGATGTTTTGTGTTTAATGGGGTAGTATAATTGCGTGTCATCTGCATACATATGAACTTTGCAGTGCTTGATGTTTTGGGTTAAATCCGAAGTATATAAAATAAATAGCAGGGGACTAAGTATTGACCCTTGAGGGCAGCCTCGCGCGATAGACTTTACCTCTGATCTCTTTATCTCTCCCTGATCGTCTTCAGTGACTACATATTGTTTGCGGCCTCTCAGAAATGATTGAAACCACAAACATGTTGATTCGGACACTCCGTAAAAAGACAGCTTTGACAATAGCAGGTCGGTGCTTATGCAATCAAATGCTCTTGAGAAATCCAAAAGCAGTAATATACTGCCCATGCCTCTATCTGATTCTGTGAGTATGTCATCTATTACATGAGCTAGGGCTGTAGCTGTACCATGGTTGCTACGGAAACCTGACTGCATTTTTGGGAGTACCGAATTATTCTCCAAAAAGGTGGTTAGCTGTGAGCAAACTACTTTTTCTATGATTTTGGATAGCACCGGTAGGATACTTATTGCTCGAAGATCCTTGTAGTCCTGAACATCTTGGCATTTCGGGAGTGGTTTTACTTTAGCAAGTTTCCAGGCTTCAGGGAAAGTGCATTCACAAATGGACCTGTTTATAATGCTTGTTATTATGGGTTAGATCAATCTCTAAATCATGTTAATAGTAGTTTTTAGGGCCCACAACCGAGAACCTAGGATCACGGACCGGAGACAGCATTTATGCCAAAAACGGTCACTTTTAGCGTTATTGCTATTTAGTCCTAGGTGTTTTTTGCTTGAGATTCATGGACATATGTAACGAAAATCACTATTAACATGATTGAGATATTGATCCGTAAATTTTTGCAAAACCGATCTGAAAAAGAAGATATGTTTTTTTCATTAGTAACGCTAGTGAACCTCATGGATCCCCTCAATAAAAGTTGTTATTATCGATGAAAACAATAACGCACTAATGTGCAGCATGCCGTAAAAGTGTCAAAAATATACTCGGAAACGAGCCCAAAAGAGATAATACGCACCTGTGTCATTTGCTCGACGCCGCGGCTGCTTTTTCTTCCCACGTGATGTATTCCGTGAATCAAAGTCACATTCAAACTTTTCATCATTTTTGCAAATAGGGCAGACCTGGGTGGGCCGTACCACTCCAGAATGGTCTCGGGCCACCCTAGAATACCTGAGCTGTGTTACTGCATACACGCGTAAAGCCTAGGAAGCAAGAGTTCTAGGTTTGTGAAAATGAATTTAAACTATGTTTAAGGACCAACATTGAAAAGACTTAGTTTGGAATTTTTCGTAATTTTTTTCCCCATAGCGATTTTTAATTGCAACAGCGAGACTTATTTATTATTTATCTCAATAATTCACATGGACCCCTATGTTTAACTTGTCATGTTCATTTCGTCGCAGTTGCAGCGCTAGTTTGAATAAAACAGTTTCATTCGGACGCATTGGCCTTCGGTGTGGAAACCATCACTTTTCTGAGGTAGCCCCCCTCCCGCCTGGAAAATAACCCTGTCTAATGCAGTTCACGCACAACTCGATAGGAACAACCCGAATGTAGTAGCTCACAAAACTCCGCTTTGCGAGGTTTTACACGTTTCCTGCTGCCGGACCGCACCCGGACTTATTATCCGTCGGTTTCTGAATCAAGAATGTCACTAAGCAAATAATTAAGTACGGTTTTAACTTTTCTTTGTCCGGGAAATCCATAGACACAGACCGATTCTTGAACATTTAATCAGTGAAATGATGTATTCAGAAACAGCTACTTAATCGGTTTTTGTTTGGATTAACGGTAAAAACCCAAAACTGCGGCTACTTTAGTATTACCAAAAACTAAAATTATCACTATTATTCTAATGGAAACATTTCATTTAGATGTGGATTTTATGCACTAACCTGAAAAATTAAATCAATCTAACAAACACACGGTATTTGACACGATCAACAATAAATTATTTCTCGATTAAAACAAAAATTACAAAATATCTCGGAAAATGTATCTCTTTTAGTAAATTACTAGTAATTACAATTTTTAAATAGATTAAACATAAAAAGAGTTTTCTAAAATGTGACATCATAAGCCAGTATTTTCATACAAAATTCCGTTTTAAAAGTAACTCATTTGATATTTTGTCAAATACCCAATTTCCTAAAGCGCAGCTATTATTCAATATTTTCAATACTGTTTGACCACCTTTCGGTTAATACAACGACATATAGGTCTTTCATTCTGACCAGAAGTAGCTAAGATGACATTAAGAAGGCGGCAGGAGGACAATGGACGAGATTAGCAGGGGATCAGCGAGTATGGCGTGACGGTGAAGACGCCTATGCCCAACAGTGGGCGTCTTTCATGGGCTGTAAAGTCAAAGTCAAAAATTTTTGTTCACTATAAAAACAAAGTGTTTACTTAATGAACGTCAAAGCTGTTAGTTTTACAATTAATAGTTTATGCGGAGAAGAAGCTAACAAAGAAAGTCCACATTTATTCTTTTCAAAACAGGTTTGCTTCATTAACAGAGTTTTCAACTTAAAGTTACACTACACTAGATACAATCATTCCTGTAAACATTATTTAAATACCAGACATCCTTGTCTTCCAAATAATCCTTAATGTTATAATAGGCTTTTTTGCACAGAGTATGCTTAATATATTTGTTAAACCGCGTCGGTGGTAACTTGAATATATCTTGAGGAATCTTATTGTACATAGAACCGTACACAGTGCCCCATAAAGAATGTATTAACTTTTACAAGTCTAAAACGTGGAAATGACAATTTATGTTTATTCCTAGTATCAATATTGTGATGGCTACCAACATTTTCGAAATTGCTGATGTTTTTTCTAACATACATTATATTTTCATAAATGTATTGACTTGCAACTGTCAAGATGTTAGTTTCTTTAAAGAAATCCCTTAACGAGTCCCTACTACCTAGCTTGTAAATAAATCGGATCGCTCTCTTCTGTAAAATGAAGATCGTGTCAATGTCTGCTGCCCGACCCCACAGTAGTATGCCGTATAGGTAGAAGATAGAAGTGGCTTGAGAGTTTCTTGATGTAAATAATAAAATAAAATACACACAACTTCCAAATATTGTGTTTTATTTAATTGAAGCGGAAAGATATAGTAACAAAAGGGAATAGAGAGAAATTTCGCAAGTACCTAATGATAACTGTTATTAAAAGTTTTAAAGTGGTAATATCAAAATAAAAAAAGAAATAACAGAAGATGAAGTAAAAAGGAAAGGTGCAAGAAAGGTTGCACCGTTACAAGCTGACAACGACGCAAAAAAATACTAAAGTTCCAATCAGGGCAACAAAAAACATACGGAACAGCAGATATTTTTAAATATAAAATTATTTACGACCTCATGGCGCACCGGTAGTGCATCTGCATACCATGCGAGAGGTCCCGGGTTCGAATCCCGGCTGGGGACAAAAAAAACCCAGGTCTTGGATGTTTACATGTTTGTGATGTCGTTGTTTCTGGTTCCCACGACACAGGGTATCTTAGTGTGGGGCGAGAAGCAATGTATGTGCCTGTATGTAAATGTTTATGGTATGTTTATGTTTATTTATAGTAACTGCATTTTTGGGCCCGTAAATTACCTCACACTATGGTTAAGGCAGTAAAAAAAATTGCATCCCTAATTTGGGTGTAGGGAAGGATTTTCCGCAATAGATTTTTTAAATATTTTATCCTACTGTTTTATTGGGGTGATTAATATGTATATCTATGCTAAATTCCAGCTTTCTAGTCCTTGTCGCCTCTGTGCTAAGCCACGAACAGACAGACGAACATGACGAAACTATAAGGGTTCCTTGTTGACAGCGGAACTGTAAAAAAGGCTCAATTGTTTATTTGCCTCCGCAGTCGAAACTGTTCGTAGTTACGAATAGAAACCGCCTTTAATACAAACGGTCTTATTTATTAAAAGTAGTTTCCACTATAACACGGAGATAATGCTGGCTTATAACAGGAATTCCTCTCATAAAACGGCTTTAACTCCGCGTTAAAAGTGTCTTGGTGGGATCGGCTTTTTGTAAATAAGACGAAGCTTTTTAGTATTAAGGCATTTCAATGGAGCCTCGGTGCATTTCACTCTGAAAACCGGAAGCCTGCAGTAAGCCGATCCCCCAGTCTCGACTACTCCACCGCAACAGCGTTACGAACTGTCCATAACTCGCGCACATATCTCGTAGGTGATCTGCATCGCGTACGCCACACCTACGGGTCGCATCGCTGCTGTGACCAAGATATCGCAAACACCCGGAAATCTTTTTTTTATTCATTAAACATAAGTGACTTACTTGAATTTGAACACAACTGCAATACTATATTCTTTTTGTTGCACTAACCCGTGCTGAGGAAAATTTTAAAAACCTATTTAGAGGCTAAAAATTCCACCGTAATACAGAGAAGTTTGTAAAGAAACTCGAAATTTCACTGATGCCCTTGCCCGTTAGCTCAGTTGGGAGAGCGCTGGCACGGTTAGCTAGAGGTCACGGGTTCAAGTCCCGGCATGGGTGGAATTTTTAGCATCTAAATAGGTTTTTACAACTGCAATATTTTAAGAGGATATTTTTAATATAGTACAAGATTTTCAACGTTTGGTTCGAAATTGTACATCGATTCAAAGAAGTAAGAAGTATCAAATGTTATTCCTGGTGTACATGAAAAAAGAAATTATTCTTTTCTATTCTATCATTGATTATATAATGTATTTTGAGTCCGTTGTCCAAAATGCATCAATAAATGAAAAAATAATTGATTTGGCCGATGCCGACCATAAGGCACTCGAACTATAGTTTTGTGTATAACTATTTTGGGTGGTGTTATTGGCTTATGATATTTTTTATTTGTATAACTTTTTTATTGGTATTATTTGTATATGATTTTGTAAAGAAATGTTTGTTGAATTATTTTTACCTACCGTTTTTTGTACGACTAGATTTATAATTAGAAAATTGTTAACGAATTAACCGTTTCCTGCCGCCCTGATTCTGTAGTGCCTGTGATATCTTTTAGTTAGTCGTAATCTTTGCCATCTTGTCAGCTATCGGAGCTGATATAAAGTACTACAAAACCATGTACGAGTTTGATGATTTTTCTACGATTTGCTGACTTATATTCGCCTTGTTCGCACCGTTTTTTCGTTAAAAGCTTTCAAACAAGGAAGAGTAAAGGGTTAAATAAGCAAATGACGCTGCTCATATTGTTGTGATCATTCCTTCAAATTTTTCAGAGAATGATGGTCTACCCACAAACTGTGGCCCTAATTGTGATGCGGCCCACGCAAAAACTCCGGTATCCAAGAAGGCATTAAAATTATCGCAGCAGGGCTTTTTTCACACGACCACTGCGTTCTAATAAACACGACCACTGCGTTGTGGTCACCCAAAAATCAGATTTTTTGCGTTGGAAGATATTAGTAGCAGAAGTGGAAAGCGGTGGTAGCGCAGCGGTGGAACGCTGGCCTAGGAGGTCGTGGGTTTGAATCTCGGCGTGTACCATTGTTGTTACCACTGTTCCACATTTTACTGTTATTCTGACAAGGGTATCCTATGAGGTTGCCTGGAAGAAATTGCTATTAGCCATAAGGCAGCTGTTCTGTGTGGTGCCGGATTAAGAATAGGGTCACTCCATTTCATTCCGTGGATGTCGCAGAAGGTGACTAAGGAAATAAATTACCAGGAGACGGGCAGCAGCGTCTTCCTGAGATTCCAACCGCATACTGCTATTGCCAACCCGCCTGCCAAGAGTGGCGATTATGGAAAAGCCCTTCGTGGTTAGGGAAAACCATGAGGGAGGCCTATGTCTTGCAGTGGGCGTAAAATGGCTGATGATGATGATGATAAGGCCGCCAATTGTATCTTTTCTTTTGTAACTGCTGTTTCTGTCGTTATTTTTCCAGGATAGAATATATCTTAATAAAGAATATTCTTATGTTATTTTATCTTACTGCAATACGATAAAAAAATATGCTTTTTGTATGGAGATTGGAGACTACAGTAGAACTAAGCGTCGTCGTATTTTTCTATTTTCGCTGTATCGTATTGTAGTTAAGTTATTTAAAAACAATCTATGAATAAAGTTCTGCTTATATTTATGAGAATAATTAAACAGCCTTTAATTATTAATTGTCAACATAATTGTCATAAATTTAATATTTAAAGTATTTCATTCCGTGTGGCTTACCAGTGGGACACCATGTATATGTAAAAATTAAAACAATATTGCCTGTTTGAAGCCCGAACCGAATTATATTATGTGGTAGCATAGACGGAACCATTAATGGATGAGAGTAAAACCGGTCTTTCTTTTGTTTATTTAGCGTAAGCCAAAAATGGGGTCAAAATCTACATACAACCAACGCATGTAAATTTCTTTTATGTTAACTCTCTCCCTGAGAGAAGGCCTGTGCCCTACAGTGGGGCGTATATAGGCTGCTTACGTAATGTCGACATAATGGTAAACTACCATAAAGTTAAACGAGAACGAAGGCCAAGCCCACCGCTATCCTCTAAGCGAAATAATTTAAATAGTTGCGCCTTAATAGAAAAGTTACAGGCCCTCTAATTTTAATTCACCCACGTACGTATGTGCCACAAAGGATTCCTTGCTATTCAATTAAGAATTTTGGGTGCTCGCTCGTGGTTTCGTTAAACTTCGATTAAAGTTTTAACCGGGAGCCCTGCGCCTGATTAGCGACTCCTCATATTGAGTTCCGACCGAAGGAAGTGGAAGTGGGTTGGGGCCTTTGATGTGCTATTTGCCACATGGTCCGCCATTATTACGAGTATGTAGAGGAATTTCATTAGAAAAGCTACTGGCTAGAGAGCTATTAAATTTTAAATGTGGAATATCGATCGAAAAAAAAGCAGCCAAGTGCGCGTCAGACTCGCGCACGAAGGGTTCCGTACCATTATCTACACAATATTAGACACAAAGATCGAGAAAAACGGCAAATAATCACGTTTGTTGTATGGAAGCCCCCCTTAAATGTTTATTTTAATTTAATTATTTATTTTTGAAGTGAATATAGAACTAAATATTCTGTGAATATTTCAAGCGTCTACCTGTTGCCGTTATTAATATCGAGCAAAAAACACAAAAAATACGTTTATTGTATGGGAGTCACCCTTAAATATTTTTTTTTATTGTGTTTTTAGTATTTGTTATTATAGCGGCAACAAAAATACATCATCTGCGAATATTTCAATTGCCTAGCTATCACGGTTCCTGAGGTACAGCCTGGTGACAGACTGACAGACAGACAGACGGACAGTGAAGTCTTAGTAATATAGTCCCGTTTGGAACCCTTCGGGTACGGAACCCTAAAAAAGATAACTTTTTTGCTTCTTAGGCACATAAATTTTATGTCATCGCCCTTTGGGTTGCCGTTCCCGCTAAATTAATTCACAAGGTACTGGCATGTTAAATCGGTACTTGTTTACTTACGTGAAGACAATGACATGTTACTAGGCTATTTAACAGTAAAAAGGCGAAACAAAAGAGCCGCTAAGCACTTCTAACTAGAAATGAGACGTGTTATCACTCACAACATTTAACAAAACATTATCTCTGTGTCACGTACCGGCCATTTTGAAGGGTCGTATGCAGGTGGCGTGCGTGTAGAGAAGTTTTTTAATTGCGTATTTTCTGGTAGAAATTGAAGCCGCTTCTGTGTAGAGAATGTGAAAAAACGCCCTTTTTAGGGTTCCGTACCCGAAGGGTGCAAAACGGGACCCTATTACCAAGACCACTGTCCGTCTGTCTGTCTGTCACCAGGCTGTATCGCATGAACCGTGATAGCTAGGCAGTTGAAATTTTCACAGATGATGTATTTCTATTGGTGCTATAACAACAAATACTAAAAACAGAATAAAATTATTATTTAAGGGGGGCTCCTATACAACAAATGAAATTCTTTGCCGTTTTTTTGCTCGATATTAATAACGGCAACAGGTAGACGCTTGAAATATTCACAGAATATTTAGTTCTATGTTTGCGTTAAAAAGAAATAATTAAATTATAATAAAATAAATATTTAAGTGGGCTCCCATACAGCAAAAGTTATTTTTTGCAATTTTTTCTTGATCTTTATGTCTAATGTTGTATAGTCCGACTCGCACTTGGCCGGTTTATTTGTGTTTTCTCTAGTGGCACCTTATTAAGAAGTTACATTTTCTAAATAAAGCATCTCTTGAGATTCACATACAAATAGAAATGGGGAAAACCCCCACATAATGTTTTTAAACCGAGATATTTCCATTATTGGTTACTGGAACCACTAGAACAACTAGAACCAACTAACCAGCCGAAATATTGGTTAAAATCAAAGAAATTAGAACGCTTGGACGCTGTAAACTGTATCGCAGCAGGATTCAAGGAAGCTTTACAAAAACAAATGTCACATCTTTCTAGTTCGTTAAAACTAGTGCACGTGCCTCGATGAGGAGCACGGCTCGCTTATTATTGCACTCAGATAAGCATCGGCTTAATTTTACAAGGAAACGTGTAAAACTTCGGTTTCGGGAAGTTTTACACTGAGAGCGGAGGAACGTTGTAAATCTAAACTAAGGCTCTATCTGGCAACAGAGTCTAGTGGTAAGGGAAAGAAAAAAAGCTAAATCTGTTCCATTTTCAAAAAAATCTGGGTGGCAAGCACAACCATGGAGTTCAGTAGTTACTAGATAGTAAATATAAGCTAAGCATCTGGTAAAAAGGATTAATGTTATAAAAAAAATACTAAATGCTTGCCATTTTAAGAAAAAAAACTTTGTTTCATGACGTCACAATATTTTTTTCCAAACTGTGTCTTTAAATAGGAAAAAAATACTTTTGAAGAAAATTTACCTGCAGGTCAAAAGATTGAATGTGAGATTATTCGGGGTTTTTTTTTTGTAAAATGCGCAATTCCTGAGACATCTAATTTAGAGTTTGTGTTCGATAACCACTTTTGTTCTAAAGTTTTTCTCCGACTTTAATTTTTTTATATGTGCAGGGACCGATGCGAGACATAACATCAGCCTTTAGCTCATAATGTCTCTCCGAGTATATTATAGGCTTTTACCCTACATTGGACGTGGGATTATAGTCTGTTCATGCTATACTATGCTACGAATCTCTATCTGGCAGTATAGAGCTGCCTCGTTGCAACTTAGTTGACTGTTATGGCCCTCCTTAACATTAGTGGCACGCCCGCTACCGGTCTAACCATAGAGTTTTTGTTCTACACCAACCTACGTTTAATTGTTACAGCTCTTCTATCTACAGCATGATCCGGCAGTTCATGGGAACCAGGGCTTATGTTCCGCTTTAACTTTTGTTCGTGTAATTTGGCTGGCAACACAATGATAACGACACAGATGTTACAGAGGTATCACATTCGATAGAACAACTCGCTTACGTACATATTACACAAACTCACGACTGTTTCCCGGAAGTGTAGACAGAGACCAGAATTTGCTATTTGTCATGATCCTGCTTTCACTTTATCGACATTCATTAATTAAACTTTGGCCTTTGCATCTAAGTAATGAGATGATTTATACAGCGACCAGTGGCACCATCACTCACACTAGTTGGGTGAAGGGACCACTCGAACGCTGAAGTGCCTGGGGCATTGTTTTTTAAATGGAGGAGGCTTGCCTAGCACCTATACCATCCTGACATCCTGTCATTAATAAATTCATACATTCATTCGTTCATTAAATCATTCATGTATTTCGTTTACTAAGTCA
Organism: Yponomeuta malinellus; assembly: GCA_947308005.1. Taxonomy (NCBI): domain Eukaryota; kingdom Metazoa; phylum Arthropoda; class Insecta; order Lepidoptera; family Yponomeutidae; genus Yponomeuta; species Yponomeuta malinellus. The sequence continues at coordinate 11,202,609 of OX371004.1, read as the reverse complement.
GAGAGTATGTGTTGCACGCACTGGAGATATTTACACACGTTCTTGTTGCAAATCTGTAGACTATGTACAAGTATATTATGGGTAAATGATTATATGAGAGTTCATGCACTCGCTACCTAATTGGCCGTTTCGGTTAGAATAATACAATAAAAATAAAAATATATATACAAAATGGAACATTACACAGTACATAATAAACCACAGAAATACAAAGTTGTTAAAAAAGAGGCCGATCTCAGTGTGACCCTGAAGCTGGGCTGCAGCGCTGGTTTTCAGACCGAACCATAAAAGAAAAAGTAATTTAGCATTTCTAACAAAAACGTATATTTTACAAGCCATGTGTCCTTTCGTCGTATTTAGTATCGCACAACAATCCTCTTTAGAGAAATTTCTTAGTATTTAGTAATGAATGAGATTTTCGTCCGCGGTAATTGTGTAGCGAGGTCTGTTTTATGGTTGTTTTTTTTATTTCATTTATTACTTTTTCTCGCTGTTGGGTTTTTATGCTTGTTAATGTTTACATTAATGACAAAGCAGTTGCTTTGTTTTGAGAGATACTTAAATGAGATGAAAACGTTTCGTGAAGTAAATTGCGTTTGCTGATATACTAGGGAGTTACGCTGGAAACGCAGGGGCAAAGTAAAGATGAAAAGTATATAGAGTGTAACAAAATAGGGAGTTTGCAAAATAATAATCAGCTGTTAAATTCATTTGCATGTAATAACTGCCGCTGGTGTTTTCTTTGTTATGAAAAAACTGATTTAACTGTTTGTTACACGTAGTGATAACTTTGTCTGTTTTATTTAACTACCAGAGTTACTGGCAGTAACACTTTTTGCTAGAAAAGACTAGTAACACTTTTTGCATAGGTTAAGGGTTTACTTTGACTAACTCACGATCTCTCGTACGCTAAAATTGTTAGTGTACGAAAAAAAGGAGGTTTACTATGTACACCCCCCTGTTTCTCGCTGACATTGAAAGACGGAATTAAATTTTTAGGTAACATAGGTAGATAGACAACACTTTATTGCACAAACAGGTGAAAGAATTACAAATAACTTCTTATATCTAAGTAGCGGTATACAATTGGCGGTCTTGTCGCTTAGAGCGATCTCTTCCAGACAATCTTTGGATGGAGTGGACTGCAGGAAGAATATACTCGGTAGATGGATGTACATAAATAAGAGAATCTGAAGTATAATGGTATGCGAAGTAACAAATACGTATAGCGAAAGGCCATCCTACTCAATGTCGATTGTGAATGTTTCATAAGCATAAGCGACAGTATGCAGACTTTTTCATGCATGCGCTCAATTCAGTTACATCAGGGGTGACCTTACGACGTAAATATAATCTTTCATCAGCTATTGACTGTACAGTATAGCCACTGCCATTTGCAGCTATATTCCATGGCAGCTTTTGGTATCTACAGCTATTTTATACAGCAGAGGGTGCTAATTGCAAAAATATAATAAACTGGTCATCTCTTAGAATCACTAAATTGACTCATCTAGTATGTAAAAAATGTATAAATTGACGGCTAATTAAAGGGGGAATTAAAATAAAATCATGGCTCCGTAACATCAGAAAATGGACTGAAGTTGCCAGCAGATCTATTTCACTCGGCAAAGTGAAGAGAAGTATATGCATAGCTGGAATCCAACCTCTAGTTGTGGAGAGGCACAAATCAAATCAAGGTATGTTTATTCAAAATAACACATAAACTGTGACTTAATCAACGTTACAAGTTGAACTCGTTTTCCACTATACCCTAGATATTGAAGCGCATGACTTAAGGTAAACAAAGATACAGCATCTCTCCAACTTTATTCACTCAACATAGCTCATGCACGCAGCTTTGCTTGCATCGTGTACATACTGTTTAAAAAAACTTACAAATTTATGCAAAAAAAAAACAGTTATTTCTTTATCAATTAGAGCCTACATATACATCAATACAGCTCTCGAAGCAAAGGCATTGCATTTGCGTGAGTGCAAACAAAAATCCATCATCTTTGCTAGTTGCGAACATATTCGCTAGCGGTATGATCGGTTTTATTTGACGACCGCTGAAATTTTTTGGCATCTCTTAAGCAAATGGTATTTTCATGATAAAATAAATATTTGGTTAAATAAACTGCAAGTGAGTTATAAATCAGGTAATAACAGTGTTATTGTGTTTATTTCCTAATGATATTTATTAGGCATATCGTTTTGTATAACTTTGCTAAATATTATGCAGAGTTTTAATGTGGCATATTGAAAAACCAAATTTTTGACATGTGTCAACTTAGTCGTTCGCTTGAGTAAACACACTATAGGTGTGCACTGAAAGGAGAAAAATAAGTAGTTAAATACTAATCATTTCACAATTCCTCCTGTATTTAAATGAGAGCTGAAAGTTAGCAGCATAATTCCTCACCGCAGACTCGTCAAAAGTGATATAAATAAATTAATGCCTCAGTCCCAACAGGGCGGGAATAAATTAGTAGAGTCTTTGTGCAATCAAGCTCCCTCCATCACAAATGAACGAGAAACACTTATACCTAGCCACGAAACGGGATAGCCAACAAATACCTACAATTAGAAAAAAGGCTGAAGTATGACTGCTCACTCCTTTTCACCTCATTTGCGTTTGCAACTCGTACGCGTGACAAGGATAGCATTAAATTATGTCAGATTTACAGTCGTCTATTTGTGTCGGTGGGGTCTTTAATAGGTATGCAATACGTACGGGCACTAATGAGAGTAGGGTATCTCGCACAAATGTACAGAAGCCAGCAAACATCTTGCACAAAAATCTGCGCAAAGGGGAACAGAAAGTGCGCCACCCGGACAAGATAATAATTTTCATTAACATTAGGAAAAACAAACATTAACGGTCTTATAAAAAAACACGATTCCTTAAAACACCGATTAAAATAGTCTGTGGTGGAGATTTTACAATGAAAAGTCGTAGCCACGGATTAAATAAACAGACTCTTAAGAATGCATGTTTCCATAAATGAGGCTGAAAATATTTACAAAGATAAAGTGCAATTTGTTTCCAGCAACCAACGATGGAGAGCTGCGCGGATAGACTTATCAACTAATCGCGTGGGCGTGACGATTCTCTTCCGTCCCGCTCCTTCTTCATGCCAGCCAGAAATGAACTTCTATGCGTTTTCAAGATGTTTGTTGGCATGTGTACTTAGCTTCCCAAACAAAACAGTACCTACAGACCGACGTCGTCAAGGGATACATGCGCGGGTAGATAACAATACATAAGGGTAGATACGCAGAAACAATAGAGGCTACGACACGCGCGGTTACGGGCAGACCCATTTAATTACCGAATTAGCATTTAAATGATTTCGGTAACCGTTCATTTGTGACTAATACAAATACAAGTAGCGCGCCCCATGAATAATATTAGAGTTTCCGATGATCGGGGCGCGCTGCCGGCTGTCGGGCTACTAATCTACGACCTTTTAAACGATTACAAGTTATACAGCGGATGGTTAGTAGTGAGCGTTGAAATCTAGATGTGCGTGCGCCTAAAGTTTCGTAATCGAATCGCCTAAGGGCGCACGCATATGTAGATTTTTTTATTTAATTAATTTATTTGTTGATACTTTTATTGCACTTAAAAAGATCGTACAATGCGGCGGACTTAATGCCATAAGCATTTTAATGTCCTTCAAAGAAGTAGTTCTCTTTAGTATTTCACTAGCTTTTGCCCACGACTTCGTCCGCGTGGACTTTAGTTGATAAGAGCAGTTCTAAATAAGTTTAAGGTGCTTTTAGCGCATGCGAAGTATAAATTACAAAACAAAGTGTAAATCCGAAGTTAAGTTTCGTCGAGTAAACCTTTTTTAAAACGACTCGTACCTACCTTTATTGTAACTTGCGAGAACTGGGATTATAACTACGTGTTTTATTTTCACAGGATTTTAATTCTTTCTCAACCCCTTTATATACTACCTGTTTTTTTAAGAAGTACCTAACCTAACAACTTGAGTTAAAAGAAAATCACGCCAAAAATATTTTACTCGCACCCCTTTTCACAGTCTTAGGGGTGAAATTTTGGAAAACCGTGAAATGGTGTCTCGTCAATATATTATGTTGACGTACGTTTGTACATTTGTGAAGAAAATCTGACCTCAAATATTTTACTCTCCATACACGTTTTGGCACCCCTTTCACCCTCTTAGGGGTCGAGTTTTGAAAAACAATGAAATACGTGTTTCATAAATTGTTTTGAATTTTATTTGTACTTTGATGGGAATTTGGCTTATAGGCTTCGCTTACCACCCACGCGGACTGTAAGCATCAATATAAAACAACACTAAATTGTTAAAATGAATAATAACAAATTTATTCATAATATGATGGACGGATGGAACGTTTGACATTTTAATTGCTTCAATTAAAATCTCGTTACGCTCTTTGTCCACGAGCGAAAGAACGACGGCGACAATGAAGAAGTGTCATGAGTTAAAGAATTTTGGCTCATAGTGCAATGACCTTCCTTGGGACCTTCGGTGACCAAGGGACTTCGGTGTGAAGTAGGACAACACTCACACTCCATATTGAATTCCTGCTAAATGGCTCAATGACAGACCGTTTATAGTGTGAAATTAATGTAGGCACTAGTTAAAACACAGTGGACCGAGTGCCATTACTTAAACTAACGGGGTGTGTCCGTCCGTCCGTGCTGCGTCGCTGAAATATGGCCGCCCGAGAGGAAATGACATGTAGGGCGTGATTTGATTAGCAACGTGAAATGTAAATTGTCTAGGCTTAACACCTAGTTAATTTACATCTCATGTTAAATCTATACTTCTAATTATATACATTGTACATATTACTCAATTCAAATTTATTCACTAAACAAACAAAATAATTATTGTTGAAATTTGTTATTAAAAATTTAAATTAAATAGGTGACATTTTAAAAATCCAACATAAATAAATTGTAGCATATAAAGTAAAGCTAATAAAGCAAAGCAAAGCCGCCGCAAGATAATTATAATAATGATAACTGCCACACAACATAATCACAGTCTCGTCCCAAACTAGCTTAGCCTGTACTAAGCTAGTTTGGAACAGTAACCAGGCTAGAACATAACAAACATGGAAATACACCCACACTGAGGCCATTTGTATAAATGTACGGCCGGCCCCAGTGGGATCGAACCCACGACCTCTGGCATGGTAATCAGACGTGATACCGCTTGACCGACGAGGCAGACCGCAGAGCTTTAGAACGAGATTTTCCTTCTCGTTGACATTCAAATAAAATACGCAGCAAATGCTGAGCATGCATCCCCGTGTCAACAATCTTTCTATATCAAGCATATAATAGGAGTTAAAGTATGAAATTGCCGTTTTATTGCAATAGGTTCTTTGAATTGACATAGAATCTTCATGGTTTGAGGTTTTCGAATGAAACTTTTTTCAAATGGTTTCTATGATGTTCTTTTTTTAAAAAATGTGAAACATTTGAATATCGACTTTCAATTGTTTTTGTTATTCAATTTAGACAAGAAAGATGGATACTGCGAAAATTCGAGTGATTATGAGGCACCCATTTTTCGTATTTTTTTATTTTATTGATTTGACGCAAGTGAGTCAATATTGTGGGTAAGGTAACGTTAAACCATGCCACTAATTCCTGGGTAGTTTGACTAGGGTCGGCTTCCACTATCTCTCTTAATTCATCGTTATTCACCTGTGTGGGCGGTCTTCCTCGTGGCTCGTTCTTTAAGTCGAAATTTCCATCACGAAAGCGTTTAAACCAAAATCGCACGGTGCGTTCATTAGTAGACCCCTCTCCAAACGCAGCATTGATATTGAGGGCTGTTTCTGCCGCGTTAGTTCCGCGTCGGAACTCGTATTCAAAAATCACTCGAATTTTCGCAGTATCCATCTTTCTTGTCTAAATTGAATAACAAAAACAATTGAAAGTCGATATTCAAATGTTTCACATTTTTTAAAAAAAGAACATCATAGAAACCATTTGAAAAAAGTTTCATTCAAAAACCTCAAACCATGAAGATTCTATGTCAATTCAAAGAACCTATTGCAATAAAACGGCAATTTCATACTTTAACCCCTAATATTATGGAATATATTGCATGATCTTAGTTGGCATTAATAAACAATGATCTTATTTTTTCTCATCTCATCTCAATCTCATGTCTGGTAGGTATTCTGACTGCGCTGGCCATAGAATATCATTTTTTTAGTATGAAAGTTGAAAAGCCTAGTCACCTCCTGCCAGGTTAGTCGGTCTGGATACCTTTATTCCAGAGGACAGAGTGTGAACAAAAGTTAGATCCTTTAAAAAAGCGAGTTTTATACCCAACAGAAATGCTTCACGCGCCACCAACCAACTCAACCTTAGAGCTGACTAGAATAGACAATGCCTCGTCCCAGAATGTACGGGCCGGGATGTTTTTAAGGAAATTGCAAATGTCTCATGTCTGAATTGCTGACTGGATCCCGCCGGAGTTGAACTATTGAATTCGAGAATAGTAAGGTGCGGTTCTCAGTGAAATTGGTAACAACAATGCAGATGGATCCTGTAAAAAAATCGTAATGGAGCCTGTATTTGTGTTTGTTTATTTAAAATGCAAAAAAATGCACATCGGACCCACAAAGAGGTTATTTCACATTCAGTCTCTGGAAATCCCCACCAGTAATGAAAGTGGAATTCATACAATCAACCATCCAGCTTCGAATAAAAAAACCCTATCACTGCCATACATTCAACATTTACGACTTTGTTCATCGCAGTTATACGTGGTCTGTTGTGCACCGAATATCTTACCTTTCTTTTCGCGCGTACGCATAGACTTTTGTCCGCCAGCTGCCGCATTGTAGTACACAATCAGTCTGAACATTTCAATCAATAATTATATATAAGGGTAAATTTAATCAACTTAAAGTATCCAATCCCTGTAGTATTACAGGGATCAAAGTACGTAAACACTCGAGCGTTAAAAATTCCCCAACACCAACCCTGCGCTGCAGATGCTCCCGAATGTTGTAATTAATACGACTCTTAACCCGGAAATACCCACCCACTCCATCAAACTCCGATCGCCTACAAAGGCAATCAAACGGCACAAATGGAACTGTGGAAATTAAACTGTGCAAATTCTGCATGCGTGCCAGGGACACAGCGATTTCATGACGCTCTGCGCTAACTTGATCAATAATATTATGTTATTTTAATAATTTTCGTTTTTTATCATAAGTCTCAATTCACAAATAAAAGTGTTATAGTATTTTGAACTTGGCTCCATATTGCCATATTTGGCAAGAAAAAAAAACTTAGTATAGTGCAAAAGTCAATTTCCAGCGGTGGAGAAATGTAGGATAATGGATTGGATTGGTACGTAGGAGAGACGTAAAATCTCGAAAACAAAATTTATCAATAAAATAAAACAAATAAAATGTTTATGTCAAGAAAAAATGCTAATAAATTTAAATTCAAATGTGGTGTGGCTTCAGAAATGTGAGTATTATCTTAAGTAACTGCTAAGTCAGCAGCAGTATTATCTTAAGTAACGCGTCTTTCTGAGCGAAGGTTAACAAAGTGTTATTTCTTAAACTCTAAGACTTGCATCCTCGAAATTCTTCTAAAATGCAATAAAATTGGTATTTCTCTTTATCTGCTTATTATTCTAACTTAATTCTACGAGTGTTTTATAAATAGAATCATCATTATCATCAGCCCACTTCAGTTCACTGCTGGGTATAGGCCTTTTCCCCATCACGCCATCATTCGCAGTCTCTCGCAATTGCATCCACTTGTCCCTTGCCGACCCTGACCACATCGTCCGACCATCGAGCCGTTCGCTTAAATATCACAGGCTGCTTCTATTCTATTCAATATTTATTTGTTTCTAATCCCTTCAGATTTCGTGGCAACTTACCCGCCCCATTTTCCGGATGGCCCGGACAAGTGGCGGGATTATTCGAAACGTGCAACACAACCCTTACCTCCTTGTCATTTGCGAGCAACGAATTAATCATCATCATTTACATGCAATAGCAGTAGTCTGATTTGTTTCTACGATTATGTCACCCCTTGCCCTTTTAGCGGGCCACTGGACCAGAAGTGATTCGGAGTTCTGTTTCACGGTATGGTGATTAGTTTCGTGCTTTGTTGACGGTAATATCATTTCTTAGACGAGTTAACCGAATCTCTCAACAGGGTCTCACAGACCTCATTTATTACGTGTTAAATTCTGGCCGTGAGTTTAAGTTTTGAATTATGAATGGCAGTTTTAGTTATCTATCTTTATATCGGTTCTGTCTGCAACGTGACGTTAAAATAGTTAGTAATATTTTAAGCCAATGTTCTTTTCACTATGATAAAAAATAATAATTTTTATTCAGATAGGTATATAGTATAAAGAATTTACTGGAATATTGCAATTAATATGTTATGTTTACTCTCCCAAATTGACATGTTGTATTTTATATTCGAATATAATATTCTTAATTGGAGCAAATGTATTGATTAATGTATTGATTTTTTTTAAGTGTTTTAGCCATAAGCCCTATCTGCATAGTATGTTTTTTTTCTTTGGTGTGAAGATGCTATTTCGAATAGAAACAGCAAACGCTGAAATAGCATCATGCCACAGGTACACTGTCTATAAGAATAAGAATTAACTTTATTTGATAACATAACAAAGAATTACATACAGTAGGTACATAAACAAGCTAATAACCTAACAAAGAATTACAAATAGAAGGTACATAATTAAGAAAGTAAACAACAGAATACATTTTAGCAAAATACCTGTTAGTACCAACATAAAGCTTAGGCATACGAAGTGTCAAAAATGGAGCAGTCTCAGCATAATACCAAAGCAGGGCTTTGGCGCTAGTTTTCAGACCGAACCATGAATGAAAAAGATGACTTGTTTTACAGAAATAAAATTATTTTAATTTTGTATAATAACTGGTGTGCAATAGAGTTTAAACCATATAACGTCTATTATTATTATTTAAGTTACTTTTGTGGCAATAAATCATTCATTCATTTAATAATATGTTTGTTTCTATAACGTATTATTAAATAGGTATTCAATGAAATGGTAACAAATGAAAGAACAACTTTTCGTTGTCATATAGTTTATTTATGATTAATCCCTGGTTTCTCGTACACTAACAATAAATTAATGTACTGCTGCCCGCTGTCCGCTTTGCATTGGCCGACTGACTACGATTAACAGTAGATTAACTGATTCTTAGTCTATGAGAAACAGGGTTAATTTTAATAAAGTACTCTTTGAAACGTAATAAAATTTAAGACTTGCCACTTTTTGAAAACGACATTTGTGGCTAAATCATGGCACACTTAACGCTATTTCTAAAAACAATTCTGTACACTCCTTAGACATTCCACATCAAACTACACTGCCACTACATTTTAACTATGACATACACCCTAGCTTTCTCTTCTCGGACAAACGAGATCGCGCCGCGGGCTATCTGAGTGGGCAGTGGCAATTATTGCTTTCATTTGAATTTGGCACAGGCCTCCGGGACTCAACGCTCCAGAGTCGGGTTAACTCGGGAGGGGCAGTTGACGAATTGCGCGCCCTCTAGGAAAATTAGGCCGATTATTTCCCCTGCTAACGATATTAGGCCTGCATCGCGTGTGGAAGGGTTAACACAATATATAATGTTTGCTATGAGCATTACTTGAGACACGTATTAGAGTCGCAGCATTTTAATTTTTCACCTAGTTAGAACTCTAAAAGTTAACTAGGTATAACATTTTATAAGCTCCAACAAAAAATAGTAATAACGATTTGTGGGGTAATTGATCCCAGTGTCTGTATCCATAACTCTATCAGTATCCATGACCCTCGAAAAAAAAAATATATCACGGTTTAATTTGTTTGATGCTAAAGTTATTTCTCTTACTAGAATGAATGCAAAACTTAGACGTATTAGTGTTGTTCGCCTTGCTGCATTATCAATTCATTCTAGGATGAAAAGCAGCGTTGCCGTATCAGAACACTCAAAATAACAAAAAATAAGTTAAGACCGGCCAAGTGCGAGTCAGACTCGCCGAGCAACCAGCCGTCGCTGAATTTTAAATATTTGCTTATTAATTTTCGCAATTTTCGCCCTCAGGGCCGAATTTCATAAAACTACAGTTCGTAGTTTATTAACAATTCGACGTAAATTGTGTAGCAGTCTATTTCTTAATCAATGGGTTAATCAACTTTGAAATGTAAGTACATCGAATTGTCATGGTAAACCACGAATCGTAGTTCTATGAAATAGGCCTTTGGTAGGCGTTTAAGGAAAGAATAATTTTAACGATGGAGTGTCTTTGTAATTTTCACGCATATTTAAACAAAATACTAGTACGGAGTAAAAAGTCCGGTAAACACTCGGTTATTTATTGTTAATCTTTTTTTTCGTGTGAAAAAAATCTTGCAGTGTGTAAATAAACCAAAGAACAGTTCAACAGTTCAATGCAAGTTTATTGAACTTCTTTTTAATATCAAAATCTCTATATGCGATAAATAAATGTAATTTTGTGAAGTTAAATTATCGTTCGCAGCACAGCCTCGCTTGGAAGAGTCACGTAGAGTCTTCGATTTATCCCTATAAAAATTAAATATCAAATTTATTTGTGCCTACTGTCGTATCCGATCGGAACAATACGTCCATAATTTACTCGCATACGCATCCACATATACAACAGATAAAGTCGTGATAACAAATGGTAACTAAAATAATAAAATAAACCCGGACAGCCGTGTGTGTGTAACGAAAGCGACATATTTCATTAATAAAGGGAAAAACAAACACGATTACATACGGACTCACTTCGCAGTGTCCATAAGTTACGAAGATAAAACAAAAGGATGGAAGTTGTTGAATTTATGCGTTATCGAAGCTGAAGAGTGATGCTTGGTGGAAAACAATGGGCGAGCGTGGCGCCACATGCGGCGAGGCGCCGAACTAGAGGTCGCCTCCTGCGCTTTACAACAACAGCTAACGGCATCTGTGGGTGAGTAGCTAGAACTATGGCCCATTGTTACATCTTTTAAGGCGAGGCGACAAAGGTTAAGCCTCCCGTGGTGGCGATAGGGGAATGTGCATGTTTACATCTTTAATAGATTTTCACTGAGGTGTTTCTTTTGATTATCACGTAGTAGCAATCTCGGTGGAAAAGGTTACGCTGAACGCTTAAACAAAACATCTGCACTTTAACGGAGGGAAGTGCAATGTAAGAATGTTGATATAAGCTGTCCACGTTTTCAATTTACAGTAAAGTCTAGGAAATATTAAAAGCAAATGCCAAGTCTCTCAAAAACTTGAATGCAAAATAAACGTCCAGCGAAAAAAGGCCGGGGAGTGAATATTGCCAAAAATATTCATAAGCTGTCATCAAGCGACTGGACCTGAGCCAGACGCGGCGAACCGACGACAAAATATTTCGCTGTAAAATACTTAGAATCACCGCTTTAGCTCTTTAAAAATCACTCCGGACAAATTGAGCGGCAATTGCCAGATTATGACTTGACTTTGAACGTTTCTACTTTTTGTCACTACAGTAACATACCAACCAAACAACTCAATGAATTGTTCTGGTCCCAAACTGGGATGCCCTGCGATATGGTAACCAAAACCAAATAACAAACACGGAAAAACACACAGATCAAAATACGGTGGCCCCCAGTGGCATTCGAACCCACGAAATCTTGCATGGTCATCAAACGTACTACCGCTGGCCAATGAGACAGTCACTATCTAAGTACCTGCCCAGATAAATACCTATAGATAGTTAGATAAGAATATTTATATAGAAACTTTACTGTGTAACATTATGTCTTTCTCCACATTTTTCGTAGATAGATCCATATTTTTCATAGATCTCAGGTAGGAATATCCTACCTTTCACGTAAGATTTGAAATTCATAGACGCAATGAATCAACAATGAAATAGTGCTCAGTTAGTTCCGCCTATTTCCCTAAACGCGCAATAACAAAAAATCGCGCGCCTACGCTCCATTATAACGGCCCGCATTAAAAACAAAATGATATGCCTTCGACGCTGAAAATCTAAAAAGAATAAGCAATAAAACGATAAAGCCCAAATCTGACACATAGTAGGGTCGCAGCCTCTGAGTGTGAGCGGGACGTCGTTATACATCAACGAAATGAATACGATGCTACTGTTTCATCTCTCACCTCTATCGAGGCGATCTCTGAAGAGTCCTATCTCGCCGCTCCCTGAAAGGAAATTCAACCTTTCTCTCGCCGCCTTTGAGTCCCAATATCGAATGCAGATTACAACAAATGGATTTGAGATTAATATACTTGGAGTGCCACCCCCGTCTCCGCCACCCCCGGCCGGCGCTCAGCATTCAAATCGGAATCGAATGGATGACCAAAACATAATATCGCTGGAAGATTCAGCCGCTATAAATCAAATGAGAAATAATCTATATCGGCGAGAGATAGTCGCCGGCAATGTCGTGCCGCCATAAAAACGCAAAACGTTTTGTCTGATTGAAATCGTTAACTTACGGGCACCGTTTTTTTCCGCGGCACTAAGTTCCCTTTTATTTTTCCTTGATGTATAATCAATGTGTTAACGGATGGCCGCCAGCCGAGGGCCCTGTGAGCGAGTAGATTTGCCACACAAAAGATTGTGATATTGAGTTTGAAAGTAGTTTCCCTTTTTTCTTCTTTTATGTTAATGGAAGTTTCGGCTCTGCTCGGTAATGGTGTGTGTGAATGGTTACCTCAAACTCGCGTTTTGCTTATGGGCCGCGCAACTACTTAAGAGAAATGCCATCAAAGAGTTTTGAGTCACAATCATAGTACATTGTATGTACATAAACTGACGCCTGTAACCCGGGCGGTAGGCAGAGACCAGACCTGGCCTCATTTCATAGGACTAACCAGTAGGAATGTACGAGGAATAAACTATGAATTATTGTAGTTTTTTGAGACGCGGCCCAGGTTTGGTTTGTCACTTGTGACGATCCTAATAAAGTAGAGTAATTATTTAAATGCTTTTATTTTTTATTCATACGCCAAAACAGGTATCGTTTTAAAATTTATCGAGTTACGCCGCGCACTAAACTTAATTAAGGTTCCAGCCTCGAAAGTGTCTTTAGTAATGGATTAAATAATAATCCTTAAAGCTTAATAAAATATCCAACAGATTGGGCCACATATGGTCAACCTGTCCCATAACCGCGGCACATGCCACGCTCGGCTTACCCACGATCAACTTCAAAAAATACTTCAAACTCGAAACTTGCCTGCAAACGACAGCTTTAAAAAGAAATGCTTACGGACGTGTTTTGCTTGAGAAAGTCGAGTCATCCGAATACGCCAATAAAAGTTTTTTAATAGCCGTCTCAGCCATCTGTTCCGGACGATAGTTATCAAAAAATTAACAATTTGTTAAATGTAAATGAAGCGAGGTCAACCCGTCGATAAATTATCGACGTACTTAGCGATTCCTCTCGATTCTGTGCCCACCGAATGTCACCTTTCCGGTATGAAGTATTTGATTATAATCGGCCCACTACTAATTCGCTTGCGGCACGCTTCAATAGCCTTCCAAATTGTGGCACCTGTTGTTTTGTTTCACGTCGGGTTTTTGTTTCCAGACGGTTGTCAGCAAAAAGGTCGTATACTATCGTTTTCCAATTTATAGGGTTTTAATACCGTCACAACGGCACACAAGTTGATGAGCGGGCAACTTGTACCGTTTTATTATTAAGAGACAATTTACGAAAAAATATGGCTGCCATTTTAAACGAATTAACCGCCGTAAACACAAGCTTCAAATAGATAATCGCATGATGAAAAGTAATTATCAAAACCGTTTCCTTTCAAACTTTTTTTTTTCAGTTTCGTGACTGTTCGAGCAATAAATCTTGCCCTAATGAGATTTATGCGAGCTGAGGTTTCTGTCATCGACTAAATAGGCATTATTTTTTATTTTATGAAACACCGATAGTATCATCACTGTTAATTCAGTGGCATGACAACGCATCGTTGTTATCCATCGTTAGTAAGACACCCAATTTTCATAATAAGATACTATTTTGTAACTATCAATATTAAAATTGTAATGCAAAGCGAGACTCAAGTTGGTACATACTTACTTCGATTAGTCTAACGAAGCAACGAACCATGAACAAATCCCACTTAAGTATATTTAAAAAGATAAAAAGATAACTTATAACAATACCATAATGTTCAGATGGATAAATTACATCTGTAATTACAATGATAAGTCTAAAGATTACAAAATAAAATTCTCTAATTCATGCAAAGACTCTTAGTTATAACCAGCTAACAAACATGCGTAAATGAATCTGAACATAAGAAATGTTTTCATAACGCATGAAAACATTTCTTCAATAATGCATGCAAATCTTTAAAACATTATCAATGCCTTAAATTGGCTCATTTATGGACACACTCGACGAGCAGTTCATTACCGTATAATTAGCAGTTCGAAAGCGATTAAGATCTAACACGCAAATTAACATAGATTATTATTTAACACTCTATAAAATAGTTTAAAACCAAAGATTTGTTGTCAAGAATGAATTAAAAAAACGCACTTTGGCTTATTTATAACGAAATAATTTTAGTTATAAAAATGAAAGATTCGCTTAGATTAGTGCAAATTGTCAATTACATGTACTTTCCATTCAATAGCTTATAGTCAAGAGATTTTTACCTGTTTTACTTTATGTACTTAATTTTAAGGGGCTTCATAAGTAAATTTACACTTAATGTGTTTAATGTTAAATTACCACTTAAATAAAAATAAAAAACGAAGAAGGTACCGTTGGGAGATTAGTAAACATAGGAATATAACTTTTATTGTTGTTGACAGTAATTTTTTTAATGCAGGTGCCTGTTCGCGTCGGTGGTAGCCTAGTAGGTAGAATATTGGAGTCTGAAGCGAGAGGCCCAGGTTCGATTCCCAGTGCGGGCATGTACCATGTACTTTGTTTTCTAACTTATGTAAATTTGTGAAGTTATAGTAGCGATACCGCTCGCTAACTGTGAAGGAAAACATCGTGAGGAAACCTGAGTGGTTGAGCTATTTACATACCTCAGCGCTGAAATCGCCAATCCGCGGTGGGCACGCGTGGTGAGCCCATACTCTCTCTGAGACAAGGCCTGTTCCCTACATTGGGATCTATATAGGCTGCTGTTATGCTGTTCGGAGCAGAACCTTGCCTACGATAAAAACATACAGAACTCTCCTCACAGTAATTATGTGATCGTTTTATTTTGGGGGTACTTTTTTAACATTCCCCATTATAATCATTAGCCGAGTTGATAGACTGCTAGTTCCACTTGGATCCGGCACAGTGGGAGACATTGACAGCCGACCGGGCAGTGTGGAGGCATAACGTGAGCAGACTTTTGAGCATAATTTTGAGGTGAAACGTAAATCAGAGCTCGATGCTAAGCGAGACGAGACCAAGGCCCGACCACCTGCGGCCATACACTATAACTATGTCGGAGCGGTGCTAACGTGCAGCGAATGTGGACGCACATTCTCTGCGTCCACATTCGCTGCACATATATATATACACATGTATATATATATATATATACATATATATATATATATATCTCGGTCGGACGGTCGGGATATATATAGATATGTGTACTTAATGTCTAGTAATAAGGCTGCCAATTGTACTGTACTATATTATTGTTTAATTCTAATATGTAATTACTATTGTATATACAATAAAGAATATTCTATCTATCTATCTATCTATCTATCTAAACGATAGTGTAATAAAAATATACTGTAGAAGCTGAATATTTTGCGGTGTCACCTGCCCAGCCACCTCTGTTTAAATAAAACAAACAAATACAGACAATATTCCCTATCGATAGTTTAAAATTTAGTGGAAGACCCATTGGAGCAGAATTCCTAGCAATTAGCATAAACGCTTAGTTTACATAAACAAATTTGAATGATACCGATAGATAGCGGCCTAAATGCCGTGTAATGTTGATTGCTGATTATGCATTACTTATTATGCGACCAGCTTAGCTTGACACCAAAGGCATTACCGCGTTGAATCTTCTTATTATTCATCTGGTACTCAAGTAAAAAAAAAAACCGAACAGCTATGAGTCGGACTCACACACCAAGGGTTTCGTACAAATTATAGTCTCGCAGTTTTTTCGAAATTTTCCAGAACTTCAAAGACTATTTTTTTTGTTTAATTATAAATGTATTGTTTTTATATTTTCCCTGTACTTGTAGGACACGACGGTATTACTTGCCAAATTCTATAGTCGTGGTTCAATGGAAAGTACCCTATAAATTGTGATTCCCTTGAGAGTGTCGAAATATACGTTTTTTTTGCGGCATAAACGGGCGTAACTTTTTTCAACGTAAACTTAGAAGTTTGAATTTTTCACAGCTTCAAAGAACCATAGACCCAAGTATATTATATGGTTTAAGTTATTTTAACTCGATAGCTTCACACGTTCCCGAGATTATGGACTACGGACGGAGGTACGGAAACCTAAAAAGAATAAATAGTATGAAAAAAACTATTAATTTTGAGAGTGTGATATACACTTTATTCTTCAACATAAACAGTAGATAAACTCACGCCTGTATCCCGTAGGGGTAGGCAAAGACCAAGGTGCGGCTGCGGGACGCATATTTGCATCTTATGTCACGTAATATAGGGTGGCTTAAATAAATGACTTTAGTGTTGTAATGAGGAGACGATGGATTTTTATTTAAGCAAAATTACATTCTCTGTAAAAGAGTATCAAACAGTTCAGACAGAACTGTGGAAAAATATTGAAAAAAGATGGAAACTCAATAGATCAAGTTAGCCCGTCACAGTAAGTTACAGTCAGGCGTATCCTTTCTCTTACAATACTGTTATAACTGCGTCACTCCGTTTCCTTCCGTTAATGTCGTAGAAGGCGACTAAGGAAATCAATTACCAGGAGACGGGCAGCAGCGTCTTCCTGAGATTCCTGAGATTCCTGAGATCGCCAACCCGGCTGCCAAGCGTGGCGATTATGGCAAAACCCCTCATGGTTATAAAAACCACGAAGGAGGCCTATGTCCTGCGGTGGGCGTCAAATGGCTGATGTCATCATCATTGCCCATGATTGATGATTGCCCAAGCCATGAATCAGTGAAGAATAGCCCTAAAACGTCGACTCTCCCAAACGAGCGTGAACAGAGCAGATTCTAAATAGCCCAAGCGTCAGGGTTCTAGTTAACTTGGCCGTGTCGTACAATTAACGCAATTGCCTATAAATTAAGCAGGCATTCTGCCGTGAACCGGCGCTCCTGCGATGCTTATCTTTCGAAGATGTTGATTCGCCAGCCGTTCGGTGGTTATTGATTGGCATTTGTTTTTGGAGTGAGTAGGCACGTGATGTGCTAGTTGACTTGTGTTTGTTGGCGACTCTGCATTATTGAACAAAGTAATTGTTGTCGTAAATGAAAGCGACGTGAACTTGAAGAGGGCTTTACAAAGTAATGATGATAAAGATGTAGTCAACCACTATTCGTCACTTCCTACGCATACTAGTCAATCAACCAGTCCGTTATCGTCCACTGCAGTGCCGGTCATAGGCCTCTCCTAAGGCACGCCAATTTTTTCTGTCCGGCCGAGGATTCATAATTAGATAGATAGATAAATAATTTATTTGCATTTTGACTTCTCATGCTCTGAAAGTGCTTATTTGTGCAGGCTGAACAAAATCGAATTTTGTGCACAAGTGCATTAAAGTATCTACTCATAAATGTATCTGTATTAAGGCAAATAAAATGAGCCATACAGCCAAACACAATGAGAAGTTCATGGATAGAATTCGTTATTTTATAATATTTACTTTAATTTATTTGCCTTATGTGTTTTTTAAGGCATAAAAGATATTAAAATTTAAATTCAAGTACGGTAGGTTATTTAATTAATTTACAAAAATTAACAAAGGGCAAGATAAAAAGTACCCGAAACCGGCGTGCGTGCATGCACGACTAATGAATGTTGAGGAAGCGAAAGTGATCTGTCAGGATCGTAGCAAGTGGCAGTCCTTGGTCTCTGCCTACCCCTCTGGGATACAGGCGTGTGTTTATGTTATGTTATGATATGTAAGAAAATTATTATTACAAAATTAATTTAATAGTAGGCTGTATAAGTCTGCAGCCTAAGCCTAATATCAATGTCGTAAGATTTAAAAAAAATAAAGCGGCGGGAAACAGCTCTTGTTTTTTCGTGCGTTTATTAATTTCTTCAATTTACTAAATTATACTACTGTTTTATTTTCTCGCAATCGAAGTGAAAGGCAGAGTTTATAACTCGCCCACAAAACCATATTATCCTCGATAATACTATCAGTTCTCGCCTTCGGCTCGGGCTGCTAAGAGTCTCGGATAAAAATGGTTCGTTTTGTGCACTTGTTGTAAAATCTACTATTTCACACGCACATAACACTTTAACAAACCAAGAAAAGCATGAAAGTAACAGAATAAACACAGACGACAAGAACATACAATTTTACCATACAAAGTACAGCAAGTGCCGAAAAAATACAATCACATAGATTTGTGGGTGTGGCAAATGCAAATGGGCTCCGGCTTAGCATGTGCTGGAGGTTTGGGGACACTCCAGCGCTGGTATTATGCCGGTACCCAGAGAAGACGGGCGTTTTCAACTCAGAGAGGAAAAAAATGAAACCAGACTGAGACAAGCTATAATTATATAAAGTGTGTGTAATGTATAATAAGAGTACCATGTAACTAGACTGAACTTCGCGTCCACGAAGCCGCAAGTTGTCAGTTATAGATAGATAGAGAACACTTTATTGCACAACCAGGTGAAAGAATAAAAATAAAATAAAATAAAAATGAGTAATTATGTAAATGTCATGAGATAAATGAAGCGATAGCGAGAAATTAAATAATTTATTGGACAGCCAGTAATCTGCCTCAGATCGTCGGTCCGTCGATTTTCAGCATATAGGTAATAATGTACTCTGTGGTCGGTCCAGTGAGCGTCCTACGCTCAGCTACATTTGTCATTACGTGTCATATTTTGTCATTACGGTGAGGTTATTGGTACAAAGTTTCTTAACTTTGTAACAAGAACCTCACCGTATGCAGGAGAGCACTTTTAAAATTAAAAGCATATTTATTTTTCATCGCGTAGAGATACAATTGTTTCAAGTGTAAAAAATATTATAGTAAAAGTGACGGTCAAATAATAAATGTATCAATGACCCCGTACTCGTCCACTGCAGGATATAGGCATCCCCCAAGGCACGCCACTACCTTCTGTCCTCGGACATTCAAATAATATAGAAAACGAAAACGGTTCAAAGAATGACGTGTAACATAGATCGAGTAAAAAAAAAACCGGCCATGTGCGAGTCAGACTCGCGCACGAAGGGGTTCCGAACCATTATCTATACAACATTAGACAAATGTCGAATTTGAGAACAGCGCCATCTATAGAAACTAACAAGAAGCGTTTAACATTGACGTTTAACGACACGACATCGGCGCTGTGAAGGTTACATAGATGGCCGCTAGATGGCGAGCGCTGTCTCTAGACGACGTTTGTTGTATGGGCGCCCCTCTTAAATATTTACTTTATTCTGTTTTTAGTAGGTATTTGTTGTTATAGCGGCAACAGAAATACATCATCGTGAAAACTTCAACTGCCTAGCTATCACGGTTCATGAGCTACAGCCTGGTGACAGACAGACAAACAGTCTTAGTAATAGGGTCCCGTTTGGCACCCTTCGGTTACGGAACCCTAAAAACGAATAGGTGTAAAACCATTCGGTTTTTGTTTCAATCTCTCGAGTTTTCTTAAACATAAGCATTGCTTTTTACCCTGGGCACCGTAAGGCAGGAGAGATCGGGGGTGACAGAACACCGAAGTCTCCCGGAACGGTGAATCGTAATTCCTATTTCACAAATGGGGCGCGATTTATACGCCACGGCGCTGATTATCCTCGCCTCTCCTATAAATTACCTGGGCACAAGAGGGATTTTAATTTCGAAGTCAGAGGCTCTAATGGAGGCGCGTAATCTACCTTTTCTCCTTCCTATGGACCCATTTTCCTTTTCATTTGATTTGTAGGTATTGGAGAAATAGATGCCTACTTGCAATGTGAGGAAGTTTCTAAGTGTAGGAGATTGTTCTGCGGATTGATCAATAAACACGAATTCTTACCAAGATATCATTAATACCTACCTACTACCCTGATACTGAATAGTCTCAAAAAAACCTTCGTATAAAATTAAGTCATTACTTTTGCAATTTAGTCAGATAGGTTATATTTATATTTTTACTGGGTTACATTATATTTAAATGCATTTATTATACTTGAATAGAATGCCTCAATTCTATTCAAGTAGACAAAAATAATTAGTTACGTTACATGACATAAACTCACGCCTGTATCCCAGAGGGGTAGGCTGAGACTAGGGTTTGCCACTTGCCACTATCCTGGCAAATCTTTTTCCCTTCATCAATATCCATCAGTCATTCTCGTGTCTAAGATTTTAATATGCTTCACATTAAATTTTAGAGTTAAGAATGGGTTTTACAATACTTTTAGCAATTGGTGACAACATGCACAGTTATTTGGAGAAGCAATTTTGTGATTAATTTCTAGCCACATGCTACGAGTATTGCCGTTTACCAAACTAAGCGTTAAAATGTTATCATTCCAATCTATGCAAATTAGCGAGGGCTGGTATGCCAACAATGCTTACTGAAGGCATATCACAAACTAGATGTGATTGTCCTGTATGAAAGTGAGTGATCATACAATAAGTACTTAGATAATGGTTTATGTAGGTATATTGTTATTTATATAAGTATGTATTTTAATACTCATAATTGGGTATTTGACAAAATATCAAATGAGTTACTTTTAAAAAGGAATTTTGTATGAAAATACTAGTTGATGACGTCACATTTCAGAGCACTCTTTTAATGTTTAATCTATTTCAAAACTGTAATAACTAGTAATTGACTAAAAGAGATACATTTTCCGAGATATTTCGTAATTTTTGTTTTAATCGAGCATATTAAATAATTTATTGTTGATCGTGTCAAATACCGCATTGCACCGACTATCCGTCTCTCTTTCCTTCAGAATTTTTCCATCATACGGTTGTCTGGAAGAAATTGGTATTGGCCATAAGGCCGCCAATTGTGCTGCATCTTCATAAATATTTTATGTTGTGTTTTTCCTGGTACAATAAAGAATATTCTTATCTTATCTTAACGAATAAACATTTTAATATGATCGAGAAATCTCTCCTAGATACCATAAAAGCTAATTTCACATTTGTGGGCCCTAGTATCATCAATATCCATCAGTCATTCTCGTGTCTAAGATTTTAATATGCTTTACATTAAATTTTAGAGTTAAGAATGGGTTTTACAATACTTTTAGCAATTGCCGTTTACCAAACTAAGCGTTAAAATGTTATCATTCCAATCTATGCAAATTAGCGAGGGCTGGTATGCCAACAATGCTTACTGAAGGCATATCACAAACCAGATGTGATTGTCCTGTATGAAAGTGAGTGATTATACAATAAGTACTTAGATAATGGTTTATGTAGGTATATTGTTATTTATATAAGTATGTATTTTAATACTCATAATTGGGTATTTGACAAAATATCAAATGAGTTACTTTTAAAACGGAATTTTGTATGAAAATACTACTTGATGACGTCACATTTCAGAGCACTCTTTTAATGTTTAATCTATTTCAAAACTGTAATAACTAGTAATTGACTAAAAGAGATACATTTTCCGAGATATTTCGTAATTTTTGTTTTAATCGAGCATATTAAATAATTTATTGTTGATCGTGTCAAATACCGCATTGCACCGACTATCCGTCTCTCTTTCCTTCAGAATTTTTCCATCATACGGTTGTCTGGAAGAAATTGCTATTGGCCATAAGGCCGCCAATTGTGCTGCATCTTCATAAATATTTTATGTTGTGTTTTTCCTGGTACAATAAAGAATATTCTTATCTTATCTTAACGAATAAACATTTTAATATGATCGAGAGATCTCTCCTAGATATCATAAAAGCTAATTTCACATTTGTGGGCCCTAGTATCAAATCCTGGCAACATAGTTTTGGTAACGCACATTTGTAAATTTTGGTGGAGAAAAGTAGTAAAGTGTACACTTGTACAGTCGATAGCACGACAGCCTTTACATTTTATTTGCAAAGTCGCCCGTATTGTAGCTGAGTGCACGGATGTTAAAGGTGGTGATAGACGTGAGCAGAGCATTCACCTGTAACCAAACAAAGAGCATTAACGAGCAACAACGTACGGAGCCAAGCATAGAGGAGCATTTACAGAATAAGAACATCACCATAATGTTTTAAGATGTCAGACGGTGAAACAATGATAAAACTGCTCGGCTCGGCAAAAACCTCGAAGCAAATCTATGGTCGTTTCGCTAGAATGCTCCCTAGAACGCTCGCCAGAATGCTCACTAAAACGCTCCCGTTTATTTCGTGAGCTTTTATCTGTACCATTCTAGCGAATGTTCATTGTACGTGAATATTATCTATCGTAAGTCTACCAGATCAGCAGTTAAGTTTCATGTGCTGTATGTAATGTACCTCAGTGCTTAAAACTATCTATCTACGTTGGGCATGCGTTGTTATTAAGCTCTCTCAGAGAAGATAGATAAGGCGTCGCTCATAATCTGCATACACAACGTGTTACTAGCCTACACAAAGCCTGAAAACTCGTTCTTTTGCAATGATAAATTATCCACTTCCAATAAGCAAAATTTCAAATTTTATTTTCATGCAAGTTGACCGCGTTAGGTTTCAAGATTGTACGGCAAACGAAAAATATTTTAAACTCATCTAACGTCAATACTCTAAGAGGCCTACAGAGCGTTCATTCAACAGTTGAAACGCCATGTGACGTGGAAGTGGTGACAATTTTTATTGTTTCCTGTCTTAGAGTCCTTATCGTTACGGCGAAGTTTTGCTTAATCAATTATGTATATTAAGTCACTAAATAACTGATAGGCATTCGTAGCATTTTTGGACATTGACACGCAGACTTGTCTTGGTTGAAAGTTACTTTTACCAAACCCACTAGTTGGCCTTATGATAAACGTTGTTTGTACTGATGAGTAGAATGAACACATAATAAAGTCTGGGTGTATTTCCATGTTTATGATGTCCTTGCTAGGTTACCCTGGCATAGGTTATGTAGTTTAGGACCAAGACAAGTGTTTGTGTTGTGTGGAAGTTATTTATTTATTGTTATCATAAGAGAATCATCCCTCTGCGCTGTATCTCAGACTCTTCCTTCCCATGTTTTACGGAGTCTAAGGGCCAAAAAGTTCACCTAAGATTTTTCTAACACACACGTGTCATGCACTCGACTCACGCCCCGTCATGTCGCGGGCTCTAACCAAAAAATACACGACGATACGTCGCGTCTCGGGAATTTTTAATAGTATCACCCCTAACCCCTTTCTTGGGCGTAGTGCGGGGCTCAGCTCGGAGAATATCTATCTACACATGTAATGAAACAGTTGCCGACGAAATGTCTGTACTGGCGAGGCATTTAAATAAAAAACCGATTAGAGTAGGTACTCTAATTTGGAATGCTTTTAGACTATACTTGTTACCGGCCGACTAGATTACTCTTAATGAGCTGTTATGCAGCTCATTTGGTATGTTTTTAGTCTGTGTTTTTACCGACCGACTAGAGTACTCGGATAAAGCTGTTATGCAGCTCATTTGGAATGCTTCTAGACTGTGTTTTTATAGATCGACTAGAGTACTCTAATTGAGCTATTATGCAGCTCCTTTGAAATGCTTCTCGTCTATGTTTGTACCAACCAGCGGACTAGACTACTCTAAATGAGCTCTTATGTAGCTCATTTGGAATGTTTCTACTCAGTATTATTAAGAAAACGCGATTTTTTATGCTGTCGGTTTATTTCTTTGATGGTTTATTTGAACAGCTTTCTCGCAAAAACGGCTGAACCTGTTTGGGTGCTGTGTTCACTTTTACATCATTTTATGATCAACTAAGAATCTGCAATAAAGAGGCATAATTACTATTTATGTACTGAGCCCGGGAATACTGCCGCAGGCTGGAATTATATCCAGTAGAAAACTCCCGGGCTTATTGGGAGTGGAAGTCTTCCGACAGTGGCTGATGGATACGAGTATTTTTTCGGCATTGGCAATATTCCCAGGTGCGTATCACTAAACATCACGCTATGTCTTATGGGAGCAAAGTTAAGTTTTTTTTTTTTATCCGAATCCGACGCGAACGTAGTCGCAGGTACAGCTAGCTTGGGCTATGTCGTGCCGGCTCTTACTGGGGTTAACGATAATATTTTGTTTAGTTATCGAAGTTTGTAAGGCGGGTGGTGAGCGGAAATTCTGGAAAAACTGGCGTTAGAGGGATCTTTAGCAGACTCCATGTCGAAAACTAAGTTTATCCGAGGTAGGAATTTAGAAAGTTGTCTATGAAAACTGTAAAATAAATAATAACAATAACTTACACACAACACAGTTAGTTGTCCTGGTCCCACACATGGGATCACACCTAGACCATTTGTATAAATTGAGTACAGCGGCCTCCAGCGGAAATCAAACCCACGACCTCTGGTTTGCCAGTCAAGTGCGTTACCGCTAAGCCAACGAAGCAGTCATAATTATGAAATATTTATATCGAATCAAATTATAGTGAAAAAACTGGCCAAGTGCGAGTCGGACGTATAGAAACCAACAAGAAGCGTTTAACATTTATATTTAACGACATGACATTGGCGCTGTAAAGGTTACATAGATGGCCGCTAGATGGCGAGCGCTCTATTTCGATAACTTTTATTTTATGGGAGCCCCCTTAAATATTTATTTTATTCTATTTTATTGTTTTTAGTATTTTATTTTATTGTTTTTAGTATTTGTTGTTATAGCAGCAACAGAAATACATAATCTGTGAAAATTTCAACTGTCTATCTATCACGGTTCATGAGATGAAGCCTGGTGACAGACCGACAGACAGACAGACGGAAAGACAGACAGACAGACGGACAGTGAAGTCTTAGTAATAGGCTCCCTTTTGGCACCCCTCGGGTGCGGAACCCTAAAAAGTGTGAAAAGTTTTTACACTTCTAACAACACTTTCTAACAATAGGTTTCGTACTTTTCCACTGCTGGACATTGGCTTCTGCCAAGGCACGCCACTTCTTCGAGTACAAAACTCGGCCATCCTCATCCAGCTTCTGCTGGCAATCCTCAGCGAGGTGCTGGGCGTCCTGAGTTTAAATTTTAATAATCAAATCCTAGCAGAACTAATGTAAATAGAGCACTTTAGAACACTTTATTGGACACAAAAAAGTAGTAATTCTACATCAGTTGAGCTGTCAATACATCCTCAAGTGTCATCACGACAAATCTAGCGATTTCTAACAATTTCACAGTGAGAAAAAAATTGACAATAGAATAAACATGTCAGATTTGACATCGTCGCAATCGGCAAAGACATACGGTAATTTCAGATCGTCAAAATAAGCATTCATGTAGGTACTATGTGCCCACTTGTTTGCCCCATATATTTATCACACATCGTCGCTATCGGCAAAAACATGCAGTAATTTCAGATCGTCAGAGTAAGCATGTGCCTGCTTGATTGCCCCACATATTTATTTTCACACTCAAACCGCCAACCCTGAAGTGTTTTATCGAGACGATCCGTTAATGTATTTGGAATCTGTCTTGGAGCAGCTTTATCTATTGGAAATGGCTGCTCCAAACTACAGTTGGCCTTTGGAACTACTTTTAACTAAGAGTAATAAATCCACGGTAGAGCCGACGGGTAGCTCTGCATAGAGGGATGATACTGGGAACGGGGAAAAATCCTTTTCTGCGTTTTATTTGTGTTCGTCAGATAGTGCATTAACATAAGCACCCTGTAGGTGTACTTCCCACTGCAGGGCACAGGTCATCTCTCAGAGAGAGAGAGAGAGAGAGAGAGAGTACGGGCTTAGTCACCACGCGTGCTCACCGCAGATTGGTGAATTCAAACACAGATATAAGGTTAAAAACCTCAAACACTCACGTTTTCTCGTTGTTAGCGAGTGGTATTGCGCGCTACCATCGGTTCGCCACCGCTGCGCTATCACCCTTTCGCCACCGCGCTGCGCTATCACCGTATCGCCACCGCTACGCTACCACCGCTTCACCACCAAGAACTTCCCATCAAAACGATACAAAAGCACTGGTAAAGCATCAGTGCACTGCAACATACATAAATGTGTGCAAGTTGGTACCCGCATACTGTGAAACATCTAGCGTATTGTTGGCGCCGCGTTATATTGTAACCCTATTTAGAAATTGGCAAACACGAAAGTAGGTAAACAGACTATTTCCGATTATCTATCTATTAGTTGAGTGCCTCGTTGGTCTATCAGTATCACGTCTGATTACCATGGCGGGGGTCGTGGGTACGATTCCTACAGGGGGTCGCCGTACATTTGTACAAATGGCCTCAGGTTGGGTGTATTTCCATGTTTTTGATGTCCTTGCCTGGTTACCATAGCACACGGTAGGTATCCAAGTTTGGGACCCGGACAAAAGATTGTGTTGTATGGAAGTTATTTATTTATTTTATCTGTTCGGTCCTGTTTTAAAAAATACAAAATCGCGTCTTTATAAAATACCTAACGTCTACGATTAAAATGCAGATGCAATTCCCTTTGCCTATGGCTATTGAATCATCTGCAAAAAGAGTGTTTTAATAAAATATGTATTGCAAAGTAAGAATCTGCAATCGAGACAGCAGATCAACCGTTACATTTCAGTTGCAAAGTCGTCGTTAACGTAACTGAGCAGAGTGTACGGGCATACAGGTAGACATGGTACTGAACAGACACTGCTAATTTGATACCACCTAAAACAGTTCGTTCACA
Source organism: Yponomeuta malinellus (assembly GCA_947308005.1). Taxonomy (NCBI): domain Eukaryota; kingdom Metazoa; phylum Arthropoda; class Insecta; order Lepidoptera; family Yponomeutidae; genus Yponomeuta; species Yponomeuta malinellus. The sequence goes on along the minus strand of OX371004.1, from coordinate 11,175,592 downwards.
TCTCTAGCATTTCCCGAGAAGTTTGACTTTAGGGCCGAGTTTCATAAAACTACAAATCGTAGTTTATTATGACAATTCATAGTCATAGTAAACCATGAATTGTAGTTTTATAAAACAGGCCCCAGGTAGGTACCTACATTTAGCCCGCCTTCCTACCACTGTGTATCGCAGACTGCTCAGGCTTATACGAATCTCTCTCCTCTCCACGAAAATGCACATTAATATTAAATGGCTTGGAAATGCTGCGTTGTGTGGGCGTGGGAGGGGGTGGGAGGAAGGGGGGCATGGGGGTGCAATAAAAAGCGAACAGGCGTCTATGATACACCGATGTAGGTGGCTGTTTAAATGTCCTTGTTGAATTGATGCTTTATTGATTGTTACTTGCGAGAGATTCGTCCGTTTTCCGTAATAACAAACTAGAGGACTTTATTTGAAGCAGATTTGAGGAAACTTGACGATTTGACGGCTGTATTTCTAAAATGTTCTATCACAAATTTCTACTTTCGTTGTCTTCTTTCATAATGATATTGTCGTCAGCCACTCTAAGCATATACCTAGTAAAGTTAGCAAAATAAATTTAAACAGAGCTAATTCAGCTCTATAACTCCTCAGCGACATATTTCCTCGATCCAAGCTGAAGACAAGAATCTAATAATAGCATGTAACATTCTTACAAGCATCTGAACAACGCAATCTCTACATATACAGCAGGAATGTCAACCGAGCCGTTCTCCTTTCACGGTATGTGTTCTCCTTATATTAACTACATAGCACTATTTTCCCTCGCTTCCCTCCAGCAGAATAGTTCCCCCTCTCGGTACGAGATGGCGCCGCCACTGCGCTCAACTACCGCTCTCTCGCACAAGCAATTTACTCCTTACACTAATTAAAAGAGCGAGCGAGAAAGGCCACGCCCATCGGCGAGAACAAACACGAGGGGGGAGCCGATCCGCCAATCAGGACGCTTGATTATTTGTAATTAGAACACGGAGCGCTTCCTTCGCCCGGATGACCAATGGGGTTTCGTATTTAGCAGCTCCAAGTTTGTCGTCAAAGAAAATTCAGTTGGTAATTAGAAATTCTCATTTCTTGTGCAGCGATCGGGACCAATCTCGGCTTTTGAGAGGATCGGTGAGGTGAAATGGGCGTATTGCTTTGTAGGAGTTTCGGCTATATTTAATGTGAAATTTTGTGTTTAAATAGGGAAAGTAAGTGAACTACATACTTTATGGCCTAAGCTGGAATAAAGAGGTTATGTGTAACGTTTGTAAACACAAGAAAAATCACTTCTCGACAAAAGAGCAACATCAGAAAACGCTTGGTCAGATAACAGAGAAATATCTTCATCTGAATGGAGAAAACTGTAGTGAAATCCCAGTACAGTCTTAAGTAAAACTTGCCCATTATCCAGCGGGCATAAAAAAGACTCATCTCGCTCGCCAACAATTGAAACATCACAATCATTCACGAACAAAACTTACCAAGAATAAAGAATCAAAGAAAGCAAGCTACCACAATGAGAAGTCGGACCTCGAGCTGCCAGTTTGCATATAGAGATAAAAGTGGGGAATATTAATGCGAATCGCCGCCTCCCTCTTCTCATTCCCCCCTATTTCACCCCCAGTTGGGGGAGCAAGAGGGGTTGAGGAGTCGCCACTTTCTTCTCGGCGAGTGGACGGCGGGACAGTCGTGATTTTAATTATATTACCGACTAGGACCATCTCTTGGAAGAATTATGACTTCTGATACTGAGAGCTTTCTACCCATTTATACGTATAGAGGTCGCCTCAGTGTTCTTAAGTACCTATCTCAGCAAATTGATTCAATTATAGTTCCTACCTCTCTTACAGTACTATAGAGGGGCCAAACGGGACCCTATTACTAAAAATTCACTTACCATCTGTCTGTCTGTTTGTCACCAGACTGTATCTCGTGAACCGTGATAGCTAGGCAGTTGAATTTTTTACAGATAATGTAGGTATTTCTGTTGCCCCTATAACAACAAATACTAAAAACAGAATAAAACAAATATTTAAGGGGTGCTCCCACACAAAAAACGTATTTTTTGCCGTTTTTTGCTCGATCTTAATAACGGGTAGACGCTTGAAATATTCACAGAATATTAAGTTCTATATTAACTTCAAAAACAATTAATTATTTATATACTTTGTTGCACTAATCCGTGTTGAGAACAATTTAAAAAAACTATTTAGAGGCTAAAAATTCCACCCATGCCGGGACTTGAACCCGCGACCTCTGGCTAACCGTGCCAGCGCTCTCCCAACTGAGCTAATGGACAAGTCCCGGGTCGCGGATTCAAGTCCCGGCATGGGTGGAATTTTTAGCCTCTAAATAGATTTATAAATAATTAAATTAAAATAAATATTCCATCTATCAGAACAATAAATAAATGAAATAAAAAAATCGTTTATTTACTTTACAAAATGTTCTAGCTCGCCTATGTGCAAAACTGTGTGTTTTAACGCAATAAAGGATTTTAATAACAATAATAATAATGTTTACAGTACAGTGCGTGCGTGCGTGCGTGTGTGTGGCATCACACGAATGTAAAAAAAATAAGCAAACATTAAGCTAACTAAAAGTTCTAAGGAGTAAGCTACTCACCCATTCGATATGAAAAATATAAGGTAGATAGGTAAGGTACCTAAAATGCCTGAAAGAATTCTCACATCAAGACTCAATTAAAAATATTCTCTGATGACCCGCGGACCCACGGCGCGCCCGCCCCGATCTGATCGGCTACCAATAGTTCTTATAGATTCTACTTTATGTCGAGAGTGGCTTTAAAAAAAAAAACAATTTATAGCGATTCCATAGCTATTGTCAACTCCCGTTCATATTGTTATGGCTTTCAAACCACCCAAAATTCATGTTGTATAGGTACTGAAGTAGTTATCTACACCTACTACCCGGAGGAAGTTTCAAACAGCGACAAAGGGAGGTGGGTGGCGAAGACAGGACTGCGCCTCGACTTGCACCGCAGAGTAATTGTAGAACTTGAGCTTATTTGGACGGCCATCTAAACTCGCGCATTGGCAGCAGGGACGTTGCGGATATTCGTATCTGCATCCGCAAATAATAATAATAATCATGACATCCACACAATACAATTTTTGCGGATGATTCAATAGCCGCAAACGGTGAAGGAAAACATCGTGAGGAAACCTGGGTGTTTGAGCTATTCACATACCTCAGCGCTTGAAATCGCCTATCCGCGGTAGGCACGCGTGGTGATTAAGCCTCCCTGAGAGAAGGCCTGTGCCCTACAGTGGGACGTATATAGGCTGCTTATGAGGCAAAGGGAATTGTCTGCATTTTAATCGTAGACGTTAGGTATTTTATAAAGACGCGATTTTGTTCTAAGAATAAAGGACGGACGGACAATAAAGTCGAGGGTTCCACAAGGTTCGTTTTTACCCTTTTACGCAACCCAAAAATTTTGAGATAATAATACGAAAAATAGTGGTTAGTTAAAGTTAAACAATTCATCTTGCAAATATACCAATGTTTGTATCTACTAAAACTGGTATAAGAACATGAGGTTATGTCTCTAGAGACGCATACAACCGTAAAAATGTGGGTTAAATCCACTAGTGAATCTGTTTATTTTAGCTCTTGTAACAGAAACCGATAAATTTCCTAGTTTCAAGTAAACATGTTAGACGTTTTCATACAAGAGAAAGAAGTTAGCAACAAACAACAACTTGAAACCATTTCCCATTTCCCGCAATGGACATCGAAAAACTTAACCCCTTATTCAAGTAAACGCGCGTTCACATTCACCAAACATTCAACTCGCATAAATTTCTTTCGACAATCAAACTAATGCCAATACGTATAAGAACGCCATTACTGCTCTAAACAAATTCTAAGAACTCACCCACATGTGTAATCTAGGTACATATGTACCTACCCAATTGCGAATTTGCAAAGCCTAGTTCGTTACAGACTACGAAAATCACAACAAATTAACATTGAAGTAATAAAAGGAAGAAGTGTACTTTTTCCACTATATTATGATTAATTTTGAAGTGAACGATAAAGGTTACTTTACCATATAATCCATCGGTTTCATAATGCTGAGGATCATGGCTGCTAGGGCTGGAACTATGTAGATTGGTCTCCATTTGACCCAATCTGGCCTCTCCATGTAGCAAGTGGTTTCCTTGAGCTCATCTCCTCTCCACGTTGCTCATTATAATATCGAGGGGTGAAAGGCTAATTGCTTTAAGCGACACCATGGGCGATATTGAGTTATATATATATTCGGAATCAGCAAATTTTTCTACGTCTTTTGAGCCGGGTTTCATGCCGATCTGAGCACTTTTTTGGCGCTTGAGGCAATTAGATTTGACGCTGATTTTTACACCGCTACTGACTCAACTGACACAAAAAGTGCCTTTTTTTAAAACATGGTTAACTTGAGCTATGTTAAGATACTGTACGTAGTTGGTTAACTCATTTTGCCTTTCTCGTATTTAAACTCAAATGGTTGTTAACGCTTTTTTGCTGTTTCTATACTAAAAGAAGATAGTAGGTTGAATCATTTAGCTTGCCCCAGAATACACAAACCCTTGTTATTTAAAGCAATTAGCCCGCCACAAAAAAAATATAAGCTTGTCGCTTGAGGCAATTAGCTCTCCACAAAAACATATGGGAAATGTCGTTTGAATCAAATAGCCCTCCCCAAAAATAAATAAAGTATGGCCTTTGAATCAATTAGATTTGCTCTATTTTATGTTAAGAGCAGTCATTTAAAGTATTTACCCTCTTCGAAAATTCAAGAGAGCAGGTCGTTTGAGATAATTATGGCCTACATTTTTTACAATAAACAGTCGCTTAATTCAAAAATTATTAATAGTGTTTGTACTTGAATCAATTATCCTGTTTTACAATTAGTAACGAACGTCTGTTCAGCAAATTCATTTTTCTATGACACTAGTTGAACGATGTCCTTTAAGACGTAGGTATAATCTTTGCGTTGCGCTTAGAACTTCTCGGGAATAAAGGGGCGCACGCGCGGGGGGCGCTTCAGTCATCGCCGAACCGTGACGGAGGCCGGACGCGCGCGTTGTTTTTGAGTCACGCGCAAGAAGATTATTGGTAAGTAAGCTTTTAAACCTGTGTAACTCATGTATTTCGGTTTAATTAAGTATCCTCAATTAAGATGTTAAATTTTTGAGGCTGACTTTATGAACATTAAGCATAATTTATTGTTAAACGATATTTGTGCAAAGCATTTATCGACCTGATAGTTTTCTGTGATTTCTTATTAAGAACATAACTGACTGATTGTTACAGTATTAGTAGGTTATAATTATTAAAAATAATAGTAGTGAGTGATAACTCCAATTAGAAATGGTTAAGAAATTTCTTTAACTTCAATGTTTATCTAATTTTGATGATTTAATAAATAAACACTTTGTTCCTTTAACTTTTTGTTTTATTCTCGCCAAACATCAACGAAAACTCATAAATCTCATAATGAATGCTGCTCCAATTTTGATGCGGTTACATTTTGGTTATGGATTCAACCGCCAAATTCAACCAAAGTTCAAAATTATGATGATTTAAGTCAACGAGATTAGAATAGTGATCATTGCTTAAGTCATTTTTCCTGTTTCTAAATAAGAATGGAACTGGTATTTCAACTAATTAGATGTAATCTATTTCACCTATAGCTAGGTAGTTCAATCAATTAGCTCGACTCGAAAACCACGACTACGAGCTCCTTGACTTATTTAGTCCTCCACTAATCATGATAGTTGTTGTATCTTAAAGCATTTGGTCTTACTCCAAAAACAAGGGCAACCGTCGCTTAAGTCTTTTTGCCTTACCAAAAAAAAAAAGAGCATACGAGCATTTTGGACTCAAGCGACATTTATTTCTGTAACCCGTTGATCTATTTGATTGAAAACTACAATATCTGATGAAAAATTTAATTTCCAAAAGAACTGTATACTTAGAATCTAAATTAAACAAAAACCTGATTTACTTCGATTTTTTTTTCTTTTTTCAAAACTTTAAAACGCTCTCCTCTAAAGTTCACAAAATGTCGCTTAAAGCAATTAGCCTTTCACCCCTCGATATTATATTAGAGGATGTTTGGTCGTCTTGCGATGTGCCCAAGCAATGACAGCACTAATTAGCTTTCTCTTATGGGGAAGTTAGAAATGGCGGAACCACATTACAAATATTACTACCACGTAATATTTGTAATAATAATTATTGAACAAAAAGTGTTTTATTTAATTCAGTTCGGGACCTTTGGCGGGAGTCCAACTCACACTTGGCCGGTTTTTAGTATTTTTGTTATAAGTAGTTTTGCTACTGGTCTATAGTCAATTCAAGATTAACACCTGTATGTATTTAAATAGTTTTTGCAATAAAGAAAAAATGTTTCATGTATGGGGACTCCCTTTATTTTTATACCATTAGCTGAGACTGAGGTAATCAATCAACCATCATAACACAATGTTCTGTAAAAATGTCGACTACCTATTACGGTTCAAAAGATTATGTGCCTTTTAAAGGCTAGACAGACAGGCGTCATAGATAAATAGTGCTCCGTTGGCATCTTTTGGGTACTGAACCTTAAAAATAAACTTACTTAATAGACGAGCTGATTTTTTTTACCGAAACTTTGGTAAGTTCAAGGCAACTTAAAATTTAAGATTAATTAACCACCCGATTACAAACTGCACCTTCATACAGCGCAGCTTCCAACACTTCCGCCACAGACTTCGTAAATCCGCGTCTCGGGGACAACTGCTCCTGTGTGCGTGCCGCTTCATATTGTACGTAAGAGTTAAAGGGCCCATATGCATATGTACGCCGGAGCGTATGTAAATACGTAGCGTTAAACTGTAAGGATGTGTGATGCTGCCTGCAGAGCGAGAGGACCCAACTCATTATCGACCTCGGGTCACGGCGCATGCTCCAACCGGGCCCTCTAACGAAGCCGCCATAAGGCGACAACGTTTCATCCGAGTAATTGAGTTATGACTTTTTAAGTAAGAGACGTTCTGCACATCCTTTTTTGAAAACGGAGCCCGTCTTTTTTTTTTCTAAAAGACTTTAGAGCTGTGAGAGCTTGGGAATTTTTTGAGATGGGTGCTTTTAACGACTTTTTCAGGTCTATAGTGATTTCATTATAATTTGATCATAGATTGAAGTTCTGACTATCCTACGGTTTTCTGGAAGAGATTATTTTTAGACCCTCTAACCATACGCAGCCTATGCCCGATCCCCTGCAGGGCACAGGCCTTCTCCCTGAGAGAAAGAGAGAGATAGTGCGCGTTTAATCACCACGCGTGCCCACCGCAGATTTGCAACCGTTGAGGTATGTAAACACCTCAGGCACTCAGGTTTCCCCACGATGATTTCCTCCACTCTTAGCAAGTGGTGGAGCTGCTACAAATTCACAACTGAACCTAACATGAAAACAAAGTCATTGATCGGTTCATACCGGAATCGAACCCACGACCTCTAATGTAATCGTTGTACCGATTCTCTACAGCTTCCCTAAAGATGCTTACATACGGGCGTTGACCCGTTGACGCGCTGACGCGGATATTCGATGCTGACATGTCGGCGACTGCCGTCGGCGCGTCGACAGCTGCCGTCAGCACACGTCGACAGCTGCAGTTGGCATGCGTGCCGCCCGTGTATAAGCGCCCTAACACCTAAATATTAAGAACATTCATGTAAATAATGTAATTTGTAGTCTAAAGTAAAGAGTCTATATTAACCTCTAATTTTAATTAACTAATTAGTTTCGTTGATTTGCCTATACTTAATTTTGTTGTTGTTTTTGTTTGTCTCATTGCTTTAAAATTTTGCTTTGTTTTACTTAAGCCATTTTAAATGTTATATAATTATGTAACAATTATGTATAATTATGTAATAATTGTTGTTACGTTTAATTGTTACGACTAATGAATGTTGAGGAAGAGATATTGATCTGTCAGGATCGTATGTACTTATGTACGTATGTATGTATATATGATTGTATGCGTATATAATTATATGTGTGTGATGCAAATATTTTTTTATCTATCTATCTATCTAATAGGTACTTACCCCTGCTTCTTGTATGCTGAAGATCGGTTAATTTACTATTAACAGCTGATAATTGGTTAAAGAGCGTAAAAAAAACAACTGACATCGTGAGTTTACGAGAAACCGGTGGTAAATATAGAGCAACCATAAATTATAAAACATGCTTTCTAAATTTTACCATAATGATCACCCGAGAAGAGTACGATCAAATATCTACATGATTTTTTCCGTATCCTCCCTAGAGTCTGGACCTGTTTAATTGAATCGTGATATCCAAGGATGTGAGATAGGTACTTTTACATCGTTAATCTTTTGCCAGAAATTGTACGGGGAATTTAGTGGACTCAAAAATAGATTGGGATGAAATGATATTTATACAATAATGAACCTATAAAGACTAACCCAAGAACTGAGAAAAAAAACCACAAAAGAATATTTCGAGATAATACAATAATACAAATCTTGTCAGACTTACATTTTTCATGATATCCGGAATGTTTTCTAATAAGAATATCGCTTTTTATCATTGAATACACCCTCTCGAACAAAAACAAAAAAACCGGGCAAGTGTGAGTCGGACTCGCGCACAACACTAGACAAAGAATTTGAATTTGAGAACAGCGCCGTCTATAAAAACCAACAAGAAGCGTTTAACATTGACAATTTATCATTGACAAAGGTTACATATGTGGCCGCTAGATGGCGAGCGCTGTCTGTAGACAACATTTGTTGTATGGGAGCCACCCTTAAATATTTATTTTATTCTGTTATTAGTATTTGTTATTATAGCGGCAATAAAAATACATAATCTGTGAAAATGTTAACTGTCTAGCTATCACGGTTCATGAGATACAGCCTGGTGACAGACAGACAGTGAAGTCTTAGTAATAGGGTCACGTTTGGCACCCTTCGGGTGCGGAACCCTAAAAAACAACTGGCGTATAATTCTAATCTGACATCGCACCAAGTATGTTTTTCGAATACAGAATAAGTACCAAATAACTAGAATAACAACTGGCAGTTTCCTAAAAATGCCACGATAAAAGTTGGCATACAAATTTAAGACATCTTGGCCGTTGGATTTTAAATTTCAAACGATTTGCCTCCGTGCCCGCTGCCAAAACATTGTGGATTTGAATTTGGAACAAAGGACGAATTGATTCGAATGTGTCCGAACTGAATGCGGGCGGTTGCACCACATCAAATATTCATTAAACAGGCGCTCCCAGAATCCGTTGTTGGTTCATATTCATTCAGCCGACGACGCTAGTGTTAATAGTTCGGTCGGCTTCCGCAACTTTGACATGCAGGTATAAGCATATCGATGATTTTCATTGAATACTTGTTAAGCTTCGTTCCGGGAAAACTATGCAGTAAAATTTATTGTCTCAAATGGTGGAGTAACCTCGATATCTGACGCTCCTGTCATAATATTAATATTTTTTGTTATTAATAGGTTTAATACATATAATTAAGAACATTGCAATGGCAATGCTATATTCACACCAGTGTAAAGATTCTAGCACAACAAATCCTAATACAACCAATCTGAAAATCCAGTGATAACAACCCATTGTAAATTGTCGCTAACACGAGGAAAGTATAACATGTTATAACTCTACACCAGCTCTAGGATCTAGCGTTGCTGAGTCGGCTAACTTACTTGCCTTCCTTATATACCATGGAAGGGTTTGTAGATTTGTTGGCCAGTGATGGCTGTGTCACGGTCTCCCCTCCTAAGAAAAATAAAAATAATTATGGTATGGTACCCAAAAATCATCAAATGTTTTTTAAGAGTTTATAGACCATCAACCACCAGATGTTCTGACGACCTGGTTACGGTGGCGGGAAGTCTCTGGATGCGGGCGGCACAAGACTGGGAAACTTGGAAAACCATGAGGGAGGCCTATGTCCTGCAGTGGGCGTCAAATGGCTGATGATGATGATGATGCTTGGACAGATAAAGGAATGAATTCAAAAACGCTTGTTGGCTAAATTATAATGAATCATTTTTAAAAACCTATTTAGAGGCTAAAAATTCCACCCGTGCCGGAACTTGAACCCGCGACCTTTGGCTAACCGTGCCAGCGCTCTGCCAACTGAGTTAATGAGCAAGTGCAGACATCGCTTAGTGCAACAAAAGAATATAATCATGTAGGTACAGCGATATCATTCCAATGTAAAAACCTAACTGCAAAGTGGGTTACTTGGGGCTGCAAGTGATGTAAATTGCTTTGGCCAGATGTCGCTGCCTGTACGTAATACAGAGAAGTTTGTAGAGGCTCAAAATTTCGCCGATGCCTGCACTTGCCCATTAGCTCAGTTGGGAGAGCGCTGGTACGGTTAGCCAGATGTCGCGGGTTCAAGTCCCGGCATGGGTGGAATTTTTAGCCTCTAAATAGGTTTTAAAAAATTGTCCTTAGCACGGGTTAGTGCAACAAAAAGAATATAATTATAATGCATCAGTTGGATTGAATTAAATTAAATTGGATTGATTTAAACTTCAAAATTAACCGATATAGAGGTTTAAATAAGGTGTCGCTGACGTAGACAATAAAACCCCTTACTGAATTGTTACTTATCAATAGTTTAAAATACATATTTTTATTTTTCATACAATACTCAATTCCAGTCACTAATCTAGACTAGAATTGAGAAAGAAATGTTGCGTTTGTTTGGACTTATAGAGAGGATGAAGGAAGAAAGATTGACAAAAGAAATATATTGAATATAAAGCTTTCTAGAACCTGTCGTCTCTGTGCTAAGCCGCCGACAATCAGACAGAAGGACATGGCGAAACTATAAGGGTTCCTTGTAGTCAACGGAACCCTAAAAATGAGATTGGTAATATTTTACTTATTGAAAGTGGTTTAACTACTGATAAAGAAGAAACGCTTTCCTATAATAAGGTTTCGCGTTATTTTAATATATTAATAAAATGTATATGTCCCACAAAGCACAGAAATCCTTACTAATATTATAAACGCGAAAGTTTGTATGTATGGATGGATGTTTGTTACTCTTTCACGCAAAAACGGCTGAATGGATCCGGATGAAATTTTGCACAAAGATAGATTATAGTCTGGATTAGTACATTTTTATCCCGAAAAATACACATGAACATTACCACGCGAACGAAGCCGCGGGCAACAGCTAGTAGAAATTTTTATTCGTCTAAGCCACCATTTTAGACCTTTAAGATCTTCCTGCATAAAGAGTAAAGTTGCACGTAAAGCAACCTTTCCAAAGGAATTCAAACATATCCTCAAACACCTTTCCTCTGTTGCCGAGAGGGCTGTCCTCCAGTGTCCGGGGGGTGGTCAGCGGGTGGATGTCGAGTGGCACAAATTAATCCTCATACATTGTACAACGGGCAAGAGTCCCGAGTCCCGTATTCCACTAAAGTTAGGTTAGATCTGTGAGGAGGCTTTGCTTTGAGACGTGTACGGGTTGGGACACGAGTAAACATCAACTGTGTGTCTTTCTCAAAACAGAGCTGATCCTAGAGGCTAATAAATACATAGTTGTTTGATAGAATGATATTATAACGGCCTCTATTTCGTAGCATACTAAGCAATAGCTGTAAAATGTTATTCCAATGGTATGACGCAAATTAGTCAAGTCAAGTCGTGTTGCACGGGTTGTTGGAATGCGATTTGTGTTGACTATCAATAGTGTCAATGAAACAGTCATTGCCGTAATAATATGCTTCTATTGAACAACTATGCATTGATGAGATGCAGTTGCCACGCTGCCTCAGAAGTAAGTAGCGAGTCACTGTCAGTTTAGATCTGGGGCTTATTTCATAAAACTGTAATTCATAGTTTATTATGACAATTCGATGTAAGTTGCGTATCCGAATCTTCCTACTCGTTAATGTGTGGGCTGATCGACGTCGCAACGTACATCGAATCGTCACAGTAAACCATGAATTGTAGTTCTATGGGACAGGCCCCTGGCGTTGTTAACTTAGTAGAATCCCCCTCAACATAATATGTAAGTACAGAATGTCATCTGAGTTTCACAGGACTTTTCCGTCTATCTTAGACCAATCAATTGGGTATCCCCCGCTGATTCTCAGTGCACGTATAACAGGAATTTCTTAAAAGTTCACCTAATAAAAAATATGTAGAAATTTGATTAACTTTGCACTAAAATATAATTGAGTTGCTAAATATTTTTCTATTCATGTGAACAATAATACTTATTTGATTTATATCTACGTCTACGTTAATACAGGATCAAGTAAGTAAGAAAGTAATTGAGTAAGTAATTAACTATTTTTAAGTTCTAGCTATTTTAACCTGTAACTATGCATTAACATGGTAAATTAATACTGGCTGGACGCATGCTAGATTTCTCATATATCATTAAAAAAGTGAAAAAAAAAGAAAAACTTAAGAGATTTTTTAAGGCTTGCATTTAAAATTTTGGCTTCAAGTCGTATATCTGTTAGTTTTATTTTCTTTACCCCAGCTCCCGCTCTATTGCGTCACGTTTATTCTGCATTTGTGTACCTGAGAGGTTTGTTTACTATTTATCAAATTATTACGCTCCATGCACTGCTACCTGCAATGGACTCTGTGATGGAAGGCGTTTCACGACGTGTTTGGCTTAAGTCAAAGTAGTTTTGTGAAATGAAAATTGTCCATTTCGAAATTTGTGTGACTCACAGTTATTTTTACACAGGGTTATTTCTAAGCTGGACTATTCCTGAAACACCCTAGAGTTTGTATTTTACAACAATTTTTGTTTTATGAGTTTTTATTAGATTATTATTTTTGATATATTACCCTAATACATAAATGTATACACCCTGTACTATATAAATCATTTTATCAAATTCATCCTTTACGCACTCTATCAATGTCAAAGCCTTCAGTAAATCATTATCCTGCATAGAAGAATGCCCATTTCATTACAATGAAAACATTGAGTTATCTTAAGAGTTATCCATCAAACAGCACCGCTACAAAGCCGAAAAACCGTAAAAATTCAATTTTTTTTGTTAATTTTGATGTAGTAAAAAATCGACCAAGTATGAATCGGACCCGTGCGCCGAGGGTTGCATACTACACAATATAGTATTTAGTTTACTTACATTCAATTCAGTAGGCATACTTAGCGTAGTCAAACTAACATTATGTGGCATTTTTTCATTATTTTTTGTTAGGTTAGGTTAGGTTATAGAGTGTATACTATAGAGTATGTACTATATACTATAATAGCATCAAGTATGATGTTTGTATGTCTTAGTGTTTTTAGTATTCAGCAGAAACCCGTTCTTGTGTACCCCGCTTATTACAGTAAAAGATACTTTAAAGTCGGTGTTTTTAAAGGCCATTTTAAGGGCCCCGTTGAAACAGAACCATAAAAAGGATACTTAACAACATCTGCATTGAAAACTTTCTCGAATCGAACCAATGCGGTAAGCTCCTCAATCCATCGAGGGATGAAGTGAGCTATCATTGCGAGGGGTGCGCTATCCATGTAATCATTACAAATGATGGCCCACTCGTCACCCGGACCGGTGGTCATCGCTAATTCGTCCGTTAACAAGCGTCGCCGAAATCCGAATGCAAATCCAGAGTCCAAACACCTATAATTTACAGACGTGAACCTAGTAAAGGCCGGAGGTGGCATTTTGATGAAACGTTATCGTACCTACTTATGAGGTTTGTTACCATGTTTGTGATGTCGTTGTTTCTGGTTCCCACGACACAGGGTATCCTAGTGTGGGGCCAGAAGCAATGTATGTGCCTGTATGTAAATGTTTATGTTTATTAGACTGCTTTTATTTAACTAAAGGAACTTACAACAGGGGGACATCGAAGTTATTAGCAAAGTTCTAACCATGATTTAGAAACATTGTTTCTATACATATCTTCACTATAACGGTCTACCCAGAATACGATAGACGATAGATGGAGAAAATGTGCAACAGAATGGTACCTGAAAGATGAGAAAAGAAGTATCGGAAGTCCAAATAGAAGATGGATAGATGATAATTAGAATAAAAAAAGCGGGACCGACATTATTATTATTATTATCATTATTAAACTTTATTGCACACAAAACATATAACAGGACACTACATAAGAAATAACATGTACAAAGGTGAGCTTATCTCTGTAAGAGATTTGTTCCAGCAAACCTTAGGGTATAGGAGAAGCAGTAAAAACGGGCCTATACATCATCATAATTTTCTATTTTATGTCGTATAAAGTGTTCTCTATCTATCTGTCTTTCTATCAACATTATCAGCCTGACTCTGCTGCTTGGAAGATTCCTTTTCCACATCACGTTTACTCGACGAAACCTAGGCCGTAATTCAATAAATTCTAATTTACACTATTTTTTGTAATATACATTTCACTTGCGCTAAAAGCATCTTAAACTTATTTAGAACCGCTCTTATCAACTAAAGTCCACGCGGACGAAGTCGCGGGCAAAAGCTAGTAAATTTTTAATCATTATTTTATTGTTTCGTGCATCATACGTAATTAAAAGAGCAGTTTGTAATTTGTTGTAAAAAACCAATGTATGTTCGTGACAGCTCTCCGTTAATGTAATAAAGATAATAAAAATGTTATAATTGATTTTTTTAAATGCCTGAAAAAATGGTGTTATCGAATTACGTGCTTTAGTCTGCTGACCCTAGAATTATTTTTTAAATATATAATTAGTTTAAAATAGAATAATAATAATTACTGCATCATTTAAACTAATGAAGACAAATCGTAATCGAAATATGCAGGCAACATTAAATAAAACAAATTGTATCCATGGAAATATAAAAGAATAATCTAGCAGAAAGGTAGCTTTATTTTTTAAACGGAAAATAAACGCTTTTTTTTTTATTTATTTCTCATATCATACCAATTGTTACTATTCATATTCGTAGCTCTACCACTAACTCCTTCAGGCGTACCGAAAAGGGGTGTCCACCGGGCAGTGTCCACAGCGTGGGACGTTGATGTATCACGTCGGCTCAACCGCGACCCAAGCTTACCGCTGCACGTGCTACGAGGAAAAAGGTTGTTCGTTTGAGGTTCCGAATTTGAATTTCGGGAAATTTGTGCGCTAGTCTTTTGTTTCGGATTATTTTTCTTTTCCGGCCAGTGCTTCTTTCTCCAAGGAATGTACGAAAGCTGTACTAAGTACAAAATTTAAAACTTTTGAAAAAGTATTCTTCTTCTTCCTGTGCCTCTCCACTAATGGAGGTTGGCTCCGCATATTCTTCTTCTTTTCTTGCCAAGTGAAACAGGTCTTTCACGCTGGCTACATCCGCCCATTCCCTGATGTTTCTGAGCCATGACTTGATTCTTCTCACAACACACCTCGTTCCCTTAATCTAAGTATACACATAATTTTGACATAGACACCTTCGTAAGCTCTACAATTTTTTATAGGTTTTAAAACTATTTACTTCCAGGTAAGTAGGTACGTCTATATTTCACTGAACAAGTAAGTGTAGGAGGTTAAAATGTTATCTAATATAAAATTTCCTGTCGCTTTACCAAAAACAAAGCTCCGCTAAAAATACCATCGATAAAACTATATTAGTCACCCGAGAGCACATGAACGTGACCCTCAATAGTCAGATCCCGGTTATCAATACTTAAACAAAATTACATGAAAATCATGTTGAAGAGTACCTCATCTATGTTGAAAGTAGGGTAAAAATGGTTGGCAAATAATCGTTGAACCGGGCGAGATAGCGGCCTTCCCCTAATGCCCGACTTCATTTCAAAGTCACGAGCGTCTGATGGAACGAAAACATTGTTGTGTGCCTGAGATGCCGCGCTAAGCTCTATTTGTATTAATAAAGCACTTACACTGAACGCCGTTGCGCTATAGAAACAGTTTATGCGCTTTAAAGCGATTTCCGCTGTTAATGACATGCTTTTCTGGAGTTTCGACATTTGTATACGTCAGCGCTATATATTTTGATGCATTCGACAATGACAATGTGAATTGTATAATCAAAACTTTAAAGTTTTCATAGTCAGGATAGACGCATAATACTCGACAGGTTAACATGAACCAAAATCGGCGCAGTCGCCAGCCATTTTTTTCTTATTATTAGTTAATCGCAAAGTTAAATTTCGAAATAGAACATTGTACACCGAGGGGATTAACAAATAGTGTCTCGGGAGACAGTTCCATTTCTGTTCTCGAGTTTCCTTACACCTACACTACACCTGCAAGAAAATAAAATTATTTAGAATAATTAAACGCATACTGTTAAATTATCAATTTAGTAAAAAACAAAAAAAAAAATCTTTTTCGTAGTGCAGAAAAAAGTTGCCAGCCTCCTTTCATTCAAAATCGAGTACAAAAAAAATCCTTCCTCTTTTTTTCTAATTATTTGACATAAAATCTTTTTGAGATTTGACGTTTGTATTTTTTTATGTTCGGTGCTGAAAACAAAAGAAGGCTAACAGAGCAGGAATGGATTTTCATAAAGCATTCCTGCCCTGCCATGGAGGGCAGGGGAAATAAGACTTCTCATTAAATTTATTGTACTACGTAAGTTTGGTCCCGTCTGCTGAGGTTTTAATTTCAATTCACTCATTTAGGCCTCGCTTAAGACTATATAAGACATAAGTCTGGTTTTGGTTGCAGAAGAGGTCTTTTTGAAGCTCTTTACTGATAATGATAGCTTTCGTCCGCCATTTTGTTTTTTGTGACGTTATAAAGCCAGTAACACTCGCAGATAGCACAAGACCATGTAACGTAAAACGGGGTGTAAGAAACTGAAGTATGAATAGAAACAATAAGTGGAGAACGGATTTTTCGACCTATTTCCTACTGAATTTTCAACTATAGCGACGTCTCTTGACAGATATGATCTATCTGATATATCTTAAAGAGACGTCATTATAGTAACTATGGCGATTTCCTACTAAATTTACAGCTGTAGCGGCGTCTCTTGACAGATATGATTAGATATAAACAGACGTCGCTGTAGTAACTATAGCGATTTCCTACCACATTTACAACTATAGCGGCGTCTCTTGACAGATATGATCAGATATAAACAGACGTCGCTATAGTAACTATAGCGATTTCCTACTACATTTACAACTAGAGCGGCGTCTCTTGACATATATGATCAGATTGATCAGATATAAAGAGATTGTAAATTCAGTAAGAAATCGGTGACAAAAAACCATTATCCACTTTTGGTTTCTATTCTAATCACCCTGTTTCATTGTACCTACTAGGAAGATATATTTGATGGGCGTGTTTTCCGTCTCAAATACAATTACTGTATAGTAGATTGTAAAACCCTAGTACCTTTCAATAAACAGGGCGGGTTTATTTTAACAGCTTCAAGAGCTTTAACAGCAGACAATAACCATTCGCGTTGTTTCAAATTCTCATTAGCACGCAACGGGTGTACACATAAAAATGGTACACAAATAATCGAAACAAGAATTTATTAGGTTGGCGTAGGGGGCCGGTTTGCTATTGGTCACAAATGAGAACAGAAGCTCAGATCCAGCAAAAAAACTAACCTAGTTCTACCCGACGAATTTGAAGATTGTCCTAGTTAGGCATAACGGAACCAGTTATTGTTTTACCCGTTTTTTTTTCTAGAATTCCATGATAATAAATAATTTAGCGCAAGCGCTTGAGGCGGACTAGGAGACAAATCTCATACAAAACCTTACAAATAAATAATATAAGGTGCGCTTATATCTGTAGTATATTATTTTCACTACATGAAAAAAAAAACATAACCTTAAATAAACTCAAACCTGTGTCCCGGAGGGGTAGGCAGAGACTAGAGTTCTCTTTCGTTTCATCCACATTCATTAGTCGTTGCATGCACGCACGCCGGCATCGGGTACTTTTTATCTTGTCCTTTACTAATACATCCCCTATTTGGTCGAAGTATATCCGCCTGGGACGTCCCTTACCGGCCCTTCCACCCACTATCTTTCTTCCTTCATCCTCTCCATATAGGTACGTCCAAAGTAACGTAACATTCCTTTGTCAATTCTAGGCACAACATCCTAATACAGTCCACAGCGTCCTTCAAACCATCAGAAAGAAAAAAAATCTTAATTAAAAAAATGTAGTCAGACTTTTCGGCCGCATTTCATCTGTGACTTCTTCCTGTGTAGCGGTAATGCGTAAAAAACTCATCTTCTCCGCCCCGCGCGCGCTCACCGCCCCCGCGGGTCCTCGGGTGAAATATGATGTTTTCCCCGCGCGAGGACACGATTAGAAAATTCGTCCGACACACGAGCGAGCGGCTTGCGATATGGGAGTCTGCAGATCTCGGATTGGCGATACTGGTTACGATTTATTGGGATATTGATTAGCCACTGGGGAAATAGGACGACATAAAGGTAATAGTGTCAGCAACTACGGAGGTAGCTGCAAGGCAGCTTAGGAATACCCACGAGCTTTTCTGATTCTGTAAATTTCAAGCTTTATATAATGTGCTATGCAATGGAAACATTGATGAAAAGTAGGTTTGTTCCACTTAATTAACCTAGAGTAATTCAAAATCTGGGTGAATGGAGAACTTGCACTAAAAAAAAAATAATAATCGGAGAGGCCATGTTAAAAAGCAAATAAACGTGGTATTTTTTTTCTCTACGACTAATACTTTTCATGATATAACTTGTTAAAAGGTCAATATAGTCACGTGGTACAAAAACGTGCCAAACAAATCGGGCTCAAATAAAGCCACAACTTGAACGTAACGCCTTATAGTGTATGAAGCGTTTATCAATATTTGAGTTAGCTCGTAAAATAATGTAGGTATATAAGGAAATACTTAGAATTCAATGGAAAATGTAAATCTAATAAGTTTTTTTATTATTTTTTTTTACTTATTTTTCACATTTTTGTGATCCCAAAAACCCTGTTTAAAAATTGTTATGGCTTGATTTTTTAAATTTTCTTAAGTTTGTATATATTTTCTACGGTAAAAAGGCAATCTCACTACAATCTACATTTTATTCAATTTCATTTGCCTCAATTTTATTAATGTTAACCTTCCTAATCACATTCAACTTTAAAAACCTATTTTCCTGAACACGGGTTAGTGCAACAAAAAGAATATAATCACATTCAACTTATTCACCCAGCTAAAATTGACAAATTAGAAGGCTCCGTTTCTTCTCTTCGTGACTAACCTTAAAGGACTCTCTCCCTGAGAGATGGCCTGTGCCCTATAGTAGGACGTATATAGGCTGATCATGCAATTAAAAAAAAACTTGAGCGTAGAAACTACTTGTGTGATATAAGAAAAAAACAACTATAAAATCATCGAAAGGTCGTCCCTGCATCGAACCCAAACAAACATAATAACCAGCCGGGACCCATCTCATAAGGTTGACACTGTCCCTCATTTCTTTGCATTGCGATAATGTAGGCATAAATCAAGCATCCAGCCCATCCCAGGCGCAAAGGATCAAATCGGTTACCCCCCAATTACATTAATTCCCTTAGTACGCTGCGCTTTGTGTTCTCACACATTTCCAAACCACTTCAAGAGCCTTACTGTAACGACCAAATGTCTCTTTGAAACGTTAATAACAGTTAACTGAGTAGTATTTGCTGGAGCTTTACTAATATCTGATAAGTGGATAATATGATAACAGAAAATAAAAATCTGCTTAAGAATATCTCTAAAAAAATCCTTGTCTTCGAAACACATTATAATTTAACACCCTCGATAAGAAAAACCAATGTGACCCCTTGAAATAAAACCCCTTAAACCTTTTAGCAATAAAATCTCTGATTTTATCGATATGATGAGGGGAAACAACTTCTCAAAATAAATTAAAAAACACTGTTGACATGTACATTTTATTATGAAGCCTATAAACCTACGTCCTACTACAGGCCTTCTTACAGAGAGAGAGTATTGGCTTAACGCGAGCCCATATTTTTGCTAAATCTACTAGCTTTTTAGGAGTTTTTTTTTTCAATTCTTTACATACCTATTTTAGTGGTGCAGCCTTTTTTTCTTTTTGTTCATTAATTTTTGTTTTATTCGTATCCACACCAACTGTATCGGTTGAGGCTTGTGTTTTAGCCTATTAACTTCAATAAAATGAGTTTACACAACTGCTCGCACTTTCCTCCCCACTCCAAGTATAGAGGGTGCAGTGTAAAGCCAGCTTTAAGCACCCGTATATCAGGCTAATGCCGATATGATATGTTAAATAAATAGCCTCGCCTACAGGATATTGGATTGGAGCAGGGAATCGAAAATGAATGTACATACGCATAAACAAGATGCTTGGGATGAATATTTAGTGGTTTTATCCAGAAATCTATCTCGAGTTCGAAAAATTATTAGGTTGGGTATCTACAGCCACAAATATGTATGTATAAGTACGGCAGCGTTCACTTTCCAAGGTGAGGCAGAAAATACCCTTCAGCGAGCGCAGATAAAATCCTAATGATGTTATGGGAAATTGGCTCACGCATCTATCTAGTGTTGACGAAAATTTGCTATCGACACGAGACATCACCCAATAGGGTGTGACGTGCGCCGCACTATCTACAAAAGAAATTACATGTGCCACTCTATCAGGCCCGGGGGAGCAAGGGGGCAGGTGACGTCACCAGCGCGGCTGTGCCGCATACCTAAATGCGATGGAAATTGGAGGATTTGTTTACCCATATTCCTCTCACACTTTTGACACTAAAAGGTAGAGCGAGCGACGCAATGTTTATGTAGTTGTGCCACTATTGTTTCACAGCGCCTGTAGGCGTACACAATGTAGGCATATCCTAGGATGCTTTAAGTTATTTAAACAGCGCTCTGTCTGCTACGTGGCTGAAATATTAAAACGCAGCGGACTCTTCTCTTGCTGGACCGTCCTAAATACTCTACAGGCCCCACGCGACGCGGACAAATGAAAAAGGAAAACCTACAAGCATTCGTCTCGTGCGACAGCCGAAAGAAAATTGCAGCGAGCCACTAGTGGGGAAACCTTTTAGGGTTTTGCATTTTTTTCGCCTGAGGCGAGAAAATGCTAAAAGAAAGAGACGGCGGCCGCGGAAGGGGGAGGCGAACAAAGGCTCTCTCGGCCGTCCGCATGATTGCGTTTTTTAAAGGAAAGAATTAAGGAGGGCCTGCGGAACCCCTATCAAAATTTTCATACGAATCTGCTTTGAATTCTATAGTGTGGTGTCGCTAAGATTGCTTTCGGGATTTAACAAAGGAGGTACTTAAGGAAGATTTTTCGCAAGTTTTCCAGTTTCCACATACCTACACTCAAACCTGTATCACGGTGGGGCAGAGGCCAGGGTTTGCCACTTGCCACAATCCTAACAAACCTCTACCGCTTCATCAACTTTCATTAATCGCTGCATGCACGCAACACAGTTCCCATAATAAAAAATGACAAGAACGAACTGCCTCGTTTTATTATTTCAAATAATCAAGCCTACTGAGTAGTGCTACATTATACGTAAAAAACTCTTACGTAGTTCAAGGGTGGAAGTTTAAAAACCCTAACCGAACCGCTTATGCCTCAGGCGGATGATAAAACGGGTGATAACCAGATATAAGGAATGATTTCACTGCTCCGAGCGGCAGTTATCCTGTTTCCTCATTTGAGAGGATACGTTATCTAGGGAATATTCTTTCTTTCCCTTTAAGCGTTATAGGTCATTAACATAAATTTTACGCCTTCCTAGATAAGTTGGATGCCTTGCACACCGACCAGATCCTTTTATTTTTCATATCTATAGTTTTTTGGAGCAGTAAGGTAGATATGGGTAAAAAACATTTCTGAGACACCTATATTAAATAAGCAACATGTGAATATTATATTCATCATCATCATCATCACCATTCAGCCACAAGAAGTCCACTGCTGGACATAGGCCTCCTCCAAGGATTTCCAAAAAGATCGGTTGGAAGCGGCCTGCATCCAGCGTCAATAGTATAATATCTTATATTGTTATGTAGGTACCAATTTAACATACTGCTTGATTTTACCTACATTCAACACCACATCAATATTTGCATGCGTAAACATAGGTAAATTTATGTTAAAGGTGACTTTGCAATAAAATTGTACGTAACGGTTAGGCAGCTGTTAGTTATCAGGTACATTATTAATTATTCCACACACGACAATCACTTGTTCTGGTACCAAACTAGGATATCTTGTGCTGTGATAACCAAGCAAGGATCACACAAATATGGAACAACACCCAGACTGAGGTCATTTGTAGAAATAAAGTACGACGGTCCCCATTTTTGGGTAAGCTAACCAAATGCCAAAATCGTAGGTAAGTGGGTGCGATCAATAAGAGCAAACAGAAAATTAAACAGCACGCGCGCACGCTTCCAAATTTCGGTCCCGCCTAGAAAAATGGTGCAAAGCATACGACAACCGAATATATTACGTAATCGAGCCTGCTAGTTTGTATGTGAGGTGGGTCCCAGGATAAATGTGTTGGTTTTTGCGACGCGCTCCCGTATCTACCCAATCTGATATATATCCTGATCTATAATAAAATGTATTTCCTAAGACCGCGAGAAATAAATTGGATCGGCTATTCTAGCTCAATGGCATTGCCTACGAAACACTGAGTTTCGTTATAATGGTTTAATGTCATTTATGCAAAAAAGTCACGCACAAGAAGAAGGCAAAAACAAAACTTTCACAGCAATATCGTCAATTATGTAGTACTAGAGTAGTACAAATTAAAACAGACAAAAATAAAAGTCAAACAGAAAAGTCACACCTGACACAAAAGTTCCCATAATACTGGCAGCATTATCTCTCTGTTGATTTGTTATGATTTAATATTAATTAGATTACTTTAGGTGTATATGTTATAGTCAAAGTCCGATACACAGTCTCTTCGCGGAAGGACTGGTTTATCCTAGGTTTGGCCAAAGCCATCAGGCAATCCCCGAAATACATTTCAATTTCGCCCTTTGCCTGAAGTATTTTTAGTCAAACCCAGGAGCTCCTAACTTTTCAGTCGCTGCAAAAAAAATATTTCACTAAAAAACTTAGTTTTGTGTCAAACTTAAACTTACTCGTCAAACCCCGATTTAATAAAATTGTGTTTTGACGTTTGCCTGACCAAATTAGTCTCTCCCAGGTTTGACGAAAATTGTTTAGTCAAAGGCCGAAAATTTACATTTGTTTGGGCTTTGACTAAGTCATTCAGTCTGACCTGAGGATTGACCAGTCCAACCTAGGAGCGCCGGAGCTTTGGAGTTTGCCTATAACATATATACCTTGTTTGTAGATTGCAGTACTCAAATACCAAGTGTTGACTTTTATTTCGAATAAAAATGTAGGTACAGTTAACCCTTTTCGGTCGGGTAAGTCAACAGATCGACTAAGCTTAAAATTACTTCGACTTTAGCTGTCTATGTGGGTCATTCCCAACCCAAACAAAATATTCATCATGCTAGTTAGTTTGGCCTGTGATTTCCGCTTCGTATTTGGGCCATTTAACATCTGTTCATAACGTAATTGATTTGGAACATGAGTGTCCGTGGTGTTCACATACCTCAATTGAAATCTTCAATTCGCGGTGGGCACATGCATTGCTCTCTTTTGAGAAAATGCAGTGGGACGTATATATTTATTCAGGAGAGCCCTTTAACGAAAGAGGTTTTTGAAAAACTTACTCCTGTTTACTGGAGGGGTGGTCAAAGGCCAGGGTTTGCCATATGCCACGATTTAAATAAATATCCTCTTTCTTTCTATTCAGTTGAGGTTGCCATAAAGAGATCTCATGATAGTATTTAAAAAATAATATTTATACGCTGCGAAAAGCTGAATGAAATAAAATACAAATGATTAAGTCCGTTTTACTAAAATAGTACTGGAATTTCTTTTTGATTGTTCAAAAATAAAATAATCTAGTACTTATACATAGCTAACATATCCATATTACCCTAGGTTAGCTGGAAGAAAATAATCATTAGTATTAAGCTCGCCTTTCTACAAATATTTTTATTATGCAATAAAGAACTTTTCAAATCTTTGGCCGACTTGCACCAATTTCTTAAATGTGACTTAATTTAGTGACGCTAGTCACTAAAAACTAAATGTAAAACCGGCCAAGTGCGAGTCGGACTCGCGCACGAAGGGTTCCGTACCATTATCTACACAACATTAGACACAAAGATAAAAAAACAGCAAAAAAATCACCTTTGTTGTATGGGAGCCCCCCTTAAATAATTATTTTATTTTATTTTTAGTATTTTTTGTTATAGCGGCCACAGAAATACATAATCTGCGAAAATTTCGACTCTCTAGCTGTCACGGTTCTTGAGATACAGCCTGGTGACAGACATACGGACGGACGGACGGACGGACAGACAGACAACGAAGTCTTAGTGATAGGGTTCCGTTTTTACCCTTTGGGTACGGAACCCTGAAAAAAGAAGGGCATGTATGTCATCATGATAATATAAGTAATTAGCAAACAATGGTTTACATTTTGTTTAAAAGATTTTATTGTAACAAGTATACCATGGAGCACTGCAGCCGTGTTGTCTAAATCTATACAACTGTGCAAATCTATACAAGATGATCCCAAGGATGGTCCCCGCAAAAATACTTTCGCTGATTTACGCCACCGGTCATATCTCAACAGAATCCATTTGCAATCCAGTCCCTCAACTATTTCAAGTAAAAGGAATTTCTCGTACAAAAGGGCAGCCTGGGAGAAGAAATAAAAAATATAATAATTCAAAATGGCGTCTGGCCATTTAATAACTGCCTGACACCATTGGGAAATATAATTTAATTTTTCTTCTTAGCCCTCTCTTTTCATCTTTGCTGTTGGTGCTATCGCTGTCGCTGTTTGATATTTCCTCGCCTCAGTTTTCCCCCCTCCCCCTTCTTTCGGTAACTTCCGTTGTCGAAGGTCCCACGTCGCCCTATGTTCTGGACAAGAATTATTTGCTATATTGTTGTGTTAGGTGATTTGTTTACACGTATGCGATATTCGTGTTGAGCGGTGGTAGCCCAGTGGGTAGAACATTGGGCTCGGAAGCGAGAGACCCAGGTTTGATTACCTATGACTTTGTTTTCTAAGTTATGTACATTTGTGAAGTTATAGTAGCAATACATCTCGCTAACGGTGAAGGAAAACATCGTGAGAAAACTTGATTGTCTGAGCTATTCACATACTTCAGCGCTTAAAATCGCTAGTACGCGGTGGGCACGCGTGGTGATTAAGCCCATCCTCTCTCCCTGAGAGAAGGCCTGTGCCCTATAGTGGTACGTATATAATAGGATGCTTATGTGTGTTATGTACGTATGCGATATTCGACATACGGTATAGGCTCACTGATTTCTTAGCACTGTACGTTTTTAAGCACTGGTTTACACTGCGACTAAAATCCTAGGCTGTGTTTGCTTTGACTTCCTCGTTGGTCTAGCGGTTAAAACGCTTGACTGTCAAAACACAGGTCGTGTGTTCGATTCCCACTGGAGGCCGCCGCACTCGATTTGTACAAATGGCCGCAGTCGGAGTTTCTTCTCAATATTCATGTCTTATTTAATAAGGAAAACCCCGATAAGGTTTCCTATCAGTAAGAGTAATTAAATATAAATATGTTTTAAATTATTTTTTTAATTTAATTAATCCACTTTCGATACGCCGACACGCCTTTTGCATGTGCTGTACCGATCCGTTTCTTTCTGTTACAATCCGTTCGAAGGCATATCATGGGTGATTTACTGTCAATGCATTCGATATCTGGTGGTCTCCTTTTAGGACCTGTGTGCGGCTCCCATATTCTCTTTTTTCTGTCATAATACTGTTTCTGTTTTTAATTAATCTACTTTCGATACGCAAAGATTTAAAATGTTAAACCTCGACCTATATGACCTACCGAGGAACCAGTTTTTAGGTGGTGTGTTCAATCAATGATAAAGCGAAAGAGTTCTGTCAGGAACGTGGTTAGTGGCAAACCCTGGTCTCTCCCTACCCTCCGGGATACAAGCGTGAGCTTATGTAATGTACCTAATGTTCGATCAATAACAGATCGAGGAGTATGCAAGGTGCTTGACACAACTAAACCTGAAACTTGACGGGGAATTTTAGTGAAATATATTGAGAATTTAAAACGTTTGCTTAGTTGAAGTGCTTTATTTATTGATGGTGACCAAAAAGTTATCAGGTTTGCGATATTATGCGCTTGATTAAGTATGGGTTGGAATAATATTAGGCATTTGTTAAAAAAATAACTAAATCACTTCTTGAAATCATGTGTGTTTAATTATGTTTGCATTTTCTAGGTATTTGTTTATGTAAGTATATTATAATTTAACAAAGTGTGCGTTATACAATATTTAACTATAAGAAGAATAAGAATGATATATATCAGCACTAACCCGTGCTGAGGATAGTATTAAAAACCTATTTAGAGGCTAATACAGAGAAGTTTGTAAAGAGGCTCGAAATTTCGCTGATGCCTGCACTTGCAAATTAGCTCAGTTGGGAGAGCGCTGGCACGGTTAGCCAGAGGTCGCGAGTTCAAGTCCCGGCATGGGTGAAATGTTTAGCCTCTAAATATGTTTTTAAGAATGATATATTCTTGCAATATCTCACTTTACACACACATATATATATATATATATATATATATATATATATATATATATATATATATATATACGTTTACGCTTCTTTTATTTATCTAAATCCTACCGACAACATTGTTCTTGCAATACAATCCATCCCAAGGATGTCTGGACGAAATCGCTCTAAGTATACCATTGATTGCTTAGAGATAAGAAATTACCTGTATTTTTCTGGTAGTGCGCTAAAGTGTTTTCTATCTGATCTATCTATTAATATGATTTTTCACTGAACTCAGCATGGGGCTTAGGCAGTTCCCTCTTACTTGGGCCCCTCGGCCCTTTAATAAACACCAAACAAACTTCCCCTGAAATTAAATCTCCCATTTTAAGGCAAAGGTCGCAGTTGACGCACAAGTCAACGAAAGGTGTTGAATAAAAGCAAGAAAGAAGCTGTATTTACGAACGTCCCCCGAGGGGCTCTGGGGCCCAGGTGCGTACGTAATATTCTAATGTTGGTAAGAGCGTACCGCCATCCATAATAATATAAACCCTGAAACCCCCTCCCGGCGAACATATCTCAATACCTGTGTAGATGTATTGTCTCTATATTTCACTTTGGAAAGTTTCTGGAGGAATCATTTGGCACGAAATGTGGTTTTATTGCTCTGCAAACTCTACGTATGTAGATAGATAGATATAAAACAATTTATTGCACAAAGAAGAAAGAATTATAAGTGATATCTTATATCTTAGTAATGGTATACAATTGGTGGTTAAATAACATGTAGGTATGTGAATTTTCATTGTGAAAAACAGATGGTCTTATTTTTTTGTAAGGGTACATATTGTTTTTATTTATACTGCTCAAAACAATTAGGGGAGTAATATTTCAAAGTCATATAAAAAAGGTCTTGGTTTTTAACCGACTTAAAAAAAAGAGGAGGTTCCCAATTCGACGCGTATATTTTCTAATTAGAATTTTGCCCACACAAATATTAAGACCTTCTAAGCTTTAGCTTTATTTATTAATACTAACTTCAATCAATAACAACACTAAAGAAGGCTTGAAAGGCCACATAAAACGAGATAACTTTTCTATACCTAAATAAAAGTTAAGAAAATTCAATGGCGTCACTTTGTTTTTAGGCGAACATATAGACTCTTGGCTACCATATTAAGTCCTACTAACAAAAACGCTGATGTTCTTCTGTTTTTTAATTTTCGCAACGTATGTCACTTGAATATTTTGTGGCTTGTTATAACTAAAAACCTAAGCAAAAAATTTCACTCCACTTTGAAATGTTATTCCCCTAATTGTTTTCAGCAGAATTTTTCACACAAAAAATTGTCCTCAGCTCGGGTTAGTGCAACAAAAAGAATATACCCTAGGTAACAAAAAAATATGTCTGTTTTTTATAAATCCTCAGTAGAGACATCTAGTAACGCAACTGTAAACTATTACAAAACCAGCCCCACATAGCCGTTTTGTGTGGACAAGAAAGGGAAGGGTGCGTGCATAGAGGAAGTTATTATACTGGTGCGTGTTTGCAGTTACCACAATTACCGTTAGATGGCGGTAATAGTAAAATCTAAAAGCTTTGTTGTGTTTGTCTTATGTAATAGTATTCCCAAATAAATTTTCAAATTACATATTGATACCATGGTCCAGTTATAAAAATACAAAACAGCGACATTGCACTTCTCAATTTTCATTCTGATTCTAAAGTACCTAGTTACCTATCTATCGCGGAGTTTGCTCATAAAGATAACATGCAGAAAGAAATCATTGAGGTCATCATGCGAAAAACAGTATAGAAATGTTAAAAATAGGCTTATGGGAATATCTAACACATGTACATGTTTTATGAATATTGTTTAACTGCCGTACTCAGAGTCGTCAATTAAGATTTAATGTCAATTAAGTATCATGTCATCTCTTTCATTTCAATGACATATGAAAGGGATAGCACGACACTTAATGAACATTAAGTTTAATTGACGTCTCTGAGTACGGCAGTTAGTCTTTTAGATTAATAAATCGCGAAGGTTTTTTATTTATTTATTTAAAAAAAGTACTTGACTACTCTGCAGCATTTTCTGTTCCACTATTTGCCATGAGATTGAAAGGATACAATTTAAGTATCACCGCTGTATGTCTTAATTATTGCAGCATTAGAAAGAGTGATAGTATTTAGTCGTCAGTCATTGGCCGCGAATGTCGATGTGAGAACACATTGTATTCCCGAAAATTCACAAGAAATATTTTGACAATGAGAAACTTATCTATGTCATTTTCGCCAATTTACTTCAATATAGCTGAATACTGTCTTTTCGGAATTATATTAGGAGTGACTGTGGGAATTATACTCTATTATAATGTGACTGATAAGTACAGCACAGTAGATGGATTTCTTTACGGTGGTAAAAACATGTCAGCTGTTTCCATAACGTTTGCTCTAATAGCTAGGTGAGTATGTTTGGTAGGTATATTTCATAGTTACACTACAGTATCTACCTATCCATTTTTAATGTAAGCTACACGTTTGCCTAGAATGCAATAAATAAATAATTAATAAATAACGTTTTGTATCATTGCATTAATCACATTAGTAACAAGTTTACTAAGGTGATATGTGATCATTCGGATCATTTGCATAAATAGGCAATAATTGTCTGAAAAGCTAATATGTTTTCTAGATTTTATGATTTATTTTCAGTCACCTAACCAGTATAACTCTTCTCGGTGTACCAAACGAGATTTACTTTAGAGGCACACAATATTGGGCATCAGCTCTCTCACTAATTTTGGTAACAATGCTCACCGCATTTGTTTATTTGCCAGGTAAATATCACATTTCTTTGATGTATTTATTACCACTACTTACTAACCCTTTCTTTAATCCTTCCTTAGCACTGTCAGTTTTAATACATGCGAATTTAGAAGCGGCTTTGTTTATAAATTAATTAAACAAGTTATGACGTCACTCATATTTGATAACATCGTCTGTTCTTTCAGTGTTCCACAAGTTACAGCTGACATCAAGCTTCGAATATTTAGAGATAAGATTCTCTGTTTACATGAGGACATTTGCTGCTATTCTCTTCGTTGTCAGTAAATTGATGTTGTTACCTATTATTCCATATGTTCCCATGTTGGCTTTCAGATTAGGTAAGACAAACATTCGTATGAATTTAAAATCTACCTTATAGATACTAAGTTACGTATTTTCCTTTTACATGAAACCAAATTCATTACGTTTCAGTGACAAATGTCCCGGCAGGTCGAATAACGGCAATGATATGCGTAGCATGTTCAACCCTTGCAGCAATTGGGGGTCTACGAGCTATTGTGGCCGTTGGGCTGGTCACTTCTTTTCTTGCAATGGCTGGCACGGCTTTGCCGAGCGGACTGGCATTACTGCCAATGGGATTCAAAAGGATGTGGAATCTGGCTGGCATTGGTGGAAGACTGGTACTATATGAGTACGTAATATTTGTTTCCTAAGAGATTATTCATATGTTACTGCGTTTAACCGCAATGTTCTAGAGATTATTCATATGTTGCTGCATTTAAGCGCAATGTTATTTTCATCCAATCTATTCGAAAAGGGAAACTACGCGTAAGCGTATGGGAAACTACGTCGAGTCTTCACATCGCCAATCCCACAGAGTCTCAAGACAAAAGTCTTAAATCAGTGCGTCCTACCCGTCATGACATATGGTGCCGAAACGTGGACACTCACGGTGGGGCTGGTCCACAAATTTAAAGTCGCGCAGCGTGCTATGGAAAGGGCTATGCTCGCGGTTTCTCTGAAAGATCGAATTCGAAACGAGGTGATCCCACAGAGAACCAAAGTCACCGACATAGCCTACCGAATTAGCATGCTGAAGTGGCAGTGGGCCGGCCATATTATCCGAAGAACTGATAACCGATGGGGTAGACAAGTTCTTGAGTGGAGACCGCGGATCGGTAAACGTAGTGTAGGACGTCCTCAGACTCGGTGGAGTGATGATCTTCGCAGGGCGGCTGGCAAGAGCTGGATGAGAGTAGCCGAGGACCGTGCTCAGTAGCGTGCTATAGGAGAGGCCTATGTCCAGCAGTGGACAAGCATAGGCTGATGATGACGATGATTCGAAAAGGACGACTTGGTTTGCCTTTAAGTGCACCCAAAGGTGGTGTTTTCTATAAGAAACTTTTAGCGGGCAGTAACGAGTTTTTAATCCTCTTTATAAATGCGCCACTATTATCTTTGCCGCGCACTTTTTGAA
Organism: Yponomeuta malinellus; assembly: GCA_947308005.1. Classification (NCBI taxonomy): domain Eukaryota; kingdom Metazoa; phylum Arthropoda; class Insecta; order Lepidoptera; family Yponomeutidae; genus Yponomeuta; species Yponomeuta malinellus. The sequence continues at coordinate 11,144,687 of OX371004.1, read as the reverse complement.
TTTGGAACATCTTAGTGTTCAGCGCCAAAGAAATCGAACGCAAATAAATAAAGACTGGCTGGTACGACGGCCCATAGTCGCGCCCCCATCTGAATAAAAAAAAGAAACAAATCAAAAATAATCAAAAACGCGCGAACTACAGCCCGCGTTTTCATCAATTTCCACGGATTGTTAGAAATTCATAGTTTTGATTTTGAAAAATGAATTCTTCAAGTGACTGTGAAAGTATAGAATTAACTCCTGAAAGTATAAAAACTGACGCAAGAAATGTGATGGATAATCTATTACCTGCAAAAGCCCGGGAGAAATATATAAACGCAAGAGGCACCTTTTATTTTCTCATAGTGGGTGATGAAAAGTAGAGTGTATCACTCGGGCACAAAATATATTTTTGGATCAGGCGACGTAAGTACTTTGAATCCCTCGCTACGTTCAGGATGCTCGGGATTCAAAAAAGCGCCCTCGCCGTAAAAACATTATTTTGCTGCCTTATGATACAATCTACTATCAATTACTTGCACTGAGATTACTGAAGTACTTAATTGTTTCTTTTGTCGTTTCAGTCCGGACCCAGAATTGGCCCATCACACGTCGTTCTTTGCAGTAACACTGGCTCTAAGCACAAACTGGCTATGGAAAGTGGCACTTAGCCAGTCCTCACTGCAGAAGCTCCTTGCAGTGCCAACAATTAGGCAAGCCAGGATTTGTTTGACCGCTTCCTGTGTCGGAGTGATACTAATGAAGTTATTATCATGTTTTCTGGGACTGACAATGTACGCTTGGTTCGCCGGCTGTGATCCGTTTATTTCGGGACAAGTAAATAAACATGAACAGGTAGGAGGCACATAATGATTTTTGTGCAGCATTTTTTCAGCTCACATTTTATTGCAATTATTAAATTAATAGGATTCAATAGAATCCAACGAACATAAAATCCTTCTCAGATCCATGTAGCTTCCATTTAAAAAGGTAAACAAAAGATTTACTTACCTACTTTGTTATATAAGGGACGCGGATCAAGAAGGAAATTAATATTAATTTTCTTTCAGTTGGTTCCTCATTTCCTTAATAACTTATCCATAATGTTTCCGGGAATCTGCGGAATTTTCATTATTGCTGTATTCAGCGCTACTACCGGGTAAGAACTCTATAATTCTAAAAGAAAATAGGAACTTAATGGTTTCAAAGAGAAATTAACTAAAATTTAGGTTGGTAGGTACTCACAATACTCACATTCTTCACAGATGTATAGCAACGCTTATCAATTCGGTAGCTGGCGTTGCTTTTGAAGAATTTATTCGACCGTGGATACCATTCAGAACCCGTGAAGTAGCTTGCTGCAGAATTATGAAGGTGCCTATTGTATTATATAATATTTACTAGATGACCCGACAGGTTAGCCTCCTAATTTATATATCTTTTCAAAACAAAAACATTCAGACAAATCTTCTCGTGATTTTTACGAAAACCACAAATTAAATAAGCTAAGCCTTTCGAGTGCAGCGTAGCGGTAGAAAGCCGGCTTTTCATTCGGGAGGTTGTGGGTCCGAATCCCGGCGTGTACCAATACTACCAATGACTATGTTTTCGAAGTTTTGTAAAGTTATAGTAGCAATACCACTCGCTACCTGTAAAGGAAAACATCGTGAGGAAACCTGAGTGACTGAGGTGTTCACACACCTCAACAATTGAAATTTCTAATTCGCGGTGGGCATGCGTGGTAATTAAGGGGATCCAGTGGAGTAACGCCATATAGCTAGCGCCACCAATTAAAAAAATTGTATCTTATACAGATCTTATCCGCAAAGAGTGTGTGTACAATCTCTCAATCATCATCATCATCATCATTCAGCCACAAGAAGTCCACTGCTGGACATAGGCCTCCTCCATGGATTTCCAAAAAGACCGGTTGAAAGCGGCCTGCATCCAGCGTCTTCCTGCCACTTGGATGAGGTCATCTGTCCATCTTGTGGCTGGTCGTCCTACGCTGCGCTTGCTGATATGTGGTCTCCATTCGAGAACTTTTCGGCCCCATCGGCCATCAGTTCTGCGTGCTATGTGCCCCGCCCACTGCCACTTCAACTTACTAATCCGCTAATCTCTCAATGATTCATGTTAATAGTAATTTTTAGGACCCACGATAAAGAACCCAGGATCACGAACCTGGGACTAGATAGCATTTATACCAAAAACGGCCGTTTTTGGCGTCAATGCTATCTAATCCTAGGTTCTTTGCCTTAAGTTCACGGCCACGCGTCCTTGAAAATCACTATCAACATGATTGAGAGATCAAATACTGACAATTTAAAAAAACCCGCATTGAAATCGCTTGATCCGTTTAGGCGCTACGACGGAACGTACAGACACACAGACATAGGCTTTATATAATATTATAACATCCCTCTTTGCGTTGCGTCGAGGGTTAAAAAAATGGCCAAACAAAAGAAGACGAACTACAACAAATAAAAACCTTTCTATACAACATAGCGTTCCACATAATTCTCTTTGTTACGAAGCGAACAAAATTTATATCATTATGATTATTAGTCGCGGTTGAATTATATTCAAATAGCTACACACCTGAAACGTACGATTTCGCTGTATATTGGCATAACCGATTACTGTACTAAGCTATATTACATGAAACTGTAACATAGCCAAACGATAAGTTTTTAGGGTTCCATAACCTAAGGGTAAGGAGCCCTATTACTAAGACTGCGCTGTCCATCCTTCCGTCCGTTCGTCGGTCACGAGACTTTATCTCGTGAACCGTGATAGTTAAACTGTTAAAAGTTTCACAAATGATGTATTTATGTTGCTGCTATAACAAAAAATACTAAAAACAGAATAAAATAAATATTTAAGGGGGGCCCCAACAACAAACGTAATTTTTGTTCGTTGCCGTTTTTGGCTCGATATTAATAACGACAACAGGTAGACGATTGAAATATTCAAATGTTGTATAGATAATGGTACGGAACCCTTCGTGCGCGAGTCCGACTCGCACTTGGCCGATTCTTATTAGTTTAAACTAATTATGATATTCTCAGTTTAGAAATAATAACGGGATTCTCGCAAAACTTGTTTTCAACTAAATGTCATAACCTCGACGATATTTTTGTTCAATAAAAACACGGCCATAAAATATTACTAAGCGCAGTCAGATCACTTATTTTAATTTGTTTGTTAGATCTGTCAGGATCAGGGCAAGTGGCAGACCCTGGTCCCTGCCTACCCCGAGGTACAGGCGTGAGTTTATACTATGTTATGTTTTTTAGGTACGTATGGCAGGCGTGCCATTGCAAATTTGATCTGTAAAAAAAGGTATGATTTTTTTTTCCTCGGTGAATGGCGCTAGTGTTACGCCCTAGAGCCACTTAAGCCCATACTCTCTTTCTGTGAGAAGGCCTGGAGCTCTATTTTTGAATCACTCGTATGAAATTGTATCGTCGAATGCGACTTAAGTCACACTCGTCTTCTAAGTCGCATGATGTCGTTTTTCCTTATTTTTGAATCGTTCGCCTGAAGTGTTGCCAGTACCATTTGAAGTATTGTATTTTATCCATTCCACGCAGAAATTAAAAAAACCGGAAACTACCGTAACAGAAACGGAACGTAATACTTTGTTTTATTGGCTGTTTAAATAAAAAATCTTTGTCTTTTGTTACAAACAAAACACTACTGTAATTTTGGTTTGTGTTTGTTCTAACGAAATGTCGAAATCGTTTTTTGACAATTAATCTACCGATCGCCATGCGAGACGAGTGGTAAGGACCATTCGTTGCAGTCGAGTGATTAAAAAATACGGAATTTCAGATGTCGAACGAAAATCAGTAGAAATCGAGCGCTCGATGCGATACGAGTGATTCAAAAATAGAGCTCCTGTGCCTTGTAGTGGGACGTAAATAGCCTACATGAAAAAACCTACCGAGTCGTTCTCAATTGATGCAAATCATACATGTGGCTTGATTTTTATTTATTTAGATCACGTGGCCCATTAATGGCCTATGGCCGGTTTGTAACAGGAATTCCGGTCATAAACCGGCTTTATTTCCTTGTGGCGTGTTTTAGTGGAGTCCACTTTTTATAAATAGGTCTGCTGCAGTTTATTTATGTGTGTGCGACGACAGGAAAATGCACTGCAAGTCCTGTGGCGAGATTGGTGAATGTTTATAGTTCTATAAGAACATTTGTGCCCTGTCAAGGCAACGTTTTTAGTTTCTTTAAATTTAATATATATTAATAGAAGAAGTTGCCAATTTTCGTTTATATTTTATAGCAACAAAACTACAAAAATAGTTTTGATAAAATATTTTCTTTGATCTATTGGCTATTTTTAATTTTTGTTTGACAGTTCCCTACGCTAGGCCTCGGGTGAATGTACTCAAAATTGTCGCCGTCATTATCCTCGTAATTGTCACAATTCATTATTGTCCGCGCAACAGCTGGTGTCAAAACGAATTTTTTTCTAGATATACGTAGTTGGATTTGATTGACGCTTTTATATACTTAGGTATTGTATTCACTGTATTTAGTACTGTATATTTAGTACATTTCGGTTGTGCGAAACTTTGAGAGATTATTGCGAAAAATGATGAATTGGCGACAATTCGAGGGGAACAGGTTATTTATTACTTTTTTACAGTTAACTTATTATTTTCAGCTTCTCTGCCTACTTGTTGGAATTTACTGTGCCGGCGTGGTGTGGTTCATAAATGAGCTGGATCGATTGCAGCACGTGGCGACGGGAGTCACTGGAGTTACGGCTGGTACTCTACTTGGACTCTTTACACTGGGAATTGTTTTCTCGAGAGCGAACTGCTCTGTAAGTTGGTAACCGTCATAAGATAAACAGATATACTACGTTCTACACTACAATCGCCATGGGAGCGCCGATGACGCTTCTTAGAACATTTATCATTTAAAAAATTTGCATATTGCCTCACAAATTATTATTACCTATGACGAAAATTATTGTTTATCGATTGTTCTCTTATACTGATACAAACGTAACACATTTATTGTTTTACATTTAGCTATCGTAACTCATACTTTCAATCAAATTTTTGTGTTCATGAAGTACTTATTCTATAAAGAGTTACGTTCTATGGAATTTCTTTTGAAGTCCATAGAACGTCACTTTTAGTTAAGACCTGAAATAATTTTTTTTCTTTTAAAACGATTTTATATCCGAGTTGCGTATGAATGCAAAAAGAAGTTAAGATATTGCACACAATGCTTCAGAATTAATTAATTAATTTATAAGAAGAACTGTTGTTTTCACCTACATAATACAAATACAGAACGTATACTCTATATAGAATTAGGAAATGGGCTTTAGGTGGCGATGACACCACACATCCATCAACCACATCCCCATCACTAATTGTATCGTCAAAGAAAATGTCATCGGAAAATAAAGATTGTACTGTACTGGAAGGTTCTCAGGCCCGCGACAAGAGGGCCGTCAGAAGCGCCATCTCTGAAAATGTACAAGAAGCTATAGCTCTACCAACACGCTTCTTTTTGGTACTTTAGAAGGTAGTTAGTGGATAAAGTGAGTGTGAAGCAGGCTGCTGAAAGAATAAAATGTAACAAACCCTTTTTCGTTTTGTCGAGTACAGCTCTAGCCTGAAGATGGCGCTGTGCGTATCAAAAGAACTTGTCGCAACAATACCTTCGGAAAACCTTACCGCTGATTATTTTTTTGTATTTAGCAATTTGCTTAACAATTTGCTTCTACAGCATCGTTACGGTTATTGGCTATTAGGTATAAAAGGGCCAATATTTTTTGGCTAAAACTTCAATCGCCTTACCTATCCTGTTACGAAAGATAAGAAACTGAAATAGAAAATAAAAAAGAACCTATTGATTAGCATTAACTACTAAGCAAACGAGACCACCGTAGTTATCTGACTTTTATGTAAGCCCTTGATAATGATTTATAATGTTGAATTTGGTTCCCCCCTGATTTTATGTAGCCTATGTTATCCGCGCAATTATTATGAAATCAATTCACGTTATTTGTCAAAATCTGTCGATTGGCGAAGGAGTTGATACCAGTGATAATCAAAAACATAGATGTCTAACTAGCGTTAAAAAACGGGCAAGTGCGAGTCGAACTCGCACACGAAGGGTTCCGTAGCATTATCTATACAAAATTAGACACAAAAATGGAGAAAAAACGGCAAAAAATTGTTGTATGGGAGTCCCCATTAAATATTTATTTTATTTTAATTTCATTATTAGTTTTGAAGAGAATATAGAACTAAATATTCTGTTAATATTTCGAGGTAGATACCTGTTGCCGTTATTAATATCGAGCAAAAAACGGCAAAAAAATTACGTAATTTTCTTGCCCTTAAATATTTCAGCTCCCCTTAAATATTTATTTTATTCTGGTTTTAGTATTTTTAATTTAGCGGCAACAGAAATACATCGTCTGTGAAAATTTCAACTGCCTAGCTATCACGGTTCATGAGATACAGCCTGGTGACAGACAGAGAGACAGACGGACGGTGAAGTCTTAGTAATAGGGTCCCGTCTGGCATCCTTCGGGTACGGAACCCTAAAAATTACCCCACCCACATTTAATTGTGGGATGGCGGGCGGAGCTAGTCAATTGTGCTACCAATCGGAACGAGTCCAGTATTACCCGGTAAAATATCTATGCACCTGCCACTGTCAGACCGCCATCTTGCGAGACACCTAGATATTTTGACCAGTTATACATCGATGAAGTCCTTGGTTTGAAGTTTTTGTATAAAACCAACCATCATTACGCTGTCACTTACTATCGCCCAATCAACGTTCACGTCACGCAAGGCGCACAGGAATGAACAAGTAATTGTGTTGTGTAGAAGTTATAATATGTTATTACTTATATATAACTTATGAGAGAAAATATAATCGGGCAAACGTACATACATTACCCTACTTTTGGGTTTCGCCTCAGTCAGGTAAAAAACAAACATTAATTTTTATTCCCAGGGAGCGCTAAGTGGATCTCTACTAAGCTTGGTGCTTTGCGGCTGGCTCCTCATAGGGGCAGAAAATGCTCTCGCCACCGGGGCATTGACCTTCCAGGGGAAACCATTGGCGACCTCTGGATGTGGAAAATCGAACTTCACACACATAATGGCCAATGTCACAGCCGTTTTGCCGCGCGCGTGAGTATAAAAATCGTTCGTTTTCCTCTATTTTCCTTAACAGGCGTTTTTGGTTTGTTTATCTTTTCCCCCGATCGTTCTACCTTGTGTCTCGGGTGTGTTTATAGCTGGGGATTTGTCTGGATATTATCTGACCAAGCGACAAGAAACTAACCGCCTTATAAAATCTAATAGCTGGGTGTTAAGGTGGTTCTGTCTGTTCTGCTGAAAAATTTGTTTTGATAACAACTAACAAGAGATAACAGAGTGGCATAATCAACATGGTATACCTATTTCCAATAGTCACCAAATGATATGATTAGGAAGAAGAAGAAGAAAGACATTTATACACACATACCTACTCAACCCGAGCTCTCGACTGATTGATATTATTTAAGATATTTTCTTTTTATTGGGCCTTATTTACCCTTGGTTTATATTTACCCTTATTTTTAATTACCCATTATCATTACCCATATTTACCCTACGTTAATAAGTTTAAGAGCCTATTGGTTTACTAAATAAACCCCTCAGAAAAGTCTTACCTCCGGTTTCCCGTACACTAACTTAACTGTCTGTTAATGGCTGTCAGTTCACCAAAGTGCATACAAAAAAAAGCATCTGACAGCTGTCAATAGATTAACTGATCGTTGCTGTATCAGAAACCAGGGGTTATATTATTTTGCTATTCGCATCGCATAGATTGTGCTTGGCCTAGCCACTGATATTACGACTCTGTTATTATTGACTTGAGGATTCATTTTTACGACCAAACTTTTCTTTTTATCACGAACTACCGCAAAGATAAACTACTTTAATGCATTTAGTTTTTACTATTATGCGATTTCTTTGCAAATTAAGACAAGGGGAATAGGAAGAACTCTCTTTTGCTTTTAAACTCGGGTAAAAAACACTAGTAACCATAAAGTGCACACGAGATTACATCGCACATCGCAGGATATTACGCCCAATATCTTAGAAAATCCGACCCAATTCAGCTAGAGAATAATCCACCTTTAAACGGTTTCCCAGAAACATCGTCCAGCCAACGAAGCGTCTCCAATCTTTATTCAGAATCTCATTCACATACTGTCCGTTCGCCGGAGCACTAGCTGTACTTCTCATCGGGGTCCCCATGAGTTATCTGACCGAGAAATCGAGGACCGACTCTATGGACCCCGACGTCTTCTGCCCTATGACGCAATACTTTCTCAAGAAGGCCAGAAGGGGGCGAAGGTCAGCGCCGCCTTTGGAAATGAGATCGACGGCTACGGACCAACCGGATGTCTACGTGGCTCTGGACGACGCACTGAAACATTTGAGTGAGGTGCTTGATCAGAAAGAATAAAATTGTCTAAACTGTCGTTTGCTTTTAACTTTTTATTCCTATGCAGTGGACCTCATATCAACCTTCCACGCGGTAGAGCCGCGTGCATTCTAATGACGTTACGAGCGACTTAACATCATCAACATCATTCAGCCGCAAGAAGTCCACTGCTGGACATAGGCCTTTTCCATGTATTTCCGAAAAGACCGGTTGGAAGCGGCTTGCATCCAGCGTCTTCCTGCCACTTGGATGAGGTCATCTGTCCATCTTGTGGCTGGTCGTCATACGCTGCGCTTGCCGATATGTGGTCTCCATTCGAGAACTTTTCGGCCCCATCGGCCATCAGTTCTGCGTGCTATGTGCCCCGCCCACTGCTACTTTAACTTACTACTCCGCTAGGGAGCCGCCGAGCGACTAAAATGTATCAATTGATGTGCTGTCGACTATACCGCTTAGATATTCATTCATCAACGAGGGATTTTGCGTGACTATAGCATACCTACCTCCAGAATACGATCGAAGCCCACTAGCGTTACTCCGTCTGTATTGTGGTAAATAGTAAATAATGGATTCACCTTAATTTTCAGGGCAAACGTTAGTGGGCAATTTGGAATAGGATAGTTTATAGGATTGCGGTCCCTTCGCAATATTCAGTAACCTAAGTAAACCCTGAAATGGGAATGCCAACCCGAAGGAAGGTTGAATTTCTTAGACCTGCCCTTACAGTTCTGACCTCGAAAGAAAGATTAAACACGACGATCAGCACATAAATGTTTCATTGATACTAACATTTATTTAACCCCAAGTATTACTTAAACTCACTCTTTTACGGTATACTTTAATAACATGCTTTAAAAAGTTGTCATAAATGACACGCCTAAAAAAATTGTTGAGAAAATTTACGTGAGGGTCTCATAAGCTCAATTTCAGAATACCAAACCGGTAAAATGCGAATTGAACCAAGGGTTCCGTACGACCACATAATATAATATTACGTATTTTTAGAAAAACTTGTTTTCTTTCATTCAGTTCGAGAAAATTAGGAAAGTTGAACTCACACCTGGCTAAGTTTTATATACATATTTGTTGTATAAGGGCTGCTGTAATCATAAATTTGTATGTATTACCATTTTTGAGACAAAACCAAAACAAACAGACGTAAAAAAATATGTTTGTTGCATGCGGACCCACTATATTATATATTTTTATTTTTAGATTAGATTAGAATATTATTTATTGTACACAAGAAATTTTATTTTATTTGGTATAATTTTTTAGGTGATTCTCCGAAAATGAACATAAACATAAAAAATTACATACAGGCACATACATTGCTTCTGGCCCCACACTAGGATACCCTGTGTCGTGGGAACCAGAAACAACGACATCACAAACATGTAAACATCCAAGACCTGGTTTTTTTTTTTTGTCCCCAGCCGGGATTCGCACCCGGTATGCAAATGCACTGCAACTACTGCGCCACGAGGTCAATGGATTGACTGTTACTGTCAAAAAGCCTTTTGTAGGTCAGAAAGAAGGGGGGGAAGACGGTAGGTGGACCAGGGAAATCACAGAGTGGCGGCCGAGAGCAGGACAAGTCAGACCAGCGGCCCGATGGTCGGACGATGTCGTTGAGTCAGGGTAGGACCCGTGGATTCCAAGGGACCGTGAGAGATGCCATTTGGGGAAAAGGCTCATACCCAGCAGCGCGCAGCTGTGGGCTGATCATGATGATGATGAGGTCAGACAGACCGACGTCGTAGGCATAAGGTACTGTTTATATATTTTTTGTTGCACTAACCCGTGCTGAGGACAATTTTAAAAACCTATTTGGAGGATAAAAATTCCAAGAAAAGCACGATCACCCGCACTTCCCTATAATGGGAATGATATCGCTGTACCTACATGATTATATTCTTTTTATTGCACTAACCCATGCCTAGGACAATTTTAAAAATCTATTCTATTTCCTGTTGGTACTCTTAAGGTATGGAATCATAAAATATTCTTTGAGTACCTAGTTAATTTAAATGCAGAGACGTACACACTGTCTTCTGTATTCGAAACTGTCAAACAGTCTCCGAAACTTTGCTTTTACTTAATATGTTTTTGAACTTGAAAAGAACAATAATTATTGTTTAGGAGATTCTTAATTTTGTTGTCATAGCATGAATAGGGTGAGAAATGAAAATTCTAGGTAGATATTTGTAAGGAATTCGGCCATGGAACGCGACGAGGAATGAATACGATTTCACGATTGAAGGCGGGGTGGAAATATTGCCTTCATTCCGCTCCATTATTCATGTGACGTGTGATGATGTATTGTTCGTCATTAAACTACAATGGCTTTTTATTAACTGTGATAATAGCCCCACTAACTTTTGTATGTTGTGTAGAGTTTTATGGTTTACAGAAGATTTTCTCAGAAATTTCATAAATGGTTGCTAAAATATGTTCGTTTTCATTTAAATATATTATTTCTTTGTTCAAAATATTGACTTCCCCTTCACACGAGGTACTCCTAAAAGCACGGCCTCGTCAGATCTTTGATATCCTGCCAGCTAGATTGAGGAGCTTTCGGAAAGACATAAAAATACGGTCTTACTTCTACTTATGCGACAGGGTGAATTTGGATTCATTCACCGTTTCAGGGTTCCGTAGTCTGACAAGGAACCCTTATAGTTCCGCCATGTCCATCTGTCTGTTTGTCTGTCTGTCCGTCCGCGGACTAGCGCAAAGGCCGGTGGTACCAGAAAGCTGTAATTTGGTATATTTATACATACTTATCATGGAGCGGTGGTAGCCTAGTGGGTAGAGGAGCTGTGGTAGTCTAGTGGGTAGAACCTCGGACTCAGAAGTGGGAAACCTAGGTTCGATCCCCGGTGCGGGCATGTACCTATGACTTGGTTTTCTAAGTTATGTACATTTGTGAAGTTATAGTAGCAATACCACTCGCTAACGGTGAAGGAAAACATCGTGAGGAAACCTGAGTGTCTGAGCTATTCATGAAAAGAACCCTCTTTCTATGGAACTTTACAAGGCGGTTTTTTAATATTAAGTAACATATGGTGCCAGTTTTGAAAAAATAAATATTTTTGCTACTACAAATTACCTACTCCACTAAAGCATAAACAATATCAGGATGAAAAGTACTGAATAAAAATCGTAACAAACTATGGTACAAGAGTCTTGTGGTTGGCGTCGGCCAACTTAATTCTTCCTTCACTTATTGGCGTACATCGGACTCTAAATCTTAAAGAATAACAGAAAACATTTAGCTACGCATCGATTTCAAAATCACGAAAAAGAATCAAGATTTATAAATCTTTACCTCACGTACACTCCTTTTACCAATCAAAAAATAGGGCTGCCAAGTATCACTTGGAAAAGATCCGCAGCCCAAGAGCCAGTCGATCGACACTAGCTAATCTGAAATTGGGAAATCTGTGGTTGATCTCTGCTCCCCGAGAAGTTAAAGGATCAATGAAGAAGAAATCTTGAACTATGCAATGGAACCTAAATTAAATTTTGCTTACTAAAACTGAAATAAAAAATAATCATCGACCCGACCGCTGAGCATTAAGGGGGTCCAGGGAGTAACACTAGCGCCACCGAGGAAAAAAAAATCATATGTTTTTTTACAGATCAAATTTGCAAAAAGTGTCGGTACAATCTCTCAATCATGTTAAAAGTGATTTTTAGGACCCGTGGCCCTGAAACTAAGGCAAAAAAACCTAAGATTATATAGCATTAACGCCAGAAATGGCCGTTTTTTTTAGGACCCATGGCCCTGAAACTAAGGCAAAAAAACCTAAGATTATATGGCATTAATGCCAGAAATGGCCGTTTTTTTTTTTAGGACCCATGGCCCTGAAACTAAGGCAAAAAACCTAAGATTATATAGCATTAATGCCAGAAATGGCCGTTTTTTTTAGGACCCATGGCCCTGAAACTAAGGCAAAAAAACCTAAGATTATATGGCATTAATGCCAGAAATGGCCGTTTTTGTCATAAATGCCTCAGGTTCGTGCTAGGACCACGTTCTTTGCCGTGGGTCCTAAGAATCACTGTTAACATGATTGAGAGATTGTACCCTTTTTGAGAATTTGATCTGTAAGAACAGACATGAATTTCTTTCCTCGGTGGCGCTAGTAATATTCCCTGGACCCCCTTAACTACTAAGAAGACGGGACCAGCCTAGGTACCTCGCAATCAGTTACACTGTTGAATTTGGATCCCGCATGCTTAGTAGTCGAGTTGTTGATTTTTTTTATTTTAGTTTTTCTATTTTCGCCCTTTTGGTGACTTTTTACTTTTTATTGTAATTTAAACAAGACGAATCGATAGTGATCTTATTTGTCAAAATCAGACCATTGGTTAAGGAGTTATCACCTAAGATTATATAGCATTAACTCCTGAACTGCCCTCGCGGAACGAAACGTATAGGTGGCCCATACTAAGTTGGACACAGATCTGTGTCGCGGCAGACGAGTGGTTAATGCCAGAAATGGCCGTTTTTGTCATAAATGCCTCAGGTTCGTGCTGGGATCACGTTCTTTGCCGTGGGTCCTAAGAATCACTGTTAACATGATTGAGAGATTGTACCCTTTTTGAGAATTTGATCTGTAAAAACAGACATTATTTTCTTTCCTCGGTGGCGCCAGTAATATTCCCTGGACCCCCTTAACTACTAAGAAGACGGGATCAGCCTAGGTACCTCGCAATCAGTTACACTGTTGAATTTGGATCCCACCTGCTTAGTAGTCGAGTTTTTGATTTTTTTTATTTTAGTTTTTCTATTTCCGCCCTTTTGGTGACTTTTTACTGTGATTTATGCTGATTTCATATAGCTTGAGACGCAAACAAGACCAATTGATAGAGATCTTATTTGTCAAAATCAGACTATTGGTTAAGGAGTTATGAGGAAATGTATAAACATGGATACGAGCCAAACGGAATACCCTCCTTTTGGGCGTCGGGCAAAAAAGATGTAAAACCTAGTGCCCCATTTCGTTTCCTGTTTCAATGGAAGTTATTAAAAAAATCTTAATTGCACAAGAAATTAATCTGCACTAAGGCGAGCTTAAAGATACACGGATGTAGGTACGTTGCGTAATATTTCACCAGGTCTCTTTGTTATTCAAAATAATTTTATATGGCGGAAAAAGCAAAGGTTCCAGGACCCAAGCAAAAACAAATGAGATGGCGTGTCCTCTCTCAGCCGCAGACTCGTTGTCACCGTGACAAAAGGATGGAAAAAACAAGAGCCTACACACGGGGCCAGGTCCGTTTTGACAAGATTTCATACATGTCATGTATTGATTGACTAATGATTTTCTATGATTTTCACACTAAGAGGACATTGCAGTTTTCGATTTGATAGCAATTTTTTTTTTTGTGCAGTCGACAGCATATCAACCTTTACATTTGTGCACTCTATTTAGTGACGTTACAGGTTAATTTGCAACTAAAATGGAAAGGTTGATGTGCTGTCGACAGTACAGCAATTTATTTTTAACTTAACTACAGTGTATACCACTGTAACGAGGATAAGATAAAATTTATTTATTTAATCGTGGGTATAAAGTGTACATAAGAATTAACTTTAACATGGGTAAGAATAAAAACGTAGCCTAAACTAGGAAAAACCTCTATTTTAGGCTGTGTATGTAAGAGCTTAAATATTGTAACGACATAAGTTCGGGAAATAAATGGTATGAACCAATAGAATTAGTAAGGAACCCAAATATCTTAGAATTAAACATAGTAGATTTCGAGATAAGACTGATGCTAGTTTTATATGGAAGAATATCTGAGATGTATAAGGTTTTTAATGTATATGTTTTTGTTAGTACAATAAAGAGTTCTAATCTAATGTTTATACTTTAATCTGAAAACATAGCTACGAGCCGAGAGCAATAGACCGGGACAGTTGACGTGAATCTACTCGAAATTGTCGCCGTTTATTCTCGTAATCTTTAAAAAACCAACTTAAAGGCTACAAATTCCACCCGTATTACGTACAGGCAGCGAAGTGGGTTACTCGGGACTGCACGTGATGTAAATCGCTTCGGCCGATGTCGCTGCCTGTACGTAATACAGAGAAGCTTGTGAAGAGGTTCGAAATTTCACTGATGCCTGCACTTGCCCATTAGCTCAGTTGGGAGAGCGCTGGTACGGTTACCCAGAAGTCGCATGTTCATTTCCCGGCATGGGTGGAATTTTTGGCCTCTAAATAGGTTTTTTAAAAATGGTCCTCAGCACGGCTTAGTGCAACAAAAAGAATATATTCTCGTAATTGTCACAATTCATCGTTGTCAGCGCAACAGGTATTAAAAAATGTTTTCTTTCTCTATCAGTTGGATTTGACGGACACTTTTACATAATATGGTAACAACAAAAACTGTAAGTATTTAGTACATTTCTGTTGTGCTGAGAACTGTAAGAGCTTGTTAAAAAAAAAATTCATTGACGACAATTCGAGTAGATTCACCCTGGAGCATAATGGAATAAGCCTATACTTAGAATTGGGTAGACTGGTGGGCTAACCAATTCTATCCTAGAAAAAAAGAAGAATTTAGTCATTTCGAGCACAAAAACCTATTAAAGTAACTAGGTGTACCATGTATATCAATACTTTAGGTGCTGATGCATCCCTTATCCTAGTCAAAGCAGCACTAAACCCTTCAGTCGGGAGTTGCGTGCCAGGTTTTAGACGCGGTACATTAATTCTGGCTACAGTCTGAGTGGCTGTTGTCTGGAGCGTTTATCCGCGGTTGTGAGGTAACGCAGATTTCCTTGCATTCTTCAAACACTTTAATTACATTGTTTTCTTGTTTATAGGATAATGCGAGGCTGAGGTAGGCTTGGATTGTTATAGTGTTGTGTTCCTGGCACACCTACATTTCTCTCAATATGTCTGCTCTGAATGGTCTGCGTTGCACAATATATTACAATAAAAATACATAAAAAACTTGACAAAAAGAGTTTTAACGATTTCGGCTTATCATTGTGATGCTGGATGCACGCGAGCGCTCTCGTGCGCCGAGTCGCACTGTGGGTCTTTATTTGTACTGTGCTGTGGGTCTTTAGTATCAGCCACGTTCCGCCATAGTGCGTGTCAGTGCGCGTTCTAGCGTCCGCAGCGTACCTTTGAATGCACAATAGTTTCTTTTAGACATTTGAAAATTTAATCGCGATTATTTATTTGTTAAACTTAACGTCGGGAACCAAAGTAAGTAAGTATACCTGGTAAATAATTGCATTTAAACCTTTTAAAAACTGAATTTGCACGGATATTTACTAGTTATTTTTTTTCATTTTACAATTTTCCGACATTTCGGCACTTTTACAAGTTCCGTGGTCTCTGTAGAGTGAGGTGGCAGGCGTGTTTTTGAAAGCATTAACTGTTAGTTTAGTACCCTCGGCAAATATTTTAAAAACATATTAATCTACGTTCTATTGTTAAGGTTGTCATGAATTATATTCTGAAAAACCTGTCAATAACATTGAGTATAATTTATTGGTAAGTATAACAAAGACTACGATCGATAAGGCTAGACGCATACGTCACACCATGTCCACGAATTAATGTCTGGTGCATGGACTCATAAACACCGCGTGCAGCCATTAGCAGTTAAGGAACAAAATATGAACATCAGAAGAATCTCGGAACTGAAGTTAAACCATCCAGGCCCGGACGCATGCATGAGTTACATATTTTGCATAAACAAAGGCGTCGCTGACGGCACAAAAAATATATTTACACTACACGGTATCAATGAATAAGCATACAAAATAATGTCGCATAGTCGACAGCATGTCAAGCAAAACATCCTTACGCTCTACTCAGTAGGCACTCATTACGGTTTACTTTGGAACAAACATGCAAAGGTTGATATGCTGTAATAGAGACTAAGACACTTTCAATTCCAGTTCAAAAGTACAAAAACGACTGCGGTAAACGCGGTAAATATTTCTAAGGACACTCCTAAAATTGCTCCTACGTAAAAGTGCTAAAATGGGAATATATTAAGAATAAAAGTATTAAAGTTGAAATAAAAAGCCGGGAGAAAGCAGAATTTGAACAACGTGTAGGTATTTTAATCCTGTAAAATTCGCAAAAATTTAATCATGTCGTTGTTATTCCGGTCGACCGTATTGTTATATTCATAGATTTTTCCTAGGAAAACAAATACATTATTGTTTGCAGAGAATATGACAAGTATTCTTTGCAAACTGTAAGGTTGTCTCTTGATACCATGTGATTATAATCTAAAGAACAAGAAATACCGGGGCAGTTTTGATTTAAATTTTGTATATTTAAGCTAAAATTCCCGCACAAAATACGCTTAAAGATGGGGCGAAAAAATCCATTAGCAAAATATGTGGAGAGACCGCCATGTTCGCTACATTTTACACGAGTGACTCTTTAAAAGTGCCTAAGAGAGTAATTGAGCGTATCAGCCGTATAAATTTGTTACGTTATTTGCATAAAATTTTACGACACCAAATGCGGCATTTGGTTCATTCTGCCTCCATTGAAAGGGATAGGGGAAATTGTATCTTATGTCCATGAGCGTAAGTGTGAAATTGGCGTTGTTGTTCGCCGAGATTAAAATGTATGAGCCACGTGTGGTTAACACTTGTAAGTCTTGTATGGTATCAATTTTACGTTCGAAAGCCTCTCCTAATTTTATGATCTAACTCGCGAAATCTTTGAAGTGAAATTTCTCTTTACCGCACCAAAATGTAATATAAAAGAGAAATCCTTGCGGTTTAAGTTACAATTTCAGTTTCTTGAACCTTCTCCGTTTTTCTTTGACATTTACCCGTTTACCACGATATTAATGTGAAAGTTGTGAAAATACGTGATAAACACAATATTGTACTCAGCACCACAAAATAAATAACCATTATTAGTCAACCACACAAGCGAATTGAATGGTTTTTGGCACTCAATGTACTTATACTATACCATAATGTAGCATCACGTAATAATAGTATGTTATCGTCTATGTCGGTGCTTATATCTAAATTAAAGGTGCTTATTTGGAACTATCAATCTTTCTTGTGATATGTCACAATAAATGTAATTCTTTCTTAGTTAAACATATTTTTTACCACAATCAAAACTTGCATAAAACTTGCTTTTAAATTTGTGTAAAATTAAAAAAAGTAATTTAGAAGAAGAAGAAACATTTATTTCAGCAACAGTTACACATTTACATGTTACAAACATGTAGATGTGTGTTTTAATATTTTCACACACACGATTCCCGTTGGAGCACGCCATACTTAATTTATTACAAAAACGAAATTATTTGGTAGTCGAGCGTATTACCACTAGACCAATGACGGAGTAATGGGAAGAGACATGGCAAAAACTGCTTTGTAAATATGTATATGAGCCTCAGTAATAAGGGAACAGAGGAAAGGTAGAGAGGGTGACAGTACTCTTTCATCATCATCATCATTCAGTCACAAGAAGTCCACTGCTGGACATAGGCCTCCTCCATGGATTTCCTCCATGGATTTCCTAAAAGACCGGTTGGAAGCGGCCTGCATCCAGCGTCTTCTTGCCACTTGGATGAGGTCATCTGTCCATCTTGTGGCTAGTCGTCCTACGCTGCGCTTGACTATATGTGGTCTCCATTCGAGAACTTTCCGGCCTCATCGGCCATCAGTACTGCGTGCTATGTAACTCGCCCACTGCTACTTCATACTAATCCGCTGGGCTATGTCGACGACTTTCGTTCGTCTAGGGATCTCATTATTTCTGATTCGATCTCGTAGAGAAATTCCGAGCATAGCCCGTTCCCTAGCTCGTTGCGTGACCTTGAGCATAGTGAGAGACCACGTTTCAGTGCCATAAGTCATCACTAGTAACATGCACGGGTTGTATAATCTTGTCTCTTTCAATATAACTCTATCCAAATACTTTCATATGTAGGTTAGTTAGGAAAATAAAAGTAAAAAAGCTCCAGAAACGGTTTCCTTGCGATACTTCGATAGAATTCTTTTCGCAGGGCCCGCGGAATTGAATTGATTCCAGTAATTGGCTTACCCGTAGATTCATTCCTTCTATTGAACATGCCACTGGTGCTATTCGACGTTTATTCGTCAGCGATATTTGCCAATAAACCATATTTTCCTTCGTCGACGAATTCAAATTAAAATCGTAACTTTACCTGGGGAACCCATATTTATGAATACTCCTCCCTGGAATCGTAAATCACGCCCTACTTTGAGCAAACGCAGCAAAATTACACATTATTATTAAATGAGTCTATGGTTTCCTTCCCTCTCCAAAGACCTATTTAGGTAAATTCGTGACGGGAACTCCAAATCAGCCTTTTTAAAACTGGTCCAGAGGGAGTTGAAACAAATTAATTGGTCCAACGAAAATTCTATACCATGCAGCCGTGCTGTTTCAAAGTTAGCGCGCTGGTAAAATCTTTCTAGATTAAGACAAAGGAAACACCATAATCGGTTAAAGTAAGTAATTTTAACCGACTTCAAAAAAGGAGAAGGTTATCGATTCGACGCGTACTATTTTTTTTGCTACCTTTTTGCATAACTCCGTCAGATCTCAACTGATTTCGACAATTTTTTTTTGTTCGAATAGATATGACGTCCCACTGGTCCCATTTTAATTTGGTGAAGATCTGATGAAGACTTTCAGAGATGGAGAACGGTACTCTTCAATGGACAGCAGTAAATAAGGCCTAATGGAGTCCATCTTTTAGTAATATCCGTATGTTTCATAAAATAGCGTAAAAGTAGTCTCAAGGTAGTTTGGTGATGTTCTGGTGAAGACTTTCGGAGATGGAAATTAAGAACGTCAAATTTTAAAACAACCAATTAAGTAGGGTAAATTATAGTTATAAGGGTCTTGTTCATTTGTCTCCCGCTCCCTCTTTAAAAATTGAAAAAAAAAAAAAAAAAAAAAAAAATTAAAACCAACTCCGAAATTTATTAATTATAATTATTACTAATTATTTAAATTATTTCTAACTTTTTAGTGCTGTAGTGTTTCGAAGTCGGTTTTGGTTTTTTATTTAAACTTTTAGACAATCTATGGAGATAAAGACGCAAAACAACAACAGCCTGGCACACGCGTTTCCGCGTTATGTATCGTTTAAACAATTTTTCTTTTTGACGGTTAGGCTTAAGAAAGTAATACTTACAAACGTAAGAGAGAGAGAGAGATGATTTACGTAGTGAGATGATTTCCATCGAACAATACAAAAGCACTCCAACACGATCTTCTAAGGGTAGAATAAATCGAAAGATTGCTGTTAAAAATGTACGGTGCAAGCAAGAATGTCTGTAGATTTTATAGCTTTTAGCACTCGATTAATTGAATTCCGATGCCCAGGTGAAGGCACTGATTGCTAGCGACCGATTCAGCTCGAATGGAGAAGTCGGTATTCGTTTATCAATATCGAGTAGGTACTATAAGAACATTCTTCCGCCGGTTTTTCTGAGGTCTATTCAGCTACTACCCGGATTACAGCGGGCCAGCAACATGCGGATGCAACGATAATAAATAAAAAAAAAGTAAAAAGCCTTTTATTGTTTTTCCGAGAAAAATAGTTATACATAATTTGGTACAATTGCTTATACTATATTTTTGCATGGATGTTATATAATTAATTAAATTAATTAATTTATTTGGTACAATTACTTTCATTTTAATTTTGCATGCATGTAATGTAATAAGATTAATAGATTTATTTATGCACGGCATACTTCGACCAAATAGGGGATGTATAAGCAAAGGGGAGGATAAAAAGTACCCGAAACCGGCGTGCGTGCGTGCAACGACTAATGAACGTTGAGAAAGTGAAAGTGATCTGTCAGGATCGTGGCAAGAGGCAGTCCCTGGTCTCTGCCTACCCCTCTGAGATATAGGCGTGAGTTTATGTATGAATGTATTTATGCATGACTATTTACAATTAATTAAAATTCGGGTAATTTTTTTTTTCATATTTAAATATAGTAAAAAAATCATGTAATAATTCACAATTGAAATCATATAATCAATCAATAATATCAATAATAATAATCATCAAATCAATATGTACTTACGATAAAAGCAAAACGTTAAATTTGTGTTAGAAGAACCCCTGGTGGGGTGAAGGCCTTCTGCAAGTTCAACCACGTATCTATACCTATCCTGAGCAATCTGTATCCAGTTTGTCCCGGCAATCCTTGCTATGTCATCATACCAACGTTTATATGGCCGTCCTCTGTGGCGCTGTCCGTCTTCTGGGCCTGTCCACTCTGTTACGGACTTGGTCCAGCGTGACGAAGAC
Organism: Yponomeuta malinellus; assembly: GCA_947308005.1. Taxonomy (NCBI): domain Eukaryota; kingdom Metazoa; phylum Arthropoda; class Insecta; order Lepidoptera; family Yponomeutidae; genus Yponomeuta; species Yponomeuta malinellus. Next base: position 11,123,892 of record OX371004.1, on the reverse strand, counting down.
ATTCTGGCCACATCACGAGCCCATTTCCGTTTCATCTTTCGAACATGCCTACTCTAAGGCATCCTTAATCTTAGTCCTCTTACGTATTTCAGTGCTTCTTTTTTTGTATGTAAGTTTTATGTTTAGAATACTACATTCCATATTATTCTTTTTGCGTTGTGCTCTGTAACCATCCATGTAGCACAACCGTGTGTTAACGTAGGGAGCAAACATGTGTCTAATATTTTTTGTTTAGTCTTAGTGGCAGGTTACTTTAAAATATCTTTGATAGCACAAAACGTTCTCCAATTTTTAAAAACTCATTTAGGGGCAAAAAATTCCGCCCATGTCCCGACATGGGAGTTGAACCCGCCACCTCTGGCTAACCGTGTCAGCGCTCTCCCAACTGAGCTAATTGGCAAGAGCGGGCATCGGCAAAATTTCGAACCTCTTTACAAACTTCTCTGTATTACGTACAGTTATTAAGTTATTATAATTCGACGTTCTATCTCTTCCCTGTTTATGTTTTTGAACTAAAAAAGTTTCCCAAGATAAATATATTCATCAACATACTCGGCAATCTTGTTATCTATTTTTATTGTTGTCTGTGCACTGTTGATAATTATTTTTGTTTTTCTAGGTTAATTTCTAATCCAACTTTGACACTTTCTGTGTAATCTTTGTAGCATGTCTTGCAGCTTGCTGGCAAATAATACAATTTATTCGGCAAACTTTAGATAGCTTAGACATTTATATTTTGTTTACTCAATTTTTTTATCAATATTTTTTTCTCATTACGAACTCCAAAACGGCAATAAATGTTTTTGGGGATCACCCTGCTTCACTCCTCGCTAGATTTTGTAGTTCGACCTAGCATTTTCTAAGCGGACTCTACTTTTAGTAGATTCTGCACCATACAATAATGTGTGGCACCCTGTCACAGATGGAGCAGCTAATGTTTATTTGCGATGTTGAAGTTGGTCCTATTATGAAATGTTGTTTGTATTGTTAAGTAGAATACCAGCTCAGTTTAGTTCTTTATACGTTTCACTATAGAGCCTTCTCTTAGAAAGAGAGAGAGAGAGTATGAGCGTTATCACCACGCGCGCCCACCGCGGATTGATGATTTGAAGCAACAAGATTCGTGCACCTCGACACTCGTGATTCCTCACGAGGTTTTCCTTCAGAGTCAGCGAGTGTACTACTGCAACAAATTTTGGAATGCACGTAACTTAGAAAACAAAGCTGTGGGTGCATGTCGGGACTCGAACCCACGACGTCTCCAATGTGGGGCCAGCTTTCTGCCCTTGCCCTGCGACCGCCTGTAGTTGCTTTTTGCAACACGCTGTATAAATTCCAATGTTGCGACGTACTCTATAGGGTATCATTATCGACGTCACATATGGAAATGCAAGCTAACGATGTCGAGCATTTTAGAGGTTTACATCTGATTCAGACGTTTGTTGATTCAGTTCCAGTTGCTATTGCATCACTACTCGCTCTTAAGAGATATGACAGTGACAAAGAGTAAACTTTCGATACAGTAAATGGAGCCCGAATAGATTCTCGAATACGGCGTCACATCAGTTTACTGAAATTGTAAGCACACATTGGAAAGCCAAGTAGTCAGGACAAATAGAGGAGAATTTATGACTTATTCTCAGTGAACTAATTAGGTATAATCTAGATATCTACTAAGAGCTAGGCATTGCATTATTAGTGTTTTGATTATTCGTATCTGTTCATAAAACTTCAGCGGAGATGAAAATGAGCGAGAATGTGTTTGATCAATAACCGCCAGTTTTCGAATTGATAATTTCACTTGGCAAAAGGTACTCAAGTATCGTTCTATCTCCTCCGATTTCTCGGAAAATAACTAGACAAAGTGTGATTTAAGTAATGACTTAATTAAATTTCTAAATAAAATAATATTTATGAAGACCATAATATTTTATTCGACTGACCATTAATACCAGTGTAATTTTGACAAACAACGCGCTAGCAACAGCAATTTCCGAAAATCACACATTTAATAAATGTAAGGCTGTATTTTTTATTATGTCCCACTTCCACGAGATTACGCAGAACTCGGAACTCAAGTAGTAATTTACGCCACTTTCGATTAATTTAAAAGCAAACTAGTACGTGCTAGTACACAAATAACTAGCTCACTTCTAAGCAAAACCCTACCACAGACGACTCTTTCATACAGCTATTGGTTTTAATGCTTCACTTCATTAGAAACGCCCCGTGACTCGATTATGTGATCTCAAACCCGTTTAGATCTCGCTGCCTACGTTTCCTTCCATCCTGCAGCAATACGGTAAAACGAATTTGTCGCAATAACGTAAGTCGTAATTGTAATTGTACCATTGCCTCCCGAAACCATGTGCCAATCTAATCACGGATAACTAACAAAAATACCTACAAAATGAAGTCCAAACTGCAACTTATAATTTTCAACATTGCTTTCTGAATTTTAGCATGGTTTCAGAACTTAAGCCAGCCGTAATTGCTTAAAAACTTTGATCGCTTCTAAAAAGAGTGACTATCCTAAAAAACCCGTATTCATCAAGTGTTTACACGAATGTACTTCACATCTTCAGACTCCCTCACAAACTCAGGCTGCATCTAAAGTTAGCATTAGAACGGCTGAAGACTATTAATTAATAGAAGCATGAGGAATACGTGACTGCACCTTGTCAATAGGGGAAGTGGAGCGCCAGAGACGTCATTGTTTGATGAAATGTGGTTGAAAATTTAAAATTAATTTACAGGCAATCTGCCGATTGCAAACTTAGGACGCCAATCATCCATTTATTTTTTCGTGACTACTTTCTTTGTATACCTACCTAAAACAAAGCGTGACAGCTTATAATGCTCACACAACGTAAGCACTGAGTTGAGTACGCTTTTGTACCAAAATTGTTTTTGTGCTGTACTGTTAGCTGCCATGATTTGTGTAGTGTTATTACGTTTTTTATTTGAACAAATTTGTCATTTTGCCAAAATATTTTGCAACGTTACGGTATTTCCTAACACTTTAAATTTGGATTCACAGTTTGGAGCCAAAGGCCTTTTGGCCTAAATATCACGAATATTTACATATATGTTATACCATTACTGATAAATCATTATTAATACTGTTTGTCACAATGAAAAGAACATGACCGCAAAATACGCTGAACGAATTCAAAGTCACCCAGTAGAGTTAGTAAGTACTCGTAACGAATTGCACTTATTTTGCGGACGAACATCATATTCATCATCAGCGCACACTCGTGTCTACGCTCATGTCTCTGGTCAATCAAACAAAATGGTAAAACCTTTCGAATCATTAAGTAAATCACTAAACCCCTGTTTCTAGTACACTAATTTACTGTCCATATCTTATATTATTTTTGTTGCTCTAACCCGTGCTGAGGACCATTTTAAATACAGAAAAGTTTGTAAAGAGACTCAAAATTTCGCCGATACTTGCACTTGCCCATTAGCTCAGTTAGGAGCGCGCTGGCACGGTTAGTCAGACGTCGCGGGTTCAAGTCCCGGCATGGGTGGAATTTGTAGCCTCTAAATAGGTTTTTAAAATTGTCAATATCTTATCTAGATTTTTAAACGGACACTTAGTTTAACTTGTAACGTTCACTAAGTCGAAGTTTCTGTGTTACTTTGAATAAAAGCATTTACGGCCTTCTTTATAAAGACACGATTTCTCGAAAGCACTCCTCAGAGGACGTACCTATATTTAATCTGTGGTTACGACTTTTCCTTGTAAAATCTCCACCAGAGACTATTTTAGTCGACGCTTATCTATTCTTTTAAGGAATTGTATTTTTATAAATAAGACCGTTAGATTTTTAACAATCTGTGTCAACAGCTGACAGTTAGCCAAAGCGCATACAATAAAAAACAAATGACAGCCATAACAGTCACACATTGTTAGTATACAAAAAACCGGGGCTAAATTAGGTAGATAGATAGTATATATAACAAAGAAAATTTCACAAAAATGCATGCCTAATGAGGACTCCAGTAAATAAATGTCTGCCTAAACGTAGGTACACGACCGAGTTCATTAACCGGTTAAAGGCCGACCAATAAAAACATGATAATGGCCGAGCGAAATCAATCTTTATAGCATGGTGATAAAGTACGAGACAAATCAAAGGCAATATCTTGTTGTCATGGCTATATCACTTTGTGTAAGTCATAAAGTAACTTAATATACATGTGTTAGTATTTGAGTGGACCCGGCACAAACGCACGCGTCGCGTCGCTTAGGAAAAATTGTGTTGTTTTGTTTGGATTCTTAGCATAGATAAGTATATTTTAATTCTTAGTTGAGTGGACCCGGCGCAAACGCACGCGTCGCGTCGCTTAGGAAAAATTGTGTTGTTTTGTTTGGATTCTCAGTGATTTCAAAAAAATGGAATGTCTTAGTAAATGTGGTAAGTTTTAGTATTTTTTATCACTCGCGATTCTAAAGGGATAGTGATTCATTTAACAGGTCCTACCGTTAATAGTTTATGTATAGTTATGGGACTATTCTCTATTCGAAGCTGTGTATACTACGACATTTTAGGCATCTATCTGACAGATTTTCCTAACCAATTTTGTTTAGGTTAAGGGGACTAGATATTAGCGATTATAAACTGAGGTTCTTATTGGAAGCTATTACATTTTATTATCAAGTGTCCCATTGTAATTTCAATGTTATGTTTTTCGTAATACTTACACTAAAATAAAATCGAAGGAATACTATCTTTTCACCTAAAATTTATAGGCAACATCAAAAATAATGGCCCAATTTTGATTTTTGGGTGGTTTGAAAGACAGCAAAATGAGCGTGCCTGACAGTAGCTAGCGAATGCGCTAGTTTGTTTTTTTTAAAACGTACTTTTCAAAATTATCGCTACAAAAACTCGAATCTATTAGAACCATTAGTAGCCATCCAGAGCGGTGCGTGCGTGCCGCAGGTCCGCGAGTCATTGCTCTGTTAGACGGAGAGGCGATACTTATTGTACGCGCATTTTTTTAAACAATATTTCTCTTCTTTTTTTCAATTTCCGTCTACACTTAAAAGTAGTCTAATTACATAACCGCTCCCTACCGGTTATGTAATTAGTGATTAAAAACATGTAATAAGTGGTCATTTAAACGGTACACAGCATTTTGGAATCGGTCAACATTTTGAAAGGTTCCATTTCTATGGCGAGAAACATTACTCCCTGTTTCTCGTACACTAACAACCTGTTAATCAAACTTTGCCAAAGTGCATACAGAAAAAACAACTGACAGCTGTTAACAGTAGGATAAAGTGTACGAGAAATTATTTTTAATGTTAGTAAGAATGTTCTGCCATCGGATTTGAAAGGATTCGTTTATTCGCATCCGTTTGTTACACCGTCATCATTGAAGTCACGGTTTCAAATTACGTATAGTTGATATTTTCTTTCAGGCAAATATCGTATTGAATGCTTGTCTGCATCAACGTTTCCTGGCGCACTTAAGGTAAAGGACGTGCATGACATTAGTAAACAAACGATTTTTAAAAGTCTACCTATCATTAACTGTCGCTCATCAATGCAGTAGGTAAATATGAAAATGAAGGTGTTTGAATTTTAAAATATTATGTTAATTAAACTAGCTAATCATCTTTAGCGATGACTGACGGGGAAAAAACTTAATATCTTTAGCGATGACTGACGGGGAAAAAATTTAATATCCGCAGTGAGTAGCGACGGCCTGCCCCTATATTACGCGCACCAAATCGTGAGCGATAACAATCCTCTGAAAAATTTGTATGGAATTTGACAGTAAGACGATTGGAATCGCTCAGGATTTGGTGTGCGTAGGTAATGAGGCCCCTGAACATGTTGAAATCACCCAGCAGCGACACATGCATGCAGCGATTAATTTTGTATTTGTATTTAAAGATTTTATTAAAAAAAGAAAATAACAAATATGCGCCGCAGTTTATCGGCAGTTATTGACTTGCAAAAGTGGCGTTGTTGTAAACAATCTTTTCTCTGCCGAGAATGCTTTTGTTGATGAAACGAATCGCAAACCCTGATCCCTGCTTACCCCTCCAGGATTCAGGTATGACTTTATGTATACGGACGAATATAGGCTGATGGATTAAATTGGAGACCTAAATGAGGTATAGGTGTTGAGTAAGTTTACTCCTTCTAACAAACAAATCTGTCTCATCACTACGTCTGGTCTTCTCATCTCTACAAATAGTGTAGTCACCACTTAAGTCTTGATGCTTTATTCATTTAACCTATGTTACCTTATCGTTTTCTAGGTTATAAAAGAGTCATTCTGCCAGGACGAGGCGGTGAGCATAGGTTCAGAAGTAAACAAAAACCCGGTGGCGGCGCAGGAGTTGTTAGAACTATGCGCGGACGCAGCGTTGGATGGCGTGTCTCTGGTTGCCGTTGCTATTGGCGACGGTGAGGTTGCGGCTGTCACTTTTAACAAACTGCAGGTACGTTGAAGTCACTTAGGTAGTCAGTGATGCGGGATCGAACATCCCAAGAGAAGTTCAATACGAGCGACTAATTTCAGTTCCGAAAATAATTTTAATGTTGTTTCCTTATTCATTAACCTTAGACCGCTAGCGCCACCTGAACTCTTAGGTGAAGAAATATCTTCGTGATTTATTTACTCAAAATTACTGTGGAAAATGCTGAGGAATTGGAATTGGTACCTTAATGACTCATATATTTTTTATCTCATAAGTTTGCCAATTCTATTTATTCTCCTCAGATAAAATAACATACCGAAGAAACGGTTTTAAGATTTAGCGCCATTTAACAACAAAAAAAAAAACAACTTTTGAAAGAAACTCCCATGCATTTTTGAGATTGAACATTGACCTCAACAGTTAATCGGTTCTATTGGTATCAAAGCATGGACGTATTAACCCTTAACCCATTAACCCCATCTTTTATCAAAGTAACGATAAATTGTTGTATTATTCCTTTCGTTTCACAGACTCCGGTGCCTGAAGCGTCGACAGAGAAGACGTTCTTTGAGATATTCGCCGAAGAGAGAGCCACTCAAGAGTCATCCAAGTCACTTATACATTTCATGGCAAACGTCGACGCTAGGTGTAACCTTTTTCATAAGTAAGTCTAACATATTTAACATATAACTATTTGTAATATCTTTCACCTGGTTGTGCAATAAAGTGTTCTCTATCTATCTATACAAGGGTGAACTGGAGACTAATGATATTACCACGGTACTACAAACATTCTGACTTCTCCGATGACGTGAATCATTACTAGGTACTACGAATACACAAATGTAATTAAATTACAAAACAAAGTCATTGGTACATGCCAGGGCTCAAACCCAGGACCTTTTGAATACTTAAGCGTTCTACCGACCGCGCTACCACCGTTTACCACCCTGTATCGTATAATGGTAATGGGCCACTAATTATACCTTTTCTTGTCCGGTTATGAATGAATGAATGAATGATTTATTGCCACAAACAAATATGCTTACATACAATAATTAAAAAATAAAGGAGTATGCGTGTGACAATGATACTATTTCAGCGTTTGCTGTTTCTATTTGGAACAGCGCTGGTTTTCAAATAGCACCTCCACGCCAAATTAAGAAAACGTGTCATGCAGGTAGGCTTACCGTTAAAAATATATATATATATGTATATATATATACATAGAAAAATAGAAATATAAATAACATTTATGTCAATTTGTAGATAAAAAAAGTTTAAATTTTAATTGAATTTAATTTAATTTTAATTTAACTAAGTTTTAATTATAATGCGAGATAGTCAATAATGTCATTCATGAATAAAAAATCTAATACTTACAAAAAATAATGACTGGCTTACTTAATATTATTCTGTTGTTTATGAATAAGAATGCGGCGAAATTTGTGCTTAAAAGAGATTGGAGTCATTAATTGGCGCAGAGGTGGCGGCAAATCGTTCCATATTTTTGTGGCCGCATATTTAAAGCCACCCCTACAGCCTGTCGTTATGTGCCTTGGTACTATTAACTTATCCCCAAATCGACTGCGTGTATTATAAGTGTAGTACGATTTGGCCCACGTGAACTTGTCGAATAGATACGCTGATCTCTGTCGGTGTACTACCTTATGGACTAGGCAGGCTAGGTGTAAGGTACGACGTGCCTTCATGTTTAAAATTTCTTTCTCGATCAGAAACGGCGTAATGTGCGCCCGCTTTGGCACATCAAAACAAAAACGAATACATGCATTTTGGACACGCTGTATAGCACGTTCAGTTATCTGTTATTAGCATAGGTAGGTATCCATCCCGTAAAAGACCGCTGTTGATTGTTACCACCGATGTAATTGGCTTCAAGTATTAATATGTTTGCACAAAGTTATGCACAATAAACTCAAAGTTCGCACAATAATATTTCAGATACGGAGTCGACTGCAGCTTAGAAATCATGTTCTTGGCAACCTTACGAGAGTACCGAGGCAACAAACTCGGCGAACAACTATGCGAAGCTTCCATACAACTTGGAAGAAAACTGCGGGCCGGGCCCGTTGCCAAGTTTACCGTCTCCGACCTAGGCGAGGAATACTCTGGCATGAAGTCGCGAGACGTCTCAAGTCTCCGCCCGAAGATATGTCAAGCGATTTGGACCTCGTTCATCTCGCAGAAGATTGGAAAAGCCTTAGGATTCACCGTCAATTTGCGCGTCCCTTACGTCGAGTTCCATCACAACGGCAAGACGTATGCCGACAGAATAGGGCCTGAATCTCCATTCTGTGAATTGGCCTCAGTGGTATTTGATAAATGAGCTTATAAATAATAGACAGTACTACAGAACTGTAATCTGAAAGGTAATTTATTTTCGGAGCTATCAATTCTTTTTTTCTTCTTTTCATAGCGTCAGTATTATCGTATGAAAAGGAAATTGGAAAAATCTTCTCCGTTACCTAACATTAAAAAACAATTAGGTAAGTACCAGCCTTTGAGAGCGTCCGTCCTCGAGACAACAATACCTACGAATACAAACGGAAGACAAAGTTAATCGGCATTGAAATTGGATCGATTGGGAATTTGAGGCTTGGCGAGTTGGGACTGTGTTTTGAGAGCTAGTTATCAAAGATATGCAGCGATAATTCGGCAGATCGACGGAACAGACTACCAAATGTAACTACAGAAAGTTCACGCTACATGCAACGGCAAGTTTAACACAGAGAATTTTTACTTATTAGCTATACGAGCTGTGGTTATGTTAAATAAAACCCGACTCAGGGAGAAAAGTCTAAGTAATGCTCGTTGCTAGAAATTTTTCCTACCCATAATTTTAATTAAAAATGCACTGTTAAAAATATTGATGATATTTGCCCTCCTCAGACCTGACTTTCAAAATAACAATGGTTTTTACTTGTTATTTTTGAGGTCAGGGCTGAGGAGGTTAAAGATATTTTAATTTTTTTTATCTGTCTCGTGCATATAATTTAGATACACATGAGTCGGCCGTTACTTTACAAAAGTATGAGGCATGTATAAAGCCTATTTATAGAATTATTCACTACATCTTTTGGTAACTACTACATACACTCTGAAACTTGAGAAGGTTCTTTTATACTTAGTATTTTTTTTGCTTAAGCTGCAACTGTCCAGCACCCACTTGACATCTGAAACAACAAAATATAATAATAACAACAAGGACAATGATATGCTTACGTCATATTAAGGACTCTCATTTGCCTCAGACAAGTCACCTGCCTGGTGAAACAAATCCAATTTTAAACAAAGTTGCGAGTTATCTATACTAGTATCCAATCCTAGTAAGGAAGCTGGAAGCAATTGGTATTAGAGGCATTTCACTTGAGCTCTTTAAGAGTTATCTATCTGATAGGAAACAAAGAGTCAAACTGGATCAACCCTAAAGTGGAGACGCATCTGTGACATACGGCGTTCCCCAGGAAGCGTTCTTGGTCCGACACTGTTCTTAATATATATTAATGACCTTTGTAACCTTACCATCGACAACGCCAATACCTTTGTGTATGCAGATGATACAGCTGTCGTTTTTCACAGGGACTCCTGGACAGATTTGAAAGAAAGTACAGAAAGGGGAATGTCTCTAATATCACATTGGTTGGAAAATAACTTTCTCACTCTCAATACGGATAAAACCAGTTATATCTGTTTTAGTATAAATAACCGTACTCAACCAAGTAACGAATTTGAAATCAAGGTTCATACATGTGACCCTACTACTAGAGAAGACTGTTTGTGCAACAAACTTAAAAAAGTAACGCACACTAAATACCTTGGTGTAATTATAGACCACAGATTATCTTGGCATCTCCATCTCGAATATGTAGCAAATAGATTAAGAAAATTGATGTGGATTTTTACAATGCTGCGATTCATTGTGCCTCAGAAAAATAGTAACAGTAACGGGAAACAAGACTCACCCAAAAACATGCTCAACGAGATATATATAGCCTTAGTGCAATCAGTTTTAGCATATTGCATTACAATTTGGGGAGGAGCTTCAAAGATTAAATTTCTAAACTTAGAACGAGTGCAACGTAAATTAATCAAGGTGTATTTTAAGAAATTTCGTCATTCCACAGAAAAATTATATCAAGAAAGCAATCTCCTTTCCATTAGAAGGCTGTATATATTACATGTAATAATAAGAAAACACAAAACCTTACCATATGACCCTAACATAAAAAATAAAAGAAGAAATGATATTGTAGTAAAAACACCTTCAACGCGAACAATATTGCGAGAATGCAGTATAACGCGCAATCGTCTTTCTTGTATAATAAAAGAAATAAAAAATATAATATATGATTATACTTATTACGAATGTAAAAAAACTATAGTACAATGGTGATACTGAAACATTATTAGAGCAATTTAAAGAATGTTTCATCGAGCAGACACACACACACACACACACACACACACACACACACACACACACTACACACACACACACACACACACACACACACACACACACACACACACACACATACGATTATGTTCTACCTAAACACATAAAACACTCACCTGGCTGAGCTTTACATTTTTATCTTTTTATGTGTGTGTGTGAGTGAGTGAGTTTTGAAGTAGTATGAATTCATATTTCGGATGTCCAGAATTGTATTTATTTAGACTGGTCCCAAATAAGGATGCGCTGTGATACAGTACCCAGACAGAGACATAATAAACACGAAAAAACTCCCAGACTAAGCCCATTTGTAGAAATCCAAGTACCGTGGACCCCAGCGGAAATCAAGCCCACGACCTGTCTCGTGGTAATCTAACGTGATACCGCTGGACCAACGATTTGATGATTCAAACTCGCGTACTCTATGGCTTATCCCAGTGCAGGGCTCAATGGTATCTTTGACTGCCTCGTCGGTCTAGCGGTTAACGAGATTGATTGCCAAAACAGGGGTCGTGTGTACAGCAAATAGCGCCTGTCCGCGTGTATTTTTCCATATATGTGATGTCCTTATCTGGTTACAACAGCACAGGGTATCCTTGTTTAAAACCAGGATAAGTGATTGTGCTGTGTGAAAGTTATTCAATAATTATTTTCTTATTTTCAGTATTCTGCATACCATTTTGCTACCATTTGGTGTGTGAAGTTTGTTTACACTCGTCATAATTTTAATTTCTAAAAAGTCGTGCTTTTGTTGTTTTCTACTCCAGTAGATGGTCGGCCATCTACCTCTAATTGCATCGGCGAACTTGGAAGCAAATTGGTCCATGCTAATTGATTTGAACTAGACTTTGTCGGAGCTTGTCGCGTGCCGATTAAACTATTAGATCGTGATTGTTCGTTAGAATTCTCGGGCTAAACCACGTCATGTAACGAAACGGGATTGAAAATGAATTCTGGTGTAGGTATTGCATTCGCTGGTTTATAATTCGAAGCATGCATAACACGAATTTGACGTAATTGATGATGATAAATAAAAATTCGCTGAAAATTCGAGGCTTAAAAATGTCAGCAACAGTCAATGTTAGAAATTGTATACAAGGTCTAACAAAATCCCTATGTTTATTCGAAAAATCCCTATGTTTATAGAAAAATGTTTACACGATAAAAGCTGTCGCCGGCTAGCACTGCAATACAAAATAGATAACAATAATACAAGTCACCATAGATTGTACATATTGATCCACATTATGTAAACCTAAAACAATAAATCTATGGTAACATTTTCGCGTGGAATTAGTTTACGAGGAATAATACAAAACGGCCATGTGTGTGTTGGCAAATCAAATTACAACTCAAACGGTGCCCTTCAACAATTCTCGTTTGAACTAAGAACTCGATAAGCGTTTATCACTTCAAAAGCAACGACTGTGGTATACTTAGGATAGAATGCGGGAATGTGTTCATTTTGCCTAGTGATCCCTCGAAACTGAGCCGCTCCACGTACTATTCTCAATTTAATCCCTTTTGTTTATTTGATGCCTCTATATTTGAAATAGGAATTTGAAAACGAAAACGTTAGAAGACCGCTAAAATGTCAAAATTCGACAGTGTACTGGAAGATCGTGCTATGCAGCTGGTCCAACCGCTATTATTTGTTAGGCAACATTTTATTTACCTTAATCCCCGACATTATTTTACCTAATAAGTAATTGCGATTAGACGACTCATTAAATTCATTAAACTTATATTACCAGTCGCTAAATTAATGTTAAGAACTCCTGACTTTGCCTTGTCCTATATTGTATTTATGTCACTTGTTTTTCCTATGTATTTATATTACTTGTTATGCCTTTTTTGTGATGTGTTAATTTGTCTCAATAAATGACTTTCTTCTTCTTCTGAAGCTGGATGTTTAAAGACTGCTAAGGCATGTAGGGTTTTTGGTTAGAAATTTGAAAAACCGAAAAACAGGCATTCCTTTATTTGCAGGCAGGTAAAATAAGAACAAAATACTTGTACCTACAATCATTCGAACTCTCTTTGAACACTTTTGGGTAAAAATCAATTAATAAATTGTTGTAAGACTCTCGGCCTAACTAAAGTCTTACATTTAACAGTTTACCTGAACCAGTCAGATAAGCCATTGCAACGGTCTATAATATCCCTGAAGCACAGAAATTCTCCAGAGAGATTTCTAGCAAATGAAGGGTTGGCCTGGCATAACGTGGACCTCAATATGGTTGGTTGCCATAGCAACGTAGGCACTTAGACATCCTCAAATGGGGGAGGCTCAATATCAACTGCACCATTTGAATTTCAAGTGCTATGCAAAGTGAATCCGATCGCCGATCTATAGAAGTGGTTTAATGTGGCTTTGTAAATACGGGGGATATTGTTTCAAAGCTACCTACGCAGTTATATTTCGACTTAAACCGAAGCTGGGGCTTTGGAAATTAGTTATGTTTACTGCTGCTTCGCACTTTATAAAATAATTTATTACAGCACAATTTTTTTATGAAAGACTGCACACAATATAGACTACGATATTGTATAAGCGAGACGCAAACAATTGTAGTAGGGTTCCGTAGTCGATAAGGAGCCCTTATAGTTTCGCCATGTCTAGTTACTTTCATGAACCCATAGGGTAACAATGTACTATTTCATTACTCATACTCGGAAAGTAGCTCTGAAGTTGCCTGAGGAGCGGATTGAAAGTAATACTTTTTAGGCCCATAGGGAGAATCGTTTTCAATTATTAAAAAAACTAGTTATACTTTCACATTTCTGTTGAACCATGTTCCAACTTTTCATCCAGCCAGTCAATCAAAAGTCCGCGATGTAAAATTGAAAGTTAAGTATTAATTAAAGATTTTTTTTACATGACGTTATTATAATATCCTTCCAACAATTTATTTAAAATAGCATAGTTTTTTGCAAAATATTTACATTATAAACACAGAAAAAAATAGGCGGGAAAGCGGCAATCCGATCTTCATTCATTTTTTTCGAGTTGTAGATGTAGAGTTTTGTTTATAGTTCCGTTTAGCAGAGTCAAGCCTTTCGCATTTCTTTCACCGATTTTTCGTTCTTTAGTTTTTCTATCCTCGTTTCGTATTGAAACGCACAGTGCTTACCTCGGGTTATAGACTTATTTAGTCTTCAAACTATTGGCGCCCTTCGGGACTAAATAAGTTACTTTCACCCCTAGGATAAAAATGTTCTATTGATATTGTTAGTACTGTAAAGCAGATAAAAAAACCTCTCTTTCGCATGGCTACACAAGCGCTTGGCCTGTTTATGTTATGTTACGTTAAATAAAGAAAGGAACTGAATTATTATTTTCCGCTCGATCGCACAATATAGACGGTAGTATTCTATGAGCAAGAGGCATACAGTTATTCGGTCCCTTTATTTTATGAATAGTTTTGTAGATAGATAGATTCTTGAAATCTATCTATCTACAAAACTATTCTTGAAAAAAGAATGCTCTTGAAATCTCTGAGCAAAATACTGCAGGGTATTCGATTTTTATTGTGCGACAGCGTACGTCTGGAAAGGGCATCGACACCATTTTTTTTATATTTCTTATATTCTGTCTATTATTTTTAAATAAAAATTTAAAATTACGTCGCCTACTCTAGACTTCTTTTGGATTTTCATTACTACTTTACCTTTTGACGAGACATTATCATTATAACAGCTTTTACTCTGCAAAATTTCTTTTAAAGAAGAAGACATTTATTATACCAACAAGATACATCACAGAAACAATATAAGCAGATAAGTAACATATTATGCATAACAACAGAAATAAAACTAAATACACAACAGACAAAACGAATAAATAAAACAGGACCATAGAGATGTAGCCTGTGGTGTATCTAAGTTGCCACAAAAGGCAACTTATATTCTGTTTCTCTGTTCATCATCGAAATAAAACCACAGTTCTTTGAAGTCGTATACATTTTTATTTATCTTACATCAAGAAGGTGAAGGGTCACCTCTATGCATCCGTCAGGCTCCGTCAGTCGGCATCTTCAAGAGCAGAGTCCAGCTGCACTATCTTCGGGTTTAGAACAATCAAGCGTAACTCGGTTCGTAAGTATATGTTTGTATATCTACAAGTTTGTATGTTGTACTATTCAAATTACAACTGTACCGTGTTACGTAGAAACATTCCAACCCATTGTAAGTAATATTCGACATAAAATTTTCTCGTGCTTTTGTTGAGACGTGTTCAATGTTACAAATTAAAAGTCTCAACAACAATATGGAACAAAACAGTTAAATTTATAAAAAAATGTTTTTCTCGCAAGTTTCTTATTGTGAGTTGGAATGTTTCTGCGTAACACGGTTCAATTATTCATGTTTGTATATAATTATCGCTCATCTGGGATAACAACAAAATAATTAAATTTTTGCAAATTTAAATGGACAACATTTCGACGATGGCTTTACAGATACTAGAGCGAATCGGTATATAATGCATAATGCGTCATTTGACTAAAATTAATGGGAATTAAATTTTGTCGATGTTACCTCGTGTTTAACTTCCCTTCAGGAGTATTATAACAAAATATACTCAGATGTTTTCAAAAGTGTAATTCCGTCGTAGCTAAACCGGATATTATGTAAAGGTCGATTTTTACTATAGATAGAGATAGATAGATAGAGATAGAGAACACTTTATTGCACAACCAGGTGAAAGATATTACAAATAGTTTCTTACATGTATTATTCTAATAATACATTTTTAGATAGATAGATGCATATAAATACTTTTTTGCACAACCAGAAGAAAGTAGTAGTATTTTAATTAAATTAAAACCGTTTGATACTCACCTCGTCACCTTTTGGTCCTCAAGAGTAAAATAAAACGCCAAATACACAATTTTTCCGCTGTAATAATTCATTTCATAACAATATACTTACACCGCTGGCTCAGTTACCAGAAGTGGGTCTTGACCTTGGTCACAAAAAATCGCCAATCTTGTCTCTATCCTACGCGGTCTCCTGCTTCCAGCGATACCTGGGACGATCAACCGGAAATTAAAAAGAATCAGGAAGACCTGGTTTCCGGACCCAACATCATCGGATAAATTAGACCCCATCAAGTCCGATGCCGGAAGCCAGGGCCACCTTTCATAAAATTGTAGTTGATAGTTAAAATAATAATAATTTCTACACAACACAATCTCTAGTCTTGGTCCCAAAGTAGGATACCCTGTCATATTCAGGTAACCAACCAGGAAAGACATAACAAACATGGAAATATACCCAGATTGAGGCCATTTTTCACCAACTCACGCATGTATTCATTCCTTGGGGGTATTCAGAGACCAGCCCCTATATTACGCTCACCAAATCCTGAGCGATTCCAATCGTCTAACTGTCAATTTAGTATGGAATTCGACAGTTAGACGATTGGAATCGCTCAGGATTTGGTGCGCGTAATTAGGCCACTGGTCGCTTGTTAGACCCTTGTTCATGTTCGTCCGTTTTGCTGATGTTATGTGTAATTATACGTAATTTTCTTTGGCACACCTCCGGATTTGGATTAAGTAGTCCCTGATTACTTTCTCTTATTAGAGCAAATTGTGTTTCCAAGAAAAACATTCCAATATTTTTGCTATTATTATTCGTCATTAACCAGGATAAAAGAAAGGAATAGCCCTAACCCTCACCGAAACAAAAACCCAACAAATAATTTCTCATCGTCTTGCCAAATAATAACGCTATCCTTGCGAGGGTTATTACAATATTACGGAGGTTATTCCTTTTGGATTGTGATAGAAAAAATGAAATAAAGGCAATGTAATTTTCTTCCTTTCCTATAATTTGTTTTGGGTCCTAGTACATTATTTGGGCAACTTATTTCCTAATGTTTTGACATTTATACCCAAGTACCGAGAGTTCGTATAATCAGTTTCTACGGTTTCAAGAAGGCTCTTAAGCCGTGTATCGGTGAAGCAAAATATCGCGAGGAAACTTGAGATTTCTGAGTTGTCCGCCTACCTCAGGCCTAACAAAAGCTAACTAACAAAAGGCCGCCTTACCATCGTCAATGTGGGTGGGTACGCGTGGTGATTAAGCCCAGATTCTTTCTCTGAGATAAGGCCTGTGTCCTGCAGTGGAAATTATAAAAGCTACATAGTATATACATATATTATGCTTAGCTACTGCTAAGCTCCAATAGAACTATACCACTTTACGTGGCATACTTAATGCCCTTCGATAGTGGCGTGGAGATGGAAAATATGCTGCCTATATCTCGATCGATGTGTTATATTTTTGGGTTTTAGTGGTTTTTATATTAAGCCCTTAAATGCCGTCTCCAATAACAGGAGTCAAAAGTATTTTTTGCCACCAGTCCCAACCCGTAAAACCCGTAACATTAAACCGTAAAAGTGGTTGAATGAGTACGCAATATCCCCAACATAGCATCGGCTAACATTCGTCTCTCGTTTCTTTACGAGTACATCGTAAACTGAATTTCTTCAAGCTAACGGATTCCTGACAGTTTTATAGCAGCTATCTTTTAGTTTTTCAGGAGATCTATATTGGTAAAACGTTACATCAGTGCGCTTCTAGGTAACCATTTGAAGACAACTTGACGTACTAACTACGGTCAAGTTGTTTACAAATACACTGCGGTATTATATCATAAATGTGAAAGTTTTTAAAGATGTTTGGAGGTTTGAATGCGGTAATCTTTGGATTGCCCTCAATGTCAGAATATTCGTTTCTCTGCTTGTCATTCTGTCGTAGCCAATAATTTTAACGTTCTCGGTCATAGATGGATTTGTCGTGGATTTGATCAGTGCTGGGGACAGCCGTATTTTGAATTGTATAGTTGGCGACTTCCCATACTTATGAGATCTTTCCATTTTTGTGATACCTAAATTGAACAAGTGACTGTGTTGTGTAGATTTATTCATGTTTGAGGTAGAAACTGAACCGAGAAACATTCAAAAGCACATGCGCCACTCAATCTTTACCCTGAATATAAATTCCCGCATCCACGAATAGCCAAACACCCTTCCGGGGTCGGCCGTTGGTGAGGTTCGAAAAATAAAAAATAAAGTTCCCGTTAACTGGCAATACCCAAGCTAAGCGATTTAACCCTCCATTTTCGCTTCCTTAATGCATTGCCGGCCATTTTTCTAGACAGGTCGGCCAATACGGAGCAAACACCCGTAAATCCTGATAAAACCGTGGCCACCAAATAAGTACCACAGAAATACACAATTTGTGGTGGAGTTTAATACTTGTTAAGCGATAACCTTATTATGACCTCATCAATTTAAAAAAAGAATAGGAACTGAACCCCCTGGAGGGGGGTGAAGATCCTAGTTTCAAATATAATCAATCCATCAACCCTTATTCATCTGAGGTACGCCACTTCATTCTGTCCTCAGCTATTCTTATCCAGCAGTCACCTATAATCTGGTTGCGAACCACCGACAATCTGATCATCGATCCAGCGAACTAAAGACTCAAGAATCTTTTTTCTGTCTTATTTGGGTCAGGTGAAAATTGCTTCCAGAACAATATACCAATAGGTATCCTACTAATATTATAAATGTGAAAGTTTGTGAACATGTTTCGATCTTTGCTTTAACGGCCTAACGGATTTAGATGACATTTTCATATGAAGATAGTTTGAGAGGACCGGAAAAGGACATAAGATACTTTTCATCCCAGAAAATAACTCATTCCATGCGGAAGAAGTCGCGGACAAAAGCTAGTATAAAACAAAACAAAGATCTGGGTCTTAAACTGACGGTAAGTAGATTAGCTAAACCATCTTGTTTCCATGAGAACGATATAAAGAGCTCAGTCACGGTTTTGATTCGTAGCAACCAACCTTCTTCCCAGCAAATAAATTGGCAACATATAACAATAAAATTGTACCAATCCAGTTGCGAGCCACTATCTTTATTAGACGTTTTCATCGAAAATGGGTTTGGTCCATACATGAAGCTTTTTATCAATGTAACTAAATCAAAGCTAGTTAGCTGGCTAACTTATTGATAAAAAGCGATAGTTTCTATTATTTGAAGTTAGGTATGGTAAATTAATTATGTTTTTTTTTCCTTTATTCTTATGTTTTTTATATTTTTTAATTAATGAAGTAATGATGTAATTTATTTATATGGTGGTAATTTAATTTAGTTGTAATTTATTTTGTGCTGTGACATTTCTTAATAAATCTCAATTAAATAAATAGATAAATTATAATAAACTTTTGAAACTGATAAATGTTTACGCCATTATGTTTTGTTATGTCTCTTGTTATTATTGGATCTGTGTTATCTGAATAAAGAAGTAAAATTATTATTATTACATTAATACCTCAAAAAATCGAGGCGGTTAAACACGTGGACTTGAAGCGGCAATAAACTCAAAGTATGGAGAAGGCACTGGTTCGATTTTCTTAAAGAATCTGAAGTCCGTAAGAAATTCAAGAGTTACCCCTCTGTTATACTTATGATGTGGAACGACCCTCGAGTTCTCGAGTCTTACCATACGCCCGCCGACGCTCTTACGTCGCTTGATTATTGTTTATGTAGCGTCGAAAGGTGTTGTTAAAATAACTATCTTGCAGTAGTGAGCCACAGGTTTCTGCGAGGGGTCAGGGGTCAGTGAAGTACGTGTCGACTTCTACCGCCTTTCGGTTGTAATGTGTTTTGTTTGCTCGTTTGTTTGTATGTCAAATTCTATATTATTATTATTATTATTTATTTGGGAAACTTGCAGCTTACATAATAAATGGACAGATACTTAGAATAACTACAGATAAGCTAAGAATAAGTTATAACCCTTATAACTCCTTATCCAATCGTCAGATATTGACATATAAGGTCTCATTCGGTTCATCATAATTGCGCTGGAGACATAGGCTGTAATATGTTGTAAATCGTAATAAATTCGATAAATCCAATTGCTGTGTATTAACTTGTAAGAGGGCGGAACTCATTTCTTATTTTTGTTTTTAGGGATCCGTACCCAAAAGGCAAGGGACCCTATTACGTGCTGTTACTCCGCTGTCCGTCCGTCCCTCCGTACGTCCGTCCATCTTTTACTAGGCAGTATTTCATGAACCTTGATAGTTAGACAGTTGAAATTTGATGATGTATTTTTTTGCCGCTATAACCATAAACACTAAAAACAGAATAAAATAAATATGTAAGGGGGGCTCCCATATAACAAATATGTTTTTTTGCCGTTTTTTGCTCTTTATTAACAATGGCAACAGGTAGACGCTTGAAATATTGAAATGTTGTATAGATAATGGTACGAAACCCTTCGTGCGTGAGTCCGACTCGACTTGTAGTTACGTTTACTCTAAGAAGGCTGGCCTCCATTTGAGCGCAAAACGGTGTTTTATGAAATCAGCATAAACGGAAGTGTTAAGGGAAGGCTCCGGGGGAGTCTGCCTTATCTTGACGAGGGTACTCTATTTACATTTCAATGGAGAAGCGCGGCTTTTCCTCGATCACCTAAATTGAGAAATATTAGTGGAAGTACCCGCTGTTTTATTTTTTAAATTAATTACAACGTATCTATTGAGCCCAGGACATGCAACTGGCACATCTTAGGCGAGCATCATCAACGAGCTCTTGACACTCGCTGACAAATAAATTGAAGAAGAATAAGAAAGACATTTATTATACTAACAAGATACATCACAGAAACAACAATTTTATTTTTATTATTTTGGACGAAAAATTTGTGGATGTATTTGTTTTTACTTACAACTAGTTAATTTTGTTTTAAATTTAAACTGAGACTATTAATTATATAACATTTACTTTGCAACTAAAAAAAATAAGCAGATAACTAACATAATATGCACATAACATAACAGACAAAACGAATAAATAAAAGAGGACCATAGAGTTGTGCTGAGCGAACCTCTTTTGCCATCGATAGTTGCGCTAAGAAGATTGAAATCAATGTTTTTTTTTATTCGGAATGAACTAAATGGTCTTATCATAATACTCCTCAGAGGCAGTTTCAATTGTCTGTGGTAAAGAGGAAAACGTAACCACAGATTAAATAACGAGACCTTTATTCTGAAACAGGGTTCAAATTCCTGTCTGAAATGCTTTACCTGTATTTCAAATAGGAATTTAGTTTTTTTTACAAAATGTGCCCTATTCCCTTCTTACCCAAGGTCCACCGCCTGAGACCACTTAGGTGAACCATTTTTTTTTAAATGGTTCAACTCTCTGCTAAAATAGGCTCTAATTTTTTACGGGTGTCGGTCGTGACGGTCTACCTTAGAAGTTTGATGCTTGCTATTATATTATTATTATCTATGGAATTTGTTTTTATGTGATTTTTTACTAAACTTGCAATAGAAAATTGACAGTAAAGCATTTGACTCAGTCAAGCGGAATCGCAATTATATTAATAGGTACTTCATTATTAGTAAATCCCACCTTAAACATCCTAAATTGGAGCACGGGATAGTCACTATTTAAATCACCTTTTTCCATTTTTAATCCGTAATATAATTCAATTTTTGATTTTATGACAGGAGATTTTACTTAAAATCTAAAGAGGTTTGATAACAAGCACATGTTTTCGCTTGACTTTGAAGAGTTTTGATATCAAGGTCAGTTTCAGATTAGCGGCGTTTATGGCAAAACCCCTCATGATTATGAAAACCACGAAGAAGGCCTATGTCCTGCAATGGGCGTCAAATGGCTGATGATGATGATGATGATGATATCAATGTGCGGTGGAAAAGAAATATTTCCCAAGGAACACCCAGGTGGATAAAGGTGGTCCATTGTAAAAAAAATAATCCCACGGTTGACCCAGGTGGTCTCAGGAGGTGGACCGTGGGTAAAAAGGGCCTAATTTTGGTACACGCCGAACATTCTTAAGCGTACAACAAGGTGGCGACTCATGGAAAGATACTCATTATAGCTCTCCTTTTAGCAGACCATCAATCTAAGACGGAACTTTATTTGTCTGCCATTTGAAATGTACCTTCTAGAAGCGGGTGTTAATGATCTCACGACGTTCCGCACTTTAAATGGCTATTCCGTTTTTCCCTCACCGTAAAGTTGCTCGGACAGACGGTGAAGGGTAATTTGTGTGATAAAAGACCTCATTAGGACAACTCGGTAGAGTTATGGAATACAGGGCATTGCAGAAAGATCCCATGCAACTTAAAGCCGCTGTTACGTCTGTTTTCTGTATCCGCTCCGCATATTCTAACGTTTTTAATAATAGTAAAATATATATACTCGTTTGATGTTGTTCTTTGAGGCTTTGCTAGATAATGAAATTGTGGACATTGAAAACATATTTTGGTTTTTCTTAACTATATTTTCAGTCCGAGACGAGCAACCGTGACGACGCGAGCTCCATAATTAAGCTTGCAAATCAGAGCGAAACCTGGTCGGACTCTTCCGACAAAAAATCAAGTGAGTAAGTGAGTCCGGAATAAAGCTAATAACTATGTATACGGTTTTTCTGCTTTGAAGTGTCTCTCTTTGATAGATGGTGCTTAATATGTTGATATATAAATTGGCGGTTTACGAGCTCCACCAATGTTGAAGCCTTCAGTATATCACTGTCCTAAATTGAATAATGTCAATTATATTGAATACATAATGGTTACACAAAACGCCAGCCTCACATTCAGGAGTTCGTGGGTTCCAATCACAATTACTTTTATTTTTAAGATACGTACATTTGTTAAATTGTTCTAGCAATACCACTTGCTACTCGCATATACAGAGGCAATTTCAGAGAAAATGCACTCTATATGCGTGCAAATCTCCTCTTATAATATGCGGAGAGTATTTGTTGAAGAGCCTCTAAAAACAACCCAAATTCAATTAAACAAGCACTATACGTTGCCGATATAAGTGAAACCTATTAAAGGCACCAATTACTGTATTAGAACGAAACCCTCAAACTGAACAATATCTGTAATCAACTTCAATGGGACAAGCTCGATTATATTAAATCCGATGACCTTGTTAGCAGCTTATCATCCCTAACGCCGAAGCGTTAGGGTGAAATTCGAATGAAAATTTATATCTAAAGCCCTGTTCAAAGGTACGCACCACAGGGTACGGTCGAGTTCACGTAATGGCTGCGATTTGCTGTTACTATACAATCAAATGTAACATTATCTGCGGCAACTTGCGCTGCTATACATGGAAACTAGGTAATGCACGTTGTATAGAAATCTCTGATTTATTTGTTTCGATATCAATTTATATTATAACTAGCTGTTGCCTGCGACTTCGTTCGCGTGGTAATTTTGATGTGTATTTTTCCGGGATAAAAAATAGCCTACGTGCTAATTCAGACTATAATCTATCTCTGTGCAAAATTTTATCCGGATCCGTTTAGCCGTTTTTGCGTGATAGAGTAACAAACATGGATGCGCGTTGATAATATACAGGGTTCCTAATAATACACAATATGTTATTTAGGGTTCCTAATAATACACAATATGTTATTTGAGATCTTGAGTAGCAAACTTATGGATGCAATAAAGACCATAGCTGAACGTTTGAAGGACTGATAGCAGAGTTCGGCATGATTCACCAGCTGCATGTATGCTGCAGATGCATACATTATTATGACGCAGCTTTTAGCAGCTTTCACGTTTATCTAAAACCTGTTAACGTTGATTTTTTTTTGTGTTGTTTCATTAGACAAGTGAAGCGTGAAGCGTTGACTTTTCGACTGACTTGGATTTCCGTTGAATAAAATGTAGTCGAATTTTCAACCATAATGAGTCCTAATGTTAAATAATTATAATAACTTCCACACAATATAATCAATTGTCCTGGTCTTAGAGTAGATTACCCTGTGCAAGGATATCACAATTATGGAAATACTGGGTGTATTGACTGAGGCTATTTGTACAAATCAACTACGGCGGCCCCCGTGAGAATCTAACACACGACCTCTGCTTTGGCAGCCAAGCGGCTTGACCTGTTAACCGCTAGACCGACGAGGTAGTCATGTGGAAACTTTACTCCGTTTTCACGCGGAGCAATCGCGAAGACCTCTTCCTGAGCCATGCAGTGTAGGGGCAGACCCTCCTGCGCCCCTTGAATTATTCACGAAGCCATTTCGACTGCGATCCGGTGCTCAAATAGTCTTGTTAAGTTTTTAAATTGGACTTTTTCTATAGCTGCATAGCCTACAAATTTTAATAACAAGGTAGCAAGATGTTATTGTCGTCGAGCCTCCATCTTCAAGAGTTTTGTGTCGTTCAAGGAGTGATTTGGGAACTAGGAGGAACTTTAAAACAAAAACGTGCACATGTGTTTTGCACACGCTGTATTAATTTTCTTGTTCTGCTCAAAATACAACTACCAATACAACATCATAGTAGTTCAATCTAGATAATGTCAGTGATTTACATAGACTAACACGCAAATCAGTTATAATCGCGTACCTATATTGTAAAGAATTCTAAGACGATAAAAACAGTTCCTGACAACGTTGCAGACATGTTTCTCGAAGTGCAGCTCTCCATTCATCAGCAGCTCGAGGTTTTTCGCCTCCAAGACCCATTCCACTGGTTCACCCATAATAGCTATACCCTTGACAGTAACAGATTGCACCGCATTAGGGATTGGTTGGGACGCCTATCATTGGTTGCTTCGCTGAATAAAATTGTGTGGTTCCATTGGTCTTCTGTAACCCTACTATTTGTGATCGACCCGATAGGTAACTCTCAAACCACCGAACCGCAGCGTTATCAAATAGATAGTACCACATCTTCGATACCAAGAGGAACGTATTCAGACAGTTGAAAGCTCTGTAGAAATCTAGCAGCACCAGAATTGCACTCCTTCTGCCGTCCAGAGCTGACAGTATGTTGTCCACGACATCCAACAACGACACCTGATCACACACTACCCTTTCCATTACCTCGGACATGCAGGGAAGGATACTAACAGGACGGAGATTAGAAATGTGGGTATGGTTGAGCATTTTAGGTATTGGGTTAACTTTCGCAGTCTTCCAGTCAATTGGGAAAGTGTTAGTTATAACGCTCTGGTCGACTATTGCAGTCAAAATACGCAATATTTTAGGAAAAATAAGTATTAAGTATGTCAATGCCTGTTAAGTCTAGTCCAGTCGCATTAGGTGTGATCATAGACAATATCTTTGATATCGTAAAAGTGGTCACAAACTTCAAGGAGAAGTTGGTCGCTTTGTTATGTCGGTGGTATTCAAATTACATCAAGTTAGAGATAGTTACGTCTTCTTTACCTGGTATATTTAAAAATCTGTTAATTTCGTCAGTATCATCAAAGTGTGAGGGAAATTTGCTTGTCTGGCAGAACCGTGAGTCGCCAGCACATTGGTTGATATTATGTTCAAAAAAGGCTGGCTCATGTCTCATTAAAAGTTGCCCTTTTTACCAAATGCTTTAACTCCAAGTAATAAGTGTTTTGCATTTCTTGCTTTGTTTTTTTATAAACTTTTTGGGCCTCATTACGAAGTCGCATCATCAAACGCACGGTCTCTGTAATCCACGGCTTCGGAGTTTCCCTCACAACTGTCGTCCTCACGGGAGCATGTCTGTCAAAAAGTCCCATGATGAGGTCGCTAAACTGTCTAACCATCTCGTCAACATGATCAAGCAACACTCTCCCAGTAAATCTTGGTTAAAAAGGTCACGATCTATATCCCTCAAGGGTCTATAAGTTATATATCTAGGTGGTAATTTGTGCTTCTTTACATTAAGATCCACGGTAGTAAAAGCGTGCCAACCTAAGTCTGGTATGTAGTGCACGTAAGCACTACGAACCTGCGCATCGGTGCAGTCGAGGTCGATAGTCGTTTCGCTATGGTCGGTAAAGTGAGTCGGTTTGTCAATAATGTGTGCAAGTCTCAAATAACTGAAAAACTGTGTCAAAATTACAAAGTTTCTATCATTGCAGTCAGTAAAGTTAATAGATAGATAGAGAACACTTAATTGTACATAAAAATAGAAATTACACAGATATTTCTTAACCTAAGAGTACAGATGGCAGCCGTATCACTAAAAGTGATCTTTTCCAGACAACCTTTGGGTGGACTGGACTAATACATTGGAGAAGGAAGTAGATGTACAAACATACAACATGATAGTTTCAGAAGTATTTGAATTATACATGCCCAAATAACCTAGTACTTAGATTAAATTATCAACAGATATGTACAAATAATTTCATCATCATCATCAGCCATTTGACGCCCACTACAGGACATACGCCTCCGTCATGGTTTAAGATGGTTACGATGGTCCCTTATGGTTTAACATAAGCCGTGCCGACCAACAATTTTTGTGTGTGAGTGTGAGTCGGACTCACGTTTAGTGTGTCAGTGAGAGTCGGACTCACGATAAAGATACCAAACTTGAAAATTGTTTAATAGGGATCTAAATTTTACTATTATACAACAACTTGCGATTTAGTCGCGCTGTCAGGTTTGAAGTTTTTGTTTTTCGTTTTTGCCTAGGTACCTACATCTATCACAACGCCATGGAAATGGATCTTAGCGATAGGTGATTTAGGACTAGATAGATAGAATACCCTTTTAAGAAAAAGAAGAAGAAGAAGAAATAATTTTATTGGGACAAATTAACACATCAAAAGAAAAAAGGGCATAATAAGTAACATAAACAAGTACAAAGGAAAAATAAGTCACATAAATACGACATAATACAAGACAAAGTCAGAGCGTCAGAGTGCATCCTGTGGTGTGTCAAAATTGCCACAAAAGGCATCTGACTCAGCATTATGCTGAGGGTGTGAGCTCTCAGCGCTGGTTTTCAGTCAGTGCACTTCTCATGCTCTGAAACTCTGAAAAAGAAAAAAAGAAAATCAAATTTTGTGCACAAGTGCATAAACGTATCTACTCATAAGTGTATCTGTATTAAGGCAAAGAAAATGATCCATGCAACCAAACACAATAAGAAGTTCATAGATAGTATTTGTAATTTTATAATATTTACTTTAATTTATTTGCTTTATGTGTTTTTTAAGACATAATTGATATTAAAATTTTAATTCAAGAACGGTAGGTTATTTAATAAATTTAAGAAAATTATTATTATAAAATTAATTTAATTGTAGGCTGTATAGGTCTGCAGCCCAAGCCTAATATCAATGTCGTAAGATTTAAAAAAAAATAAAGCGGCGGGAAACCGCTCTTGTTTTTTCGTGCGTTTATTAATTTCTTCAATTTGCTGAATTATACTACTGTTTTATTTCCTCGCAATCGAAGTGAAAAGAAGAGTTTATAACTCGTCCACAAAACCATTTTATCTTAGACATTACTATCAGCCCTGGCCTTCGGCTCGGGCTGCAAAAAGTCTCGGATAAAATAGTTCGTTTTGTGCACTTGTTGTAAAATCTACTATTATTGTACACCAGGAATTACAATTAAAGCTTAATACATAATAGTTATCATAGACTAAATATTCTGTCAAACGCTCTTCAAATTACTGGCTTTTAATATGTACTGTAGTCCATAATGCCAAAGTTTAAATAATAATGTTCACATTATAATTTCATAATAATAAGTTGTTAGAAAGATGGACACGCAGCGTGGGACACCAGCCCAGTGGCGGCTGGATAAAGATGGCTGATGGCAGAAAAGAGTGGTGTGCCCTACGGGAAGCTTATATCCAGCAGTGGATGGATGTGGGTTGATTTAATCAAATTGGATGTGCTTGTCTTTCTATACCTGCATCATTTTGTTGTCAAAAAAATTCTTGCCAACGATAAACCTTATTTTGAAGGAAAATAGCAAGAATCATGCAAATTTTCCTCATTTCACGGGAAATTTCAAACGGCACCGAGAGTTCTTTGTGTAAATAACCTAAAATGCCTTTGATTTCTGGATTTCATTTCATTCTATTGACTGCCTCTCTCAAATTAAGGGTTGGAATTTTAATCTCGAATCCTTTGATGAGAATCCCTACTCCATTTATCCGCCATTGATTTTCGTATTCGAAAAAATCTAAATGTTTATTTTGTGTAAACACTCATCATTCGCTACGACAAACAAAGTAAATACCTCATTTAGATACCGGTAAGTACTAAGAAAGTGGAGACTCTATTTCACTTACAAAAATGTTGCCTACAGTCGAAAATAACAAATTTTCTTTTTGAAAATTGTTCCCTAATGCGAAGCAAACAGAGTCCTTCATCATTTAACAGGCGAAAAGGCATGTTGTGTTGCTTCGTGGGTCCCCCCAAGCTCTACCCTAAGTTGTGCATCGCCGCAGAGTTCACTCGTCCAGAACTCCAGGCCTAACCTCGTTACACACCCCTCTTTACAACAATTTTGTGCACAACACCCCCTCGGGGCTCCTTCGTCTATCCCGGAGCCCAGATATATTTGCATACAATGTCTCGCTAATCAGGGCTGGAACTGTTCAAATTTTCCCAATTTCCCCTTAGAGAATTCAGAATCGGAATCGGGATGCGCGAATGCATCATTTGGAGGCCGGCTACTTTGGGCGGCTTGAGAAAAGGATTGACAGTTGAAATATTTACAAACCTTTCCGAACAATACTCGTACCACCGTTTTATTTGCCATCTTATTTACTTTCGTTCTTTTCCCTTGTTTAACAATGGTACGTAACTCCAATTTAAAATCTTATTCGAATTATGGAGATCTGACAAGAATAAAGATGTCTGTTACAACCTTTAAAAAATAAACCTCTACTGATGTTCACATAGAGTACGTTAACCCTGTTAAACGGTGGATTGTTGAAACATAAAAAAATCAGAGCGGTAGCACATATAAATATAACTTAAAAGGAAAACTATCACGGCTAAGTAGGCTTTACAAGTTAAAGAGTAATAGGCGACCAACTTATAAAAAGGAAACTTCGTACAAATTCCATTGAAAATTACTTCGATGAAGTTGTTAGTTCTATAAACCCCTCCTTCTACAAAACCCTACACTGCACCTGTCCCGACTTTGTTTGTTTCAGTAGAAGCACCTATACGTCTTAGCTCAGTTAGCTTAATCCTAATTGAAAGACAAAAAAAATATCAGAGGAAACACCAATTAAAATTAAGTTTTCCTTTGAATTGCAACTGATTCATAAAAGTTGTTGTTATTTTGGCTTTCTTCACTATTTAGTGGATTACTTACAACAGTTACAATGCAAACCGGAAGCTCACTGCGGACAGGGGTAGTTAACCTTCAGGCACGTTGATTGCGGCAAACAAAACTTCCCTGTCCCGGGCCGCGACACTGGGCAAAAGCTATTTGCTCTACGATCCACCGCTAACTTTATCTGCGTTCACGCGCTGGTGCTTTATTCAACACCGCTACACACCCACAAACTTAAATCTATGATAACAACGAAGAAAAATAACACTTATGGTCAGAACGAGAAGATTGACAAAAACAATACCGAGCTGCGACTGATACATTGGTAAAAGCGCGACATTCGACGTTAACACAACTTTACACAACCGTTCGGCTGTATAAATGGCAACAATGAAATAAATCTAGAAGCAATATTGATCCAGTAATTTATGGATTCAGACGGGTTGGAAAAATATACAGTGTTTTTGCACGATTTATGTTGTATGTAGCCGACCTTTTCATTACTCTACAATACAAACATACCAAAACATCGAACATACGTTTGAACAGACAGCTACGCTACTTTCATAAATTATTTACGGATTAATCAATTCACTAATCGGATAAAGCAGGCACGCCCCATTCTGTTCAAAAGCTGATAATATGTACGTATAATTAATAATAAAAACATTTGAGAATAATCCTTTGAAATTATCACAACTTTCTATAAATACTTAATAACCACTTAATTATATCCCGGGTATTAGCGGAGCCTTTCTAGCCCTTTAAATGATTAAAAGGGAACAGCAGATTAGACCTTTATGAAATGTGAGCTGTAACAAGAAACTACTAAGCAAATGGATCTATAGGGACTGTAATTTGGACATTTTTTGTAATATTTTGAAAAATCACTGAAGGTTTAACAATTATTCCTCATAAGGTTAATGTATAAATGTATAACGACTATAGTCGCATAAGAATTATGTAGCAAAATATTAAAGCCAAAAAATTTAGTTTCACGTTTTTATCTTCGAAAGCGACGGCATTTCATACAAATTTTCATCCCCTTAAACTACCCCCCTCAGGGGGTAGAATTCCCAAACATCCTTACTGAATGGATGTTTACGTCATAAAATATTCCAAATTTTATAAAACAGTCAGCCAGTAAGTCAGTCAAGGCATGCTACTTTGTAATTCTAAGTAGAAAGATAACATTTTTGTTTCGTAGCTTCGTGGCTTAATTAAAGATTAAAGTTTAATGGAGATACCGCCCATATACGCATGTGAGCGACTTACGTCGCGTAGCTGGTAATCACCGTAATGCACTTGCATTACAGCGGCAGTACTCAAACGGAATTTATAAGGAGATTAAACCTTATTTCAAAGACCTTATGAAGCAATAGCAATGCCTTAACATCTTATACCTACGTTGGTCTAGAGCATATATCTAATCTCAAAGAGAAATAGTAAGGATTTAATCAATTTTCAATGTGCCAAACATTATTTTTATTTTGCTTCCTCGCGCAACGAACATGTGCGCATGGAAAATGGATTGTTTTGTGCATTTTTTTAACAGGTGACAATCCTAAGGTCATTCCGTGTGGCGCCGGATATTCCGTGTGGCGCCGGATATTCCGTGTGGCGCTGGATTAAGAATAGCGTCACTCCATTTCCTTCCGTGGATGTCGTAGAAGGCTACTATGGAAATTAATTACCAGGAGACGGGCAGCAGCGTCTTCCTGCGATTCCAACCGCACACTGCGACCGCCAACCCGCCTGCCAAGCGTGGTGATAATGGCAAAACTCCTCATGGTTATGAAAACCACGAAGGAGGCCTATGTCCTGCAGTGGGCGTCAAATCGCTGATGATAAATCATAAGGATGCTTGTTACCTTTTATTACAATTTATATTAATGTCCGTGTGGCGCCGGATTAAGAATAGCGTCACTCCATTTCCTCCCGTGGATGTCCTAGAAGGCGACTAAGAAAATAAAGTACCAGGAGATGGGCAGCAGTATCTTCCTGACATTCCAACTACATACTGCGATCGCCAACCCGCCTATCAAGCGTGGCGATTATGGCAGAACCCCTCATGGTTATGGAAACCATGAGGGAGGCCTATGTCCTGCAGTGGGCGTCAAATGGCTGATGATGATGATGATGATATTTGTTAATATCATCATTATTGAATTACTGTAGTTAGCCATAAAAGGGCTTAAGGTCATAAAAGTATAAATGTATAAGGTATTTAAAATATTAATATAAAATGTATACACTCCACAAAAGGGTTCAATAAAGGCACACTTACTCTAAAAAATCTTCATAATTTACACTAAAATGTGGATGTAATGGTAGGTGACTGCGGGTGAGAGAGCGGGTAAGGGGCGTTCCATGCGTACATACCTACATCAACCAAATACAGGTGTATTAACTATAAGAAACCTATGTATGTCCCACTGTAGGGCACAGGCCTTCTCTCAGAGAGAGAGTATGGGCTTAATCACCACGCGTGCCCACCGCGGATTGGCTAATATATTAACTAAAGGCATCAATTGATAATTAACCAAGTGTCTTAACTAAAGGCAAGATAAAAAGTACCCGAAACCGACGTGCGCACATGCAGGGACTATTAAATGTTGATGAAGCGAAACAAAGTTTGTCAGGATTATAGATAGATAGAATCGCTCGTAGCCCCGGCTGCCTGAGTGATCTTAAACGATCACGAAGGTTAAGCAACACAGGGCGCGTTCAGTGCATGGATGGGTCGCCGTCTATGCCTAACGCTAGTGGCATTTTTCCGAGCAGTTCCGTGCTTCGCAAGGCACGTTAAGCTGTTGGTGCCGTCTGCCGTCGATAGATGGCAGTCGTTAAGCCAAGTCAGAGGCCTTAGGGCGGCTTGACAACTTCTGACAGTAGACGAGCCACTAGTCTACAAGTCTCCACCAATCCGGACTTGGCCCCCGTGGTGGAGTATGGCCTATACCTTCCTCAGGGGAGAGACCCGTGCCCCTCGGTGGGGACATAATGGGTTGATGATGATGATAGATAGATAGATAGATGGATAGAATATTCTTTATTGTATTTACACCAGGAATTACATATGAGAATTTAAACAATTGGCGGCCTTATTACTAAAAGTAATTTCTTCCAGACAACCATTGACGAAAAAAAAAAGAGAAGCTAAATGACGGGTAGTCGGTGCAACTAAACAATACTAAAGAAGATAATGTTTATATATTTAATACACATACCTAAAGGATTATGGCTAGTGGCAAACTTTGGTCTCCGCTTAACTCTCCGTGATACAGGCATGAGTTTATTGCCCATAAAAGCTGGTCTTTGCTTACCTCTTCGGGATACACGCGTAAGCTGAGCGTAAGCTAAATGTATGTCATTTACAGTAATGTCCTCAAAATTAAAGACTTCTTCTTCTATTCTTTTAAAATGCCATTACGAATGCCTGGATGGTACTTACCAACAACAGCTGCACACGAAGGAGGGAACAAAAAAATGAAATCATTTCCCGCTTTTTTCCTTCTCTTTCCCTCTAGCACTGTTTTTTCGAAAACGAGTTTGCGCCGAGGCAGGATTTAATTAAAGTTGCCGGAGCTGAAAAACAGACCGTTCAAAAATTCATTTTAACCCTTTTAAGTACCAGCTAGTGTTTTAATTTGAGAATGTCTTACAGAGCGGCTCGCTGTGTTGAGTAGGTATAGCGCGGCCATTAAAAGCTTTTCAATTAACACAACCCCTCTGCTTTATTTCATGTGATGTTTTACTGTCATTTGAACGTCTGTTTTTAAGGTTACTTTATAATATACCCAGTCATTTTAGTATAGTTTGTCAGATTATATATTCCAGATTGCAGCTCACAAGCCGCCCTGATGCAGGGCACTTGGCTTCTATCAGAGAAAGAGTTGGTGCCCACCGTCGATTGGCAATTTCAAGCGCTGAAGTGAAAGCTATAACGATAACCAATTAAATATAGTATTTTCTGAGGTTAACACGAGCACTAGACATAATAAAACTGAATTTTAACGGATATTTACTCGTTTACTTTTCCATTTTACAATTTTCCTACGTTTCGGTCTACCGAGACCCAGGCACTTGCAAAAGTACCGAAACGTCGGAAAATTGTAAAATGACTTTGACTTATTGACTTGTCTTTCCTGTGGGCTACGCGGACTAAGCTGTCAGGATGGTATAGGTGCTGGGCGAGCCTACTCCATCTAAAAAACAATGTCTCAGGCACTGCAGCGTCCGAGTGGTCCCTTGACCCATCTAGTGTGAGTGAAGGTGGCACTGGACGCTGCATAAATCATCTCATTACTTAGATGCAAAGGCATAAGTTTTAAAACATCCCAACAAAGAAAAATCTCACCCCCTAAAAGACCCAATCTAAATAAAAGACTTCGATATCCGAAACAAAGTAAGCAGTCGCTAATTCAATTTTCGAATTTGTTAGAAGATAACAGGCAATGCCTAAGCCTTGCTTAATATTCGCGACAATTCAGGCCTAAATGGTAATGCGGCGCTCCGTTTTTCCCAAAAGGATGCTCCGTTTATACTGTCGCGGCACAGAGGTGATTACAAATTGTAATCCACAATCTTGAACAATTGAAAACACATTTAAGTTTCCGGCGTAGGACGTTTACGACTTGTTAAAATAGATGGCTATGGGGCGGGTCGATTAACACCTCTTTCGGAAAAGACTTTTGTAGTTGAGCTTGAAGATATAACCATAAAAATATATAATACAGGGGATTCATTAGCAAAAGGCAAGATAAGTACCCAAAACAGATGTTTGTGGATGCAACGACTAATTAATGTTGATGAAGTGAAAGAGATCTGTCAGGATCGTGGCAAGTGGCAAACCCTGGTCTTTGCCTACCCCTCCGGGACGCAGGAGTGAGTTTATGTGATGTGAATATATAATATAAGGTCGATATCAAATCAACCTTTATACTGCAAATCCGAGAGATGGCCTGTGACCTGAAGTTGGGCCTTATTTTATGGCTTCTACCCTCCCGGGCCGCAGCGTGAAGCTTTAGCACATTTTTTCTAACCATAACTTTATATGACTTTACTTTGGCTGCCTCGGTGTAGCGGTATCATGCTAGCCTACCAAAACAGGGGTCGGGGGTTCAATTCCCACTGGGGGCCGCCATTTTTTGTACAAATAGCCCCAGCATGGGTGTTCTTAATTTTTTTTGTGACGTCCTTGTCCGGTTACCATAGCACAGGGTATCCTATTTAGGGATCAGTACAAGTGATTGTATTGTGTGGACGTTATATTTATAGCGTTCTAGCTGTCCCGGCGAACTTCGTACCGCCACAGAATCCGTTTGTACGTTTCTTGCACAACGCCATCTATTTTTAAAACACAACGTTTGCTCGCACAACGCCATCTATTTTAAACTTAAAACAAGTATATTCCACGGGAACGCATTTAAATATTATTCCACAGGCATGCATTACCGGGATATCAAGTATACTATGTCTCAATTCAGGTCTTTGTCTATCTGTACGCCAAGTTTCATGTAAAACCGTTCAGCCGTTATTGCGTGATCGAGTAACAAACATCCAAACCTCCAAACATCTAAGCATCCAAACATCTTTACGAACTTTCACATTTGTAATATTAGTAGGATCTCATGTAGCAAGCGTGAACAACAATGCCCTGAGGTGAACGAAGTATAAGAAAGTAAATATAGACCTCGAGACCCGCCCTCAAGCGTTTGGGCATTCAAACGCATCATAATAGCTCAGGCTCAAGCATGAAACATTGTGTAGTTCGGAGTCAATAAATCTATTATTCAGAGCTAAGGCAACGCTATTCACTACGGCACTCACTACTAAAAAGAGAGAACAAGAGAGGAACAAAAGAGAAAAACCGGCCAAGTGCGAGTCAGACTCGCGCACGAAGGGTTTCGTATCATTATCTATACAATATTAGACACAAAGATTGAGAAAAAACCGGAGTGGGAGCCACCCTTAAATATTTAGTTTATTTTAATTTAATTATTTATTTTTGAAGCAAATATAGAACTAAGTATTCTGTCAATATTTCGAGCGTCTACCTATAGCCGTTATTAATATCGAGCAAAAAACTGCACAAAAATTACATTTGTTGTATCGGAGCCCCCCTTAAATATTAATTTAATTCTGTTTTTCGTATTTGCTGTTAAAGTGGCAACAAAAATACATCATCTGTGAAAATTTCAGCCATGAAGCTATCACAGTTCATGAGATACACCCTGGTGACAGACAGACTGACAGTGGAGTAATAAGGTCTCTTACTGTTTGGGTACGGAACCTTAAAAACAAATCAAATGCGAGTGGAACAAGTGCTCGATGCACTTTGTACCACCACATAATATTTCTTTATAGGGTAGGTTTGGCCCTACTCTAACAAAAATTTGCGCTCTCAAGCTTAATACTTGGCAAACGGATCACTCGAAATATTTTTAAACGACCATTCTAAGGATACTCTACACTATGGTATACGCAAGAAAAAAAATTGCATCCCAGATTTAGTGTAAGAAAGGTACCGTGAAAAAAATTCTTGAGGATTTTATCCTACCGTTTTATCGCCTTGATTAATATGTATATCTATGCGAAATTTCAGCTTTTTTGTACTTGTCGTCTCTGTGGTAAGCCGCGGACAGACAGAGGGACAGCCGGTCAGACAGACAGACAGACAGACAGACATACGGACGGACGGTCATAGAGAAACTATAAGGGTGACTTGTTGACTTCGGAAAAACGTTTAAAAAATTGTTTCTACAGCGTGATTTTAAAATCGTTAGCAAAATTTTGAGGGAAAGTATTTATTTTTCGCAACTAGGTAGCACCATTATTATGTTCTTAATTAGAATTTCTTCTTGAAAAACGTTGAACAAATTCGAAGTCACCCTGTATAGAGGCCGCCCATATTTATTTACTATACAGACAGCGGAGGCTTAGTAATAGGTAAATAAATAACCATAAAAAGAAATCATGTCATTCTATACTCCGTTCCACGAGTCGAACTTCTAGGGAACAAAATACTTGCGAAACAATAAGCGAATACGTTCCGCGTTATGGTCCGCTTTATAGGGTAGGATTATGTGCATTGAAGGTCACGTGCATTAACCAATGGGCGCACATGGACGATTTTCTTTGGGAACTCGTTTCGTGGAATGGAGTATAGGAGTGTGCTACCAACGACAGAGACCTGGCCATTTTTTGGTGCCTAAAAGGAATCTTGAGAATTTCAACCGAGTTTAATAGTTTATTTTAATCTTACCCAAAGTTGATTGTTGTCTACAAACCTACAGTCATAAACAGCAGGAAAAATTGCTTGGCACCCTAATACTCTACCAAAATGTTATTCAGTTAATATTCAGTAGAATCAAATTACGAGACCCGTAACACAACGGGAACATATTGCGAGACGGATGGGAAGGCCCGATATTAGGCGAAATACGCAAGGAAACGTCTTATGGGCTATATGTGAACATTTCCAAGAGTTATTTCTTTCCTAATGTCCCTCTCTTGCAGCCGTAACTTTCTACCCGCTGGCTGACGTAGTGCCAATAAGAAGGGTTAGTGTTATCTACTAAATGGTCCCGCGACAGAAATACATTCTGAATGCTACCCATTTTAGGAACTGACAAAAGGAAAGCATTCGTACAGTGCCGCAGATTGTAAACTGCACTGATACCTCATCATCATCATCATCA
Source organism: Yponomeuta malinellus (assembly GCA_947308005.1). NCBI lineage: Eukaryota > Metazoa > Arthropoda > Insecta > Lepidoptera > Yponomeutidae > Yponomeuta > Yponomeuta malinellus. Next base: position 11,087,153 of record OX371004.1, on the reverse strand, counting down.
TTCAGCCACAAGAAGTCCACTGCTGGACATACTACTGTGCGTTTGGGCTGAGATCTCCAATAATAAAAAACCGCATTCATATCGGTTTCTCCGCTTAGGAGCTGGAAGTGGCATCAGGCCACAGACACGCACGCACGCACGCACGCACGCATGCACGCACGCACGCACGCACGCACGCACACACACACACACATACACACACACAATCATACAAGAGAGCCAAACTTGTAACACCTCTTCTTTTTGAAAGTCGCGGACTTATATTAAACTTCTCTTCTCAGAGCATCTGTTTTCGAAGTCAATCGCGATGTGATCACAAACTTGATGGTGTTGTAAGAGAGGCAGGAGACGATGCGATAAATCATCCATCGAACTTGCCGTAACTTTATTCCCTAGTTCACAAGACCCGACTGTGCTATCAAATTTCCACACCCCGTTTTAAAATCTTGAACCAATCTTCAATATTTCTCCCGTGAGATTACAAAATCTTTTTGAGAGTTTGCTGAAACAAAACTTGTTAAATGTTGTTATCATAAGCTCGGCTACTCTCGACGAGCAGTCGTTACAATTTAGTCGCAGTGTCACCCGTAACGTGACTGAGGAGAGTGCACGCTTGTAAAGGTTGGTGTGCTGTCGACTGTACTAGACAAGAATGAACTCAATTCAGTATGTTGAATACTGAAGACCGACTTGTTAACTGCGCATACTGGACACCAAAACAAACTCATTTCCATATTTTTTCTGGTAAATCCACACACTTTTTGGGGTTACTACAATAAAAAAAATGTTAGCGCATAGTCGACTCGTAAGTTTCAGCTTCCTTATGTCACGGAGAGAGGGTGAGTTTAAATCAGCGCTTCGCTTGGTTGATATACAGATGGTGGAATACATTGCGCTTTAAATTCAAATTCGTTTAATTACAGTACATAAACTCACGCCTGTAATCCGGAGGAGTAGGCAGAGACTAGGGTTTTCCACTTGCTACGATCCTGACCTTTCACTTTCGCAGATCACTTTTGCTAAAAAAATAAATGACTTAAGAATGTGATACGCGTTTGTTAATTTGTAAACAAGAAACGCGTGTCTATTAATTTGTAATCAAGGGCCTAAAAATATCAGTAACATGCTTCTAGAGTAGAAAACTTTCAATACCTAGGTATCTGTCACAATCCCAAGATAGCCCTATAAGCAACTTGTCTCGCCTTCCAGTTGCGCGTCGGACATCTGCGGTCATTGTGGCCACAGACAACGATTGTTGATATTCGCGCATGTCCGAAGCCTATCTGAAGGCTTAAATCGGCTAGGTATTTATAGAAATATATATACCTATCAGCAGCAATAGGTGACAAGAGTATGTACCTTTAATGACATAACACAGAGCGAGTTGATTTTTGATGCCGTCTGCGGTAATGTCAAGTATTCTGTAGAATTCTAAATGACCCAGTCGGACCACCATAACAATGGTTTTTAATGGTTCTTTTCACAATCTAACAGGTTAAAGCCGTTTACTTATCCGGAATACTTCGAGCAGAAAGACTTGACGTTGCTCTATGAAACCGGAAAACGCGTTCCATATAACCGAGAACATTGAATTACTGACTGCGCGCTGACCGTTTACTTTGATCTAGAGTGCCTGACTATTAATCACACTACAGAGGCTGCCAAAGTCCGGCAGCGGTCCGGATTTGGAATTTAACTTTAGAGGTTTACTTATGTACCTACGTCGAATATTGCTGCGCTGAATTCAATTATATTCGGAGGCTCGATGTGGTCGATTAATTAACAGAATAGATGAGGAATACTGGCCAGGAAATTTTGAATAGAATTTTGAATAATATATATTATTATATATGGCCTATTCAAGATCATATCAGCGCTAAAGTTTTTTTATTAGTAAGGATATTTCATTGCTACCACAAAATGTCAGAAGGATGCAACGTTCATCACTGTGGCATTTCTACACTTTTACACTTAACACAAATCCCCCATCAATGTGTAATTTATATGAAAACTAGTGAAAGAACCCCGTACAATTGACTACAATGCATAGTCCAATCAGTTTGTTAATCAACTTTCCAATGCACGTATAGTTGTCATAGTAAACTCTGAATTGTAGTTCAATGAAACAAGGCCCCGAGGCTTAATTATGCGCATCAAAACCTGCTGCAATCCTGACGTTTGAAATAGCAACTAGTGTGGAATTTGACAGTTAGACGATTGCAATCGTTCGGGATATTTTGCGCGTAATAGGATTTGGTATTTTTTTTTTAGATTTATGTCGCAAAGTCACCAGTAATGTAATCGCTTGTCCTGGAAATACCTGGGATAACTAGGAAAACCAGTTCATTCAGCATGCACGGCTCTACAGAGGAAAGACAATGACTTGCGGCGTTCCGCTCTCATCCGCTGCGTGAGGTCAGGATAGGACGTTTGCTTAAAGAAAATTCTTTCACGAGGCGTGCTTGCTAAGCAAACAAGCAAGGGCAACAAAGAAAAAAAACCCAATCTAGTCATTTGTAAAAAAATTGTGAGGTGGCCTCCTGTCAGAATCGAATCCTTAACTTTTGTGTTGATAATCAAGCGACTAAACCAACCACTAAACCAGCGACGCAGGTGGACGCTTGAAAAAGCCGACGTGTTGTCAATAAATACGTAGCAGCCTTCAGTAGATCATTATTCTATGTAAAAGAATGTTCATTTTTTGTAACACAAATTATTTTAGTATGTAAAAAACAGGAAAACTGTAAATATCATAAAAAAGAATTAAAATACACAAATAAATAGCTAAAATGTAAATGACACACTTTCAACGATAACAATTTTTTCCATTCAATTTATTTTTTCCTTTAAATTTATTTATTTCACTTTCGATATGTTTCAAGAACTGCGCAATCTAGAAATAACTCTGTATATGTTTCGTACATACAACATGTTCTTTAAATAACTCAAAAACCATTTCTTCAGTAGATATATATTCAAACCACTTCCAATACGCAATACATTCTCAATTTTCAAGATTGCGTGAGAATTTGAAGAATAAACGATTTTCATGTTTTGAGTTATTTTAACGAAACATTGTTTTTAATAAAACGTTTTTTTCCAATGTACATTGTACATTGGAAAAAACACAGATTTCACATGTTTTTGAGTTTATTACAAAAAAATGACACAGTGTAACAATATTTACTTCTTATCCGATTATGTAGTACAAGCATAAAGCCTTTCTGTCTTATACATAAAAAGTATATTCCACTAAAACAAATTAAGACCGAGTTAAAGTTGGTTTATAACGGGACCTCCTCTAATTATGATTATATTACTTATGACGTACTGAACTAAAATATACATGATGCTTTACCAAAAGACGGCAGACTTAATTGAATGCTCAAATATCGTATTTTGCCGCAGCAGGCCAGTCAGTCTATTGAATATTCTAGTCGTCGGCAAGCCAAATGTCCGACGTGCAATCGCCTCCGGGGTATCTGAAAATAGTATTGAGATATCAATACTTTTCATAGACAAAATGTATTATAGTGTAAAGGACTTCTTAAATGGTCTATTGATCTCAGTTTAATTTTAAGCATTTTTTTTTCTTTTATTGTTATTACTATGCAAAGATTTATGTTACATATTTTTGTACCTACCTACTAATTTAGCTCAACAAACTTTTTTTTTTTTAAAACAAAAATAAAATTTGCGTACCCTGACGGGTAGAGCATGCTTGTGCCATAATTTTAAGTTACCACCTACATAATTTGTAATTACCATGCTTTAGCAAATAAATACTCAATACTCAATACAATCACAGCGGGCCCACATGCATAATTACTTTATCTAGGCGGCACTGACTAGTCGGAATAAACAACGCACATACAGCATAGCTGACCAATTCACCAGTTTTTGGTGGCTCTCTATTCTTGAAAAAAATACATTTTGTGAAAATATACAGGGTGTTTAGACCATCGTCCAATGTAAAAGTTACGAGCGCCGGACATTAAGGGCGACTTGCCCCAAGTCACTGGATAAGTAAATAAATATGAACAGCAGTGCAAATGCAAGGGTTCAAGCCCATGTATAAACAGATGGTGCTGTCAGATAGCGTTGACGCTATCCAGCCTAAAAGAAACTTCTTTATCCATGCAGCTAAGCTATAAAATTAATGATTTTTATGGGTTCCTAGATATACACAAATACATACAAAAACATAAAAAAACACACTATCACACACACACACACACACACACACGCACACACGCACGTACACACGCACGCACACATGCACGCACGCACGCACGCACGCACGCACGCACGCACGCACGCACGCACGCACGTATTTTTATAATAGTATTTTGTATTTAGGCTAAATTCGTTTATATAGTCGATTCTATCCATGCATGTGAAATGTACCTCATTAAATACTCATAAATTCAATCTGCCGTTAACTAGAGCTGGAACCGGACCAACCGCCAACGCAATAAGCACGCACCATAAAGTTTATCACAAAACGTAATACAAACCTCATTTCGTGGGGCAACACTGGCCCATTGGGCTCCTTCCCGAAGTCGACCAAGAAATTCTTATCTAGTGCCATACCACCGTTCACCGTGTCCACGTTCAATTTAACAATCCATCCGCCCTGGAAAATACGCATACAATTTTTACAATATGGATATTTTTTGGGGTAAACTGTGAATTAATGGGAGGAAGGGTGGGTGAGATAAGGTGTGGATGGGATCGTGGGACCTCAGCATAGGTTTAGATCTCAGAACACAAAAAGAAGGTTTAGATGGATCGTAAAATATACGGAAAATCTCTATTCGATGGCCTAACGATAACAAATTTGCAGTTCAAGTCATAAAGTAAGCTGGTAATGCACCTCAAATGGATGTCATTGTGTATTACGAAAATTCCATAGCTCAAGGGTTGAAGGTTCAAGTATATACCGGAGATATTTTAAAAGGAAGGAAGGAAAACAAGTGAGCGGCTGGTAGAACGGACGATAAGGGACGTCCGAGGCGGACATAATTTGACCAAAAATATATCCCATATTAGCAAAGGGCAAGATAAAAAGTACCCGATACCGGCGTGCGTGCATGCAACGACTAATGAATGTTGAGAGGGTGAAAGTGATCTGTCACGATCGTGGCAAGTGGCAGTCCCCCGTCTGTGTCTACTCCTCTGGGATACAGTCGATTCCAATATTGTCTAATTGTCAAATTCCACGCTAATTGCTATCGGAGTCGCCAGGATTCGGAAAGGATTTGGTGCGATAATTAGGGACTGGTTTTAATTTTTTCGCAAAATTTCCAACATGTTCTTTACTATCCTAGAATATGTGATAGAGTATATTGCGTACATTGCAGGGTGGTCTAAGGACTAGGAACGTCGGCACACATACTCGAGGGAAATGTGAATTTTAATAAAGTCATACTGTATGTGTGATGTCGCGAGCAGAAAGATACTTCGCCGAGACGAGGCTGGTTCAGTAAATAAAAGGAATTTCGACAAAATATTGTTGGAGTCATTACATCGCAAATTACACGCATACTTTTACGTCTCATAAAATTATGCTCGGTTCCTTCGCCCTTTTTAGGGTTCCGTACCCAAAGGGGTAAGGGACGAGTGTAAGTGGTAGCTAGACAGTTGAAATTTTTACAGATGATGTATTTCTGTTGCCGCTGTAACAACAAATACTAAAAACAGAATAAAATAAATATTTAAGGGGGGCTCTCCCATACAACAAACATTGTACAACAGCACTTGCCATCTAAAGGTCATCTTTGTAACCTTCACATGGCCGATGTCCTGTCGTAAAATGTCAATGTTAAACGCTTCTTGTTGGTTTATGTATAGATGGCGCTGTTCTCAATGTACCTAATATCTTGTCTCGATCTTTGTCTAATGTTGTATAGATAATGGTACGGCACCCTTCGTGCGTGAGTCCGACTCGCACTTGGCCAGTTTTTTGTTTGTTATTGTTACCTTTTCAACCATTTTCGGGTAGAACACTTTGTCCCACGGAGAAAAGAGAGACGACGACACGTAAAGTCGCTTGCCGTCCAGTGACAGCTGTAGCATCTGAGGGGAGCCAAAGAGAGGCTTCGAATGCAGCACGACCTGCATCGGTGGCGCCTAAAACAACCATGCAAAATATAAACAAGATACACAATGAAATGATTCCGTGTGGCGCCGGATTAAGAATAGCGTCACTCTATTTCCTTCCGTGGATGTCGTAGAAGGCGACTAAGGAAATAAATTACCACGAGACGGGCAGCGGCGTCTTCCTGAGATTCCAACCGCATACTGCGATCGCCAACCCGCCTGCCAAGCTTGGCGATTTTGACAAAAACCCCTTATGATTGTAAAACCATGAGAGAGGCCTTTGTCCTGCAGTGGGCGTCAAATGGCTGATGATGATGATGATGATGACACAATGAAAATAAAATAGGTCTTATTGTAGTCTTATTTATAAAAACACGATTCCTTAAAACACTCCTGTGTGGCAGTTTAAATAGTCTGTGGTAAAGGGAAAAACGTAACCACAGATTTATTTAAACGGCCTCTGAGGAGTTTTTTTAGATGAATCGTGTTATTATTAATAAGACGAAAGTGTTTGGTAACCTTCAAAAATCCTGAAATATTTTAGAGAAGTTAGGGGTTATTCATTTATTACGCACAAATTTCACTCATTAATACTTATTTCAATCTCTTACACCAAAAAGTAAGATTTGATCGGACTCCTCCCCCATTACTTTATGTGTTGGCCTTTGCATCTACGTAATGAGATGATTTATGCAGCGTCCAGTGGCACCTTCACTCACACTAGACGTGTGAAGGGACCACTCGGATGCTGCAGTGCCTGGGACGTTGTTTTTTAGATAGAGTAGGCTTGCCCAGCACCTTTACCATCTTGACAGCTTAGTCGGCCTAGCCCACAGGAAAGACAAGTCAATACCTGCGGAGCGAACCAAGCCGCGGGTTTCCTCGCGATGTCTTCCTTCATGGTTAGCGTGTGGTATTGCTACTACAAATTCGCAGATGTACGTAACTTTGAAAATAAACAAGGTCATAGGTACATGCCCGCACTGGGAATCGAACCTGGGTCTCTTGCATCCGAGTCCATTGTTCTACCCACTGGGCTACCACTGCGTACTTTACTCACGTAATAAATATAGAAGAATAAATAGAAGACGGATAGCTTATTTCTCTCTATGGATGCAAAATGCAACAAATCAAGATCTTTGGCTTATAAAATAAATAAGATTTAAAAAAAAATCTTTGCTGCGTGAAAGAAGTCCAAACTAAAAACACACTTGCATTTTTTGTTGGGGTCGGAGGCACAGCGATTACAAAAAGTGACCTCCAGCCTGGCAACTGACTGACTATTGAGCTTTATCAATAGAACAATGCTGATAGGGTCGTTTATTCAGACTAAGTAGTATACCCGTTTTCTACAATAGCCTTCCTCAATGGGACTCATAACATGCGAAGGATGAGTAGGTGTATCCACGTTATAATAGGAAACCCAACGAACTCACTGAACAAGCAAACGGCGAAAAAGCAATTTTACCAACAAAACCCAAAGACAGAAAGTTAAATTACACGAATGACGCAGCGAAAACGTAATTGTGTTAGGTCATGAAACATTAATCATTAGCATTTGATTGAACATCGGAAACTTGCCTTCAGTTCTTTGTCCTCCACCACCTTCAGATTATCGTTGATAATTTTGCCGCCGAGGAATATTTGACCAGTCAGTCTGGGCTTGGCGGGATCGGAAATGTCGTACTGCCTGACATCTCCGTGCAGCCAGCAGGAAAAGTACAGGTATTTGTCGTCCAAGGAAATTAATATGTCGGATATGAGACCTACGGCAAAAAACTTAATAGAAACGTCATGTTGCGATGAAAAATTACCTTCCAAGAATGAACACTTGAAGCTGAGCACGCAAAATGAGATTTCTGTTCTGAATTTAAAACGGCTCTCTCTTTTAAAAGAGTAGGACTATGCGAACGCTGGCCACGCATACTTTGGAGTAAACATATAAACATTTTCCTGTGAATACTCTAGCTAGATGATTAAACAAGTAGTGCATAACATAACAAAACATAAACTCACCCCTGTATCCCAAAGGGGTAGGCAGAGACCAGGCACTTGCCACTTGCTACGATCCTGACAGATCACTTTCGCTTCATCAACATTCATCCACGCTGGTTTCGGGTACTTTTTATATTGTTCTTTGCTAATACATCCTCTATTTGGTCGAAGTATGTCCACCTGGGATGTCCCTTACCGGCCCTTCCACCTACATTCGCTCGATATATTTGTTTCGTCAATCTTTCTTCCTTCATCCTCTCCAAATGTCCAAACCAACACAGCATTCTTTTTTGAATTCTAGTCACATCATCCTCTTTCAGTCCACAACGTTCTCTAATCAAATTATTGCGTATCCTGTCATTCCAAGTAACACCACACATACTTCTCATGGACCTCATTTCTACTGCGTAAATGTTCTACATAAATGTTGTGACCAGCACTCTATTATGGATAGCCAATCTAGCTCTTTTGGAGATGTTTTGGCTACTCACAAAGGAGTGCAAGGGACCATATACACAATTTCCTGCTTTTACTTTTCTGTATCACCTTCACACTTTCCATCCCTCGGAAACACGCTTCCCAAATGGACAAATACTTTTACTTGTTTTACCTTTTCCTCTCTAATCGTTATCCTGCACTCAGTCATTTTCTCATCTTATACGAATACCATTACTTTCATCTTACTAACATTGATGTTCATTCCTTTCATTTTAAATGCCTCATTCATTACTATTACTTGTGTCTGCAGGTCTTCAACAGACAAAAATTTCACCGACATTAAAAGCATACCTATTTTACTACATACTAATAATCTACTTAAGTTGGGTCTAATTCTCGTATTTTTTAGCGTTCCCTAGTCAACAAGGAATCCTTACAGTTTTGCTATGCCCGTCTGCCTATCTGTCTTTTTGTCCGCGGCTTAGCTCAGAGACGGTTAGTACAAGAAAGATAAAGCATATACCCTATCCGTTCTTACTTGGCACCAGTAGTAAACAAACATGGCGGACCAACAAAATGTCACATTACATAGGGTTGGGTATTACTTGAATGAACTGCTACAGTTTCATAGATTTAATTGTTAAATGATTGAAATTAAGTTTATTGGAATATAAAATATTTTAAGTTATAATAATATTATCGTCGCAATCTATCTGCGACGTAAAAAGACTAGCATAAAGATGGGTACTAAAATTTTTGACTCAATTTAATTTCACTGGCTCTCTGACAATTGATAGAATCAAACTTACTATAGCAGAAAAAAGTAACAACCATAAATTGATTGTAAAAACACATGTATTTCGTCGTTTTAATAGAATGATACAGTATTACGTGAATAATGTAATATTTACCTAATACCTACCTGGTAAATATTTTGCCATTTTTAAAGAACAAAGTAATATTCTAGCACATTGCGCAATTTCATTCATTCCTTCTTTCATTCACCTCATCCAAAGTAATCTGTGTAGTTTTGCTAACCTGTGATCAAAATTGTATGAAAATCTGAATTTCGCAAAAAAATCTTATTCGCAACCACAATTTAGGCCAGTTTTCGGTGAAATTCAATGTCCATGTGTCTTAACTAGTGTCTACAACTAAATGTGGTAATCTACATTGAGTGATGCTCTTGGAATATCGAGTTTTGTGATAGAAGAGGTTTATTTACTACTTGTGCCAAGTAAGAACGGATCGACCGTAGATAGATATAGATAGATACTAGATATACAAACATTTATCCTGGCCAAGTGGTCTGTACATGTACAATCTATTTGGCACAGTTAGAGCTCTAATAATAGCCTAAGAAGGAAAACTCCTCAAAAAGTTTTCTATTTGTCGGCAAACAAAGAAGAACAGAAAGTTACCGTTGAGCTCTGACTCCACGCCATGTTTAGAAACTTTTTTCGCCGGCACGTCAATAACTTTTTCTGTACGCCAAGACCCGTCGGAGGCCTTGTAAAATCTGGGAAAAGAAGGGCAGAGGGTTGTTGCTGAAATGACTTGCAGAATTAATCTCCTGACTAGCACGACAAAACTACATTAGGTACCCATAGTCACCAAACGGGTAGGACTATCCAAATTCAGCTTCAAGATTCCACGACTGAAGTGTTTGTGTAGGACGAGTTTGATTATCTATTAGTGTTTTTAGTAACAAGTAGTGCTTCTGAGAACTTTCATACAACATGTTTTAACTAGTTGCTTAATGACACTCCGTATACTACTGGTTATAGGACTAAAAGTTATACGTACAGAATTATATTTACGACAAAAGTCAAAACAAGAGAATGTTTATTCGTCCTGTCTATTTTTGACACGAGATCGTCGTTAAGGGAAACGAAAAGCCTAAAGTTCACCACAGCTATCACAGCAGCCAGGCATAAAACAGCGATTCTTATCCTTTCGCAAATGTTAACAATACCTGAAAACGTTGGCTTGCACGGCGCACCCGACAAATCCCTGCGCGGCCTTAGGATCATGTAGAAACCTGATCTCTAGGGGCGCGCAACCTTCCTTCCCAAGATCTATGGTCTGCTCGAGTGTGCGTGTCGACCATTTGTATATGTTCAGGGACGTGCCGTAGCGGTCAGGGTTGGCAACGTCTGCTGCGTCGAACCCGCTGCGGGGATTGGGCCAAATTAGTTGCAGTCATTTGTAGATTAATTGCGAATACACATCCGTGAGTTTAAGGCTCCTGTTACGTCTGGCACGCCGTCTCATTCGCACGTTGTAGTTTTAAGGATAAAAAACACCGGCCAAGTGCGAGCCGGACTCGCGCACGAAGGGTTCCGTACCACTATCTATATAACATTAGACACAAAGATTGAGAAAAAACGGCAAAAAGTCACGTTTGTTGTATGGGAGCCCGCTTAAATATTTATTAAATTTTAATTAATTATTTATTTTTGAAACAAATATAGAACTAAATATTCTGTGAATATTTCAAGCATCTACCTGTTGCCGTTATTAATATAGAGCAAAAAGCGGCAAAAAATTACATTTATTGTATGGGAGCCCACCTTAAATATTTATTTTATTCCATTTTTAGTATTTTTTGTTATAGCGACAACAGAAATACATCATCTGTGAAAATTTTACTGCCTAGCTATCGCGGTTCACGAGATACAGTTCGTGACGGACAGACAGACAAACAGACAGACACCCTTCGGGTACGGAACCCTAAAAAGTAATATACTTTTCATAAATGTGACCTGAGGCCTTAAATGCACACCTTTTAAAATACTTCGGCGTTCCCCACTCGGACGAAAACATAACGTCGTGGTAGGGCTGGTACCAAAAGTCGTAGCCGAATTTGGCAATTTTCTCCCCCTTCGTCCACGAGCCTTAAAATGCAAAGAAAATTAAATTATGACATGAAAGGCAGCACGCTCCTGCCCTAAACACCCGTCCACAACTGGGGTGTAATTCCGAAATACAAACTTCTGATCTTCGAGCCGCGTTGAACATTATTCGGTGATAGCCTAGTGGATAGAATATTGGACACGAAAGCGAGAGACTCGGGTTCGATTCCCAGTGCGGGCATGTACCTATGACTTTGTTTTCTAAGTTATGTATAGTAGTAATACCACTCGCTAACGGTGAAGGAAAAACATCGTGAGGAAACCTGAGTGTCTGAGCTATTCACATACCTCAGGGCTTGAAATCGCCAATCCGCGGTGGGCACGCGTGGTGATTAAGCCCATACTCTCTCTCTCTGAGAGAAGGCCTGTGCCCTACAGTGGGACGTATATAGGCTGCTTACGTCAACCTGTCACTGTAGGTAAAAGTCGAGCTTTTTCGTGAGTGAAATTCCGAGATTCATTTCAACGACACTTGCCTCATATTCTATAACTCATAGGTTCGAACCCCGGCTTATACCAGTGGCTTTGTTTTCTGAGTTACGTTACGTATATTTTGTAATTTGCAGTAGAAATACCTCTCGCTAACTGTGAAGAGCATCATCGTGACGAAACCTGAATGCCTGAGGTGCTCACATAGCTCAGTGCTTGAACAAAAGAATCATAATCCTAAAAAAACATACAGATACTGCATAAAGGTTAACTAACTGAAACCTATAATGATCGTTATGTTTTTTCCTTTTCACCGCATCGCATAAGACGTTCTTCGCAATTTCATATTTCGAAATAACACTCCTGCCCAAAACACCCCGTCCGAAACTGAGTGGTAATGATTCACCTGTCACTTCCAAAGTCTTCGAGTCGATGAGCACGAAGTCCCCCTTGCCATTCTCGTCCTTATCGCCCATGGTGGAGATCATTATTTCGCCGGTAGCCAGGCAGTGTGTCGTATGCGGGTAACTGCAGTTGAACGACCTCATCTCGGACCCGTCGATTACCTGGCAACGAGGTTGGACTGGCGATAAAACGGCAACTTTGCTCCGTGGAAACGGCTTGCATAGGTGATAGGTTTTTGAGGAGTCAGCCTTGCGTCTGGTTACTATCGTGGAAGTGATTAGAACTCCGGAACGCTCTGCCGAGAGTTCTTAAGCACCATTTGTGTCGATGTGAGTTTATGAGTTAGGGACTGACTAAAAGCGGTCGTAATGGGGAACTTGCCTCAAAATTCGATTAGAGTGACTTTGTATTTATACCATAGAGGACACAGAAAAACTGAGAGAAAGTTAAAATACTATATCATCATTCGTTTCGGGGTTTTACAGGTACCATTATTATTTAGATAGATGGATAGAGAGACAGAGAACACTTTCTTGCACATAAAAAAGGACATTATACAGATATTGGCGATTTTTACATTATGTGAATTTAATTACAATAATATCGTATATCCCGTTTTCAGTGCAATAAAGTTGGAAAGAACAAACTTTACACGTACAAACGCAAAGCTCTCCCGTTCTCGTTTAGCAGAATACAAATAATATTAAAGTAACTCTTTAATGAAGTTTTAAGACCAACGATCTTTAAAAGTTTCAGGCACGTCTTGCCTAAGAAGAAAACTCTAGACTAGACCGACTTAATTTACAACTGGGCACTTTTAACCTGATCATGACCAAACTACTGATTTCAGACTCCAGGGGCATGTTTCATAGAACTAAAATTCATGGACAATTCGATATACACTGCAAAGTCGACCAACCCACAGGTTAACGAGTAGGAAGACTCGGTTATGCAATATACATCGAATTGTAATAACAAATTATGAATTGTAGTTTTATGAAACAGACCCAAACGTTAGTGATTTGACGAAAAATTCAAATAACTGCAATGTTTTTTATTTCTTAACTTTTTTTAGTATTTTTAGTTTAATTTTAAACCTTTTGCGATAATAAAACTGTATTTGGGTCATTATTATAAATAAATAAATAAGAAAAAGAAGGGCCGGTAACGGGCGTCCCAGGTGGACAATGGACATACGTCGGCCAAACTACCAGCGATATAGGTACTAGCGAAGGACAAGAAAAAAAAACCGAACCCGGCGGGCACGCGCAAAGAGAAACAGGTTGGTCAGAATCGTGGCAAGTGGTTTCTGCCTACCCCTCCGGTACTCGGACATGATATTATAATACAAGTAAAATAAATAAGAACGGCACGGCACGGTTAGCCACAGGTCGCCGTTCAAGTTTTAAACATAAACATTTACATACAGGCATATGCATTGCGTCTGGCCCCATGTTGTGGGAACCAGAAACAACGACATCACAAACATGTAAACATCCAAGACCAGGGGTTTTTTTTTTGTCCCCAGCCGGGATTCCAACCCAGGACCTCTAAATAGGTTTAAATAGGTTTTTTAAAATAAACAAGAAGCCAGGACGTTCTGCAAAGTAGCTTAAGTATTTTGGAAGAAGTCTGGCTACCCATAGCACAGGGGATCCTAGTTTGGGAGCCAGTAACCACTCTTTTAACCCTTTTCTAAATAAAGTTGTTTTCATTTTTTTTTTCATTTTTAAGGCTTTTCTTACGTAGAGCATTCTGTCTCGCTCGCATAATTTTACAATTTTGTGATTGTAATAAATAAAACTATGAATACTTTTCATAAATGTGGTCTGAGGGTTTGATATATAATACAATTGCGGATATCTAAGACATATTTTCCTATCTTGTACCCAGTTCTTAATTGAGAAAATTTGATTTCAAAATTAGTAATTTTGGAAACAACTTTTCTTTGTCACGTATAGGAAAACAAAAAAATCATTAAAAATGTTAAATTGTGCGAGCGACACAGCGTGCTCCACGTAGAAATAGCCTAACGGTCTTATTTATAAAAACACGATTCCTCTAAAACCAATTTGAAACTCTGTTTATTTTATCTGTGGCCACATCTTTTTCTTGTAAAATCTTCACCACAGACTATTTCAATCGGCTTTTTTGAAGTGTTTTAGGAAATCGAGTTTTTATAAATAAGACCGTTAAGGTTTAATTTACTGCACCCGGCCAATTGTAGGGTAGATAGAGCTTAACAAGGCACTGAAGCAACAACTATCGACAAAAAGTTTTCGCTTCAAGACGCTCCCAACTACGTATCCGAAATTGAGATCCGAAAGCGTTTAAGGGGCTCGATAGAATAAAGCCTTGTTTATACGAAGCCATCGCTGGCTGCCAATATCACTGGCCTTGTATAAACAGCATTTCATGCCAAGCCAGGGCTGGCAGACAGCGCTGGTGAGAGTAGAGCCAGTGACCTCCACCCGCTAACCCCTCAACCGCCGCGCCAGCCATGTGCGTTTGTTTTTGTTTAGAATTTCTGCGACAAGATCCAGGCTGACTGGCTTCATCTAAACAACACGAGCCAAACCAGTGGTGGCTTATCCGTAGAACTTGCGCCAGCGCACTGGCTTCGTACAAACCGTACTTAACACTATCTCAATAACGTTAATAGTGATTTTTCGGACCCAAACCCGAGAACCTAGGATTACAGACCTGTGATTAGTAGCATTTATGGCAGATACGACCGTTTTTGTTATTAAAACTATCTAGTCTATGTTTCTTGCCTTACGTTCACGGCCAAGGGTCCTAAAAATCACTATTAATATGATTGAGAGATTGTACAGACACTTTTTACGATCGGTAAAAAAAGAGATATGATTTATTTCCCTTGATAACGCTAGCTTTGGCTAAAATTAGCATAGGTAACTCTATGGAGCTCCTTAACTCCGCAAGCTACAAGTGCGCGAAATAGTTCTCCTGTATTAACCAAAGCGGCGACCAGTTTTAACAGGCAATATAACGAGTTCCCGAACTTCTGGCATCCACACACTAGAAGTTTAGCGACAGATTGGGGCAAGAGTGGCAAACATGCATTAGGTACCGTATGGTGCTCGAAGAACTAGCAACGGCAGGCTTTAGGAAACTTCGATCGGCGCGATATTATCTAAGTTCTAGAAATACGTTTCCCCGCATAAGCTTAATAACTTGTAGTTTCTAGTCGAATGCCTACGAGCTCGGCCGCACAGAGCTTTCCAGCTAAAGGAAGCAACGTAATTTACCGTGACCTCGGAAATTGAGGAATAAATAGATGCTATTAAGGCTTTAATAAGGGCTAACTAGCACCGCCGATGAACAAAAAATCACATCTTTCACAATCCGTTTTTGCAAAAACGTGAACGACAAAAATGTCTGTTGGTAACAGCAATTTTTAGAACCTACAGCTTAGAAATTAGGTTCAAGAATCGAGGCTACAATTTCGTTTTTGGCGAAAACGGCCGTTTTTGGCGTAAATGAAATTGTGAACTAGGTTCTTGGCCCTAGGTTATAAGTCGTAGGTTCTAAAAATAGCGATCACTTTTTTGGGAAAATGGATACAAACGAAAACGTGATTTTTTTTTTCATTGGCGGCGCTAGTTAGCCCTTAATAAAGCCTTAAGCCATGCTTTGTCAACCCACAAAATGCTCAGGATATAAACCATATTTTTCAAACACGTGGTAAGGGAACTTACCCTTACCACGTGCTTAGTCTTCGTCACGTAGGTAGTCAATACGGTATTTGACACGATCAACAATAAATTATTTCATATGCTCGATTAAAACATAGATTACAAAATGTATCGGAAAATGTGTCTCTTTTAGTCAATTACTAGTTATTACAATTTTTAAATAGATTAAACATAAAAAGAGTGCTCTGAAATGTGACGTCATAAGCCAGTATTTTCATACAAAATTCCGTTTTGAAAGTAACTCATTTGATATTTTGTCAAATACCCAATTATACTCTTCAGTATACTCTCGGGAAATCGCGCGGTTTTTCAAGCTACATTTAAATTATGGCGCGCAGTGTTCAGCGTTTTTTAGTCACGGGTGGCACAGCACATATACCGGGACGCCGACGCCGAAGCTGATTTAAAACTGACAAGTTTTATACTTTTTTGTATTTAACATAAGCAGTCTATATACGTCCCACTGTAGGGCACAGGCCTTCTCTCAAGGAGGGAGTATGGGCTTAATCACCACGCGTGCCCACCGCAGATTGGCGATTTCAAGCGCTGAGGTATGTGAATAGCTCAGACACTCAGGTTTCCTCACGATGTTTTTCCTTCACAGTTAGCGACTGGTATTGCTGCTATAACTTCAAAAATGTACATAACTTAGAAAACCAAGTCATAGGTATATGCCCGCACTGGGGATCGAACCTGGGTCTCTCGCTTCCGAGTCCGATGTTCTACCCACTAGTGACCTATTTTTTTTACTTTCTGTTTGCGAAAAAATACTTGTGACCATATTTATGAATTACTACGTGACAATTAGTTGGAGGGGAGGGGTTTTGGCATATACTACGGGCAATTCTTGACTACGGGCAAGGTTGACTACGGGTCACCAAGGGAGAAAAATTGTAAAAAATGGATCACGTAGTGTGGGTACGTTCCCTAAGCTATTGAAAAGCTTTTAGTATAACACATTCTAAAATACCTAAGGGTGTTAAGAGACAAACGTACAAACCGGCCAATAGTACAACTTAGAACGTATTCACTTTATACTCAAAACGTCGATCATGCAGATGATGTAGGTGTGCTTCATTCAAATTATCAGCATCCAAATCCTACGGCGATTACATTCGTTAAATGCAAAATTATTGCACGTTGAGACAATGGTTGGTTCAGCGCGTTCTAGGAAAGTAAGTTAATAATTTAATAATTTATTAACATTAAATGATGTTCGTTTGTAAACGCATCAATTGATAACGGCTGAACCGAATTTGTTATTTTAATTGCGGTTTATAGGAAAGGAAGAATAAAAAAGTTGCCTGGAAAGATGAATAATTCGGTTTTTTTTTTCTATGGGATTCCTCAAAACTATCACAAACAAAATTTATTGAAATTTCGACGGAACAATGTCTGGCGGGTTAGACGGGTGAGTTAGTCCACACAGTACAATAACTTATCAATCCCGAACTAGGATACCGAGTGAGTGAATAGCCAGGCGCGGATCCAGACCTCAAAAAACGTAGTGGTCAGTCACAACCACCCAAAATCGGCCAAGTGCGAGTCGGAGTATGAACTTGCTCATGATGGATATAGTGCATTCACACAAAGGAGATGGTCACAAAATATATGACACCCTGACCAAGACTTTGTACAGTGTATAGTTCCACGTGGACAATGCCATGGGGCAAACAGTAGTAAGTTAATATACCTATAAAATGTCAGTTCGCTCTCGAAAATTACAAAATTGAATGTTTTTAATACATCACAATGTCACATTTAGACTCTTAACTACAGAACCGATTTTGATGAAATTTTTTCAACTCCAAATCTTATTCGGTTCGGTAGTCTTTTATTAAGGTTGTGGGTATATCGTGCCCAAAACGCTGGATCTGCCCTTGATGATATTCAGACAAGGATATCACTAACATATAAAAACTGAGGCTTTGTACAAATCAAACAAAGCCCCCAGAGTGAACCCACCACCGCTATTTTAGTAAAAATAAAATATACTACCGCTATACCAACGAGGCATTAGTTGCTATGCAGAGAGTGGCGTGAGGTATTTATAACAGGTGAATGTCTGCGTACAATGGACGAACTATGTGGCTAAGTGCGGAAATATTAGGTCTAACTAAGTAGCAACTGTGGTTACTAGTTCGGGGTGAACCCTGTAACTATCACTGGTTGAACTCTCTGAACTCTTCTAAATATCTCTGAATTTGACTGAAAATTTTGTAGCTTACAAGTTCTCAAATTATATTATTCTTCTTGATGCTTTCCATTGCGGTTTCTTGAATATGTCCGTATCCCACCGTAGTATTATGCTTCTCATCTAGATAAATAAATTCAAAGTATGTTTACCGTAATATGAAATTTTAATAAAAAAAAATAAAGTGTTTCAGCCTTTAAATATTAAATACCTGTTATTAAATACACCCACGATATGATTAAGAATATTTAAGCCACCAAAACTATACTCATAGATTTTTGAAGTATTTTTAATGCGTAAAAGAAGAAGAAGATGAAAAACATTAAAAACAAACAAAACAATTGAACAAAAAAAATAATCCCAAAAGAATAAGGGACTCAGGGTATGTCTATGCAGCGGTACAATGGCCTCGAGCTCAGTATACGCTGCAGTTGTGATCCCAGCACTGATTTCCGTTTGGTAAATCACAGAGTTTCAGCCGAAACAGAAAATAAAGTAGTAGATTCCTACTTAATAAAAAATATTAACAAAAAATATACGCTAAAAAATAATTGCTAATAAACTGCATACACTTTAATACATAGTAGAACATGACCTCGAAAGAGCTCATGACCATGAGCTCGAACAAGAGCGTTCTAACTTTAAATATTTCTTTTTTTTTAAATGAGAAACCTACGTTAAGAAAAACGCGCAATGAAGAGTTCGATGATTTTTTAATTGATTTCATAAAGAGATCTTGATCAAACTTATATGGGACACTCTTGAAGTATTTATTCCCTTTCTAACAAAAAAAATCGGACAACATGGTAAAGAATTATCGGTAAACATACATAAAAATGGTAGCCTAGTGGGTACAACTCGGGACTCGAAAGCGAAGGACCGGGCATGTACTTACGACTTTGTTTTCTAAGTTATGTACATTTGTGAAGTTATAGTGGCAATATACTCGCTTACCGTGAAGGAAAACATCATCAGGAAACCTGAGTGTCTAAGCTATTCTCATACCTCAGCGCTTGAAGTCGCTAATCCGCGGTGGGCACGCGTGGTGATTAAGCCCATTCTCTCTCTGAGAGAAGGCCTGTGCCCTACAGCGGACGTATATAGGCTGCTTATGTACACATAAAAATGTACGGAAGATTTAAGAACCTCCTCCTTTTTTGAAGTCGCTTAAAAGATTGGCTCAAGAATACATTACTTATGTCGATGGGTTTTCAGATTTAAGTATTAATCAGTCTGACCTGACTGGAAGCACAAAAAGTGAAGGATTGAAAACGTTTCACGAAGGGGTCGACATAAAAATTGAACTTTACGGGCTGTTTGAACAAGCTGTATTCAGCGTGTAGTCACGATCCGCTGCCACGACGTAAGCCATTTAACTTAGTTGCGGGAGACCGCAAACTATATTTTTAACAACTCTTACTTACTTTTACTAACTTGTTTATCTTGCAGTGCTATTTACCCACATAGGAGAAACTACTTCGACGCTGTGGAGCTGAGAAGACACGAGTAAATACTAAAAGTAAATACATTTAATCTTACAAAGATGTCCTTAACTTTGTATAAACTGTCGATGTCTAAATATTTAGTTCACATTTTGCTCAAGTTTGGTAAGCCTCTGACACGTAAAGCTGTAAAGCTAACACGATTAGTGAAATAAATAATCAGTCTAGACTGCCACAATCTACTTGGTGGGAAAATTTGAATATAAAGCTCTTATACCTTGTGCAATTTTGGCTTTCGTGGATCAGTCCCCACGTCTACGACAAACACCTTGCTGGAACTCAAGGCGGGTAAAATAAGGAGGTCTCTCTTGAGCTCTGGGTTGTCATGGCAACTGGAACACACGTTCCAACCGCTGTGATGAAGCTCGTCTCCAACACTCCCAGTGTACGTCCGATGGATTACCTAAAAATGGAAAAGTTTAGATTTAGTGATTGAACGGGTTCGTAGAATTTGATCACGCGATCCGTTGTGGCTGGAAACTGATAGCGCACTCAGGGTGTGTTGTGATCTCGATATTAGTTTCATTTGGCATTTTACCCGAAAACTCGCGCAAGTCTTCGCGAATTCCGTGAAAAAATCGCAACCGCAATTGCGACATTCAATATTTTTTCATACATGCTATAAATAATAATAAAAACACAACAATCACTTGCCCCGGTCCCAAACTAAGATGCGCCATAATAACCAGGCAAGTATCACAAACATGGATAAACACCCAGACTGATGACATTTGTACGAATCAAGTACGATGACCTCTAGCGGGAATCGAAGCCACGACTTCTCCTTTGATAATCAAGCGTGTCGTAGGACCAACGAAGTAGTCAAAATGCGGACAGTTAGCCGCAAATTATCAAGCTGTTTATCACGAGTTCATTCATAACATTTGGATGTGAGTTCCTAACCTCGAGAAAATTCCAATCTAGCCCCATAGAAAACAGATGCCGATTTCGCACAGACAATCAAAAGATTTTATACGTTGAACGTGGAGCTTAGCGCAGATGTTTTTTACTGGCGCATAGAAATTGAAGGGAATCGGGAATATTTGAACGCTATAACGGGAACATTTTGATTCCAATGTAACATATTCGAGTCGGACCTCTACCCAACCCGACTGTAGTGCGTAAAAGGGATACTAGCAAATAATACTTTCTGGACTCAATCCCAAAATCCTACAGGATTACTGGAACGTTATTGCACCGACTTTCCAAGCTAAATGGACGGTCTGATACAACCCTGTTTTTATTCGTAGTTACGTACGAGTTAGTTTCTGTGATTACGAATGTTTATTTTGGCCACAACGTTTTTAGAACCAATTTCGCCGCGAAACGAAATATCTGTCAGCTGAATGTATTGTAATGTAATGCAACCTATATACGTACAACTATAGGTCACGGGCCTTCTTTCAGAGAGAGAGTATGGGCATAATAACCACGAGTGCCCACCGCGGATTGGCGACTTCAAGCGCTGAAGTATTTGAACACCTGAGACACTAAGGTTTCAACACGATATTTTCCTTCATAGTAGCTAGTGGTGTCGCTACTATAACTTCACAAATATACGTATTTTAGAAAGGAATCCTCCGAATGGAATAGTTCATTTAAATTTTCTGTTAAAGTCAGGAGACTCCTTATTGCTCAACACTAGACTAGAGATGGGCGAGGAAAAATATGTTCTACACGAATTTTCTCGCAGGTCTAGACCGAAAAAT
Source organism: Yponomeuta malinellus (assembly GCA_947308005.1). NCBI lineage: Eukaryota > Metazoa > Arthropoda > Insecta > Lepidoptera > Yponomeutidae > Yponomeuta > Yponomeuta malinellus. The sequence continues at coordinate 11,065,748 of OX371004.1, read as the reverse complement.
TTACAAATTATGTCTTCCGTCAATGACTTCCGCTTAGGTATTTAATGTATGTTATGTACCGCCTAGCTGGCTAGCGATCACGTCTGATTGCCATGCCGGAGGACGTCGGTTCGATTCCCACTGAGGGTTGCCGTAAATTTATACAAACGACCTCGGTTTGTGTGTATTCCATGTTTGTGATGTCCTTGCCTGGTTATCATAGTACAGGGTATCCCAGTTTGCGGACGAGGACAAGTGATTTTGTTGTGTAGAAATTATTTATTTGATGTAGTAAATACGCTTATACAGTTTAGTGTAAATTATTTCAATTTCGTTAAATTCACACTTTTTCTATTTCAAATTATAGTAATGAGCGGGGGAGAAGATTCTCCCCCGCTCATTACTATATACTCGACTAGTGCCATGCGCGGTTATTTGAATAATTCCGGGAATCTCGGAGTATACAATGAACAAAAATTACACAGTCCACAGGACGTTCTCAACCTGTAGATACACTGGCACTTTGCTCAGTACAGTCGACAGCACATAAAACTTTATATTTTAGTCGCAAAGTCGCCCGTAACGTAACTGAGTCTTTACTCATGGGTGTAAAAATTGAGCAGCTATTGACTGTACTGAATAAAGTGTACGTAAATAGTACATACTATTGAAGATGACATGTGCTCTTAGCTGTATAATATTTTATTGTCGGACGGTAACCGTAACTGCACGACATTCATGCAACTATGACACAACGTTCGCACAACGGCCTTAGTCATATTGCAAGCTAACATCGCCGTTTGTAAACGGTAGAGTTTTACTTAATGCCTGCAACCTTTATGCAACGATGACACAACGTTTGCACAACGGCCTTAGTCATATTGCAAGCTAACATCGCCGTTTGTAAACGGTAGAGTTTTACTTAATGCCTGCAACCTTTATACAACGATGACACAACGTTTGCACAACGGCCTTAGTAATATTGCATATTGCAAACAGACGAGCGTTTATAAACTGCCGACGCCGGTCGTATACGGCACAGTTTTCCTGACCACGATGACACAGCGATCGTACAACAACCTTAGTCACATCGCATATTGCAAATTGACGAGCGTTTGTAAACTGACGACGCCGTTTGTAAACGAACGAAATTTATACAACGATGACGATTCGCACAACGGCCTTAGTCGGACCGCCACGGATAGCCGTGCCCTCAAACTACACATTGCGTTTCAGTTTTTTTTTTTTTTTTTTGTAGGCTCCTTAATATTGGAGTCCCACTGCAGGGCAAAGGCCAAGATTTTCGGTCATTCACAACCTCTCATCACTCCGGCAAGAATTTGTGTCGAGATCATCCCGACATCGTCTTCGCGTTTTTGTTTAATTTTTGATAATAATAGAAGGGCAGTTGTCATTGGCGGATACATGTTGGGGAATTAACGAAAGATAGCGATGAATCGCATTCCGTGTAGTTCAATGGTCTGCGGCAGCTTTTTCGAGAGGCTTCCCGTGGCGGGAAACCGCGCGTGTAGCCTCGGCTTAAGGCGGCTTCTCAGGGAGCAATTCCCATACAAACGTAGTTTGGTTTAGAGGACATAAATCGAGGTTTGATCTTGCTTAGAATTGGAAATAAACACATGAAAAACGTTTATTTTTGCCTTGTAAATAGTTTCTATGAAAAGACCTGTGAAAAAGAAGAAAAAGAAAGACATACATAAATAAAATAAAAATGAAATAAATTTATTATAGCAACAAGATACATCACAGAAACAAAATAAGCAGATAAGTAACATAATATGCACAACAACAGAAAGAAAACTAAATACACAACAGACCAAACGAATAAATAACACAGGACCATAGATCTAGCCTGTGGTGTATCTAAGTTGCCACAAAAGGCAGCTGACTCAGCGTTGTGCTGAGGAAATTAGAAAGGCTATAATTTCTACGTTATTCTCAGTTATAAGACGATTTACGTCCTTCACCAATATGTTTAGAGGATTTACGTCCTCTAAACATATTGGTGAAGTGTCATTGAGATTCGGCATGTCATTTTTAAATTAAAACATAAATACATTTGTTTGGGTATGCCGTAGAAAAAAAATATTCGACGAGTAAAACTTAATTAACGATTAATTCATTAATTATTTTGCTGTTATTTCATCTTTGATGGCGTTGATTGTTCGTCCGTCAGTTCCTGATACACTTATAATCAGTAACCTGTGGTAAGCTAAGTCCAGAACCTTTCCTATTTCGTATAAGAAACGTTTTTAGCATAATAATACTAATAACTGTGTGATTATTTTGTATTTCCTTCATCATCATCATCATCAGCCATTTGACGCCCACTGCAGGAGGACATAGACCTCCTTCGTGGTTTTCATAACCATGAGGGGTATTGCCATAATCGCCACGCTTGGCAGGCGGGTTGGCTATCGCAGTATGCGGTGCGTCTCCTGGTAATTGATTTCTTTAGTCGCCTTCTACGACATCCACGATCGGAAATGGAGTGACGCTATTCTTAATCCGGCGCCACACGTAATCATTGTTATTATTATTTTTTATTATTATGTTATTGTTATTTTTTATTAAGTGTATCCCCAGACTTCCCATTTTATTTTTAAGAATGTATGTGTGTGGACGAAGAATAGACTTGTGTTAAGACCGCGGAAGCATTGTTTAGATTTGCACTGAATAGAAAGCTTTGCAAAGAGCTGACTGCTAAACTTCTGTGATGGAGAGACACTTTAAAAAGAAGATTGTGTGTAAGCATTTATTCGGGTACTGAAATAACTTTTACTTTAGAGAAACTAACAGCTAACGCAAAACCGGTGTGCGTGCGTTTAACGACTAACGCTACGAGGCGATGCGATGCAATGCGATGCGATGCAACATAACGTAACATAATGCAATGTAGCAGTTTATAACGCAATTGGCCACTCAGCGAAATTCTCAGTTCAGAAACTGGCCCAATGTTTTTTAATTATAACTTTACTCACTTGACTATACGTAGGGGACTTCTGGTCGACATCCACAGTAGCTAGATAGTCTTCCTTACTCTGATCCGGTTGTACACAAACGACGTATAGGAGTTGTTCCCTCGGACCTCGTTTGAAGGCCTCTAAAGGCGACGCGTACCCTGGACCTCCTTTGCCTGCAATTTAATCAGTGTATTTTGTCCGTAAGTGTGTGTGTGTGTGGAAGTAGTTAGGCAAATTGTGTAAAGTCCGCTGGCACAAACTTGGGAGTTCTACAATGGAAATGTAAACAGCGGGGCTTAGACACTGCCGAGCTCCGTGTTATAACTAACGACACTTGGTAAAATAGGTAAATTTATTTAAACACTACTGGAAATTAGGGAAGACTAAGATAATAATTATGCAGCATTCGAGATGTTTTTTTCTTTGAAGAAGCAAAGCAGCAAAAATAATTTGTTCAAAAGACAGGAACATTTTTTAAATTGATTTCCTTTTGAAGCGATTAATTTCTTCGAATGTACAAAACATTCTGCCTGTTTTAATTCGTATTTTACTATCAAAATATTATGTAAATAAATAAATTTTTGATCGTTATTTTGGCTGTAAGACGAAGGGTGACACTGCAAGGGTGCGATGCATCCGAACAAAAACCATCAAACAGGGGACGCTGGAGGATTCATTAATTTATAATAACCAGCCCAGCTATAGGAATTCGATGAGTTTGATATAAATATCCGTAAAAATATGTTTAAACCTGCCAATAATAACATTCTCCGCAAGTTAAAAACTGGAGCACCTTAGCTTCATCAAACGCTAACAAAACGTTCATCGAGTTAAAACGGAACTTAATGTTTTTTTTATTATTTTGCAATACTTTTTTATTCGATTACGGCGCCCCTCCCCCTCTCCCAGCTAAACGGTTGATTGTAGAAAAGTGAAAAAAATTAAGGGCACATACAATGAATCTAAAATGAAAAATATCATGGCTAAGTAGGCTTTATACGTTAACGAGTAATAGCCGACCAACTTATCAATAGAAAACTTCGTACAAAATCCATTGAATATTACTTTTATGAAGTTGTTAGTTCTGTAAATCAGATAAAACCCCTTCTTTCTACGGAACCTTATACTTGGCCAGTTTTTTTATGATGTAGTCTACGTACGTCCCACTGCACCGCACAGGCATTCTCTCAGTGAGAGAATATGGGCTTAATTACCACGCATGACTACCACGGATTTCAATTTCAAGCGCTAGGGTATGTGAACACCTCAGACACTCAGGTTTCCTTCACGGTCAGCGTTGCACCCATGTTTGCAGTAATTCGTTAGTGATCGCAGGTACACTCAGACATATTCTACAGCTATTATGCATGCAATCTACGTCCTCCACTGTATGTTATGCAAACAGAGGGTGGCGACCCTCGCAATTTAGTAATCACATCAGGTAGGTAGTATAAATAACGCTATTGTCGTGTTTTACACCAGCGTTTCTCCAACTATAGCCAGTCAGTGTAGGTAACTGAAGTACTTTGGGGATTCCATGACTTTCGAAGAAAGTTATATTTAATGACCGTTACAAATACAAAGGACACCGTTCGCTTCGTTATAATTTTTATTGTTATTTAATAATATAGTTTACATTACGTCCTTATTTCGATTCAACTACTTTTAGCATGTCAGAATGTCTTCTGTTAACTTTAAAATAAAACAGTTGCGAATCCAACCCGGATCCTCTGTATCAGAATCATGAAAAATATAAAGGTATAACTTGTGACCTCAGACCATTCAGTTTTTGTGATAAAGTGGAGTAGACAAACATTTTGTGAGATAAATCACCCACAAGTTTCGCTCCGGACGACCTATCGCAGAAAATAGAATTTGTGCTACTCTAGATACTTATACATAAATAGTTTGGATACATGAGACATGAGACTTGGATGATGTTAAGCAACACATTACAAGACCACTTTCTCTTGTTTACAAGTCGCTATTAGACATTCAAGCTTTTATTCATTTATAGTGTCAAAAAATATTTTATAGTCGGATTTACGACTTCAGTCGTCATTTAAATTTAGAAAATTACAATTATATCTCTTCTTCTGAGTGGTAATAAACACACATCCTCTTTTTCATTGGCCCACTACAAATTGTAAAAAATAAAATAATTCAAAAAACAACAAGCACTGAAAAACCAGGAATAATAATATTAATTTTTTCCGTCACAGCCTTCCAATATTTGTCATCGATTCCAAAATGTCCGCATTATACCTACATAGATTGAGCCTCTTGCTGTGCGCAAGGTTGGTAATCCCTTAGTGCGCCCAGTATACCCATTGTGTCTGTACCGACCGTACATTATGACCGACACCCCGTAATTTTTCAAAGGGATTTTGTAGAATTTTCCATAATTTTCTTCAGTGAAACAGAGACGCAATTTCGCTGTAGCCAAATGGGAATTCGCTGATATTAAATTCTGAAATCCAATTTGAGAGATCCTAATTGATCAGAAAATTAAAATACCAATGTTAGAGGGAGATACATTTTTGAACTATTTTACTTTGATTAATCATTATCTATGAATATAAAAGGATCTAAAGCAAATTTCATCTGTAATTTGAGACTAATTGATATTTGAGTTGTTTTCGAAAAATTTTACTCTGTTACATTTTCGGAAATTAATAACCGACATCTTGATTTCATACATTTACTACCACACTGACCGACCTTTGCATGGAAAAAAATATCATGCAGTTATCGTTAAAATTTAATGGGAAACGGTCCAATATTGTCTTGTTTTTACCCGACTGCGAAAACACTCTTTGCTATCCAAGAAAAAACACCCTTGCCTTTATCCTATGTAAGAGCTGTTGACAAAATAATATAGAAGAGAATTCATAATTTACTGTCAAATTTTATATTCTGAGGTCAAAAGTAATATGCTACATGAACAATTACTAATAATTTGTTACGATTAAATGTGAATCAGTCAGGTATACGATCAAATGTTGAAGGAGAAGTAGCTACTTGCGCCATTAATATGGTTCTACTGTAATCATAAAATAATACTATAAAATCTCAAAGGTATACCTACTTAAGAGCTCAGCGATTTCATTTGGAAAAGAGAAAAGAACTTATATTATTTGAACGTTAAGATTAAAGTCTTGGGAGTTTTTCGTAAGTAACCCGGTTCATTTCAGTGTCTCTTTGAAGTTGCGCTCCGGGGGCAGGAATGATAAATTACGCGCTCGACTGATGTGTCTGTCACAATTTTTTTACGCCAAATTGCGACCTTTTACGGTCCCTTTATTTTTCTTATCACATGACACGGGCGAATTGGCTTCATTACGTACGGTGCTGATAAAAATGAACGGTGACCTCTGAGCGAAGATTGCTTACGAGTTCAATTTTCTGAATGTTGTGGACGACAATAATTATGATTTTTCTTTTTTAGGGGTAGTACGCGTTTCTTGCACAATTGACAGCGCAGTTAATCTAAATAGCGCTTGTAACAAATGAATAAAAAAACTGAAATAAAAAATAACCAACAACCAGACTGCTGAGCATTAACTACTAACCAGGCGGGACCAACCTAGATCGTAAGGAGTAACAATGTTGAATGTAGGACCAAATTCATATTTCGACTAGACAATTAATGTGTCAAAAAATAAAAAACAAAAAACGAAATGGACGCAGCCAATGCGTCTATATTTGCTGCGTCCTGTTTATGAGTCTGTGTAAACATAATATTCGATATCTCACAACAACTAACATTGGAAGTACATAAATATAACAAAGGAGGACACTTGGAAAACTAGCATAATTTGCTTGATCTCCCACTGTTATTATAGCGTTACCAACCAAGTGTGAACCTATAAAAACGGAAAATATAACAATGGGGCCAATTTGGGCATGAAGAATAAATAAATAAATAAATAACTTCCACAGAACACAATCCCTTGACCTGGTCCCAAACTAGGACACCCTGTAACCAGGCAATATAGTAACCAGGCAAGGACATCACAAACATGGACATACACCCAGACTGAGGCCATTTGTACAAATGTACGGCTGTCTGAAGCTTGAAGCCTACTCCATCTATAAAAAGAATGTCCCGGGCACTGCAGCGTCCGAGTGGTCCCTTCACCCATCTAGTGTGAGTGAACGTGCCACTGGACGCTGTACAAATCATCTCATTACGTAGATGCAAAGGTCAAAGTTTATCTTCAAATTAGGTTAACTTATGGTACGGTAATAACGAATGAAATACAAAGAAGAATGTCCATCCCTTTTTAAAGAAAAGTATGAAGTATGTGATATTCACAGTTTTTTCTACACTCATATCTCTGTTCAAAACATGATAATTAAATACAACATAACATTGGTTAATATTTCCTGACGTTATTGTACTATCCAGAGTCTGACAGGCCTAATTCAAACATGCAGTCATCGAAAACATGATTTACCCCCTGTTTCTCGTACACTAACAAGCTGTTAATCTACCGTTAACAGCTGTCAGCTGTTTTTTTTGTATGCACGGTACAAGTTTCTCGTATCAATGGTACGAGAAACTGGCGGTTAATTTTACAGAAACATAACCGGTGTTGTTTATAAAAACCGGCCAAGTGCGAGTCGGACTCGCGCACGAAGGGTTCCGTACCATTATCTATACAACATTAGACACAAAGATAAAAAAAACAGCAAAAAAAATCACGTTTTTTGTATGGGAGCCCCCCTTAAATAATTATTTTATTTTGTTTTTAGTATTTGTCGTTATAGCGGCAATAGAAATACATAATTTGTGAAAATTTCAACTCTCTAGCTATCACGGTTCTTGAGATACAGCCTGGTGACAGACAGACGGACGGACGGACGGACGGACGGACGGACAGACAGCGAAGTCTTAGTAATAGGGTCCGGTTTTTACCCTTTGGGTACGGAACCCTAAAAACAGACCTCTAAAACACTACTCAGAGGCAGTCTAAATAATCTGTGTTACGTTTTTCCCTTTACCACAGACTATTTAAACTGCCTCTGAGGAGTGTTTTAAGGAATCTTGGTTTTATAAATAAGAACGTACGAAATTCTTATCTTGGTGAATAAACAAACGATAAATTTCACGAGAAGTTATTGATAAACATAACCTAAAAATAGTTGACGAGAGTTTAAATTCCAGAAGATAAGTGTAGGTGCCTAATATATTTCAAGAAAATTGTACATAGCAAGTAAAATTTGTAAGAATAGGGAGTTGTTTTAGAATCTCCAACATGTTCCTAATGTTTTATTTGCGGAGGAATAAAAACGTTGCTTCGTTTGTTAGAAACCAACATTAATGTAGATAATATAAATACAAAACTGATATCCACTATCCTGAGTAAATTGTAGTGAGATCTATAAAAAAACAATTCACTTACAGCAAGCCATATTGATTGCTTGTTCACTTAAAAATCACACCAAAATCCAACGCGAAACACCGCCGGCTTTACTGAGACTGACTTGACAAACACAATATTGTAAATATGGATAGCTGTTATATGCCTGTCCCTCTCTTATCTACAAAACATGTACCCGATAGTAAGAGTAACCGCTATAGCTGATATAGGTAGTAGCTGTTGTGAGCATAAACATAAAGAACGACATAAGTACAGATAGAAATCCAGATGGCAACAAAAAACTTGAGTCCGTGTCATGCAGTTTTTAGTCTTGTTATTAACTTAATAAGAGTTTTTCATAGATTTTATTTGATATGATGGAAATAAATTTAAGCAATTTTTCGCTTCTCTTAACTTGGATCTCAGTAACATCGCTGATGTCAATAACTTGTTGTTCGGAACTGCACTTTTTGCCCTTGACAATCATTATCAGCTTAACCTCCATTTTTTTTACAATGCATTTGTAATGACACCATTCTTTTTATAGATGATGAATGATTATGATGTTTAAAATTTTACGGTTTTTACCTAAACGTTTGTAATGTTGTTTGTTGCTAATTGTACCTAATGGTCATTAAACTAACACTTTGTTGCTATATTGACTAAGCCGCCTGCTTAATATTCAAAGTTAGTAGTTACACACTTACAACGAATAACGTGGCGTTTGATTTGTAAAGTCATTTAAAAAGAGAAATAAATTAAGTAAGTCACGTATGTTTCGTCCAATTGCTCTTAAAATAACTTATTGTTTCGTAATAATAAAATGCTGGCTTCCACACAAAATATTTTTAATGATCTATTTATACAGTTATTGTCTGCGTTCTGTCCCAAAATTACAAATGTTGACGGTCTTAACAGGTTTTTTATCTTTCACATTACCACAGCCAAAGTAAAAGACAAGAAACTCTTTACCTGAAGTTAAACAAAGTGATAACTTATTTGCTGAATAATTTACGACACAACACAACTGTTGTAATTTACAAGATGTTTCACAAAGTAGCATCAGAATATTTTAGCGCAAAATCACTCTTCTTCTCCCTATACGATGCTTGTGTGCGTGAGTGTCCAGCATTATCCTCTTTAGGCTCGAATGTTGGTGGAACTCGTGTCGGATCGAAATATGTCTACTGATATTCTTGAACAGTATATGCCACAATGCTTTATCCTTATTCTTCCACAATAAATCTGCAGTCTTCTCCTTAATCCTACGCATATTTTCCTCGAGTCTCCTGGCCTTTATTTCCATTTGTATAAGAGAACGGGTCGTGTTTGTCAAAAGGCGGTACAGGTATTCTTTCCTTTGCGTTTTTCTGCGCGGCACGGAGGCGGTCGCATTTGTCAGAGCCTGTTCGTATCCGTTGCCCCGCGAGTTTCCGCTGTTAGATTGGAGCTCAACTAACTGTTTGCTTTGGAGCAAGGCGGCTACGAGTAAAGCGGCGAGCGCAAAACTCAGAAGCGCTAAAAGTTTCCAGTGGCCGTTAATATGTTGCACTTTAAAATTCATGACAGATCGTTTTGGTGTTTCATCGGTGCGCTGTGCAGTTCATTATTCACTCGCGATCACGTGGCGGCGCCGGTGTGCATGATTGATGGTCCGAAGGCTGTCCGGGATCCCGAGTAGCAACAAGTCACGTGGGCGGGAGCGCGAGTGGCGCCCTCTCGCGACGTCGGCGGACACGACACTGGCGCTCGGTGAAAACGCGCGGTACGTCGTCGCGCCCCACGAATTTCCCGAATGGCTTTTCCTTTTCGGAGAGCGAAGATTCACCCTCTAGTTCGGATGCGGTATTTTACTTTCGTACACTATGGCCCATAATAAGACTTGCACAAAGTGGGTCATTGAAGGAAGTAATCATATCTCATATCTTTTCTCTCTGGGACTGCTGTATCTTAATCGCATCTCAAATCTTTCAAATACTTCAGCTCTTCTGGTTATTTCTTCTTTAATGCTTCTGTTTACTCTACAAGTTTCTAACGCACACTATTATTTTCTACTTTATAGCTTATACGAATTATTATTCAGAGAAAGTGGTGATTCGAAAGAGTTGATGAGATGACTGACTTTCGTTCAACTCTTTCATGCATGCGGTCACCGAATGAATTCAATGTTGCCCGCTACCGCTTCCGTAAATCGGCAACCCTGCATTGCGCGTCTCACTCATTCTTAACAGAGTGTATGAGAGAGTGAGGGAGCGAAATTGGGTCTGGGATATAACACAGACACAATTGAGGTTGCCTGAGTATCATATCTCGCTCCCGAGTTACCTAAGTCTACCGAAAACTAATCTGATCAGATCTTATTAAATTGATTAACCATTTTAAGGGTATAAATTAACATTTATATGATCAAATTTATATCCAAGTCATCATTCTGAGTATTGCATACTTTCGATAGTATCAGGGTTTACCATTTTGTTCACTGATCTAATATAATTTGCCTATTGATAACTCTAAGACTCCTGAAACAATAGTGTGTTAGGCGAAAATAACCACTCCGTTTCGAAACTCGTTTATGGCTGAACGTTTTCTGATGAGGTGCGTAAATAGGTAGGCTAGGGTGTGCAGCCTTCGCGCCGTCTAGCCTCTGCCGCGGGAAAGATGGCTCCGGAATCTATCTACCAGGATTTTCGTGTTTAAATTGAGTACAGTCTACAGCAGGTCAACGGACACATTTTTGTCGCGAAGTCGCCTGTAATATTAATGAGAATATAGTAGAAGTATATATTTATTTATTTATTTATTGGGTTTTAGGAAAACCATCGACTAAAAGTAACATGATGAAAGGTACATTGTACATTATAGTAACTGAGAGTCATTAAAAGGTTTTCACTTATAGCGACACTGTAGTTCAGAACACACTATGATTTACAATATCGAAAACAAACCCATACTTAATTAAGTTTAGCAAAACAGTCAAATCTAAACATATAAACATTTTATGTTTGTGTTTTTTCTGGTACAATAAAGAATATTCTTATCTTATCTTATCTTATAAATAACTATGAAATCTAACATAAACATCTATATGTAGGTGTATTACTAAAGGGCCTTTAAGTGTAGGAGTTTTTCATGCGGCAAGTACATATACTAGTGGCAAGTGGCAGGAAGACTCTGGATGCAGGCCGCTTCCAACCGGTCTTTTTGGAAATCCATGGAGGAGGCCTATGTCCAGCAGTGGACTTCTTGTGGCTGAATGATGATGATGATGAAGTATACTAGTTGTCCATACTTAACGGCCTTTTAGTATTTATTAAAGTGAACCAGGAGAATGCTTTAAATATTATGGTTGATAGAGTATCTTCAGTGTACTGTAATGTGTGACCTTTTGCTTTTTAGCTTTTAATCAAGGTTATGGTCTCTTTCCTGAGCTCTCATTTGAACTTATAGTAGGTAGTTGGATGATGGTAGTTTGAGGGGTAGTGTAGATAATGTCTTGGGAGATAAGGTTGTGGGTTCAAATCCCGCTGGGGGCCTGTACTTTGATTTATACAAATGGCCTCAATCTGGGTGTTTTTCCAAGTTCATGTATTTACTTGTCTCTTTGTCACAGCACAGGGTATCCTGGCTTAGGTCAAGCGTGATATTGATTGTGTTGTGTGTTGATTTATTTATTAATTTGAGGAATGTAATTCCTCCCTGCTATCTTTTTCCTCGCACCTAAATTATTTATAATAATTAATTCTGTTGATTTTTTTTTTCATTTCATTGTGTCGGACCAAAATGCCTGAGATAGTGAACGATAATTGATTATTAAATTATTTATTGGTGCAATAAAAGTATCAATAAAGATATAAATTATTTCAGAATAAACCAACGGGTAGTAATCGCGGGGCTTTTGCATTTAACGAGAAACAAACTTAGGAACATAAATGAAATTGAACATCCATTTCGTTCTCACAAAACGAAATAAAACAGACTCAAACGGAATATTTGACAAAAATGCCAATCAAAGTCTGTCGGGGCTAAAACTCAACGATAACGAAACAAAAGGTAGTATTATGTTGTTGAAATAATTAAAACAAACTTGGGCTGACATCCTGAAGTCCGAGGCTCGAAGCGAACAAACGGGGCTGCCGGGAAAGATAAGGGACCCCTTCTTTTAAATTCCTTATCTTATGAAATTGATTTTTGGCCACCAACAGCAAAGGTTCCTACTCAAGAGTGTTCGAAGGATGGGTAAACCGAAACTATCTTGTGCTTATAAACTGAAATGTAGATGTCCATGATTCTGTTCCGTCGCTTCGGTCTGAAAATATACTGCAAACTTAGGCGTGGGCCACATAGAGAGGGCGTGGGGCGAGGGCGCGGAAAAAATGCGTTGTTTCTTCCAGTTCATTTTCATACAAAATGTACTGTCACGACGGAAGAGACGGGGCGAGTGCGGGTCGTTAGTTCAAATCCCCAAAAGTACCAATGACTTTTTTTTTTCCAAGTTACGTACAGTTGTGAAGTTGTAGTAGCCATACCACTCGCTGACTGTGAAGGAACACCTCGTGAGCAAACCTAGTGTCTGAGGTTTTCACATAGGTACCTCAACACTTGAAATTGCCAATACGCGATGGTACTCAAGCGTGGTAATT